>JACXIK010000034.1:2327256-3072475 GCA_014737385.1 Bombus superbus
ATCGTAGTTTGTAGGCACAAAATTCGACATTTTCAAATTCTACTAAAACCTATGTTGTTGCACTAAACTTGTATCGCAAACAGTTGAAAATCTTTAGCAGATCTCAAAACAAAGAAATGGCGTCAATGACGCGTATTGAAGTTAGCTACATTAAAAGTTATCGCCACATATGGGCAAATTCCGGTTTCATATTTACAGATCGAAGAAAAGGTAAATGGTTATAAATTAATTGGGAGACAGATAATTTAATTGGACAGTTTATTACGTGTGCGCCGGTATAGAAATATTATACAAATTCGAAGACGATTCGAATAGATTACGAAAATGTTAGGTCTACGGTGTTCTCCCTTTCAAAACATGTACATTACAAGAGGAGCGGTGATGGAACGATTCTATACAAACATCTAAACGAATCACCACTAAAACGAACCACTAATTAGCGACAACGAGGTTAGGATCGGGAGGAAGGGGAGGGTTAGAGAAGATATTTACAATACAATTCAGTGCGTTTCCGTGTTCACATGAAGTTTCGCACACTTTGGTATTAATCGAATGTACATATGTACCTGCGTTTAAATATGATTTGTTACAACATAAATCGGGGGATAATGCGCTATCGTCAATGTTATTTGCATTTTTTATGTTTTTTTTTTTTAGTCTTTTATACATAACTCGGCTATTCGTGTAGTCAATATTATGAATTAGCTGCGCCTGGCGGTACATCATGAGTGAAATTTATACGTAGTGGACACAACTATATTTACAGTGTGACATAGTCGTTCATTTCTGTATTCACAACGATGCGGACGAAGGAACAGAGTTGGAAAGTAAGATATAATCGGTTTTCTTATTTTGTAATAGACAATACAATAGACATTATAAAGAATAAAGTTTAAGTTGTATTGGGAAATTTCTAATTGTTGCAAATAATGTCAACGATAAGTTGTACGAGTTGGAATAAAAATGGTTGATAATCGGTAAATCATGTAGGTATATAAGTAAGTATATAGATACGTATTTCTTGCAACCGATAAAATACATTTTATTCGAATAAACGTTTGTCACCGATAATCTTAAAAGTTCTTGCAAGTATGATTTAGTTAATTAAAAAATTTGTACACGATAAATAAGGTATTATGTGATAAATTTTAAAGTAACTTGCTTGTGGTATACGTTAGATCGATCGAAAAATATTATTTCGTTTGTTACGTAAAATTTGTGATCGAGGAATTTGTGATAGTTCATCCTAGTCTTACTGTCGCAGAAATTAATGTTTAACGATTATTCCGTTGCTTAAAATAATTTATTTCGTAAAATATGTACTGCAATTCAAAAGAAGAAAGGTTATATCAGGAAGAAAGCTATGGAAATAAACATTTTATATATGAGTGTAAATTATTCCTCCCACGACAAATCTTACTTTTTATTTACGCCAATTTACAAATTTGTCCAACTCTGTTGATGACAACACTGCTTCGCCGTTCTCTTTTTGTCTTTGTCTTTCCATCGTGATAAGAACATTCTTTGGTCGTTCGAACTGGCTGAAATGACATTCGGAAAAAAAGCTATCGCGGGCAATTCCTCGATGAAATTACTGTACTTTGGCGCAGAACAAAGTTTCAGACACACCTTCGAGCACTTTTAATCGATTTATTCAACTTCAAAACATCAATATCTTTCGATGTTAATGCGATACCTTGACCTAAGAAAATGTATTATAGTTATTGCACCCCTTCACCCATGAACGATACACTGAAATTGCATAAAGAATAAACAAACGAATTAATCGTCTCTCTAATTTATTAAATAGTTTAGTTAAATAATTCTATGTACCTAAACGATAATTAATAAATATACTCTTCGTATTCATCTTGAAGTTCGTCGATCACAATTCTATCGATTCAATACAATTTCAGTGCATAAGGGCGAATTTCGTTCAAAGACATCGATACAATGGTGTAAAATCAACTCGACGTACAATCAGTTTGATCGTCTTTTATCGCGATCTCCTTTCGCACACTATAGAAATTACAATAATCATGATACAATTTAATTTGTCCTTAATTCGCAATTATTCGATTACTCATTGTCGGTTTCGCGAAGAAATCGATTTTTTACAGGGGTGTATTTCGTTCGAAAATATTGGCGCAGTATTTTACGTACTTTCTTCGCCTGTTCCGTTAAATGTCATTACCGTTTCGTAGCAAACGAGCAATTATTAAGTCGACAAATTCGTTTGCCGATATCGTTCATGAATCATTATACATATCCTACCTGAGATTTCTCGCGTACGGACGCGTTCATCGTGCGTTGAATTTTTCTCGTTCACGACGCAAGCGTTTAATTACGAAATATCGAGCACGAAGCTACGATCTGGTAAAATAATGCTCGCTCGACTCAAATAATGATTAATTTTATTTATTCGCTCCAAAAATTAATCGGAGTTTTTCCAGATACGTGTTCTTTTTTTTACTTTTTTTCTTCTTTTCTTTTTACAGATCGTACAGTAATTCTCGATCGTTTCTGTCGACACAACAATAGCAATTTGAATAATTGTTTTCTCGTACCGCTATTTTAAGCTCGTGTTTCTGCAAATCATATCGTTCCTGCAATTTGCTTGTTTCTATCGAAAACGACGATATTTCCGAACCCTTACGCGCGAACATTTAAATTTCTCTTTTAATCGATCGTCGATAATTTCGAGAAACGATTGATAATAATAATAATAATAATAATAATAATAATAATCGAACACAACGTTTCTGCCGAATTCTTCTAATTCGAAATTTTTCGCGTAACGTGACACTCGCGCGGTCGATCGATAATTTTAACGTTAGCCTCATCGAAGAATTCAATCGATCCATGGATACATTATCCTGGCACTAACGTTAAACCGAATTTTTACATCGGCTCGTCCCACAAGGGAAGATTTTCCCTCGATCGAACGACGTTTCTCACGCGTTCTTCTTCCACGATCGAATTAAACGCGAAAGGGTCAAGCTTCCTTTCACAGAAAGCCGCAATTATTCGATAACCGACAATTGTTTCGTCTCCAGCAGTCCGTAATCATTCTATTTGTTCTCGCAGACTACGATTCTCTTCAAGCACTTATTGAAAGAAGACCACGAAGAAAGCGGACACTTTCGTTCTGGCCACACTGCACAACACTATGGACTTCCTGTATCGTGATGAAGAGAGTCACTGTCACTTTCGAGGTAAGTTACATAGCTATCCGTGCTGTCAGGGTGTTGCCCCATGTCTGGGCCGCCGCCACTGGGATGATGTGGACCGGGGGGTGGCAAAGAACCACCACCCCCGCCACCTCCACCGTCGTTCATCGGCCCACCAAGCATCCCCGGCGGTGGTAATTGCGGTGGTCCGCTGTGAAGATCGTAACCATGCATCTGAAACGAATTACATTAATCGCGTATGGGTACGTCGAATCGTGTACGCGTTACCGTGCATGTTCGATTACGTGTATTAGGTTGTCCCGAAAGTTTCTTTCCCTTTGTAAGGAAATTATAGATGCGCAACATTTTGTCGTTTTATATTATTTTCGTCGAATGAATGTACGATCCATTTTCTTCTATTTCTGTTATTAAGATCATACACGGTTCGATAAAAATAATATAAAACAGAGAACGTGGTGCGTCCATTGTTTCCCTTACAAGACGAAAGAAAATTTTCGGACAACCTAATACATTTCGATATAGGAATGCCAGTCTATCAATGATTTGCTCTATCGACGTTCGGTAGACGCTACGATCGATACTAGTAGATACTTTTTTCATTTTAACACTACCGACATTTCGTGTATACCTAATCCTACCACGAGCAGCGGTCGAACGACCGCTTCAAAAAAAAAAAAGAAAGTATATGTATCTTGATGTAGAAAGAGATTTTAGCCAATTTGTCTCGGAAAGTAAACGACAAAGAAAGTCGTGAATATTGAAAAATGGGTTGTACGTATATCATAGGAAAAGTGAATAAGTTGTACCGGTAACGTTGTATACAAGAAGTTCTAAACGAAATTTCAAAAACGGTCCATGACGATTACCTGCGACACCAGATGATGAAAGGAAGGAGTGTTAGGATCTAGCCTCTCCAAATCGGTATGCAAGGCGAAGTCCGAAAGGGCTTTCCACGGTGGCTGATAAGCTTGAACTTCTAACGGTGTCATGCCTATAGAGCTCTCGTGTCTTACGGGACTGCTGGCCACCATAGGAATTCCGTGCATCCCGCCAAAGCCTAACTTACGGCCATCCTGAAATATAGAACACCTTCGTTCGTTAAATTTCGCGAAATTTCGTTAAACGGTGGCTCGAAACGAACGGCGAAAACGTATAGAAACGATAGGGCGGATTTAAACGTCAATTCGTATCGAATGCGACAATATCGAAATGCGAAAACTCGAATGCCAACCTTCTCCTGCATCTGTTGCTTCATGGCGATCGTCTTCTTCTTATCCTTGCACCGTTTGTTCTGGAACCATACCCTTATCACGCGCGGACTCAGCCCCGTCATCTCCACCAATTGTTCCTTCATCAACGCGTCCGGCCGCGGATTCGCCGCGTAGCAAGTCCTCAGCGTGTGAAGTTGCTTCTCGTTTAGAACAGTGCGAACTCTGGTTGGTTTGCCGTCAGAACCGCCGCCGCTTTTATGGCCGCCCGATCCTCGGGTACCACCCACGCCAGCTTTGTGCGACCCGCTTTCAGACCCGGAATCTGCCAACAAATCAACGTCGCGATTACTCACCTCGATTTTTCCAGCCTCCGTTTCCCCGCGACCGTTTCGCTTCGTTGTCTCTTTCTCTTTCGCCTTCGTCGCCGTACCCAGCACGGTCTTCCAGATTTTTGCCCGATACGCAAGTATCATTACATATATATACATATTATATATTATAATATAATATTATGATATAATATATATAATATTATAATATTATTATATTATATTATAATATAATATATATAATATTATAATATTATAATATAATATAATAATATAATATAATATAATATAATATAATATAATATAATATAATATAATATAATATAATATAATAATATAATATAATAATATAATATAATATATAGTAATAATATATATTATATACAATATAATATATAATAATAATATAATATATAATATAATATAATATAATATAATATAATATAATATTATGATATAATATATATAATATCATAATATTATTATAATATATTATAATATAATATATATAATATTATGATATTGTAATATAATATAATATAATAATATAATAATATAATAATATAACAATGTAATAATATAATAATTATATTATAATATTATATTATATAATTATAATATATAATATACCTACTTTGGTATTGTTCAGACGAATGCATTTTTCTGTCGCAAGCGTCGCGGTCGCTGCGAGCGAACGGACTCGCGGCGCAAGAAGTTTCTTCCGCAGTCGAATAAAATACTAAGAGCGGGAAGCGCGATAGCGAGAGAGATAATGGAAGAGGTGGAGGGAAACGCCGAAACGAACGGCGATTCCGTTGTTTGCTTCGACCGGCTATTGCGCGAACCGATTCGCCGGTTGTTTGGAAAAAGGCCAACTCTCGGCGAAGAGTAGCTCGACTAAATCAGGAGAATGCGGAGTAGAGTGTCGTCCAGCCGCGACTATCGTCCTAACCGGTCCTGCGAAACGTTCTTCGCCAGCTAATGGGAGATCCGGATAGTGGTACAGCATGGCGGATGGAGAACGCTAAGACGAATGCCTGTTGACTATCCGAGAGGCCAGAGACAATATTGTCGATGAGCAAACTTTGGCGACGATTCCGTGATCGGTACCAGGTCCGACAAGAGAGATCGGAAAGGTCTTTGGCAACGTTTTCGCAAGATCGACTGCGATCGAGAAAAGTTTCGAGCGTGCACGCTGTTTGGATTACGGCGGTTTACACGAAACCGTGCTTCGATTTGGATGAAAATTTCATAAGAACCGTACGTCGAGTGCGGAGTGTCGGCCGCACTGTGCGCGTATCTGTACGGAACGATTTCGTGTAAATACTTTTCGCAGATTCTAAAGAATTATCGGAAAGAAAAGACGATCGACCTTGTATTTGTTAGAAGCCGTTGAAAAATAATCGACGGAGAAGGAGGGAAAGCCGAGAGCTCTCGCAACGCGTACACGCGCATCCTAAGATCTCGTTCTACCTTTAAACGAACGTTCTATGCGCTGAAAATTCATCAACACCCCGTATCCATGTACTACACGCTTTATCTCATCCATTATCATCGGACGAGCAAATAGAAATTGTCCGATATTTATGTCGAACCTCCTCGCAAATCGACGAAGAATATAAAACGAAGAGGAGGCTTCGTTCGAATTTTCAGGCTCGGCTCCCTTGTTAGTCGTATCGATCAGTAAACGACTCCTTCGGAACGACTTCACCAGAAAGAAAAGTAAAAACAGAGAAACAGACGAAGAAGAAGAAGAAGAAGAAGAAGGTGAAGAAGAAGAAGAAGAAGAAGAAGAAGAAGCAGCACGAACCTTTCGGACACTTTTTAGCCGACCAAACAGCGAAACCCATATGTAAACGGCTGGACGAGGGACGAACGTTGAATTTCATTAACTCCCAATTAACGAGCAATAAGTAACTCGTGCCGCGATAAGGATCCAGTTTCCTTGGCGGTGTCCTTCGAAAGGATTTGGTAGCCGCACGAAAGCGAATTTCGAATGTTTGCGGACGGTAAGACGAAAAGGCAACCGAGCAAACGAAATCCTGCGTCTATTTTTGCGTCCTAACCAAATAAGCGGTCACAAAGGCAGAACCGCGTTTCCGAAAGAATGAGAGAGAGAGAGAGAGAGGGGGGGGGAGAGAGAGAGAGGGAGAGAGAGAGAGAGAGGGAGGGAGAATCGACACGATTCGAGAGTAGTAGGTACTCGTGGACGAGAAAACGTTGGAAGAAATCGAGAGGCAAGAATTAAACTGATTACAATTAACCACCGCTTTTGCGGCGTTTATTATAGTTTGCTAATCGCGAGCGGCTCAAAGGGTAATGGCGGTGTTCACCGCGTTGCTTGTTTAACGCGACGATTTACTGTCCGAACGCGCCACGGAGAAGGAGAAATTTCTTGCTCGCGCGGAGAAGAAGATCGGTCGAGATTCTTGGTCGATTCTTAACTCGTGGCAAATGTCTCGATAGATAACCGGAATATTCGAACGTTATACTTTGTAGGAAATGTTCTCGCGCGGTAATTAATTGCGAGCTTCGATGATCGATCGAACGATAAAACCCGGCCGAGGAAAACGTCTCTCTCGTTCAACAAAATTTCGATAAAAGATAAAATCGTTACGATAGACGAGCAACGGTACCCAACGGCGGTGTACGTGAATTCGTGGATGGTCCGTCGTCCGTTAAAGCTAAGGAAAAAGGAAGCGACTGCCGGACGGAGGTTGGGGAAAAAAAAGTTGAATAAACGTCCATAAATAAAAAGAAGAAATGAAGGAGATCGTGCGTAGTTATGTGCCACGGTAGTTGGCAGAGAGGTGCTACATTTGACACCTCGATTCCCCTGTAAAGAGTTGTCAAACCACTGCCGTGGCCGGTGCGTGGCCCATGGGCTTCGTGCATCGGGAAAAGACGGTTTAGGCGCAACCATTTCCATAAGGAAGCCAAGTGACAAACATCATGGAAAATACGCGGCTCGCGCCGCTCCTCCATGAAATTGTTTACGCGAGAATTAGAAGTGAACGTTTCAGCTACGCCCTGTGTCCCGTACTACGCAATTTTCAATTATCACCGATTAACCAGCTTCGTACCACGTCGTTAGAATCCTCGTCCAAATATAATTTATCGTCGTTGCGTGTAAATAATGAATTAGTAATAGTAGACGCGGCCATGTATAAATAATAAGCCATCGCCGCCACTTCTGACGTTTCTCTATGCGACTCTCTCAAATCCACGCGTTTTTCTCAATGAATCTCTTCGCCAATTCGCTAACCGTTTACGGCCGACATCGAAGGAAGAACAATCCGTTTCTTTCGATTCGGAGATACGACCCTTTTTCCAAACATCCGCCACCTCCGACTAACAGTTTCGACGATTTCGCCGCCGTCAGATTCCTCCGTGGTCTTCGTGCAAGTACAAAGGTATCGTTGGCGAAAAAAACGTTTCTGCGACACCGTAGCCGCGGAATAACGAATGTTCAAACTGCGGCGAGTCGACGATCGCCTATCGCTAAATCGGCTGATTGGTCACGCTCCGTTTCTCTTAGATTTCGTTAAACCGTACGTGTCGCGATTCGCCGACGTCGCACGAAACAAACAGCCTCCGTATAAATGAAATTACCGTCTGCTCGCCAGCCAGCCTTGTTAGATGTTTTAATCCAACCGATCTGCAGACAACGCGTGCTCGTACGTTAGGACTAGCTCGAGCAACGCTAATCCCGTGTAATCCGGCCGCGTAGGAGGGAACTGGTCAAGCCTTTCGGGTCTTAACGGCTTCAATTATCAACACCTAATTATGACCGGTGATCCTAATACAACATCGTTGCATCGGAAGGGCCCTTTGAGCTTCCCCTCGAGCCAAGTCCCTTTCGCAAATTTGCTCTTTGTGCCCTGGTAGCCCGTGTCCAGACAATGTAATCCGCAAATAGGTCACGCTCATTCGTCGACGCGATAAAAGTCACGGTACCGTTATCCCATCAAATTGTCGTTTGCAGAACTTTGTCATCCGGTTAATCCTTCAGGCTGCTAATAATGGTAATACGAACGTGCTTAATGTATCATGTATTTATAATTAGTATTAACACTTTGCCGTCCGCATAAATTTACCGGCAACGTTCACAAGTCACCGGCGTGTTTCCTGCCAAAAATCCCATCTTTGCAAACTTGACGCCGCAAAGGGGTCGCTTTGCCGCGCGACACCAACGCGGTGTTTGGTTAAATATCAAAAGACGTCGATGCTCGAAGCCTGATACAAATTGACGCGAGATATCGACACAGCGAAGTTCTACTTCGTTTCGTAGATTTCCCAATCTTTCGCTCTCGTTACAAAGTTAGTGGCACCTTTAAGATCGTATCAGGGGACGATCATTCGTTCGGCCGAATATCGGCGTACCGATGTAATTTCCAAGACAACAAGCGTTGTTGATTCCTGCTATTCGCAATCGAATATCGCGCGCTTGTTCGTACTTGCCGCGAAAATAATTTCATCGTACGCGCGTTCCTGGCGCGTACTTTGAAATCGACGAAAGAGACAGAAGAGTTTCTTTTACCTGATATCGAGCCATCGTTGGGGTGCAAATGATGATTGTTATTCATAAGGGACGCGTTGTTGTTGTTCTCGCTTCCAGGAACACCGCCGGGCCCCGAGCACAGTTTCCCACCCTCGAGAACGTCGTGATCGTGTCGACAAAAGAGGCCATCCTGTCTCAAGGCAAATTCGTCGCCAGGAACCAGCTGTCTCATGCAGGCTGAACATCGGAAGCACTTTATATGATAAATCTTGCTCCTTGCCCTCATTACGTAGTCGTCCTTGCTGAAGCACTCGCTGCACTTGTCGCACTTTGTCCCGAACAATCTGAAACGAATCTCGTATGTTAACGATTCTTTCGCAATTTCATCCGCGATCGCGCTTTTCTCGTAGTTTCGCTGTAGACTTTTTCGTATTAGACACGCCTGGCTAACTAAAATATTGCCGAAGATTTGGACAGTGGATCGCGAATTATCGTCGGTCGTAGGAGAATAGGAAAATGAGACGTTCCACTGGGTAATTATTTTTTCTTTCGGCTGTTGGGTCCTGGTAACGACGATCCTAACGAATACGTTACGATAGAGCGAATAATTATCAGTGCGAGAGTAACGAAGAAAGGAAAGAAAGAAAGAAAGAAAAAAGAAACAGATGTACAAAGTGGTGTTAAGAAACGGAGGATTTTAAAAACCGGACTGAACCCGACGTAACAATAGATGGCAGGCAGGATTTATCCTAACTCGCGCCAAACATCTGAAATGCCACTAATTCCGCTAAATATAAAGATCGAAATTATCACCTTTTTTTTTAGGTAAATTTGCCGGCAAATTTATTTATTGTCTCCATTTGCGTCCACTTCTACGTATAATTCCGCGAAATTTTACTCGCCTGCCGGATCGACCAGTTAATTATCGGTTTTCGAGCTAATTGTGCTTGCCTGCAGCACTTCGTTCGGAGAAACCGAACCAACTAAATTGCATTTATTAGCGGTGCTTTCTAAATTGTCGAATTTTATTAATAAAAAGTTTCATACGATACGTAATTCCATCGCGACGGTATGTAGTTGGTTAATTATCAGTTGCTCCGGTAATCGTATCGCCAGGTCTCGTTCATAATTTACTCGCCATTGATATCACAGCGGCGATTTTTCGCGTCATTCGCTCGTGATATATTTTTTATCCGCGTACAGGCACAAAATCGTAGGCAAGAGTCGTTCGACGCGAGACATTAATCGCTGTTAATATTTCCGAAAGATCGATAACGCGAACGCGTGTTTCGATACCGTGTTACAACGCGGTCGTAACACCGAAACGGACGGAGTCACGGCAAAACTTTTTTTTAACGCGTAATTTTAAGCTGCGTTACTTTGCATCCGTCGACAACCAAATTTACTCAAGGACGTCTGCGTCGAAGAACACCCAGAAGGAAACGTTTTACCCCACGGTTGTTTCGACTTTTCGTACGAGGCGACAGAAGCAACAAACAGGCGTCATCGGTGTCGCTCAGCCCTGGCAAATCCGCGTCGACCGGATACGCCAGTCTTCTTCTTCGTTTCGGACGCTTTTCGACGTTCGATGGATCAATGCAAATAAACCGCCTGTCCCCGTGCCAGAAAAATATTTGCTACGTGTTCGCGCGTCCGCGGGGGCAATTCGTGTCGATCAATGCCGCGACTTTTAAAAACTCTCGTCTTTCTTCTCGCCATTCGTTTCGCATTACAACGAGAAAACGGCGTGTCGTTCCATCCGATTTCCAGCATCGTCGAATCGACTCGAACGCCGATTCTCAGTTTCGCTCGTATCCCTCGTACGCGCGTTCTTCGACTTTGCCGAGTTTCTTTAAGAAACTTTAGTTACGTTTCACTTTCTGCTATAACCAATATATATATATATATATATATATATATATATATATATATATATTGGGTTGCCCCGACAGTTTCTTTCCTTTCGTACGAAAATAACAGACGCACGACCTCTTTTCGTTCGATATTATTTTATCGATTCATTTTCTTCCGTTTTTGTTATCACGATCATACACGATTCGAATAAAGAATAATATAAAACAGAGAGCGTGGTGCATCGATTATTTCCTTACAAGACGAAAGAAACATTCCGGACAACCTAATATTAACGCTAAACCCACCACGCGCGATCAAACGACCGCTTTTGAAATTTATCGACTTTTCCCATAATATAATACGTGCAACCCATTTTTCAATATTCGCAACTTTCTTTATCGTTTACTTTCCGGAAAAAAATTGGCTAAAATTTCTTTCTACGTCAAGATACATATTCCTTTCCTTTTTTTTTTTTATTTTTTTTTGAAACGGTCGTTCGACCGCCCACGGTAGGATCAGGTATACGCGAAACGTCGATAGGTTTAGCGTTAAATAGTTACGAAAGAATGATTCGCGAGACGAACTTTATAAAATGGGTGAACCGAGATTCGAGCGATTCGTCGCGCAACGAGCGCAATAAGGATCGACGCTTGGCTACTGTACGCTCTTAGGTGGAAAGAAGAAATTTCATTGTACGGACTTCTTAGCGTAGCTTGGGATCGAGAGTTTCGTCGTGAAACGAAATACTACGTTCAATCGCGTAAATTCGAGGCAACCACGTGTGAACCACGCTTTTTGTTACGGATGCGTTTGCTCGCACGCAGGCAGTAGCTTCTACTTCGTGTACGTTAGATAAAAATACTCCGGAGGAAAACGTTTTGTCAGTTCTTACTTTTCCCTTTCCTCTTTTTTCCTTTTCTTCTTCTTCTTCTTCTTCTTCTTCTTCTTTTCGCTCGTCCTGTTGCATCGTTTCCTTTTTTTTCTTTTCTCTATTTTTATTTCTCCCCGATCTCGGTGTTCGCGAACGCGCATCGAAAACAGCGAACGCCATCGGTTTCCAAGTTGCTCTATCTCGCTGTAGTCGAAAATAACGCGCTCCTAATCGTACAAATCTGCTCGAAACTGTCGAATTACGCGCGTAGGACGAGCCACGCGTGCCGATGATTTTCACGATCGAGTCGACGATTTCTGGGACAAAGTTGGTCGAAGGACGAACGAAATTCCGCGAACAGCGTACGTTTGAGAAATTCGAGGAGAAGGAGACCCGCGTCTAGAGCGTTTATCGTATGGAGAAACAGGTAACGTTGCGCGCGTCACGCGCTGCGAAAAGACGAGCGGCAAACGAGACCGACGAAATCGACGTGTCAATGATACGATCAACGACGTAGTTGGAGCCGACGTCTTACCTGACGTAGTCGCGTTTACAATAAGTCTTCCCATCTCGTACGAAGCAAGTGCAGTGCTCGTCCAAAAATTGCTGGCACTCGGCGCATTTTAAACAGGCGGCGTGCCATTCCAGATTCGGCGCAACTCGCAGGATCCATTGGTCGTGAATTCGACCACCGCATCCCACGCAATGCGAACTCGTGCTCTCTGCAAAACAAATTACTTCCGTTACAACAAACGCGCACCGTTCCAGCAGCAGCGCAATTAAGAAGCAACTATCGCGCGTGTATCGGAAGACGTAATAACGTAATAACGTACGACTGTAGAGAATTTCGTTATCGAGAAAACGATATTCCAACTGGTTGATCAATTTTTACGAATACTCGAGGGAACACGCGCGGGACGAATCCGCTTGCGCGTTTAAGCGGAGAATAATTATCCTCGGCAAATAATCGAACGATAATGAAATATTTACTCAACGGCGTATATAATTACGTAACGTTGTAAAATCCTGAGAACGGTTTCGTTTAACGCGCGATTAATTTTCCGGGCGAAATTACTCTGCGCTTTTAACGTTATTCCCGCTATTTCGTCGTCGGGTTAGATTCAACCGAACAAGCAGCTATACAGCGTCCTTTATCGAAGCTCGAAACGCACGAGCACCGACCACGATCGAATCGTACCTCGCGTTCGTCCAAGTAGCACGCGTTCGCTTCTTAGCGAGACGTTAAACGCGATGGTAAAGGAACACGCTGGATTTCGGATAGACAACGGGGATCGCGTTGTCTATCAAGAACGATTACGCGTCGATTAGACGCTCGTTAATCGATTAACGCTCGTTCCGTTTATTCGCCAACTCGATAATAACAGGCTGTCCATCGGCCGTGTACCACGTTCGCATCAGCGACAAGATGGTTGCTAATAACGACGTTAAATCGTTAAAACACGAAACGAGGAATTTCGAGTGGTCGATCGGAGGATGATCGGATCACAGTGTCGATTAAGCGTAACAGCTACCGTTTATACTCTTTGCGAGAGTTTTTAGCCGCGTCTTGCTTACGAAGGAACAGGATTTCAGCGCGGTCCGTACATTTTCCTTTGCCTCGCGAGGAAAAGCGTCGGTATACGGCCGTATGGGGAAATTATCGCGACTAACGGCTTCTCAAGGTGTCGTCGAATCACCGGAGACTACCATCGATCTTATTTTGAAATTAGCGCGTTTAATTAAAACATAAATAGTTTCGCGAAGCGTGTTTCCGTTGGAGCGGACAAGCGCTGGGCGTCGAATCGTTCGTATCGCGTATTTGCAAGCACGGCCCGCGCGAATGCGTCTGTTAAATGTTTAAACGAGCTTGCACCGTCGAACGGGACGTCCTTTCGAACGAAGCGTGCACGGAAAACTGGCTTCCTCCGCTTTCGTTCCATTGTCGCGGCACAGAAAACGCACGGTAGGCTGATGATGCTGAAATCGCTTCTCCGCGAAAATTACAGTCATCAAGTGAACATCTCAGCGAGAGGCTATCGATAAGTTTTAACGCGCGAAGGGCAACAAAAGAATACGGAGAAGCCCGTTGTTTGCCGGAGATCCGATTTACCCTCGCGGCGAGTCGCTTGTACAACGGGTGGCGCGATAAAAATAAATTCTCCGTGGCAAGCGGACTCGAGATCCTTTCCTTCTCGGATCATCGAGATCGCTCGGCTGCCGATACGCACGATCGCAATCGACATCGAACGCACGACCTTCCTTCGCTCTCTGCTCCCGGCGAAATTTTCGCATCCGCTCCTTCCTCGGCCACGAATATTTAGCAAAACGCGTCCTTCTGCTAGCTTGAAGCATCCCAGCATCCCAGCATCGTAAAACCTCTCTCTCTCTCTCTCAGCATAGATTTGGCTGTGCGATTCGAACGAACCGAGTCGGATGGAAAAAGGACGCCGGTGGCGACGATGAAGAAGGAAGACAGGCGAAAGGGGAAAAGGACGGAGAAGAACGGGCCGGGCGTAAGTAGACGCGGTGCAGCGGTGGCTGGTCCTGTGGTGGCGCGCGTCTATCTGAAGTTCGTGGCTGTGTGCCGGGGTGCGTTTGCGCGCTAGGAACGCGAACCGCGAAAGAAATCCTGGCAAGGGTGGGAAGCACCGTAGAGGGGAATGGTGAACGCGGAAGGACGAACAGGGGACGAAGCTGGGCGGTGCGCTTTCAGCTCGGTAGCTCGAAACTCCGCCCAGATCTCCGTGGCTGAAACCATCGAGTCGGCGCGCAGCTTCTTTCCTTTCAACCGCGAAACCTAACCTAAACGCGAAACGCGTTTCTCATTCTCGCTGCGTCGCGCTGCGTCGCGCTGCGTCGCGTCGCGTCGCGTCGCGTCTCCTGCGCTCGACGCGAGAGACGAGGCGCGCGGTTATCGTCGAATCCGGCCAGATCCGGCTTCGATGATAAATTTCGACGCATCGTTCCGCGTCAACGTTTTCCGCACACCTGTCGCGATATTCTTCTTCCGCGCGACGCGCCACGCCGCGCTTTCCACTCGCTTATCGCCGCTTCTGCGTTCCTGAGACGCTCGTCGCGTTGCACTTGCGCCTCGATCAACGAACGAGTCTCGATTCTCTGCCGCTCCTCCCGTTCTCTGATTTTTCATGGTCGCGCGTTTGCGAAACCGCGGCTGGCTCTTCCGCGAGTACGTAGCTCTTCGATGCGTAGCGGTATATAGCGGTATTGGTCGATTCGATCGTAACGATGATCCTAATTTCGCGATAAACGTGCTTCGCGGCGAGCCTCGGCGATCCACTCGCGACATCTCGTTCTGGAAATTACGAAAAATGCCGCATTCGTACGTCGCGCGCGACGCGTAACGCGAGTCGGGGAAAGAACAACGAAAAGAAATTATTACTTTGTTGTAGATAGAGAAAACAAGGCTATGCGATCGACTAAAAATAACGGTATACACAAATTACGGTTACGGTCGAGCAAGAAATATCGTGCTAAGAGTTGCCAAACTATTTACGCGTCTGCGATACTGTACGACGATCGTAACTGTCTGACATTACGGATCTTGTAACGTCAACCGAATATAAATATTTGCGATGGCGACGGAGAAGGATTAATTAACGTAATATTAAATCTTAAATGCTACGTTTACGTTCATTCGTAAAAACAAAACTTTTGCGTCTCGCGCACGAGCCAGGAACTTTTCCACGATACCGTGCGCCACGATACACCGTTCTATATTTTATCTCGCGATACGATGCCCGAATTACGCTAGAACTCTTCGAAGAACAACCGTGTCGAAGGAGCCGTAAATATCAAGAACGACAACGAATGTTACGTACGGTAGCGCATTTACGAGAAGTACGATCGAATAACCATCGTTGCGATAAATTAGCTCGTAATTAACTCGCGAGTTAGTTTACGGACGAACGTGAAAATTACGTAGAATTTATTAGACGCAATTACGCTGGCGTTTGATATCGATTTATAAAGTGCGATCGTATATACAATCGACGTATACGCACTTGGAAAAAAGATTTAGCCCACGAGGTTACTTGTATCGTGCCGATTACGAAATCTCGTCTTGCAACTTCGTACGACGAACTCGACGACTAGGATGCACGATATCGCCTTTGAATCGACGAATAATAGTATTGCAGCGTTCTAGAATTATTGGCATTAAGCTGCTACGTCGTTTGATTTCTCGATATTCTGTTCGTAACAGTTGTCCGATACGATACGTACGAGTAGACGCGGCATAGGCCGTAGTACAGCATACGTAGGACAGAAATATAATTATATTAGAACGTATCCGTAAACGCACGAGCGTAGGTATAGGTTTCTGTTGCACCGTTGTAAGCCAAATAACGTTATTTTTACGAAACAAGTCACAGCGTTGACAACGAGTTTATATCAATCTCCTCGCTTTCGTCAATACCGTGCCACATGAACTTAACCGTAGGCTGTAATTTACGTTATCGTTTGATAAGTGCAACTACAATGTGCTATTATCTATCATGCACCGGTATACACGATAAAAACCGTACTCGCGGTCTACGATATGACCTCTTTCTCCCAATAGAGCAGGTTGAAATAGTAACTGAAACCTATCGACTTGATAAACAGAACCCTCGATGCTCGTAGAGAAGGCTTCGGCAAAACGCTATTTCTTCTTTGTAAGGTACTATCCATAACTAGGCTCTCGTGACGTAATTTCTTTTTTTTTTTTTTAACGACAGTTCGTCGACGCGCGCGTGGCAAACGTTAGACGGCCGATGAGAATGCGAAACTGTAACGCAGTTAGAAATGAAAGCGCAAAAGCGAAAACTCGAAGAACGTAAAGAACTTACGGTCGAAATGCTGTTCAAATCGAGAGTCGCTTTAATGCTTACCGCGTGTATCTCCGTACTTGGATACAAAGCAAAAGTATACAGAGTGTAAAAGTAGAGCGACGGAGATACGTTTCTTTACACACACACATATATATACGATACATATCTGTTTTCGAAAATCTGTTTTCGCCGGATTGTAGCTTCGGGCCGTTGGACGATATTTCCCGTTTCTATAAAAAGAGACGAAAGGCGAGAAATCCCGTGGAACTCGCTTGTTCGACGAAACGACGCGTTCGAACGTCGTTTGGAAGCAGACGGAAAAAAGCAAACGAGAGGAAGAGGACGGAGCGGAGCAACGAGCATCGTTAAAATCGTGTATACGATTAGAAAGAGGGAGAGGAAAAAAATATGGAGAACGATCGCGATACCGCGAGTTTTACGACGAGAACGAGGCGTCTTACTTGGCTTCCGACTTTGCGAAATTTTACTTCGAAACCGGTAAAAACACGAGGCCCCTCCGAACGTTTCCCAACCGGTTGGAAAATAAGAAGAACATCCGTACCGTACACGATACCGCGGATAAGCTTACAGATGAGCTTTCTCTCTTTTTGCTCTATCCACGCGCGTACGGCCAGATGTAAATGCACACGGTAAAGGGTTGAGATTTACGGCCACCCTGAAAGGTTTCGACCGTGTGCGTGGATAAGGATTTAAGAGAAAGAGAGAGAGAGAGAGAGAGAGAGAGAGAGAGAGAGAGAGAGAGAAGGATCGATCCGTGAAAATATATAGGCAAATATACGGTACTATGCGAAACTCTTGTGCCGACTATGTTATTCCCGTTATTACGGCGACTAAATATGTACATATATATATTTTTTTAAGCAACGTCCCGCGCATTCTGTTAATTGGACAGGAATCTTTTCGACGTTCCTTTCGTCCTACGTTCTACGTTCGTTCCAAGATTTATCGCGCGTCTCTCCAACGCGTCTCGCAATCCGTTCCCATCGATTTTTGATTAACTTTAAACGTCGGCCGAAATTCAAGCGAACGTATCTGGCAACAGGTCGAAGAAGAAGCCGCGTCAAGTCGGGAAATCAAACCCGAGACCGGCACACGAAAGCTATAATTACGTTTCTGGTTGGCTCTTGGTCGCGATAATCGCACAGAGTACCAAGTAATTTGACAAACGACCCGGCTCCCAAGCTCGCCAAAAATCCATCGTTTCTACCGGATCTCGGCTTTACAACGGCGTATACACGCATGAGACTCGCGACCACCATGAAGATCCCGAGAGGAGGCTGCGGATAAGGTCAGGACGCGTAGTCGGGAACAAGCAGGGGCGAGGGGAAGCGGGAAGAGGACAGGAGTCGCGGAGGTAGAGGCAAGGGCAAGTTCGGGCAGGATCAAAGAGATTCGAAAGAGAAGAGAGTGTCGGCGGCGTCCCATTAGCTCCCAGAGACGACAAGCAGCTCGTATCTTCGAGAACTGGCCGCGCACCGATACACCGATGCACCGAACGTTCTCTCTCTCTCTCTCTCTCTCCCTCTCTCTCCTCCTCCTCTCCGTCTCTTATAAATATGGAACGTTGGGATTTACGATGCTTGTCGCGATGACGAATTTACTATAACGTCCGGTATTTACTTGTTACGTTAATGTTGCAGGCGAGTGACGGACGCGGCGAATTTTCTGTCCACTCGTCCTTTGCATTTCTGCTCGTCGATGTACGATCGTTTCTGTACGATCGTATTTCGTACGACTGTATTAAAATTTGTAAACGCTACGATAAATCTGATGGCAAAAGCGCGTCCACCGACGAAAATAATAGAACGTCGTTTGTGATTGTCAGCTCCTTGGAAGGCGACTGTGCCAAGTTTACTCTACGAGATCGTAGAAACGCTCGATACGCCTCGTTACCGTAAAGTTAATAATCGTCGAGCGATTCGGCCACATCGAAGATCGTTTCGCTTAGGGTTCGTTCGTCGTTCGAAATTTCGGAAGAATTCGAAATACGCGCAACGTCGTGTCATAGGACGTTTAATGAGAAAACACGCGGCGCGTATTGCGCGATACACGCGCTACCGGGCTTCCGGCGAGACTTTAAATTCGAGTCGAACGATCCCCGCGACGTTTCAGCAAACTCGACTCCGTAGCGAGACGGAAACTCTTGGCGTGTTTTCCGAGTCTTATCGACCAACTCGTTAAGAAAGTAAATAAAGAGCTTGTCGATTAAGTACTGCAACGCGCACCACCGAAACTCGTCTATGGGAAAACTAGTATCGTATTTCGAACAAGTTTATAACGTACGCGATAATAACGAACGTTTAATCAAATCTTGCAGACCCGGCTCGAGCCTGCCCGTAAAATATCGTCCACCTCGATTCCTTGCTTGGATCTCCGCTCGAGAGAAATCGAACTGCGCTGGAAATGTCGTAACGCGTATCGCTCGCAAATCGCGGCGGCGCGTTTCTAGGATAAAATAATGGCGAGTTTTAACGTAGCTAGATGTATGCAAGTTTTAAATTACGCGCGCTCTTTCTCTCGCTCGTTGATTTTCCGACTATCTCGACGCAGTCACCGAACGCATCTACATAGGAAATTGTATTCTTACGTTTCTGAATTATTTTCAAACTATCCGTGTCCGAAACGGTATCTTCTTTCAGCGTTGCGAAACGAGCGCGTGGATGTTATAAATCAAAGCGGATTGATCGGCGGCAAAATGGCTTCTGCCAGACGAAAGAAAAATAATAACGATAAGCGGGATAGGATCGAGAAGGGAAAAAGGACAAAGACGAGGGAAGCTGGGATTTTAGAGTAGCTCGCTACCGTGGTAGAATGTGGGTGGCGATTCGTCGTCAGCTTTAAGGTCGCGCACAGCCACCTCGTATATATATTTCGGTTTCCCTCGTTCGTCCTTACCCTTACAATTATTTCAACGATAGCATCCTCTCTGTCTGAAAGTAACCCTTGCTCGTTATTTTTTATAAGTCGTACGTATATCATCCACACACGCGCGCGCGCACACACACACACACACATATATATATATTTTTTTTGCTACGCCCGAAACTTTCAAGTTCAAAACGCATAGCCAAAGTCATCGACGAAATTGAATCGTTCCGTTTAATTATTTATCAGCTTTCTTACGAGCCGATTCTCCTCGTCGTCTAATGGACACATTAACGTGTTAACCAGGTTTTATTGCCGAGACTAGCACCGCCGCTACAGCGATATTTCATTAGTGAAAGTCGATAAACCCTCGCTTTCTATCATCTATTTTAAGTTTTCGAGGCATCTTCGCTCCGATGATAAATCAGCGCATCCGCGTGTCCACGGTTTCGTTATTTTAACTTTACAGCGACGTTTTCGACGCGCGCCCGAACCAGCCACGATCGGGACGAGTTCCGTTTTATAGAATCCGCACTTCCGAGAACCGCGTACGCGTGTACAACGATGGATAACCCCTTGACGGTAGGACGGTATGGGAGCCGCATAAAAAATCCTGAATTTAGAACAGGTAGATAAGACGGTGAAGAGGGGTACGAAAATAAGAGAAGGCACGTAAATAGAATAAGAGGACCAGACAAGAGTGACGCCGGGAGAGATAGAGGGGAAAAAGGAAGAAAGAGGAGGGGAGAGTATCTTGGGGGGAGGGGGCAGCGTTTCGGTGTGAAAGAAGGAAGAAAGAAAAAAAAAAAAAAAGAAAAGAAAGAAGAATACGACTAGAAATATTTCATTAGGTACGTCTACTCGAAATCCGATTATCGAACGTCGTAATGCACGACGTTTTATTTTCCTAATAAAACGAAACGGGAAAGAATCGAAATTGATTTCGTTATTACCTAAACTAGCGCGGCGACGAAAGGAAACGCGCGCGACAACGTACGAAGATTTTGATTTATTTCGTACGCGCAACGCGACATATGTTTCGTTATTACGGCGATTTATCACGGTTTCAATTTGCAAATTTCTTTCAAATTTATATATAGAATTTGTCACGGAATATTGCATTTATTCCGACGGTACCACCCTTTTCGATCGTTCGCGAATTTTTACCTTGGAAACGTTCCACGTAGTTCTCGCCTGTATCGAGTCGCTAAACTCGAACGGTTTTCCACGTATTTGCAAAGTATCTCGTTCGCGACGAAGAGCTTCCAAATTATCCTCGATCGGCAGTTTGTCTTTGAAAGAACGATTCCCGTACAGTCAGGAATACAGTCGGAGCAGACGATATTTTTATTCTCTTAGATATAGCTACTTTGAACTGGTAGAGAGTTTAGAATAAACTCGGTAACAAGCAGAAAACTTTGAATAATTCAGCTTATCCGCTTAATCACGGACAAACGCATACATTTACGGTTGATTTAAACCGGTGAACAGTGCATTTGACACTTGGCTCTCGCGTCTTTTAGCAATTCTATACATATACATTAATTCTAATTGGCTTGCTAGCTTTTACAGGCAATCGTGTATTTTCGATGTAACGTATCGTTGATATATACGTTCCGAGCAACCACGTAATTTTATGGTAATCGAGATACGTTAAACTCGGAATTTGTCAACGGGCGAAAATTCGTTATCGCGGTTCGACCATTGCGACGACCTTTCGAGAAATTCCTTTCGACGATTCTAGATTCGAACAAAAAGCGGCTGCGAAGGGGCCGGGGCACTTCTTACGCGATTGAATTAACATCGACGTAGCGAAATTTTACAAGCCACGGGTTACGAATTACGAACCAGTCCGCTGTTCCGTGTAAAAGCGTAAGAACTATCCGTGCGACAGAAGTATTAGGTTGTCCGAAAAGTTTCTTTCGTCTTGCAAGGAAATAACGAATGCACCACGTTCTCTGTTTTATATTATCTTTGTCGAATCGTGTATGGTCGTAATAATAGAAATAGAAGAAAATGGATCGTACACGATCGAGTAAAATGATATAAAACGAAAAGAGGTTGCGCGTCTATTATTTCCTTACGAAAGGAAAGAAACTTTCGGGACAACCTGATAGATCGTAGCGCCAAAGGGCCGAATAACAGAGAGAGAGAGAGAGAGAGAGAGAGAGAAAGAGAGAACAAGCTACGTTTTACCGAGTCTTTTCTTACGACACGCTTAAATCACACGGAACATGGAAGACAGTGCTAACGTCGACGAGAACCAAATACACGTATATCTATACCGTGATAATCGTAACTAAACTCCGTATTTACATAAAACGGCCGGACAGCTTCCAGTACCGTAAACACGGATGCCCTTTTCTAAAATCGAACCGTCACTTTCAATTTCACAATACGAACAGCCGGTATCCCCCTTACTCGAGATGTACCGACCTTGCTGTTTGAATATCCGTGAGCGCGACATACCGACGCGTTCGATGCTCGGCGGAGAGCATCGCGCCGGTTCGAAAGCAGATCTATGATAATCAGTTTGGAGGTTCCGTCCAAGTAACAAGAAGATCTCCGGGCGGCCAGACAAGGCATTCTTCGTCGAAAGTCGAAAAATCCGTGAAGGGTTGAGAGTGTCGGATGAGAAGTACAAGACGGGGCAAGACGGAAACGCGGAGAAAGGCCGGGGGTGGTGGTGGTGGTGGGGGGAGGGAGAGGAGACAGGAACAAGGAGACACGTTAGGAGAGTAGCGGTTGCAGCTTTACAGAAGGACGAGGAAAAGAAAACGGCGCGGCGCCGTGGACTGTGTCGAGGATGTCTGGTTGGCAGTTCAGAGGCGCCGACCCAGTGTCCCACGGCGTTCGTTTGGTATTTCATTAACACCTCCGCTAATTATTTCCCTTTTTTTGTGCGGCCTGGCCGGTTTCGTAGCAGGATCGGGAATGCACCTTACAAGTCGCGAGTCCGGACTCCAGATACCTCCAGCCTCGACTCCGGATACCGTATATGCTCGTGGATGGTGCTCGTGCGCGCGTAAAACGCGTTCGTTCAATATCATTTTTAAACCGATCGTCCAAAGTAACGATAAGACCGGATTCTCGGATGCGTCGTCGTCTTTTCGATCATCTCGTACAGCTAGAGTTTCGACCATCCTAATACCTCGTCTCGATTTACCGTTAAATCTGCCGTTTTTTCTTTTTTTCTTTTTTTTTTTTTTAATTCGAGCATCGAGAGACGCTCTTCTTGGCATCGATCAACGTTTCGTCGTACGTTCCGGCGAATATACTCCGATCCGAGCACCGACGAGAAATATCAACGGGGGCGAAGGGTATCGAAGGTTTCGATGTTGGTAATAAGAAGCGGTTGGAAGCGGCCAAAGCTACCGAGCGAGGATAGCCAGCGAATAATCAATAAGAATAAATAACGAAAAAGGTTTAGAATCGTCCTGCGCCTTGTTCGCGCCGGCGTTCGATTATGACCTTCAGTTCTAAACCTACGCGTCGCGAATGAACGCGCGCGTCAACGTATTCCGTAAACGGCGTTGTTTCACGATGGAAAACTGGAGGATAAAGATGGTTTTTTAGAGAAGTCGCGGAGATTCGGGCGATATCGGCCACGAGAAATCCGCGATCGCTCGAAACGGACATCGAACTCTGATCGCGTGTTCCCGTGTCCGCGAGTCACCTCTTTGCTCGAAACAATTCGCTCGAATAACAAGCCGGCCACAGAGTCAGGATAACGATAACGTCCACGAAGGAACGTGGACGCGGCGTCGCGACGGAGCAACGAGCTGCTGCACGCAAACCAGGCGCCTGCCATATCCGACGAGGCCAATACGGCACACCGTAGCCTGCCACTAAATTTAGGATGTATGCTTAAATGAACGAAAGGTCGTCCTTAGATATCCCCGGGACCGAAATTTATGTAGGTGTTGTTGGTGGCTTTTATCAGTCCGACTGGCATTCCTTTGCATCCACCCGGCGCCCCGGTGTCGGCCGAGAGCAGGTTCTAATTCGTGTGACTGTGACTCGGTTCCTCGAATCGGCTCTCATCCGGCCTGGCTGCTCGTTCGCTCGTTCGCTCGCTCGCTCGCTCGCTCGCTCGCTCGCTCGCAGGCTCGCGGAAAGGCCGCACGAAAAACTCGTATTTATACTTTGACGCGTCCACTTGCCAAATTATTCCCCGTTATCCGAGTTCGGGGCTGTACTTCGATTTGTTCGAGAAACCGCGCGGATAATGTTTGTCTGGCCCGGCCTTACGCCATTGCGGCTGCGACTCTGCGATTTACGCGACGGATCCTGGCCGAGGGACGCGAGTTCTACCTCTCTGTGATCCTTCTGCAGCCACTAATGCGATTCGTCCGTTATCTTTCGCCACGGAAATTTCGTGGAATCGCGTGACGAGCGCTGTCGTCGATGGTCGCCGCGCTGCGATTTCGCTGCAAATCTCTGGCGTTGGCGAATGGGGCAAGACGAGGAACCACGGCGAGCACGACGAAGCGTAAAAGTTTGAAAAAGCGGCGCGTACATTCTTCGTACGCGAGGATTAGATTCCGTGCCGGATAAACAATCTCCGAAAGTCCATTGTTCGTCGATATATCTCTCTTCGCGTCTTTGTTTTAACGATATCGTTGCCCGCGTACGTAGAAAATCGCTGCGCGAACATGGAGCCGAACGTTTCCGAGCCAGTCAATTTGGAACGGAATACGTTACGTCAAAGGCGTCAAATTCTCGAATCGTATTTCTCTCGTTTTATTCGCCGCTCTTCGCATAAAATAAGAACGAGCGAAATAAGCACACGGGTACAAATTTTCTTGTCAATATTTATAAGCGCGACGTGGGTGGACCGACGCCGACGTGATTCCTATCCGCTGGAGAACCGATCCTAATCGTTCCATGTTCCGACTGCGCTTCGTCCCCTCCACTTCCTCCTATGCCGGCACTTTAACAGCGCATAAAGCGCACCTGACTCGTTAACCAAAGGAACGAGAGAGAGCGCGAATCTCTCCGACTGTGATCCACGTTCGATCGACTCTGCAACGATAGGAATATGTTGGAAAAATCGACTTTTACCTGGGAAAGGTGTTTTATTCGAAAGGGTTCGAATCGATGGAAATGAAAATTCTCGCGCGAACGTTTTCGATCCTACGAAGCTTTAAACGGCGAACGTTTAACGAAATCCTGCGATACGGTAACACAATCGATACGACTGGTTGCGCAAACGTCGACTCCGAGAATATCCTTCCGAGTTTTTACGAGTAGGATAGCTCGCAGCCGCCGATTCCCGACAAAAATTAATAAAAGAAACTGATAAAGTAATTTTTATTGGACACCGAGACCAAGCACGTTCTTGCGCTCTGTTGCTAAACGACCACCGAGTCGCGCGTATCTATAGACGTATCTTATTCCGATACGACATAAGTAATCCCTCATAAAATTATGATATTTTAATGATCCGAGTTTCCAAGCACTTTATGGCGCATAAAATCAAACAGGTAAAATCACGGCGATTTTAAACGCGGCTTGGTTACGTACTTTCGCGATGGCAAAATTACGACTGTTCGAAAGGTGCTTTCGGTTATAATTCATCGAAGGTAACGAGGAAGAGAGTAGCGAAGACGAAAACGCCAACGAATAGTTGGCGTTTAAATCCATTAGGAAATTACGACGATTATCCGTAATCAAATAAGAAAATCAAATCGGGTCAAATATCGCTCGTATGTAAAGCGAATCCTCTCTCTACGTCTAGAAACCTACTACCGAACTAACGTACGCGTCTACTCGCGTACTATATCCGCGTACCACTTACCTACGTATCCTGTCGAATATTCTTAAAACCGTCGTCGTTGCGATTTGCGTTCTTTGCCCGCAAGTTGCAGACTTGTTCCATCTCGCGAGAAAACGCAGCCTCGGCTGCAGCAGGCGAGAGGACGGTTTTTCGCGCAAACGTACAAAAGCGGCGAAGCGAACGAATCGTCGGTCGACGAAGGAAGATAGCGAAGAGACGCGCGAAGAAATTTATTCAAAGGTCGGTGGGGGGAGGGGGGGAGAAGGCGAAAATTTGCCGAAGCCGGCATCTTGTTCGATCGGTCGAAAGCACCCAACAAATTACCGAGCTACATGCTCGGCAGCGATACTAAACGACATTCGTGGCCGAACGTTGGTCGCGTCTCGTTCCGCGTGATTACACAGTAGTATCGACGAGCGTAAGGGTCGGCTTCCTAATTCTCCCTACGAAATTAGCTATCCTGACAAGGCGCAGACCTTGACGATGGCTCATCGACCGGTATCCCGACACGGTTTTACAGCTTATGGTCATCGGCGGGCCGTTTACCCGTTTTTCAGGCAACGATGTCCAGAAGGCCTGACGAGACTCCCGCCAGCCTCTGCCACCTTCTTTGCGGCCATTGTAAACCGAGCTTTCCGGGGCCCGAACGCCGGCGCCAGGCCTCGGGTTTACGACACGCAATCGATTTCGTCCTGTCATTAGTTGGTTTTAACGAGCGCGGACCACTGTCCTTCCGTTTCCTTTCCTTTCCTTTCCCTTCCTTTCCTTTCCTTTCCTTTCCCTTCCTTCTCCCGTACACCGCACCTAGATACGAGTCTATGACCTACGCTTGCTTTTCTTGCCTTCGTTCGGACTCGACTCGATGAAATTTCCTCCAAGATTTCATTAAGCCCGGGTATAACGATTGGCAGCAAGATCTGCTCGTTCTTCACTCTGGCGAAGATTATTCCACGTTGCGCGACGTGTTTCCACGAGATCGAGCAACAACGTACGAAATAAGTTGTACGCGAGGACGTTATCGAGGCGGCAGAATAAGTTGCTGCGATCGTTCGCGAACGATTATCGCCGACTATCGATACGGTGGAATTGGGGAAAGTCGAACACACGCGCACCGCACGGCCTTCTTAATGTTGCCTAATATATCCAAATTACGTGGATATTGACGGAAGTGTGTATATCCCGGGATTATCGGAATAACAGAACGATGAAATCGCTGGCTCGTTCACATAATCTCCGATACGGAAAAATACGATATTTCTCGATTTGTAATGTCTAATCGTTTTGTACACAGAGTTATCGATAATCGGAGACATCCTTCGCGTATTACGAATGCCGTGGAGAAATCGGTGCTTTCGGCGGATCAAAGACGCACCGCTTCCAAGGAAAAAGTATTTCCAGTATCGGACGCTCGATAACATCGCTGTTATCAGGTTGACGAATTGACCGACTGTCCGATAAGTGGCAAGAATCTCATCCTCGACTCCGATCCGACGTCACGATTAATTCTCTGTTTTTTTCTTTCTCTCGTTTCTTTTTTCTTTTTTTTCTTTTTTTTTTTTTTGTTTTTATCGCGCGACAAGCACGCACTTTGGACAGAGTCAGTGTTTCGGCTGGTTTCTCGTTTGACGTAATCGATGGAACTTTGAAAGTATCGCACGACCCGCTCTCTTCTCTCAATATTCCTCGCTTGCCAAGGAATATTTGCGCGTTGGAAAATTCGTTAACTTACGGATTTTCTGTCTCACGCGGAAGGAAAATACAAGGCGAAACGATTGTTGCTAGAGCGAACGATAGTACCGGCGGATTAAACGTTAAATCGAACGTACATATAACGATGATACGATACCCTTATATTTCGTTTTAGATTTGTCAGTAAAACGGTGCCAGTTTCGTTCTACTTGAAATCTTATCGTAAGTGTTCTTAATCAATCGTTCGGAGATTATTCTTAGATCATCGAAGCGAATCAACTATTTCGTACGTACGCGCCGATGTATCTCATTAAAACGAACGTTAATCGCAGATACGCGATTATTTCTGAATTTTCAACGAATAAAAATATTCCTGTCTTCTCGTTACACTCTGCTTGCTTTCTTTGTTCCAATCGATGTTACGCAGTTTTCGCCAACAAAGAATTACGCTGTCGTCGAGTTGATAGAAGTTGACGCGTACACGAAGCGAACAAAAAAAAAAAAAGAAAAAAAAAGAGAAGATCTCCGTTTCGTTTCTACGAGCGATTGATCTCTCGAATTAGCGCGAAGGAGATTCGATTTTCACGAAAAATAATGGATCTCGAAATCGCGCGACGAGGACAAATTATCGCGTTGTTCGCCAAATTTCGTCGCTCTGGCGGACCGTTTCATTCGATATGGACGCGATGACGTCGAAAAAAGACTCGATTATCCCAAAGGTTTATCGCCGCGTCAACGAAGTAGAAAATTTGAACAGGTTTGACGTAAGCATTTCTAGTATCGAACGTTCTACTCGTTTTGCTTTTATTTCGCAGTACCGCTGCTTACGTAATTCGTAACTTTGTTGTATTTGGAATTGTTTAACGTTATTTATCGTTAGTTATTGGAATTATTTAACGGAGAATTTGCGTTTTCCGTCTGGAAATCCTTAGGCACGTCTACGTGTATTCGAAAGAAGAAGAAGAAGAAAAAAAGAAAAAGACAAAGAAGCATCGTTATCGCAGCTTTGTAAATCTACGCTTTCGGTCGTATCTCGCGTATGGTACAATTACTCGCGGTACCTTTCTCCTTTCTCGTTACGATCGACTCTTCTAACAGGAGGCATCGTGCCAAACGCACGTTAGACACGTTCCAACGTATCGCGTCGTGTCACGGTTTTCTCGTCATACGCGTGTTTTATTTCCTTTTTACAACGACTTCTCACTTTTCGAACGACTTTTCTTTATCGATAGTCGCGAGCAAAGGTGTAATTTGTTTTCGCGGTCTTCATGCGCAACGCGCGATAAAACGAACGTACCTTCTGCCGTGTAAAACGAACGTCGACCCGATCGACGATTTTCGGAGCAGCAACTTCGAGCCGGCCGAGGGACATTTTTATCCGGAGCGATTTTATCGCCGCGCGCTTATTCGTCAGAGTTAACGAACTTGAAGGATGAGAACGACGAAACGAGTTACTTTGTACAGAGCGCAGCGTACTTGATCGTACGACGATCGGGCAGACGACGATTCCAGGCGAAAGAATAGGGAAAGAGTTTGCCACGACGTTCTGCGCGTTCGAGGCTTCGTTTCTCGAGAAAATCGAAAATTCGACGAGTGTACTCAAATTGGCCCAATTCCGGGCTGAACGAGAGCAAATAATCGGCGGATAATTAAATAAAATAAAATAAATAAAATAAATAAAATAAGAAATTCGGAAATTTATCGTACGCGTGTACAAGACCAGCTCGCGATTGAACGCGTTTAAGCTTTATTTGCTCGGGAACGAGGAACGCCGAACGCCTTGAACGGGCAAATTTTACTTCACGTTCCTTGCCGTGTTGTTATTTTCCTGGTCGATGTTTAAACCGATTCCAAGCGTACCCGACGAATTTCCAAATTCCATCTCCTCGGGCACGAAGAGTCGGGCGAAAAACTCGTACTCCGCGTTCGCAGCGTATTTCTTCGCCTACGATCACCCCCTTGTCCGGTCGTACTACGATTATCGCCCCACCCTGTATCGCAGATAGCTGTATGTATACAGCGTTGCTAACAAGTGTAAACGAAGCGTACGGTAAAAGTATGAAAAGACACGAGAAGATAAAATAGGGAAAAGCGGGATAAAACGTGTATGCAGAAAGAGAGCGACGAAGGGTGGCAAGTAGGACTCGTCGATGCGTCGATCGCTATTTAGAGAAGAGCAACGAGTCAGAGGGACGTCGGTCGTTCCGGTGAAACGAGGCGAAGGCATTGATTAACATTAAAAGCAAGGGCTCCTAGCGAGACACTGATAGATGTCTACGTACGCCGATAGAAAAAAGAGCCGGGCCTAATTCAATTGCAGGCCGCCGTTCCGCAAACACTCATGATAATTCAATCAAGCTCACCCCATCGAGCTATTCCTATTCCTCCCTTCGGACCGGCCCCGTACGACCAAGGACCCTGGGCCAGAACGTTGCAGAGGGTGGAAACGGCTTATAATCTCCGTACGAGAACATCTGCACTCTAATCGGCTGATGATTTCCACCTAAACCTTCGTCTATCCTTTTCTAACCACCGGCCGCGCTCCGTGACACGCGTATAGCGCCTTTTCGTCGGTAAATCACGCGGTCGTCTACGAACGTTTCTTCCATCGGAGTATCGGTCGTTTCACGCGGATTTTATCGTTTCCACGATTCGGGCAATTTTCTCTTTCTCTTTTTTTTTTCTTTTTCTTTCTTTTTCTTTTTTTTTTTTTTTGGAGGGATTCCTGACAATCACTCGGAACGGTTCGTCCGACAACGAGCATCAGCCGCCAGTGGGCGCGATTTCTTTATTTAGAAGACGAGAACTTGTTCTCGCGTGGACGGATTTAAACGCAATGTCAATTTCGCGCATCCAATGTCGCGTGTTTATATCCACTCTCGTAAAAATAACGTAGTCTCAAAAGTAGTCTTACAGAATTATATACAGAATTTATATAGCGTTCCATCCAAGCGGTAAGACCGTGACAGCGCTACGATATCGTTCGAGGATTGTGCGACGAGAAACCCTTTCCGTGATTCCACGATCATTCGGTTACGACGATACGCGTCGGGCCGCGCTTTCTTTAGATCGCGGATCGCTCGTTTACGTTTCGATGAAACGGTTGCACGATACGCGTAACAATACGGAAACGATCGTTTTTCGATTATCAATCTATATTTATAGCAACGACTATGTGGTAATCGTTACTGTATCATGCAGTAGCCCCACGTGACTCTATTTCAATCTTTATAGATACGCTTGTTTACGGTAGTGGCGTACTTATCGTCGATATAAACTAGTTTAGCATTATAATTAGAAATCGCTGTGTATTTGTACCGTTAATTATTCGAAATTAATTCAAAACTCGGTTTCCTCCATCGACGCTATTCTACCGTAGTTTTTCGTCGCGGTTTTCTTTCTCCTCGAAAGTTCCAGTTTATACACGTTGCGCGTATAATTGTACCGACGACGTGAAAATAACCTTAACCATGGCTAATTATATCAGCCTAGATATAAGTATACCCGAAGCACCTATTTCTTGGAAAAATGCAAAAGACACTGAATCGTGTTTCCGCCGAGAAACATGAAAATTCTATAGAGATACGAAATTTATTCGAAAAGAACGTCGCGTTTTACATACGAGACATTTGTTTCAAAGTTATAAGTAGGCATAAGATTATTTTAACAATGTCACGCGAAGGCTGTGTCATTGGTAATTTGTCGCAACGTCGGTTGATGTAAATTACGAAACGAGAGACTCTTTCGAACAAAGGAAACGATGCAAAAAAAAAAGAAAAAAAAATGGAAAGAAAACGGAAAGAAAAAGAAGAAACGACAGTTTTATGCTTTTTCCGTATACGTACGTCTTCTTCTTTCTTTTTTCTCTCTCTTTTTTTATATATATATATATACAATATATAGAAATTCCGAATCGTGGCGACTTAATGAACGAATGTAATTAAATCGGGTTGCCGATTTGCGCAAAAAATTCCCTCTACACGTTAACAGAAACGAAACGATTAAAATGATTTTTCTTCCACTTTGACTTTTAAATCTCGCGCTGTTGAATATGTATTCTTCGAATTTTTATATCCATCGCAATTACGTCGATAACGTATGTAAACGATAAACAATAAATAATCGTGGCAAATGAATTGCGCAGAAAAGTGTACATAGTATATAATCATCGTGATATACACACGGCAATAGTAATAGGTACGTACTGTTACATGTAATATATCGTTATTGGCGATATATCGTTCGTTGATGCCAACTGATAGCACATAGTACATCGTTCACACGGAATATGCCGCGACAGTACATTATTTATGTTACGAGCTACGTAATATTACATCACATAGATTCGATATTGACCGATAGTACGGTATTTACATTGCAAAGTACATAGAAAATCTATGAAATACCTATTAGAATACAGCATGATGTTCGCATCGAACGCGAGATAATAGATATACTATTTATACTCTATACTATATGTAATAATACATTATTGCGTAGTACGCGCTATTGAGTATCGATACCATGCGCTGTACATATATCGATATGTTATTCACACCAGATAATGTACAACATAATACTTGTCATTCTAGATTCTAGAATATGCATTACTCGAGCCAGTCACTACGGTACGCGTACCTTACCGAATCTTTTACTTTGCGATCAATGTACGTTATAAAAATATAATTTCCCGTCGTTTCTCCGTTTATCAATCTACACGTTATACGTTTGGTATCGGATGGAAACGAGACAGAGACAGACGGGGAGAGAGAGAGAGAGAGAGAGAGAGAGAGAGAGAGCAAGTAAGACGGATGGAACAGAAAGACGGATATTTAAATATTTAGAGTCGACGTCAGGTTAAGTTATACGTGTCGGTGAATGGTAGAGAGAAAAAGGACGAGAGAGAGAGAGAGAGAGAGACTGAGAGAGAAATCCCAGCATTAATGTCGTGGTCGTTTTCGACGCATGGAATGCCGATACCGCGTAACTTTCAGGGTCTAATCATGCAAATGTATTAACCGCTAATTAAAATTGACGCAAGTTGCGTTCTGTTCGCTGACAATTGATCGTCGAATTCTTGTTCTCGACGTCGTGCTAAGAAACCGTTCGATAGGACAATTTTCAGGCGTCTTCGCGGTCTTTGTTAACGAGACAGACAGAGGGCGATTCAACGAGACGACGGTAGGAAAAGTAGCGGTATTAATCGTCGCTAGGTGAAAATGAATATCCTGGAAATCAAATATACTCTACGTTATTGATGTGTGCTTTGTTTGTACGGTAGTGGAAGTTCACGGATTTGAGATTCGTATTTATTCAATGAATTTGTACGCTTGTAATATATCGTTTAAATATGTTTTAAAGTTAATATTCGTTCGCGCTTGCCAAATGCCACGAATATCTTGTAAACGTTGTTCGTTACTTTTTCGCCGTACGAATGCCGAAGAAGCCAAAATTCCGAGGGATTCGTTGCGTCGAAGCGACAAAGACAGCAGGAACCGAACAAGTATTCAGATACTTTATACATCCTAATAATAACCACTTTGCGATCACCGCAACCGGTGTTCAACCGTCTTTTTCGACTATTCGTAGCGCACAAGAGGTTACGTCTAAATCAGACAGCCGCTTCTCCTTCGGCATTCCAACGATACGCGTTTCGAGATTCCCAGCGTAGAAACTGGGGAATTTTAACAGCCGTCGGGGTCTATAATTTTCGCCATCGGAAAATTGCTCGAAACGTTTACAACGCGCCTAGCGAGCGGAGCAGCTGGTCTCCAGCATTTTGAAGATCGCGTCTCTAGCGAAATCGGTCGAGGTGACAGACCGGAGGATTCGCTTGAGTTTATTTCTGATTGCACCCGTGCGGACCGATTCGGCGGCCGGCTATTCGGCAGTTAAGTAGAAACAAATGAAGCGAATTCAAGGAATTCGAACTAACAATAAGACCGCGGTCTTTCGGGCTGCTCTAAATAGTTATTCGAAATCAAACGCTCCAACCGATCTCCTTTGCCTCTGCTTTACAGCAACGTTTCCTCGTCCATCTTTTTCCTCCGCGTCGTTTCTTATCTTTCTTAACTGAAACTGGGAGGACAGGCGTTCGAGAAACTGGTCGCCTCGATCGTTGAGAGAATCGGCAACGCGCCTCGATCGTTGAGAAAATCGGCAACGCGTCTGTCCGCGTACTCGCGTCGCTCGCGTTGTCGAACGGTATTTTTCCGCGGACCGAAACTGCCCGCGAAGGAAGACGTTCCAACGCTTCTCGAGCGTCGATCTGCCGCGAAAGAAGCGCGTTTATTCCGCTTGAATAGATCGCGATAGAACTTGGACTTATTAGCGCCCATCGACTTACTCATAAACGATGCAACAGCGCTGTCGTTACGCGGGATAAACGTCTGGATGTAACGTTCCGCCGGAGTAATTACGATCGATGTACGAGATCTATAATCCTTGGTGAAACACGGAAAATACATGTTAAACAAGCTGGCGTAACACGACGCAACGTGGAAACGGTAGTAAGTTATCGCGTGGAATCGTTGTTTGCTACTGAATATTCCGCGGCTACGAGATCGTGTTAGCGAATTATCTGATTGGAGGATGAACGTATTACGAGGTCGAGTTTCGTCGATGAACTCTTTCGCATCTTAAAGCGAATCGTTTAAACGCGAATCTGATTTTCTATTCTTTCTTTTTTCATCTTTCCCGACACCGCTAAAATTTTACTCTCCCGTTTTCTAACGAGATGTCCGTCGCGAGCGGATCTCTTTTGGATATTCCAACGGACAGTTTATCGTGTCCGTGCTCGCGTTACCGAGCCACGTAGCCAGACATCGCGTTCGCAAATTTGTTAAACTCGGTGGCGATTCTTCGACCACGTAAACGTTTCCTACAGCGAGAATCTCGACGCCGTAGGAAAACAGCGAATCACGTAGGAAAGTTTCGGACGAGAAGACGACGGCTGACGCACGTTGGTTAAATTTTTCAACGGCAAGTACGGTATAATGGTTGGTATCTCGGAGAAGAAACCGCGTTCGAGCAGTAAAATCTCGAAGGAAGGCAATTGTTCGACCGCTAAAACGCGCGCATAATAGAGGTTCCATTGTGACCAGAATTAGCGATCGGAACTCTTCGTAGCGTTGGTGCAAAAATATTCCCCCGAGCAACGAATCTGCCATTATTTTCAACCGTTATTCGCATCCTGTCGCGTTAAGTTACAAATGGTGGAACGATAAAATTTCACAACCCCCCGTTACACGGTATCGCTTCTCGTTATTAAAAATTACAACGCAGGAAATTTCCACGGTTTCAATTCCGTACGCGTGACGAAGCTGAAAATTTGCAAATACGAATTATTCAGCAGGATCGCCATTTTATTTCGCGCTAAATTGTTTTTGTCAAACACGTAAGGCTATTACGCGGACATGACAACCGCGCGAAATCGTAGAAAACACCGGGGCCAAGCAAATTTGCGTCGGTGCATATTTTATACACGGTAACATGGGAAACCGGTAATCGGATTGAACGATGCCTGGCTCCGACTCGCATCAAAATTTCCGGAAAATATTCTAATTGATGGATCCCGGTTTCACTCGATATCGCGATATTATCTATACATGGATAAACGGATCGTCGCGTCGCGTCGCGTCGCGTCGCCTCGTACAACGACAATCACCGCCGATCAAACGGATTTTAATCGAAATAATATTCCTCCAGATTTTCGATCGCTCTCCGTCCCAATCGGTTCGTCGCGATTTCTCCCTCCCTCTTTTCGTATTCGCCCGCGATCGACGCAATTTACCATCTTCCGATTTTTCTCCGTTGTCTCGCGTTCGCGCGAACCCTCGTTTCTGGCAGTTTTCGGCCAATCGCAAAGCGCATCGAATCCGCAGCTAACGAGGCGACCACCGACGCTGCTATTTAAAGTTCAACCACCGACGAGTCGAGCCTCCGCTGTTTTCTTACCGAATGCCGAAACGTTGCTCGCGTCGGTACCCCTCCAAAATCGCTGACGATTCTTCCGCGAACCGGCAGACTCGAGGGCTAGCGTAGACGACGCACACGAGCCAACGCGCCATCGCGCTGTCCACTCGACAACGTCCGTAACCGACCAACTAACTGTCCATAGGAAAAACCGATCGTACCGAGTCTGTGAACGTATTTTCGATTTTCACGCCGATACTCGCGAAACTGGGAAACGCGACGCGAAATCGACGAGCACCGGGATAAAGTTGATCGATCCCGAGCGAATATCGAACGAAATTGGTCGCGGCACGATGGCAAAGTTTCGACCGACGCGCGACGCGACGGCCGCTTGCGTTGCGTTTCATTCGACTCGACCGTACGCGAATTCGCGATCTTTCTCGACGATTTCTATGTACGCTACTGGCAAAGCGAAACGTCGCTATTTTGCCGGACGAATCGCAGCGTTTGCGCGACCGCGCACGCCGCGAAACGGCGACGGGGGAACGTTATTTCGCGAAATAATTTCACGCTATCGCGTTGAGCGATAACTCGTTAAACGCGATCAAGGCGCATCGAGAATAATCGGAGTTTATTCTCTCGTCGAACGGAGAAAATTTAGTCGCTTTTCGTTCGCAGTCGGAACGCGAGCAAGACAGGTATAGCTACGCATCGCGACGATCAGGTTCTATCGGATTCGCTCGTCGTAAACATCGGACGCGAACAATTTGTAAATTTTGTATTTTACTCGAACTCGACGAAGACGCAGGGAGAACGCACACGGCGAATCTCCGACCAGATCTTCGTCGCTCGATTCTCGTCGCGTGACGCGTTACCTTCTTCGTATCGCGATGCCCGAAAACCAACAATATCCACCTATTTGTTTATCGTGTTATATTCTATGCAAAATCTTCGAAACGCGCGACATCGACAGCCAAGTGGGATTTATCGTAGAAAGTTTCGGACGACGGTCGCGAACGTTTCTAATTACCGCGTAGCTGTTACCTCAATCGATCAAACGATCGCTACTATGTGTGGCGATCGTTTTCGTCGAAGGTATGCACCTGTGCGAATATCACAGAAATCACGATCGATTTGGCGTTTCGCGTGGCTTGTCGTCGCGCCAACGTGCCCTTGAATTTCATCGGTTGCTTCGCCGTAGACCGAAGGATAATTTCAGAAGCCCCGTTTCGCCTAGATTTTTCTTTCTTCTTTTTCCTAATTGCTCGACCGCGCGCGGACGAAGCGAGGCGAGGAGCAAATAAAACGTGAAAATATTCAAACAGGCTGGTCGAGGTAAAAAGTTGCGCGAACCAGTGTGTAAATGTATCTGTATAACAAATTTACAACGATATCGTATCGCGCGTTTACCAACGATGTTTAAATACATCGAACGGATGGGATTTTCAAAGTTGTTTCGTTTCTCTATCGATTGCGAATAAATCGCAGGAATCCGTGGCCTGTCTAACCGAGCAAATTGTAAAAATACGTTGATGGTATACGTACTCTGAGAAGCGAGGTCACCGGGCTCGTCCTGTATGTTAACGGGTGAGATTTTCACTGACCTTGGAGGGCCCTGCAGGCTGAGGGGCCCGGGCCCTCCGGCAGCGGCCATCCTCTGCATCGCTGCACCCCCGATTTCCATCGCTCTTCCTGCCCTGCGCACCTCTCTCGACGATTTTCGAGCAATCTTGAGGCCTTCGTGCCAAGTACGACCGTCGGCCGTACTTACTTTTTTATACAGAATTTGACTAAAGTCTCGACCTCGACGTTCCAACCGACTCCCCCTTTTCCCTTCCCGACCAAGTCCACCAAAAGGGAATCGTCGACTCACGAAATAAACTTGGAACCACTTATCTCCTTACGAACGTTACGATATCCGGTATTCGCTCGTTCAACGGCGCACGAATTCATTCGAGAACGAATATCCGCGGTCTGCGCTCGAGTCCCAGGCCTGTTCGGACGAATCGGCTGCGTCGTGAGAGAATTTACTTCGATCTCCTTCGCTTCTGGCCCGCTTTCGCCGATCCACCAGCGTCGTCCGGTTCGCAATTGCACGTGTCAGTCGCCACGAATATTCGTAGTTTCATTCTCGGGAATTTCTACCGGCGATCGACCACCAGCCGCCGTGGAACGACGTAGTAGCTCGACGAATTCGTCGATTCGCCGAGTCTCGCGTTACTCGCCTCTGGTTATCGCGCGGGTTCCGTTACAGCCATGTTGGTCGCGCAATTTCGTTTTCACACAGCCGCTTCGTCCCCGGATCGACGGATTCGTACGGCGAGCAGTACGGCGAGCAGTTCAGCGAGCAGTTCCGCGCTCGCAGCGGCAGCTCACCGGAGCCCACGCCATTTTGCCATGTTTCGGGCGAGCGACGTCCTTCGCATCTCACCCTCGTCGATGTTTGCCGGCGATTCTCTCGCAAACGATTATACCACCGCTATTACTACCGCGAGGCGCGAACGTTGCCGGCACAGATCGCTTTTCACCGATAAATTCCTCGGGCGTTTGCGGTATCGTCTGACGGGTCTCGCGACCTTCGATCCTTTCGACGTCCTCCTGTCACTCCGATTGATCCAACTTGCTTCGGATCGGCCGCGCGAACCTTCTACCTTTGCGGAACTCGTTCGATCGACCCGGTGGGGAGGTGACGTTGTTTCGGTATTCCTACGCAGATCACCGGTCCAGGCACTGCGAAACTCTTCGCTCCGTGAATCTCGCGCCACGGCGAAGAATCGTTGTCCGGCTCGACCGAATCCGAATCCGAATCCGAATCCCGGTTCAGTGGATCTCGTGGACAAACAGCGTTCTGGAGCGCGACATCGGCCGCTGCTGTCCCATTAAAGAGCGTGGTCCGACAGAAAGTGGCGGACGCGCGGCATCCGTCAGAGACGAGGAACGTGGAAAGTGGCACGTGTGTGCGATTATTATTTCCTTATCACTCGCGGCCGACAATGACGGCGTTGATCACGGCGTGACGACGAGCGAAAAAAAAAAATAAAATAAAAGGTGTATACGCACGAGGGAAAGGGGATGGAAAGAAGAGAGAGGGAGAGGGCTCGAGGAAGAAAAAGGAGGAGAGAGAGAAAAAAGAGAGAAAGAGAGGACACGTTACACGACGCAACACCAACGAGACTGACGGCGCGGGGCCCTGGGAGGCACTGACTGCCGGTTAGGTTCCTATAGAACCCAACCTAACCACCCGATGCCCCCACCCTCGAGGTCGACCTTTTCGACCCCACTCCGATTTCAGTCCCACCACTCGACCCGCTCATCCACGTCCTATCCGCTGGCGAGAATTCGAGCCTCGATTCCACGCCGACGTCGAGCTATTCGTTCTCCCGGTGGAGCCGACTCTGTCGCTTCCACGCCTCCTGGGGGCAGCTGTGGGACACTTGGCCGGCTCGAGCCGCCAACAAAATGGCCGACACACCTAATCGATTCCTACCTACCCTCTCCTCTTCTTTTATCTCGCCTCTTTCTCCCGTCCTCTCGCTCTTGGCTCTCCTACGTCGACACCACCACCGCCACCGGCACCGCCGCCGCCACCGCCACCGCCACCGCCACCACCACCACCACCACCAACCACCACCACCACCGTCACCGCCGCCGCGCCGTGCCTGCCGGTCCTCCAGCTTCGCGACCGACCGATCGCTTCCCCGACTCGCTTCTTCTCCGCTTCTCTGCGCGATACTCCTTCAAACGGCCACCAAAAGATGCTACACCGCTGTTCGCGCAACATCGTTTACTTGGTCAGTTTCTGCCCCGCACGTCCATCTCGCGATTTTTTCTCCCGCTTTACGATCTATAGACTCGTTGCTTGCACGGGTCCGTTATCACCGCCGAGTTTCCACCGCTGTCTCTCTTCGCTATCCTTTTTACACGTCTGCCTGGTGGTGGTTTTCTTCTTTTCTTCTTTTTATTCTCTTCTTTCTTTTTTGTCGTTGAGTTTCCCTTTGACGTTCGCACCGCTCGCTGTTTCCCCGGAAAAGATCCCGGCATCGACGGAGGTTTCGTGGCTTTTTTGATTTGAAACCAGTCTCTTTCTTTTTGGCCGTCTTCCTCTTTTTCGTCTTTTTTTTTCTTTTTTTTTTTTTGCCGCGCGATCGGGAATATCTTGGCGCTTTATCGATTCGCCGCGCGCTTCGAATCCTTTGTTTCGTGCGTCTTGCTCGTCGCTCGTGTTTCGCTCGATCGTACGCACAGTCGTCGAATCGGACGCTTCGAGTCTCCTCGTCGCACGAAATATTCGACGAACGTGGTTTTCTCCTGTTCGGACGTTGAACATCTTTGGCCGGAACCTCGCTGACGGACGTTTGAACATCGCCTAGTCTTTTTTATCGGTTTGTCAACCGATAAAATAATAGGCGCCGAATTAGATATCGCAAGCTGACGTCGCTTTTCGTCGAACGCTACGGTGTTACTTTGATTTTTTTTATTCTAATCGCCCTACGATGTTTCAGATACTCGATCCGCTTCGTTTACGCGTAGACGTACGAGCTGTTAAAGAGGATGCGTCGTTAACAACGTCGACCGTTCTACAGCCGCGCAAAGTGGAATTCTCTTGCATTTTCCACTTACTTACCTGTCATCGTCTCGATGAAATGCATCGCAACGCGACCGAGTCGCAGCTTCGAAGCTTTCTACTCTCGCTCCGCCTCCTGCCTCACCCTCGTCTTCGCTCCAAAACTAAACACTAATTTTCCAACGATATTTAGACCGAGACACGTTTCCCAGAGCCGTACGCTTCGCGCGAAGCTACGGTTTGCAGATTTTCGCTGATCCTTTAAACCGACGCCGCGGCGATCGATCGGTCGATCGGTTTATCGACGCGTTCGAGATAAAGAGCCGCGCTCCTTCGCGAAGATATCCTAAACGCGATTTCTTTCCTTGCTTGGGATGGACAAGTAACGGATAACAAACGCCAAAGACGGAACGTTATGCGTTCAAACGAGCGTTTAGCATCGCTGGACGGTAAGAAACCAAATCGACGACAGCCGCTTGGAAACGCGACGTGTCTCGCGCTTTCGTATCGAACGCAGAAATGCGACGTTTTCTTATTAACGTCGATAGCGTGAAACGGGTAGATTATTATTACAACTACGTGCTTCGTAAACGCGTCTAATCGCAAGTGGACCAGAAACGAGCAATCGTCGTGGCGCGTCTTAAAAACGTAGCATCTTCCTCGACACGACTTTGACGTCCCGCTTAGTGCAACACCCTTTCACGCAAATTTTCACGATTTGCCCGAATCCGAGCAAAATCATCGGACATTCCGTTTAAAAGACCAAAGACTGATCCTAATATCTCGCTAAAGAAGCGACGTAGTTTCGCTGGAAATATTCTCTCGCGCAACTTTCGAATAACTTGCGAGTTATCTCGAGTCGTCGTGTCACGAGACTCGCCCCGTACACGTACCGTGACATTAGCGAAAAATTGCAGCAAAAGTCGCGATCGCATCGGTTTCGATCAATTACGTGTACCATTGCTCGTTTCTCGTTTCCGGTCCTTGGATCGCGCACCTCGATAATCGTTCGAAATGTAACGCGCCAATTAATACGACGACGATCTTTATCGCGCACCGTGGCAAGACGCGGACTCCCACGGATCGATAATCGATCGAATTATCGACTTCGTATCCATCTGGTATTCGCACGGTCCGCGTGTTCTCCTCGTTACCTGTCGATGTTTCATCTTACCGTGGCAAATTGATTTAACGCCTGATATCGGGTTAGATACTTGACGCAAATACCGTTAGGCTATCCCGAAAGTTTCTTTCCTTTCGTAAGGAAATAACAGACGCACAACCTTTCTTCTCTTCGTTCTATCTTATTTTATCGAATCATCTACTATTTCTATTGTTTCGTTCTATTTCTATTATTACCATCGTACACACGATTCGACAAAAATGATATGAAACGGAGAATACGGTGCATCGATCGTTTCCTCGCAAGACGAAAGAAACTTTCCGGACAGCCTAATACCATCGATAACTACGAAAAGCAGGTAACGTTGTTTTCGCGATTTGCCTGCGTCGTTATAGTTTTCCATGCATCGAGCAGTGCGAGACGCCGCGTCGTTGCGTTCAAAAACGTCCAAATTCTTTCCAACCTTTTTCCTCCTTCTTCCCTGCGCGCGTAACGCGCCAATCATGTATCTGCCTCTATCTTTTTGTGTTTGGAGATACGCAGCGCTGCTCGAAAGACGGTTACGCAAAAAAGAGCAGCCTCGAAGTGGCCAAGCGTGATTTGCCCTTGGAAAAAAGGACGATCTTGCGCGGTTCACCGATCACGTGCATCGGCTAATCCGTACGTTGAGGCGTGAACGGATCTCGGTACGTTCAGTCTGTTCATTGTCGGGAACCTCCCACTTTTCTCCCTTCTACTTTCGTTTATATTTTCCCCTGATTTTGTACGGTGTCGTGAACGAGAATTGATCGTGGCACGGCGCAGCCTAAATACGCGTTTTCCACTCGCGAACGCGATTCTCGTTTCCCGTGTGTTTCGCGAAACTGTAAAACGCGCTCCGATGCTCCGTTGCTCTGCTCGTTGCGTCGTAGTATAACGCCGGCAAATGATATATTATTTCGGATAAAAAAATTGCCAGAAACTTTACGAGGAACAAAGCGTCCGTGCTCTGTGACTGATTAACGCTAAACCAACCGACATTTCATGCACGCCTGATCCTACCACGAGCGGTCGAACGACCGCTTGAAAAAAGATGCGTATCTTAACGCAGAGAGAGAGATTTTAGCCAATTTTTCCCCGCGAAGCAAACGACGAAGAAAGTCGTGAATATTGAAAAATGGCTTGTATGTATATCATAGGAAGGGTCAATGAGTTACATGGCGATAAACGAGATTTCAGAAGCGGTCGTTTGACCGCGCGTGGTAGGTTCGGTGTTAACAAGGACGAAAAAAGGAGACGTTTGCGAGGGCTCCGTTCGTCGTTGGCGTATGCTGAGAAAAAATTTGAATCGATGGAAAATGGTCTCGAGTACGTAAAAGGTAGCACGGACGCGAGCAATAAACGCGAAGTGTAAGACGCGGTGCGCGTTTCCACGGCTCGGCGATTCGCCGCGTCTCTGCCAGCAAAGTTTCCTTCGAGAAGCAACTCGACGATCGATTCGACCAAGACCGAGATTCGAATTACGTTAAAACACGTATCGAAGCTGCCGTGCGAATTTTCGACCGTTCTGTTTCTCCGAGCTCCGCCGTCGAAGGTAAATCCGCGACCAGCCAACGAGCCTCGACGAGCTCTCCTCGCTTCCGCCTTCGAAAAAGCCAAACAACCCCGTTTCGCGCATCGCTGCTCCCCCTGTCCACGATTTACCTCCAGCCACCGCCAATAATTAATACCCATCCGCAATAAACAACTTAACCATACCGCTGCCATTATTTCAACGCGTAAAAGCCACCCTTCTTCCTTCCGAAACTCGCGGCCACTCGTTCACCTACACCCCGTATATTTATAACCGCTTGTACGTATTCGCCTCGGCCATATACGTACAATGCTCCTTTGTGAAGTGTGTAGCAGCGCCGGCGAAGAAGGAAGAGAACGAAGAGGAGGCCTCTTAAGCGGCTCAGCGCGTACGAGCGTGTACGAGCGAGAAGCCGACAAAGCTATCAGCGCCGAATGCATCCCGGGCAGATGCTCCCTTTGCTCTGTGCTTCGGTCTCTTTGCTCTCTCTCTCTCTCTCTTTCTCTCTCACTGTCTCGCTCGCTCGCTCGCTCTCTCTCACTCTTTTCCCTTCTGTTCGTCGTTCCCTTTCGAACTGCTTCGAGTGTCGAAGCCATGTGAACCCTGCGTAATAATTCACCAGTCCCTCGTACGTATAAACTTGGAAACGTCGGAGGAGCAGCCATTTCAGCAGCCCCGTTCGATCCGGTAATTTTCGCCGCGTTGAAAAATCCGACGAGCTCGTTGTCCGCCGCTTCTTCGCTCGGGGTTGCCACACCGGCGAAACTTTCGCGCTGGAGAAAAGAAGTTGCGACGAGATGAGACGAGACGAGACGAGACGAGACGAGACGAGACGAGACGAGACCAACAATCGCGTGGACGCTCGTCCACGTAGATCGCGACCACGCGCTCTCCGGAAGTCAGACGCGAATCAACAACGAGTTGGCCACGGAAACAAAATTCCCACGGAAAGTTTGGAAATCTTTCAGACATCGTTCGCCGTTCTCGAAACTGTCGTGCTTCGAAAATCTACGAAAAAAAGAAAAGAGAAAGACGATACCAATATATATAATACCAATCCTTCCACCATAATGTAAAACCATGTAAAACAATGTAAAACCATCGCAAGATATTGCACGTCTACGTCGTACCGTCACCTAACGATACTCCTGCCAAAATTACTTCCTAAATGTAATTCGTTGCTTATTGCGAATGTACATATATGTACGTTTATTAATAATGATAATTAATAATACGGAGGATGTTCGACCTCGACTTCGGATCGCTCTCAATCGGCCGGTCTCTGCGCCAAGCATCGTCGATTTCGAGCAAAGTCTTGCGGCGCCTGTTACGAACGAATCTACGCGTAGGCGATATCGTACGCGTCGATTTACCACGTTTTACCACGTCGATTTTACGCGGATCGAACCACTTGCGCGTCGGTCGTTGGCGATGCGTACGGAATTTCTACGCGAAAGCGTTCTATCGAGATGATCGATCGGGAAACGCTGGACGATCGCACGGAAAGCAGAAGGAAACGCAAAGAAGGGAAAAGAAAACGAACGACGCGATCCACCGTGAGATATCACCGAGACAACGACTTAACTCGAACGACATTTTTACCAAAGCGTTTACAGGATCCTTCCGATCGATAACTTGGATTATATTTCCGTACCGATATCGTACTCGTCGTAGTTATCGTACAGTTGATTATCCTTAATATTACGTTGTCCCGAAAGTTTCTTTCCTTTTGTAAGGAAATAATATAAAACGACAAAATTATTATAATAATAATTATTTTATTCGATCACGCACGATCCATTTTCTTCCGTTTCTATTATTACGATCATACGCGATTCGACGAAGATAATACGAAACAGAGAGTGTCGTGCATTCGTTGTTCAAGACGAAAGAAATTTTCGGGACGGTCTAACAGAAGAAACGTAACGAGCAGGTGGGTAAAAGTCTGGTTGGTCGCGGATAGGAAATGTTCGATTCTTTCGGTTAAAAGTGTCAGCTTGTCGCGAGCCTTGATACGTCGTGGAACGCTTCTGTTCCCGGTCGCTCTTTCTCTTTCACTCGCGTTGCTCTTTCCTGCGTTTCACCGTTCTACGAAATCGTTCCTACGTCTGCGCGATCGCAAAACTTGCACGCCGTATTTTTGTGCGATTACCCGGCGTTTATTGGCCGTTGGCGGTTCGTAATACAAAAGTACGGAATCCGAGCGAGAAACGTATCGGGATGATCGATATAGGAATTGCGAGAGTCCTTGGAAACCTTCGAGTCGACGTGATTTCGTCTTTAGATTTTGCGTAAAAAAATACGATTCCGCGCTTTCGATCATTTTAGAACGGCCGAGCTGTAGATAAAGAACGAGAATGTACAACATATAAACGTCGAGTTTCACGATTTTCTCGCACGACTGCGAAATTACGACTCGATCGAACGAAATTTATTGGCAGACGGTTCGAATAATTAAACTTGTGGCGCTCGGGCTTCGTTCGATTACGCGGGCAATTCGATGCATTTGGTCGAATCTTTCATCGGTTTTCTCCTTTTTCGATTTATGGACGCGCCAAGTTTTCGATACCGGCGATGTAAAAATATCGACATCGTCGCCGACAAAATATAAATACACATTGCTCGTATTTTACGCGTATTTTACAGTTGCGCCGACAGGATAAACTTTGCATAAACCGCTTCGATATAAAGCTACGAAAGTCGTATAAACGCGAACGTCGGTAAATAAATTACCTGGGAAACGCGTAACAGCGTATGGTCGTGATGGAGCATTGTCGAAACGTAAATCGACCGAACATCCGCGGATTCGAAGAATCGCCAATTCCAGCGTATCGAAAACTTTGCCACGTATCGCGAAGCGACTTTTAATCTCCAAAGCGTTTGACTACGCCTCGGCGTTATTCGTCCGACGAATAAAATCGATCGATCGGAGAGATCGTTCCGATCGTTTCGTTTTTCGACTTTGTTCGCCGACTTGCGAGCACGCGGCGCGAATAAATCAAAGTGGCGTCGCATAGGCAGCTCGTCGGTGGTTCCGCGCTCGAGAAAACAGGAAGAAACACGAGGTGGCGCCTTCTTGCTCGCGTAAGAGAGCTCGCCGAGGCGAGCACTCGCTCGTCGCTGCAGGAAACCAAATCCTACCTACTTAAGCGGCTCAGAACTGCTCCTGGTTCGGGCAGCCGAGAATATGGAGGTCAATCGGTTGCTCCGGGCGCCTCAGCGCGGAAGAAAGCCTTAATCCGTAGCCGTGGTAGGTTTTGTGCCTTGCCTTGTCTCGCCTCGTCTCGTCTCGCCTCGCCTCGCCTCGCCTCGCCTCGCCTCGCCTCGTCGCCCTCCCGCCCCTAAGGCCCCATACTCACGCGCCTTTCTTCTCCTTTTTCTTCTCACCCTCGCCGCTGCTCCGTTCTCCGCCGCCGACAAACAGTTCCGTCGTATCATTTCGGCTGCTCCGCTTGTTAATTCGGTCAACGATGGATTTCGGCGGATTACGCGGAACCCGGAATCTCGTGCGCGCCGATCGCCAAATACCGCCAACTTTCTCTCCGGCGCGACCGACACTGTTGCGATTCGGAGTTACTCGCGTCACGAGAAATCGACAGTGCGCGACGTTGCGGCGAAAGGGTGACTCGAAGTTCGGAACGGAGTTCCTTTCCTTTGGACTTTTCGTCGCGTTGAGAGGAAAGCGCTCGTCTCTATTTATCGTCTGGTCGTTGGTATCGCGGGAACGAGAGTCCGCAGGAAACGCGTTGATCTTGTTCGAATCGATTACGCGTAACGATTACCGATCGAGCGGAATACCTCCGAATGGAAAATACTTTCTCGTCCTGCGACAAAGCCGTAGAAAACACGTTTAATTTCGATATCCCGTTTCGTATCGCGTTGATCAATAGCATTTTCTTCTTACGTAACGTCCGTTAAATGTTTGATTAATCGCAGGTGAAAACAACGGGGAATGGAATACGCGATACGCGCGCTTAATTCGCCGATAAATTCGCGATTGTGTCGCGTCGGGATAATCGTTTTCACAATGCAATTAATTACGCGACGTAACTGCTCGCGTATCGCACCAGAGGGAAATGGATCGCGAAGAGGAGCGTCGAATTTGACGAACCGACTCTCTTTGCTGGCAATTAATAATTCGTTCGTTCTTCGTCGCGTAAAATTAAACGCGCGTTCGTCCTTCTATTCGTCGATGGCACGACGTAAATATAGAGATACTTTGCCTGGACGCGTGCACGAGACAGGAAGAGATCGTGGCGAAGCTTCGTGACTCGACGAAGCCGGAAACTTTGCGTCTCACCGACGATCCGAATCCGCTTGCGGCGGCAAAGTCGCGTTAACGTTCGCGCTTTTGCGAAATATCAAACGTGGAAATCTGAAAACGTCGGCAGGAAGAGCCGAGGGTTGTACCGTGGAGAATTACCGATAAACTACTAACGAGGGTAGCCGTAAAGGAGATAGGGTCAGGTAACGTTGTAAATTCGAAAATGACCGGAACCGTGTCCGCAATGTTTTGATCCGGAGAAATGTACCGTACTCGAGTAATCGTTCTACGGATCTTCGAGGACGAGGAAAGGATTACGATCAACGGGCAACTGGCTTCCGATGGTTCGTTCAAACACCGAGGTTTGCGGTGTTAATAATGTCGCGACAAATAGCATTAATCGTTGGGCAAATTTAATAATTATCGAAACGTGATATTTATCTTCTCCGTCGTTCACAGTTGTCGGTGTTCATTTGCTTTGTTTGATCGGTCGTTTGATCGTTCGAGGCCTTCTCCCGTACGAGAGAATCGCAAATATTTGTTTACAATACCGAAACATTCGCGATATTAATGCTATTTTCGGGCGATCTTCTCGATAGTTGCCAATTTTCGAACGCCAATTTCTTAACGTTGCAGTTTCGTTTCGGTCGACCGTACGAAGGGCTGTTACTAACGCTGAGCAAACAGCGATGGAACAATTTCTAGTATTTTCTTACTATTCCGATAAAACCGTCTCTCCTTTGCTTCGTCTAAATCTGTCTACGTGACCGTACATCCAACTCGTAGATCGAAAAGAAACGCACACTGGCGAGCAAATTCGTCTCGTAAACGAGCAGCACGCGCGTCTCAGGCTGCGGCGTATCGTCGTCGCGCGAATATTATTTCCTCGCGAGTCTCGAAAGCGCGCCACGACCGACGTAATTCCTAACAGCTATCGCGAGAGCTGTAATCCCGCGATCGGCACGGCTTTTTCGTTCGCGCGTGGTCGCGTCGAAGAGAGGACACGGTCGAGGATTCGTAGCCTCGTTTACTATTGACGTTCGACGCGCTTAAGATTCTTCCTGGCCGCACAGCGTGGAAAAGATCGCCGGCTACCTGGGCCCCGAACACGAGAACAGGATACGCGTCATAAAGCGTAGCGCCAGGCGCAACGACGCGCGCTTAAACATTTACCGCGGTGGTAGCGGGCATCGCCGCTTATTGCCCTGCAGGCCGTTGCTTCTTTCGCTTCCAATGGCTCGCTCGCGATCCTCATCGTCTCGGACAATCGCGAGCTCACGGTCGATCGGATAATTTTTTCAGGAGTTGGGTCGATCGTGTCTGTCCTCCACGGCTGTAGATCTGGAAAATACAGCCCTGGCAATAAAATGCGGCCGATACGATGGATTTGGCCGATTTCCACGGTCCTGCCAACGTAACGAACGAACGAACGAACGAACGATTCCGTTAAGCCGGAGGAACGGGTCGTTGGCTCGTTAGCGAAGAGTTGGAATAATCTGCGGCGGAATTCGACGATTACCGAAAGGATTTTTGCGATCCGAAAGGCAGACGACTGTACGGACGAGCCAGGAGCCACTTAGGATCGTAATCGAACAGTTCCATAGCTTGCCGTAACTCGATACAGAGGCGCAACACGGTGGTGTACGAAGAGGTCGTTGCCTCTGTCTTAGAATCGGAGTTTCGCGATGGTTACTACAGGATACAAACGCGATACAACGTGATACGAGCGCGATACAAACGTGGAAACGCGGGCGAAACTTTTCGAACAGAAATAATTCGGTGGACAAGGAAACGCCTTAACGATTCTCTCGCAGACGGAGTCGCCAAGAGGATATGGAAATATCGAATAACGTTTCTCTTCTTTTTATTCGACCATTCTGCGCTTCGGTGTCATTGCCGATGCAGCTCTGCCTGTTACATCGAAATGGTTGTTTTTCAAGTCGGATCGCAATCTACGGAACAATTAGTCTCGGCGTTCTTCGCAACGCGCGCAATCATTTTCTAAACGACGACGAATCTAAATTCGACGTTGGTCGAGCCAGTTGCCCCGTCATTTGCTTCCGTAAGAGTGTATTCGACGCTAAATAACCGTCCGTTGTCTGCGTGTCGTCATACGCTTTGAGTTATAATTTCTGGGAAGACGCGAAAGGCGCAAAGTATCGTCTACTTATACGTTCTACGTATAGGTCGGTAAGCAAGATTCGAGCGTTTGACGTTTGAAAATGCGATAATCGGAGAATAGGAATTCTTGCACGGAATTTTCATATTCGTCAGTTTGCGATCATTTACGATTAGATCCAATCGCTAATATCCGCTAATGGGATCGATTAGATTTGTCCATTAACGAAGCTTTTATTAACGAAGATTTATATATCGGACAACGATCCGTAATCGCATAATTTATCTTTATTCTACGTCTAGTGCTGGTTAATCGAATCACCGAAACGTCTTTCAACGACAGCTGTATGAATCGTACTCGGTTTCCGACGATCGTTACCTAGTGGAATCGGTACGATTTTGGTCGGAATCGGGATTAAATTGGCCGACCGAAACGATTTCGCGAATATCCTAGCCTAGAATATCTTGGTAATATTAGATCTATAAATACAACCGTTTCGTTCAATCGACGCTAAACCTACGACGCGCGGTCGTACGATCGTTTTTGAAATTTCGTTTAGAATTTCTCGTGCACAACGTTACCGGTACAACGCCGTGTAACTTATCGACCTTTCCTATGATATACATACAAACCATTTCTCAATATTCACGACTTTCTTTATCGTTTACTTTCCGAGAAAAATTAGCTAAAATCTCTTTCTACGTCAAGATACATATTTTTTTTTTTTTCAAGCGGTCGTTCGACCGCTCACGGTAGGATTAGGTATGCATGAACTGTGGGTAGGTTTAATATTAAATACGCGTAGTTTCGTCCTTCTTTCTTCTTTTTTTTGTTCTTCAAAAAGAGATCCTGTCATCGAGATTTTAATAAAAACATCGCTTTCGTGCCCTACGACAGTTTCTAAAATCCGTTCGGCGTTATTCCGACGTTCGATCGTCGTGCATTAAAATAATAAATTCTACGCGAATAGTCTCCTCCAACCAACGCGTTCGTCTCTGGAACGTCGAGAAGCTCGGTCGAACACTCCGCGTATAGTCGCCATGGGAATCCGTCTCGAGGATTGCCACATCGTTAAAGCGTATGATTTTAAAGATACGAGACAAAGGATAACTGGCATCCTGAAACTCGTCGTACGATATCTGGCCGATCTGTTCCATCAAGGTATTTGGTAATTAGAGCAGGGACAGTCGTAAACGAATGGCTTGGAACGGCAAGGCGCGTAAGAAGCTTAAATGGGTGCTTAAATCGTCGTAACGAGACGGTTCAGGTAAGAATTTTCCACGTTAGATACCCTCTTAGAAGCACGCGTTAGTCAAACATCTATTCAAGTACGCATAGATAGCTGTATACAAGCGTAAGAATTGTTTCAAGAGAGGATTACGGTATCGGCCGATATTTCTTCGTTCGTTCTCCCTAAAATTTACGTTGGCCGTTAGCCGTCATTACGCACGGCTAATCGTTTCTTCGACGATTTACCGCCAAAAGCGAAAATCGGTCGCGTCCGTAGCGCGACGCGGGCACGGCCGCGCTGGCGCGCGTTATTGTCAAAATTATAACGGACGCTGCGTGGAACCGCGCTGGAAACGGAGCGATATAGCGGAGGAAGGCGCGCGCGTGCGCCTGTACGTGTGGAAGTAGTTGCACACAACTACCACGGGACGAGTGGCAGAGCAACGGCGCACTCTGCACTTGGCCGCGCCGTTATCTCGGCACCATCTAGCCGGGCTAAAAGCTTCTCCCCATCAACTGGTCCGTGCCTCCTGGCTCCCTTCCTACGGACCCGCACCCACCTTCCTCTTCTCTTCTTCTCTTCTTTCGTCTTCGCGTCGACGACGACCGTGTGTCCCAATTTTTTTACAGCCCGCCCGCCTCGCAGCCGAACCTCCCGAAAACGCCGCGACCCACTGCTTAACATCTTGTTATACCCGTGTCCTCCGGTATTTTATATAGATTCTTCGTCGGGCCTCACCTATTCGCTCCACCTTCTCGATCGATCACTCCACCTCTCTCGCGCTCGGTTCGCCTTTCTTCTCGCCTCTTCTCTCCTTTCCCGCTGTTAACCAACGTTCGCGTAGAATCGCAGCAACGCTCGCGCTCGTGCAAAAAAAGGCACGAAGTTGCCGAATCGCGCTGCGTCAGCCTCGCGAGATCGCGGCGACGCGCCTTTCGGATTCGTATCGGATCGCGCGAACGATGGAAACGTGCGACTATCGCCGAGTTCTCTCTCTCTCTATCTCTCTCTCTCTCTTTCCGTCATGTTTTTTTTTGGCGTTTCGAGCGAGCTTGTCGATACTCGCGCGGAAGAACGGAGCTTCCCGATGAGCCGAATTCGTCAGCCGCGAGTACTTGGCGGCAAAGGGCAGGCCGAAAGTTACGTCCGAGTGGAAATTACGGCATCCTGAGAGCACTTTCGTCGCTGGATACGCTATTGCTGGATACGCACGTGGCGATGCCTCTCGACGAAAGTTCTCGCAGTTTGGCAGAGTTTCTTGGTAGAGGCACGAACGTGTCCAAGGATACGATGTTTATGGAGGCGAAATTATTTTGCTTCGTTAATCGGATACGGAGAATCGTAGTTTTCGTAGCGTTCGCAGTTTCTCAGACGTTCGTTTTCGAAACGCTCGCCCGGTTAACGCGATTCTCTTCTCGATTATACGAGCTCTTTTTATCAACGATATTAATCCCTTTATACAAATAGTACGCGGCAGTTGCTGCTGTTTTCCTTGGCGGGATATTAAAATTAAAAAGGCTTCGACAAGCGGATTCAGTTTGCCTTGAATCTTTCGTTTAATGCATTTCAAACATAATGCGATACAATAATACAGAAGGACTTTACAATTTAAATAGAACCGCCAACTTCCGCTGATTTACGTAATAACATTACGTTATTTTAACATATGATAATGAGATAACAGTTTTAAGCGGCGTTCAATTTTAACCGTTTGCTTTTTATTCCTAGGAATTAAACTAGGAAAGCTTGCCGATGATTTCCGCGGACGGAAACGGAATAAATTCTCTCGCCGTTGCATTACCTCCAAGAAATTCCAAGTTTTTAGAGTTAAAAAGCTTTCGAAATTACATTTTAAATAAACAAAACGCTCCTCAAGCGAGTACCTTTACCTCGAATCTAAGTAATTCCTGTAAATGCGCCGCAGATCGAACATCGACTATCAAATTTAAACTTTTACCAACGAGACTGCGTTTCCCATTCGCCTATACATATACATACGTACATACGTACGTACATACGTACGTACATACATACGTACATACATGTCCATACAATTTGAAACTTTCATCCTACGTAATATATCGAGCCAGAACCGGTAGAAATTTCCTCGCCCGTTACGTAACACCCATCGGATCGCCTTCGAACGCGACCATCTTTTCCTACCAACTATCGGCCTACCGACCAAAGTTCCTTCTTTTCTCTAATTTCTCTAATTTCCCATCGACGATCGAAAAGGAACAGAAAATAGAATGGGAAAATAGAATCGTAGAAAATACAACGATCAGACGGACAGACGGTGGTTGGCATATTTAATCGCGCGAAGATCGCAAGATCGCGTCACGGTTTTCTGCACGGCATCGATGCTCGTAACGAGTACGTGGCGCGTCGCCGCTAAGACGCGAAAGACTCTGCCTTTTGCTGCGCGTATAAAACGAAGGGTTAAGAGGTAGAAGGCGGTCGCAGGGATAGACGAGATCGGTCGAAGGACTCCGGCTGGATCGAATCCTGTGGCCACGGGGGATGGGCCTGCCCCAAAGTCACCGGCAACCCGATGCTGCAGGTGTGTATCGAGGTGCACGCGTGTACACGCGTGCGTACTTGGATATCGCACGCGGGGGTGGACTGGTATTTACCGTAAAAGCGACAGACTTGCGCGGACCGAGTTTATCGATCGGCCGCTTCCAGAGCCGCTTAAACCCGCGACTCACGCCCGAGGATAATAATTCATGGCTCGAATGGCGATCGCAGAAAGGGAATTCCGATGAAAGCGTTATGATTCTGCGATTGGACGGCCGGCAGCCGCACCGTGTATCGCGTTGCGCTAATTCTTTTCCTTGCCACGCGGCGTCTCGTCGCGATCGACGTAATTTCGAGTTTCGGATACCGCAGCGGTAGCAAGTTTCGCGCTGCAGATCGATAGATACGAGTTTCGACGTTGACGTTGATTCTATCGTTCGCGAGAGATTTTACGCGGAGAACGGGCAAATTCGCCGACGCTGTCCTTCCACGAGGCGTTACGATCTTGCCAACGGTCTCGCGCGTTTACTCGCACGATCGTCACTTTCTTTCTCGACTTGGAATTTCGAGCTTCGATTATTCGCAAAAGCGCGGACCTGTTGAAAGCGAGAAGAAATCGCTGCGCGCTTCGGTAATCGAATCTTCAGATTTATCTATTTCGGACGTTACTTTGTCTTATTTATTCGGCCGGTTGCCCGCCAATTCGTATTAATCTCGACGCGTAGGTTGCCCGAGAACTCCGTGCTCTCTGACGCGCGATCGAACTTTAGCCGAGAAAAGCCGAGAAAATCGCAAGAGGTATATATACCCGCTTCTCTTGGTCGAACGATTTGAAACGACGCAGGCGAAAAAGTGTCGGTATCGTTGCGTAGGAAAACGCGATCGAAGAGTGCGTTTAAACGCCATTGCGATGGCAACTACTTCTCTTAATAACTCGCGTCTCGTTTCCCTCCTCCCCTGTCGTTATCGATTCGACCAAACGCGAACCGAGCAACGTTCGACCAAAGAAAAACTTACGACTCGTCCAAGTAGCGTCTTCGGCCAACGAATCGTGAACGTGGACGAGCAAACGGAACGAGGGACGTGGAAGATGACTGCGGGAGGTGTAGAATGTCACTCGGTATATAACGGCACACTCGACCAGGCTGCTAGTTAGGCAGATGAATGGAGCAGCGGCTCGGATCTTTGATCTAGGGTAGGATGCCACTCCACTCGAGGACTTCTAGTCCTGTCTAGCGAAGGCAACACCTGCATTCTGCGGAAATAATAGCTCGAACGTCGCCGTTGCTCGCCGCACGGATCGTTCTACGAGACTAACGGCCGTTTCTATTCTTCAGCGTGTATGCGATCGCGCCGCTGAAATTTACTTACGGGCGTCTGTATCTCGATCTCCGTGGCTTCGCTTCACTGTGGGAAGAACGCAGGCGAGATGCAACGTCAAGCTCTATGACAAGCGGCCCGCGAAGACCCGACAAGATCGCGGATCGGAACGCAAGAGATTCTGAAATACGTTTGCGTAAGTACGTAACAGTCGAGTAATAGGGAAAGCCATCGAATTTTCCATTCGGCTACGGATAAGGCGTCGAACGTCGGTACTTGGCTCGGGGCGACACAGGCATTCTCCCGTTGTACCGAGCAAGGGCTTGCTTTGGAACCGAGAAGGGGTTAATATTTTGGCTCGCGAGCCTGCGCGCGTAACGGATACGTCTAGCAGGGACCGATAGCTTTTCGCGTCGTTTTCATATCGTAATCGAAAGAACGATCGCGTTACGTTCGATAAAGTTACGCGTCGCTGATTCAGCCAGCTGCTCGACGTAAATTATTCATCGGCGAGAAAGACGTCGCTGTCCGATGGCGATCTGCCGAAGATTCGAGCCACGAATTCCAGATATCCAAGAACGTATGAATTATCCGACGCGTTTAAGTTGGACGCGCGGACGTTGCAACGTCGTTGCGACGAAGCGGCGTTACCGCGTGATTAATTAACGAGACGAATCGACGCGTGTCGGGATGACACGAAGGAAGGCGCAACGTCAGCCGAAGGATAAACAGTAAATTGCGTTAACAGCGGGCAAATTAAAGCGCGCGGTGGCAAACGTGGAACGAACGTAGCGCGTCGAGTCGATTTGCCGAAAAAGTCGCGAGAGCAACTCGTTGAAAAAGATAATGCGTCTCCTAATGAACAGGTGGAAAGCCGGCGAACGACCGAAGGTGGTGATCATGCTAACGAACGTGGCAAAAAGTCCCAGCGAAACCGTACCGTCGGAGGATAATCGCGACCGTTCCTTTTTCCCGTTGTATTCGAGACGCGCGTATCCGCGTACGATCAACGCGCGCTTTTTACGCGAGACGCACAGGTTTGTCCGGCCGACGAATCTCGCACGAGGATCCAACGTCGATCGAGGAGCAACGAATCGAGAAAGCAGGGGAGAAGAGCGCGAGACGCGGCGGGTTTCTAGGTTGACAAGGTTGATCTAGCGCGCGGAGAGAAGGGCTTTCGCCGTGACGTAAAACTCCATGGGGGTTAATAGGTGTTTGGACGCGTGACCTGCTGCGTAATGGATCCCTAATGCGAACCGACGATTATTTCGCTCTTTCTCTTTTTGTCCGCTATAATCGGTCAGTGAGAAATTCAGCAGCCGATCCGAAAGCTTTTAGCGGCACAACTTTCGCATCGATCGAGCTTATTTCGTTATCTTCTTGCCACGCTCGTTGTTATAGATATTTTATAACTACGTACGGTTCGAACGTATTCGTGGAACGTCGGTCCGTGTAACGCGCGTACACGGCGATCACGATCGATATCTCCGCGTTCGCGACTAATTTCGTTCGTATTTTCGTTTTCGTTGACGCGACGATTAATCGACGACGATCGCGGTCGCGATCGACGAGCTTCGTCGAATAGACGCGTTGGAACAGAGAAGAGACGCGGAGGATAGAACGGACCCACGCGACACGCTGGCCGAGTGAAAATTTCTACGATTACGTTTCAAAGGGAAATAAGGGAAAGAGAAAGGTATTTCTCTCGGCGAGGGAGCCGACGTGGTCGAAAAGTGGTTTCCTAGAAGGCGGATAAAAATGCGCGCGGTGCTTCCTAAATACGGGATCCAGCTCGGACACGACGATGTCTGACAGGGACTCTCTCACAATATTGACTCTTGACCGTGAGTATTTATCCTTTTTTATAGTTACATATTTATCCGTGGCTGCCCTTTTGTCGGCCGGATAGAGAAAGCCACCACGGTGCCGCGTCTCGAAACACGACATATAGACATAACTGCTTTATCTATATAGATGCAGCCATCCTACCAGCTGCATCTGCAGCCGCATCTGCAAAGTGAACCAGTAAAACTGGCTTCCCTTTCACGCTCGAAAGGCCGTAATCGTCGCCCGTAGACAAAAACCACCAAGAAATCCTCGCGTTTCATCCTCCTCTCGTCTTTCCTATCTATCGTCTCGTTTCGGGTATGTTCGAAGAACGGGGAAAAAGCTCGTACGATGTTTTTCCACGTCGGCCTTTCGGCCGACGACCAGCTTCGTAATTGCACGATCGAACGAAATAGAGCTAAGACGAACGTAGGAAGCTCGAAACGCGGACGAGCGATAAACAGGCGGATCGGCCGGTTCAAACGGGGAATCAAATGCGTGCATCGCGTGCAAGGATCTGACTAACTGACTGGCTGACTGACCACGGGATGGCCAGGGGTTGAACAAACGGTTAAGGGATGTCAGGATAGTTAGGTGTGCCAGGATGGAACGCGGACGAGCGCCTAGCACGCAAATTCGTACGATCGTTACGTGTTTTTCCGCGTTTACGCGTTACACAGCATGCTCGTTCGTGTCGCCGCGACACGTCCATTTACGTACACGACTCAAGGTGATTTTCTTTTAATTATACCGCGCGCTCGCAGTCACGGTAATTTATAATCGTTAGAACACGAATTCTTTCCTGCCGTCTGCTATCTTTAACGATACGACGCCCGGCTTAATTAGCTAATGGCGCCGCGAATATTACGCGATTTGCGTATTTTAAATCGGACCCGTGATTAGCGATAGTTGTTCGTCGCACAACGAGCGAGTGCTCGAATTCTCGTCACTGCGTCGGGATGGAAGATAACGGAGATACTTAAACGGTAGCTAATCGAATAACATCTGAAAATTCGCTGCGGCGAAAGAAGCTGACGGGCGATCGATTTACGATACGCGGCGATTACGGTGGAACGGAGACTCTGGAACGCCATCGCGGATTTCGAATCGTCTGTTTGCGAAGCTTTGCCAGAACATTGAGAATGGATTTGTTTGCTAACATAAAAGGGATCAAAAAGGGATTATCTGCGCAAACAGGGCATCCGTTACGCTTTATCGTGCTTGTTCTCGTATTTTTCATGCACGCGATCGTTCGCGTTATCTCTTTTATCGACTCCGCGCAACTGTTAATATTTTCGTATGCTCTCCAAACGCTTTTATCTTACCCCGTCGATACGTACCTGAGAAATCAAGCGGTTGAACTTTTGGCTCGCGTTTTCCACTCCCGTTCCTTTCTTCCTTCTTTTCTCTTCCTTCTTTCTTTTTCTTTCTTTCTTTTTTTTTCTTTTTTTTTCGTCGTTAGCCACGTTACCACGGCTATCCGCGAACACGCGCACCTACCGGCAAAACCGAGAGAAACGGAATCTCACGCCGTTTGGCACATCGAAACGTTTCCCTTTCGTCGCGCGTAATCGTCGAAAAACCGTTCCGTTCGTCACGATGGAATGTCTATCAGAAAGCGGGAATCGTTGCGTCATCCTCCCACGCGAGGACGTACATACAAATTGTGCCATCTGCAAATCAAGTAGAAACGGCGAGCATGAGCTGGCTAGGGCCAGTGGCGATGATGAGCCTACGATCCGATCAACAGCTGCCCTTCTCGGCCATATGGCATCCATCGAGCGTGTGCCACCCTCTCCTCTCCTCTCCTCTCCTCTCCTCTCCTCTCCTCGCCTCTCGGCTCTTCGTGCGCCACCGAGGCACTCACGTGCGAGTACATCTGATAAGAGATCGCGCCGTTGATAAACCGACCGAGTCCAGGCTACGCCTAATAAATCCACCGGGCGCGAGTCCCGTGAAAGGAATACAGCCGCGACGCTGCACCATTTTACGCCAAATTGACGGGATTGTCGTTGGACGGAAGCGACAGTTGTTATTCCGAAACGTGTCTCTCGTTTTGTTTCCTGCGGGATATCGTGGATTGGAAGGCGCGAGGCGGTAGCTGGCGATGGACGAGTTCGCGTCGCTTATCGATTCTAAGATCTTGCCATTGTTGCACGTTATTTAGCTCGGCCTCGTTCAGCTTTCAGTTTCGATCGTACGGATTGTTCTCGACGCGCTTTTGCCTTGTTTCGCGCAATCGCGTAACGCGACAGGCACGAGTCGTCCTATTAATCGCCGATCGTTCGTTCGTCTTTCCAGTCGCTTGAGTTTTCTCGTCCATTCGAATCTCTCCGTGTATACGTAACAAGCGGTGTCGTTTTGCCGCTGATTCACCGGTCCACGCACGACGACCATACTCGCGCTAATGACTCGGTTTACGGAGGTCTCGGCACGCGGACGTATCAATCGCAGGCAGTGATACGTCGCCGCCACCGGTAAAGGATTTATAGCGGGGAGGAGCAACGGAAGCAAAAGGATTTCGAGAAATCCAGCGTCCACGTTGTTCGTAACCCTCGACGTCGGACGCGATAAATATTTTCCGGGACAATGAGCGAACGTCGAAGCTTTGTCCTGCTTTCGAGCGTTCTTGTGGCTTTCGATCGGAACCACGGCGGGGAAGGAAAGAATCACCGCGACCGGAAGTCGTTCACGATCTACCGCGCATCCGGCCACGCGTCGCCACAAGTCAATTAATTCATTACCACCCTCTATCTTTCTTCCTTCTTGGCCCCTGTTCGTACGTTTCTGTCACCTCTTTGCCGCGTACATATTCGCCACGACGTTTCCACGACGACCCCGCTCAAATTCCATTCTCGCGCGATACTCGCCTTCCACTTTTTCTCGCGTATCTCGGCCTTTATTCGCGCGAGATAGATAGCCTTCGAGGTGTCGAAGCAACGTTCCGCGAAGACAGCGACCGAGCGACGTTAAGAGTCCAACGAACGCGTCGAGTCGTCCAATTAGTCTCGCGCGATTCACCGATCTGCAAATATCTTACTACGTTTATTTTCTTCTTTTTTTTTTTTTTTTTTTTGTCGAACTCGCCGATCTTAACGAGGCTTCGAAGCAAACATTTCTGCGTCCGAATTTACAAGACAAGTTGCAATTATCCCTCGTACTACCTGTCGGTGTCGTAGTTGCAGGAGTGCGCGTCTCTCTGCGAGATACCCACACGAAGAGAGGAAGAGAGAGAGAGAGAGAGAGAGAGAGAGATGAAACGAAGCGCGCAGCTATCTCGGTGTTTGATCACGGAAACGGGCTCCTCCTCCTGGAAGCCACGCGGAATGACGTTGGCTAGAGAGGGTGGCTGCGTTTTGGGGTTCGCATTTAGGGGTGACTTTTGGCTGCGTCGTTCACGGAAACGCGACTCGACACGTGACCTCGATATTCGAATTCATTGCCACCGACACGTGACTTCCAATCAGCCGGCATTGTGCCAGAGGTTGCGTAGTCGCTGCTCGGAATTTGTAGGTCGTGCTGACGGCCGTGCACGCTGGATCGACGATTAGTCGATCGGTCGTTCGACGGTTTCGCGTCCGCGCGTGTTCTCTTCTTCGAGTTTCTAGCAGCGAGTTCCGATGAAACTTTTGGATTACTCGGAAGAAGGAGACGGTCCTGAAACGAGGACGAACGTCGGGGCGAGAACGCGCGCGGTCGAAGGTGAAACGACGATTCGCGGGAAGAGAATGGAAACGGCCGTTTAGTATTGGCGTAGCTCGAAGCTTGTCCGTCTTTCTCCGTTTCTCGCGTCCGAGCGATACGACGCTATTCCCGGAGGAAGAGGCGGAGAATCGCTCGTTGCGTGTTCGCAGGAACTGGCTGCACGCTTCTGCCGGCCAACGCTGACAAATAACGCGTGGCGTCGTTCGGCCACGTGACGCCTAATTGACGCTACCGTGACGTCACGTGCCGCGACTCTGTCCGTTGCTCGCCAGCTTGCAACCGCTCTAATGCCCCGTGATCTATAATAAGCGTTCTCGCGGATACGTTCGTTCTCGAACGCTTCGCTTCGCGGACGTTTCGACGTTTCTCGAATCTCGCGATTCGACCCGGTAGGCTCCAGGAGCCGAACGTCTCGAAGCGCGTTCGCAGACACCTGCGGTCGGTTGGTTTTCGTTCCGTGTTCGAGAAGACGACTCGCCGGATGCGGACGAGGACGAGTGTCCTCAGGATCCATTAATCTATCCGGAGTCTCGGTAGCGTGGCAGTTTTTCTCCCTGGCAGGATCTATTCTTCGCAAACAGGATCCTGGAACCGCGTTGCGTGATGTCGCCCCCTCCATCGCGTACGAAGGATATCACTTAGCCGGCATCGCCCACCCTTAGGAGCCGTGACACGCGCGCAAAAAAAGAAGAAAAGAGAAGAAAAGGACGGAGACACGCGGAGGGAAAGAGAGAAGGGAACCGCAGGGGTTGCGCGCTCGACCTCCTGCCCCTCTTTTTCGCTTCACGGGGGTCGGCCAGCAATAAAAATATTGATGGTTCGGTTCCGGCCACGGACGGGACAATCGACTAATTATTCAGGGACCACGCGATCCCGCCCGGATATTTCCATCTCCACGCGGTCTCCTGGTCTCTCGTGCGTGTGTCTAGATGCCACGGATAAGGGAGGTCCGTAGGAGACGAAGGGCTACGGTTTTTGCGATCGCGACGAGCGTCGAACGCGAGATTCGTTCGCTCGTTCGTGCGCTTCGCCGCGGTTTACTTGATCGCAAATTCGATAGGTAAGCGTTACGATGGCAGCGATCGTTAACGTTTGACGATAGGGTAGTCGATGCTGGTATTCGAGTAACTCGAACTTCGAGTCGATTTGTAGGACGAACGACGTTTGAAAATTCAAGCGGTTCGTATTCTGTATTTTCTAACAAACGGCGCTGGTAAGCAGAGTGGAAGATGGCGCGATTTTCCCGGTCTTTTTTTTTTTTGTCCTCGTTGCAAAAAAATCCGCTGTCCGTTCTGACACGACAGGAGGAATGCGCGACGGTATTTTTAACTAACCGGTACAATCTCGGTTTTACGCGATCCATAGTGCGCGATCAGATTTGTTCAACGCGGATTCACTTTCTGGTTTACATCCTACCGGTCCCTAGCTTTCCATTTTTATTTCCGTCGCCACTGTTTGCCACCTGTATCGTAACGCGTATCGAGAGAAACGAAAACATTCCCGCTTTCTAGCAACCCGCGAGAAACTTTAGCGTCGACCGACTTTTCCTCTTTGTTCTCGAATTTTTAATCGAAATTACCGGGTCCGTTTTATTCGTCCGATAGGCAGCACGCACCGACGTGAAACACGTTACTTCCGTAAATAATTAATTTCTGTATCCGAGGCACGCCGCTCGTGTCGAACAGACGCGTTTGTACGGTAAATTTAAACAGGGGCATCGTTTAATCAGAAATTCACAGATATTCCTGCGTGAATTTTATTTATCTCGATATCTTCGCGACTGTAGCATATTCGACGGAAATATCGATCGAAACGGTAGGGCAATCGACACAGTACCTACGTGTCGCGAATATATTTGTTTCAAAGCGACCAATTCGAAGTGACCTTCGCGAAATAAATTACGCATCGACGATAAACATTGCACACGGCTGCAACAATGATAAACGACGACATCAACGGAGACATTACGTATTAACGATACGTATAATTAGAGGTGAGCGCAGCTAAATAAGGGATAAACGCTGGATCGTTAGAATAGACGCAAGAAACGATCTTTAAACAGATTCGCTCTCGTACTCTGATTTCTTGCAGGATTCTGCTCTCGAGCGGAAGCTATTCTACCGGAAAGAGAAGAGAAACTCGAAGGAGTAGAGAGGAGGGTCTAGATTAATGGAAAGCACGGGCAACGCTCGTCGTTTAAGGCGAGGTGAAAAATCGCGCGAGCTTCTGTTCAACGACCGTTGAACCAACCGGCGCGCCGTTCGGTCGTAGATCGTTAGATAAGATTTTGTGGGTAAAATTTTAGGCGGATGACTACGAATTCTACGTAAGAAGACTCGTATTCGTCCGTGTATTCGTACTTGCAAGCTGTACGTTCGTACTCGTCGGCCGTTCTCACGATCGACGTATGAAATCATATTTCGGGGAAACGTGCGAGCAATTGGAAAATCTACGAAGCATGCGCGATTTATGCGCCGTACGCATACTGGCTAACGATACCGAGCGGCAACAGTTATTATCGCGATTGGTCATCGCGATCGGTGTAATTTAACGGTGAAAAAGGACCTTCCGCCTGTACGCGTTACGAGACACGTTATTCGGCCGATAATTGAAAGTGCATTATTGCTTCGGACCGTGGTGAATTTTTTACGAGAACGATTCGCCGACGCTTAGCGAGTACTCTCTCACGCTTGTCACCTTTAACGACCGTCGATAGCACGGAATATGATCCACGTTATAAAGCATAATGTCGCGTTATTACTGCACTCTTTGTACATACTCCCCCGCCTGGCGTATAGCAATCGTTCGGCCTCGGTTTCCCACCGTATCGGCCCCCCTGCCTTCGAATCGAAACCGTCTAGAACGAGCGCTTCGTTGCGGTCATCTATTATCCATCGGGAATTGCCATCGGGCAGCAGAGAAACTCCATCGACCTGACCCGTCAGTTCGAGGACGTCGCATTTTCCAATTCTACGCGTCTTCGCGCGATCAACGAAACGACCGAGCAATCGGCAATCGGGATCGTTATGTTCGCGAAACGGAGAAGAACGTTCCGCCCGGACTCTTCTCCCTTGCTGGGCCGAACATCGCAAACGAAGAGTAACTTTTAGAGTAAGATGCTTTTCCAGTCGCTTTTTCAGTCGCGCGTCGCGATGGAAAACGAAGGAACCTTGGAGTTCGAAGGTTTCGCGCCGTACGGAGCCCGTGGACGATCGCGCGAGTATCAAACTCGCTTTGCTCACCGCCCACGCCTACCTTCGTCCGTCCGACGTTCTCCGAACGTCGAAGAACGCCCGAAGGCAGAGTTCTAAATCAAGGATAGAGGCGGTCGCTTGAATTTTCATGGAGGCCGAAACGCTGTTAAAACATGGGACGCGCGATGGGTTAAGAGCAGGTGATGACGCAGTGGGATGAATGGTGGCGCGCGAGCGAGTGACTCGACAGCTTCCGGCCGCCACTGCGTTGGCCGATTCGACGGGAACGTCTAATGGAGCGGATGATGCACCGTACAGCTCGTGGAAGACTACCGCGTGTTTGTTAAGAGATTCGCCACGGCGCGGTTCCCGTGGCGAAACGCTAAGTGCATCCCTCTATTATGCAAGACGTATCTTCCACGAAACTTGTGTCATGGGAACGTACGATCGCGGCCTTCCTAATGAAATCGTGATGCGCGCCAGTCCACCAAATTGATTTATGCTCTTGTCGATGAATTTCGTCGGTGGCCGCAACTCCGTCTTCCGCCATCGGCACAGATACCTGAAATTGCTTCACCGTGTGGAGTTTGCTCGCGCGGCCAACTCCTTTGGAAGACGAGGCGGCCGATGAACGAGAACACGCGGTCGGTAAATTATATTTTTTACGTTTAGAATTTTGTAGAAGCCACCTTTCGCGCGTGGTCGGCGTCGATCGGAATCGAACAAAGGTACGAAACGTTCGAGTATCGCGAGCCGTTTCGCAGCAGCCAGCGGTGGAAACTACTCGGCGAACGAATCGTTCTTCTCTCGTAGCCTGCGAGGATTTTTTGTTTTGAAAAATCCACTCGGTTTCGCCGGAATATATTATACTTTATACCGTGTGACATCATTGACGTGCGCACGATAGACAGGCCTTTAGTGGCAGCTCGAAGAAGAAGAGGGTAATCCCGTATCGAACAGTTGCATCTGCCACGTCACTGGCCAGGCCGCTCTTTTTCTTGCATTCATTTGCCGCGTTTCTCGACACGGCTCGCTTCTTAAACTGCTCGGCGACCTTCCACTGCCTCTGCCTTTGCCTGCGCCTGTCGCTTCTTAATCTACCTGGCCATCTACATCCGCGTTATCTTGCATCGCGCCTCGATGGCTACTAATTCGAAGATTTAGCGAAAGTAAGACCTTAAACGTTCCATGGTTGCCCGATCGAGGGATTTCCTTTTCTCGGGGGAGGCCAAAGGTTTTCCAAGTCTTGGATCCACGAGAGACAAAATTTTTGTTTATTTATTATCAAGATGGTTCCCCATTTACCTTCTATCCGTTTACCATACGTGTTTGAACCATATTTACGCTACAGTTATACCAACCACCTTACCTACTATATCAGGTTCTCCGTTAAAAGCGTTAACCGATCGCTAAATATAATATCGATCGAATAATATTATTCCATTAGAAGCTAGTTTTTCGTATATCTCTCCCTCGTCCCCTCTACTTCCTTCGGAGTTTCTATCGCTTTGTCGTCTTTCTCTACGATCATCCACGTAACTCGCAACGTTTGTCGCTTCGTTACGTTCCAGCGTCGATTACCTTTCACGGTATTTCCGCGTCTTTGCCTCGTCGATAGATTTCCATCCTCGTTCGTCGTTTCTCCTTTCAAATACTTCGACGACTGTTCGACATTTTGGTATTTTCCCTGGCCAACTGCCAGCGGCAATTCCTTCGATGTCGATTGGAAATCGGTTGTTCGTTGTCGCCGCTAGAAAAATTAACGACACGTCGACGCTTAGCGGCCGGATCTTCGCGCTTGCAAAACTGACAATCGTCGTTTCGTTATTTTACTAATTAAAGCGAATCGTTTGGTCGCTTCTCTTCCGATGACGAGTTTTAATAGCAACGGCACGTCCCACGGAAGGTCTCCGGTAAAAGTAACCGGTCGGTTCCGATTTCTGTCCACCGAAACTCGATTAAGTCCCGACAAACACGTCCCCGCCGCGTACCCTTCGTGCCAGATAATAAATTCGATTTCGCCGTCTCGCAAAAGCGCAACCAGCCCCGACGTAAAATCGTCGCGTCGACTGCGTTCGACGCATGCGACGAATCGCCGCTCCCTCTAAAAGGCCGCTGATATTCTTGCGAGATATCGCGACAAACGACCGAAATGCTCGTCGATGTCGCGCTCGAGCGCCAACGTTTCGCAACAGTTCTCGGCCGAGAATCGATATCGTAATTAGATTGGACAACGAATGGATAAACGCGTATCCGAAATCGTTGGTCGGTACATATACAGTAAGTATATATAAGATAGTAGTAAGCGTGAAATTGCGGGCAGATTTTCCGATTAATATACGACGCGTCCGTCGTAGATTAGTCGATGTATAGTTGCCGATCGACGATGGAATCGGCCGTGTCCCTTTTCTTTATTATTCTTGGATCTACATCGGTAATGCAATAATCGGCGTGTATACAGGCCATATGTGCCCAATGCCGCCCCTATACTTACACACGTGCGTCCAGTAAATTCACAGACGCGCCTGTCTACCTACGCGTGTATGCGTATATACGTTTGCGAAGCGTACGTGGGAAGACCGTCTTACCGTAGTCGAATTTTAGGCAAGCCGCAGATTGATTTTACGAAGGCGTCGGTACAAAAATCGCGAAAGAGCGCGAGCGAATTTTTACAAATTCTCGGTCCCTCGTCGACGCTAAACCTACGACGCGCGGTCAGACGAACGTTTTTTTTTTTTTTTTGAAATTTCGTTTAGAATTTCTTATATACAACGTTACTGGTACAACGCCATGTAACTTACTCGCTTTTCCTATACTATACGCGCAACCCATTTTTCGATGTTCACAGCTTTTTTATCGCGTACTTTCCGAAAAAATCTCTTTCCACTAGGTCGTCCCGAAAGTTTCTTTCCTTTTGTAAGGAAATAATAGGTGTGTAGAGGCACGCGACTTTGATTCAAATCCCAACAAGGACACCGTTTACCAGGAACCGGCTGATTGTTAACAACAAAGCGAGCGAACGAAGCGATAGACGTCGGCGTACTTTGTAAAAGTGTACAGAACGAGTGCGAGAATAAAGGTTCTACTATTTAACCACGTGCATTCTCGTCGTCCGATTACCACGCAACGGATGCACAACCTCTTTTCGTTTTATATCGTTCGGGTCATTTTTTGGATATTTGAATAGAGGAACGCGCGGATAAATTGCAAAGTAGAAATATATTTCAAAGAGAAGCGTAAGCGTAAGTATGAATACAGTTTTCGAGCTGGTCTATAGCCTGCTGTTCCTCATCGGTACAAGGTGTGTTCCAAGATGGCTATCGGTGATTGAGAAAACTAAACGAATCAGATGTAGAGTTTTCTTAAAAGCGACAACCACTTCAACGTATATCACCTTATCGAATCACGTACGATCCAGTTTCTTCTATTTCTATTAAAACGATCAACGCGATTCGACAAAAATAACATAAATCGGCGAACATGGTGTATCCGCGATTCCCTTACAAGACGAAAGAAACTTTTGGAACAACCTAATATATCAAGATACATATTTTTTATTTTTTTTTTTTTTTTGAAGCGTTCATTCGACCGTTCAATGTCCGTAAGTTTAGCGTTAAAATACCCATCGCGATGAACGTCGACCGTTATCAATTATGAGTTAAACGTTGACTACGTTTCCTCGATCGCTGTTGCAGCTTGTTTCGTGGGATTTAATATTTACGGACCGTAAATCGAACCGAGCGAGGAAAAAAGAGAGGAAAAGAAAAAGCGAGGACGCGCGTGATTACGAGAGCGGCCCCGCGTAAATCCGTGTCAGGCCCGAGGGATGGGAGCTAGGATTTTGATTAAATCAGCATTAGAGCAGTTGCACCGCGCTGCACCCTCGGCATCGCGTCGCGTCGCGACAATCACACCAAATGTCGAATCGAAGGTTGCACCCTACGATACTCGTCAACGGGGCGAAATCGGGGGGCGGAGTGGTAGTCGGACAGAGAGGTTTAATCATGATTCTGTAGAAGCGCGCGGGGTCGTTGCGAGCGTACCCCGCTAAAACAGGTGCTTCACAATGCACCCTCGGTCTCGATTTCCATCTGGAACATGTTGCACTTTACGCTCGATCGTAGCGCGAGCCATTCGAGCACGGAGCTTCGTCGAGTTACGGGCCATCTCGGTCTTGCGGTCCCTGCGACCGTCCTTTTGTACGATATACGCGCGCTACGGTTGCTTTTCCAGATTAATCGATCAACCCTTTCGGACAACGTTTCGTCTCTTCGTTTAACCAGTTAGCTGTTCTCGACGAGTATACTGTCAAACATGTCGGTAAATTTTACGATGTTTCGAATATTCGCAGGCCAAGACGGAATGAAACGAGCGAGCAAATAAAAAAAAAAGAAAAAAAAAAAGAAAATACGGATAATTATTATGGAAGAAACTATACACAGAGCGAACGATACGATGCATTTTAAGCGGGCACTTTCGAAAGAGATCGCAGCGGCTAACCGGTTGAAGCACGTTCTGAAAATCTAACACTTTCCGATATGAAACGCAACAATTTGGTAAATTTATACGCGTTGCTTTTTTACCGGCAGAATGATATTCCCGAATCCATTAACGCAACATTTACTTTTTTTACCATAACTTTGCAATAATGCAAGCGCGCGTAAAACGTTGGAACAAAAGCAACGTTCCACGTTCATTTGATATTGTTCGTCATTTTTTATCGGGAATAAAAACGCTTTTCGCTCGACGTAAAATGTTGTTTCGCCCAATCGGGAAATTCGTCTAAAATGTTGTATCTCGATTTTTGCATGGGACACGGCAATATAACGCGTCTTTTAACGAAATTCGTAAACAAGGGACCGCGTTTTACGAGGAAATTTTTATTGAAAATACTATGGTAATTTTACGAGCGGAACGGTAGAATATCGTTAAAAGCGCTTCCTGAAGCGCTACAGTTCGTAGAACATTCCGATTACTCTCGTTCCGATTTACCCCAACTGCGAATAATCCGGCTCTGCGATATTCTACGCGATTCGCGTTCATATTTCGCCGTATCGGTAAGCGCGCGCCTTTCGATTTAAATAGTATCGTTTTCAGGAGACGGCTAATTCGATAAAACGGAGTCGCGAAACGATCGACCGGGCGCCGAAACTTTGAAATTCGCGAGGTTTACGCCATCGTGTTTTACGCATGGATTACGATTTACTCGATGAACGCGTTACTTCGTCCAACTCCTATCAAAGGTGTATTAAAGCCACGCGGAATTACACACACCTGTATATTTTTTATATACGAACATATGGAATTTATATATGCAATTACGCACCACACGAAAGATTACAATTTACGAATCTTTGCAAATCAACTTTGCGCGTCAGCAAGACGAACCTTGTTAGCTTGTATAATAGTCTTTTCCTTTTATATTATTGTACTCGATCGTGTACGATCCATTTTCTTCTATTTCTACTATTACGATCGTACGCGATTCGACAAAAATAATACAAAACAGGGAACGTTATCCGTCGATTATTTCCTTACAAGACGAAAGAAACTTTCGGGACAACCTGATATATCAAGATACATATTTTCTCTTTTCGAAGCGTTCGTTCGACCGCTCGTGGTAGGTATAGGTTTCGTTACAAAACGAAAGAAACTTTTCTCGCCATATCCGGAAGCTGCGCGACACTTATACAGGCGACCGTACGATAACCGGAAGAACGAAGACGGACGACAACGAAACCCGAAGAGATAACCCTTGGTCCCGAAGAAATCAGCGGGAGGCGAGTAGATTTCCAGGTGTCGAAGTGCAAGCGGACCAACAACCCTCCGCTGTATTCTATATGGTAGCGACACGGAGTTTTCCCTTCTTGGCGATGCTGTCTCCCTAGTCGCGTAGCAGGAGCTGGTCGAGTTGTCGCCTTAATGCGAGGCCGATCTCGGTGTGCGTCGATGCGTATATACGCACATAGCCGGCCGGAAGACGCGTGCGCTCGGAAACGCACCGTTCCACCCCTGACTCTCGCTAAAAGCATATCTGTGTCGTCTTGCGAGTACATAGGCGAGGTTACAAGCTTCGCCAGGGAGGAGCTGCACGGCTATATAAAACATTTACTAGTTTAGCGACAAAAGGGTATCGAGAGCGAACGCGTTAAAGAAGATGTATGAGTGCAGCGCGGGCGGACTTAAACAGAGAAAAGGGAAAGCCGAAGGAAGGTTGCTCGACCGATTCCGTGAATACTAGTATTCAGAGAAGGTGGAAGATCGCGCGGTCGTACGTAATTCTCGTTGTTGCTAGTCGGCGGAGATTTTGCGCGGTAGGTGGTTCGGCGTAGGTCGCGCCAGATATCGATCGTATTTTTTCGAATTACAACGAGAGCGATCCGAACGTGTCGTTGATCCGAGTCGCAACGAAATCGAAACTCGGTGGGTCCGGAGTCTCCGACGTTGGTGCGGGATAGCGAACCGCCACGCCACGCGACTGGGTATCGTCGCGACACGGATCGGCAAATCGATCAACGAAGAGGAATTGCGCACGAGCGGAAGTCAAACAAATCTGGCGAGAGATCGCGGCGAATCGAATCTTCCGTACGCCGCGTCGTGCTCGGCCGCTGTCATAAATATTGACCGCGGTTCTCGTATCCTGCGAGGCGTACGTACGCTCGTGAACCGGCATCACCGCCCTTGGATTTCGGTCATAAATATTGATCAGCGATGGCGTATGTACTCCTTACGCGTATATCCCGCTCGGTCAATGATGTCCCACGGGGACGCGAGCGATGTGTGTTTGCCATCGATGATTGCGGTTAATTACAACACTGGCCGTCTGTTTGTATGTCAACTCGGCGCTGAACGCGTGCAATCTAACGATCCCCCGTGGGAGGGCTAGATTCTGCGAGATTGCGAGGAGCTGCTTCTTCGCGCTCAGCTGCTTAGGGACGCGCGCCGAGCTACCACCACCGACGCTTTGTACCGACCTCTTTTTCTTCTTTCTGTCCGGCGATCGGCGATCAAAGAGCCGGGTTCCTCGAAAATTCCGTTTATCGAAACGGAACCGATTCATTTAGAGAGAGAGAGAGAGAGAGAGAGAGAGAGCTATCCGATCCGACGAATTACGAAAACGTTTTCCCCCGGCGCCAGACTCGTCGCAGATTTCATTCCCGAGACGACGTAATTTCCGTTCGACGTGGCATAACGAACGGGACCAGCACCCTCTGCGCAACGAATCGTCGAACGTTGCTACCTGGAGTCGCGTCGCGTCTCGCAGCATCGAAGAACAACGAGAGAGAAAAAAAAAAGGGAGGAACGATTCGATGACCAACGATGGACCGTCAAAAATCGCAGATGCGCCAATCCATTCATAGCTACGTGTTATTTTATTTCATAGGCTCGCGCCCCTCTATCCGTCCATGACGTCTATTCGCCGATCTGGCGAGTTACGCGTAAAGCACAACGAGACAGACAGAGAGAGAGAGAGACGTCGAACGAGAGAAAGGGCTTCACGCCCATTATCGCGCGAGTGCAAGAGAGAGAGAGAGAGAGAGAGAAACGCAGAAAGCGCAATGTGGACACAGTCAAGGTCCAGTGACCAGCTGATTGATTGTCTCCATGGGGGTTGCTATTTAGGGAGTATCATCACGAGTGGTATGGCAGACGCTCGACTGGAGACACCGCCACGAGAGGATCAATTCGACGTGGGATTTCCCCGTCGAGGACACCAGTCGGCCGATTTCCAGTAGCTCGAACCCGTCCTTACCGCGTCGTTTACGATCGTCAGTTTGCACCATCGTGCACGTTAATCAGCGCAACGCCTGTCGTACGAATCGTACTCGAAGCTCGAATTATTAATATCTCGATAATTCGCAACGTTCACGCTGATTCGAAATCCCCTTACATTTTCCAAATTCTCCGTTATACGAAAGCGAAACGCCGTAGGACGACGTCAAGTTGCAAGGGGCGAAGACCGCCTCGGGAGAAGTTGGAAAACAGGTCCCTGCTTATCGATCGAGCGATCGCTCGAGCAGAGCGAGTGGACCTCTTCGGTGTTTAAATCAGGTCACCGGATATGTACTCGAAGAAGTCTATAACGGAGATGGAGCTACGAGGGACGAGAGGGCGAACGATAGTTTCAAGCTGCGAGGGCTGCAAGGTTGAAGGGAGGGGGGAGGGGCGAACGCTCCGTTAGAAATTAACGCAAGGGTGACACGGGCTGGCTTTGCCATTGTCCTTCGGCCTACCCCCTTCGAATGGGACGTCTGGTGAAAAAATTCAGATGTGAAATTTTCATTTCCGCTCCGGATCACCGACTCGGAAGAAATACTTCCTGCATAGGGGCTGGCTTCTCCTCCGAATCGGAAGACTTTGCGCTCGAGACGTTCCTTTGTTGCCTGGCTGCCTCCTCGGCGCACCTGATTTCTTCGAGACGGCGATTCCTACGAGTCGACGACCCTCTTTCTATCAACGAACTCGCTCTTCGATCCATCGATTACGTGTACCGGATATTCGGCAAGATTACGAACGTCGACAACGTCCGCTTGTCGAATAACGTATCGCGGTATCGACGAGAATCTGCAACCCGCCAGATCCAGTTAAGAACAGGCGAACGATAAGGCGACCTCGATGCCTGACGTCAAAAATCGCTCGCGCAATTTGCGGACGTATTTAGAATACATCGTGCCAAGTCGCGTATCCGAGGACGAAATCGCTTCGGTTCGTAATGAGGGAAACCGTCGAGTCGGAAGAATAGCTCTCGCCGAGCAACGATTCGTGGCACATCGTGGATCATCGGCTGCAACTAGAAACGTAGGAGCGAAAAAATTCGGATGCGAAATTCTGTTCGCCGTCGCGCTGACTGATGATCCACTGACTCGGAAGAAATACTTCCTGCGCTGGATGAAGACGAGAAGAAGGGTGGACGCCCTCCTGTCTTCTTCTTTCTTTTTTCTTCTTTTCCTTTTTTCTTGTTTAGCTTCCACCACGCTGTTCACAATGGAAACATCGCGTGCGCGAATCGTTCGTCGATGATTAAAAAAAAAAAAAAAAGTTCGTCGATCTTCCTCGTCGCGGTGTCGCGCTGTTCGTACGAAGATTCGAACGAAAACGTAAATACGCGGTTCGGATGATATCGTTTTGGAGGAAATGCGTACGCGACACGGACGAAACGCTTGGTACTGAGAAATCATACCGGAAAAGTATACTTATACGAAGAGCGCGACGGATAGACAAGTAGGAAGAAATTCGAACGCTGCTAGAATTTCCCACGTCTGCCCCGAAGTATGTATCTCGGGAACGTGACGACGAGAAACTGACAATTTTCAATGGGAAAAAGGGAGAGCGTGGGAGCGGGAAGAAAAGGGTGGCCCGTCGATTCCACTTTTTCCTCCCCCGAAATCGGATCGGTTCTGCTAACCGCGGAGGATACCCTTCCCTCGACGAGCCGGATACAGGATCTATCGTGTAGGACGCGGAAAGTCTAGGAGAAGGACGTGGCCGAAGAGGAAACCCAATCGCTGTTTACCCAGTGCGTCGTTCCCTGCGTAAGCAAAGCGTCCATCCATCCATCGGACCGGGCAAACACGTCACCCGTTACAACAGTGGCGTAAAATGCTCTCGTTCAGCTCCCAAAAACCGTTCATCCTTGTATTCTCGAGAGCGACTACTATTTTCGTTAAAACCGTCGTGCACTTTGACGCGGCGTTGCGTTTCGCCAGGATTCACGGTCACGACGACTACGATCGCAACGGCTGTTGCTTTTTACTCTAATCGCGGGACGACCGCTTCAGTCTGGCGCTGGCTTCTCGCGTTTCTGTAGCTCGCGTTCGTCTGTAACGAGGTTGGCGTCTCGGACGAATCGACGACGGAACGAGAGAGGATCGGCCTCGATCTGAAAATATTTCTCGTCGTCCGGCAATCTCTCAGCCTGGCATAGAGACTCGTGAAATCACTGGCTCCTGCCGCGAAACAGGAGAAAGACAGAAGAATCGTTCTTATCTGCCTGTCCCCTTGCCGACCCGGTCTGTCCCATTGAGCGACGTGTTTCATAGGCTCTGAATGGAGAAAGGAGACAAAAAAAAGAAAAAAAAAAACAGAGGAAGAGAGGAGAAAAGAAAAGAGAAACGGGTAAGAATAGAGCCAGGCAGGAAAGACAGAAGGAGAGGCGAAACACGATAGACTCGATAGAGGGACAGAGGCAGATCCTGCTGACAGGGGCGCGACTCCTGATTGCTGTCGCATTGTGCATCGCCTTGTCCCGCAACGAGAACGACGCATTGTCGCGTGTACGAGCGTTGAATACGTTTGGCAAGACTCCCGATGACGTGGGAGGAACCGAAAACAGAGGGAGACGCGGGCGAGCCGCGGGAGAAGAAGCTCGTGCGGAGCAGGGGCCAAAAATTAAACCTCTGAGACAATAGGTCAAGCGTCCATAGAAACGGAAACACCAAACACGCCCTTTGCTTTATTTCCTTCGCGGGACACAAACGGAGAGCGGCGGATCAATCGATCTCGCCTCCTGCTCACCGACGAGACGCGTCGCCAACTTTCACCACGCGTCCTCGAACGCCGTTGTCGTTCAACGTCGAAGCCGAATCTCGCCGCTTCTAAAACGCGATTCTCCGTCTTATCTTCGTTTCCTCTTTCGATCGCGTCCCGCGTAACGCCGTACACGTTCCACACGCCTTGCGTCGGGACTCTACTTGGCCAAACATTTCCGGCAGATCCGCGAAACACGGAAAATCCCTTACAAATACGTTTGATCGTCGTTACGAGACGCAGGGTGTCTTTATTTATTATTTGCAGCTTCTCGCTCGAACGTTCTCGGCGAAACGCGTTCGTCGCGTTGAAGATTTGAACGATGTCACGGAGGATAAAATTTCGCCGCGCGTCGTTTTAGTCGCGTCGATTTAGATCGCAGGATAAAGCGGTCGTTCTTGATAACCGGAGGCAACGAAGCGAAACCTCTCTAAGGATAGTGGTACCGTCTTCGGCAATCGAATTACCGGCAGGGTCAGTCGGCCCGGCCAAGCCGCGGTAAACTTGTAAAACAATAAAAGCTTCCGGTGACCCAGCGAACCGGTACATCGAGTTAGCCAACTCCAACTTTTCAGCGGAAACCGCCGCAAACTCGAACCGTGTAGCAGTCAGGATGTCCAAGCCCGGCTTTTTCCCGTTCTTGTCGACCAAACCGGGAAACTACGAGTCGCGAGACCGATCGTCACGAATCTCGAAGCATTAAAACCTAACGAGCGTTTGATACATGGCAGTAGGAGTACAGGTCGGTCGGTCGTGTGTCGCGTGTAAATAATGTAAACGGCGGCGAAAGTAAGCGAAACAAGCGGGAAAGAGGTCGGGGCGACCAAACTGCCGCGTATTTTATTAATATCATCGCGATGAGTCGTTTAGATTATCAAAAACGGCAAATAAATTCCGCCGTCGTGCTCAACTCTCTTCCAACTTTCCTCTCGTCTCCTTGCTTCCCCGGAAACTTTGAACGTTCAGCAAATTATGCCACGCGACGCGCTCCAACTTGCAGCTAACCAGTTTCCCTAACTATTATCATAACGATATTCGTCGAAATTATCGATCTGTCGTTATTCCATCGTACAGACAGAGAGACAGAGAGAAAGAGAGAGACATAGAGAGAGAGAGAGAGAGAGAGAGAGAGAGAGAGAGTCGGCGAGCCGCGAAACCGTTGTCCGTGCGTCAATGAATACGTTCGACTCTCGGCTATTTTTACCACACTCTGTTTAATCTTCGTTCATCCTGAAACACCTAGCGTGTCCCCCATAGGCCGGTGATTCGGCCAGTCGCTCTCTCCAAGCAGAATATCGAGGAGCCCCGGAGCGCGGACGCGTTTTTCCCCCGCGTGCATCGCCAGATCGAAATAAAACGGCAGGGCATAATGAAAATAACGGCGCGCGGCGTGTCGCTGGACAGCGAAAGAAATAAAGCCGGGGGTTGAGAGACGACGAGGTTGAGGGATACGCGAGGGCCACGCGAGGGTCAGAGGGACAGAGAGGGGGCGGGAAGGAGAGGAGAGAGGCGGAGGCCGGGGGTGGGCGTTCTCACGATTATACGAGCAACCCTTTGCTGCGTGAACACGCCGCGCTGGTCGTCGCGAGGCGAGGGCATGCGTGCAGGCCTGCTATATCCATTACGCTTATTACAACCCCGACCGCCGCCACTATCCTTTAACCATCCGCTCCCTCGTACCACCGCCCACCCTTTTACGTGGATGAACATCGATCGACACCCGACCTGGAACAGTCCGTCCACCAGGTAACCAAATTGCCCCCATTCTCGGGAATTCTCTCTCTTCGGCAACGAGCTGCCGCTCGCTTCTTCTTCCTGCTCGATTTTTCTTCCCACCCGCGTCATTACGCGCCCCGTCACGCCAACGCTTCCCGCGCCCCCGCCTCGCGTACAATTCGCATAGCGCGAACCGATTACGCGAAACGCCGCTGTCTGTCTCCTCCATCGATCCTCCTTCGACCGATAATCGCTCGTTTCACGGTTGTCTCTTTCCACAGACCTTTCCTCCTTCGAACGTTTCGTCCGTCGTTGAAGCAGCGGCAGAACCCTGCACTTTACGTTCTTTCTACGCAACTCGATATACGGATTTATTCGTCCACGCTGACTTCCGAGCAGAGAGAACGCGAAAGAAGCAGACAACTCGCAGCCAAATAGGCGATCGGTTGCCGTTAACGGCCGCGTTAACGACAGCGGGATAGATCGATGGGTTACGATCTCCGAGCTTGATTAAACGAACTAACCAACGATGCAACGAGCAACAACGACGTTGCGCTTTTACCGTCCAAGCATGTGTACGCTGATTGGTACGACTGTGATAGTCGGTGGATCGGGCAAACGTACGGAACGTCGTCGATGATCCTCGCATCTCGTAGATGATAATCTCGTTGCTCTTGCTCGCGAAGAGCGAAGCTTCTTGCTCGAGACAGAGACGAAAGCGGCGTCGCTGCACGTGGCTGCTGCGTATAGCTGTGCGCGAAACGCGGTTCCACAATTTACAGGGTAAAAGCGACCGAGCGTGATATATCGTACGGTGCCGCTAAGTGGAAGCTGACGCTCTCTTTTTCCCTCGGTCGCTCTTTTTCCCAGAGACGGCGCAGCGTACAGGAGACACAGAGGAGACAGAGACGACGAGGAAAGCGCGAGAACGCGACGCGACCGGAGGAGGAAAAAGAGGCGGCGGGGTGGTTGTTGGGACGAGCAGCTGTATTAAGTGCGCCTATAGATTACGCTCGGGGAAAAAGTGGAGACCCCGGCACGCTAAAACGTTCCGGAAAAAAGATTACCCTATGCACACTCCATACGTCATTCGTGCGCGGCCCGTTTCGCTGCATACGCGTAGCGTCAGGCAGTAGCGTCTACGCGTTGTTTGGCCGTCACGACGTCGCGTCTCTTCCACTTAGCACCGGTCGATTTTCTACAACCGATCGACGAACGTATCGAATGAACAAGTAGTATTGCGATGATCTCTCGGCACGCGGTACACCGATACCGACCAAGCCGAACGTAATAGCAAACGTTGCGAGCATCGCGTTCCGCTCTCGCCCTGTCCGTTCGTCCACGGCTCCGTGTCATTTCCTTTCAACGTCGAAATAAGACCATTTCCGTGGACTTTCTTTACCGAGCTTCGGCCAAGTGACGGCTTCGTGTTACGTCTCGACAGGTGGATGAAAAGCGAATGACACAGCATGTTCTTATTAATGTTCGTTCAGACGGCGAATTTAAAGTCACGCGATGCCGGTTAGCGTTTCACGAGATTACCAAATTGTGGCAAAGCGGAGTATCGTACTTGACCGATGATCTTCGACTCGTAGACAGAGCTCGTAAGCTAGGTAATCTCGGCTGGAAGGAACAGAAGCTATAGAAGGAACGTAACGTTCGCGGTAACGAGTAAAAAAAGAGCGAAATTACCGTATCGAAGGAACCCGCGATGTTTCGTGCCGCGTCGGATCGCTGGATACGTTCGTTGAAAAGCGCGAGACGATTGTTTATAGGGACAAAGGCGCGAACGTGTCATCCACGTTTTCGCGGAACCAACGATCCGAAGATTATTTTCAAGGAAACGCGCGTCTCTTTAAAAGTTACGAGACAGGATTTTCGTTTGGAAGATTTAGTGGCTGCCAAGGAAGAGAGAAAAAGCGCGAGGTCGCTTAAGAACAGACGATTTAAGTTTCTTCGTCGAAATTTATTAGTTTCAGTTTCGTTCCTACTTCTAGCGAACCTTACAAAGCGTACGTTCGAACTCTGTTTCTTCGATCGATCAGCGAGTTTCAATCGCAACGCGTCGTGGCGAACAGGCATGGAATCGCGAACGATCGAACGTGAAATTTTCGAACAAGCGCGCAGCAGCGTCGGCCAAACATCCGCTTTGCGTTACGCGCGATCTGTTCGCCGTTTCTCTTTTTTTCAGTTTGTATCGTAACGCCGATTAACCATAGATTTACAGAGCTCGCTTACAAGAAAGAGTATTATTATTACGTGGGACGATCGAGCTAAATTACTTGTAAAATATAAACGGTACGCGAATACTCTCGTTAAAATAATCTTCCCTTAAACGTTAGTTTTCAGCGATGACAAAATAACGTTCGTTTTACTTTTCTTCTTCTTTTTCCACCATTTTCTCCTTTGTTCGATTCGTTTGTTAGAGCGACGGCCAATATCGACGCTCGTGATATCGACCAAGAGGAACGAACGCGATATTCAAGACTGAAAACGGCAAATCTTTCGCCAGTTTTCGTCGTTTAATCATCTTACGGATAGGCCAAACAAGGAATACTTGACGCGTTTCTTGTATCGTACGAGTATCGATGCCGATTTCGAAAGACAAAGAGAGATTATAAAAAAAGTAAGGTATATTTGACGGTGTAACTTAATTATTTACACCGTATCGTCGCGTAAGTGTAGCTTGATCGGTGATAATTTTTCAGCGTATCTTAACTTGTTCGTTAATTTTATCGTTAATCGCATAGAAAATAAATTGCACGAGAGATTGTCTCAGTCGCAAATAACGCGTCCATTCCTTTGTCGAACAAACGGCGACCAAAAAGTGGTCCTATTACTAGCTAGTCGAGCTTGTACAGTTTATTGCAGGATTATTTATTTATTATACATGCGTCGAATTTCGTATAAAACTTTGTCGTTCTATAAAAATTCAACCTCTCACGTCCAAAATTATACCTTTCTGCAACAACTTATAATCTGGCTCTAGACGAAACTCATTCGAACGAATTACAACGAAAATTAAATCAATTTTCGTCGAAGGTTAAAAAGGAAAAACCTGATTCCTGTTGATTTCGATCGACGCGATAAATCGTACTAAAATCAACAGAAACGCGAAAAGAAGAATCAACGGTGGCAACAATGTGTGTGTGTGTTTCCACGTTTTCTGTTGTAAATATGATTTTTCAGTTTAGCCGTTGAGCGACAAATCTTTTACGGAAAAGTTACATTACAGCGTTAACCTACGCGATTCTTGCCTTCTTTAATACAGAGTTAAATATTCGCTAAATATATGTATACAGTACATATATATTATATATATATACATACATACATACATATATATATATATATATATAATATTTGAATATTAATTGCATTGGCAGGACATTGCACAAGTGCGTTCGCTGCACCCACGAAAACCTGTACCTTTTTATAAGTACTCACTTTCGTCCTTCTCCTTTCGACAATAAATAATCTTACATTGCACTATGATACATTTATATCGTTGTGTAATAATAAATAAATATCTGTTCGAAGAACATGTTGCATTTGTAATATCCATAAATATTTTATATCAACCCATTCAGCGTCACAATACGACTCCAATAACATTATTAATAAATAACGGACTCTTGGTTTTCGAGCTTCGTTCCCTTATTTCTGAGAAACAGGATCTCGTACCATATTTGGAAGCAACTTTTGCCCATTGCAACTAAGTAAATTACGGCGTTCGTTGATAACTTTTTAAGCAAGAGACTCCAGTCACGGATACTGTAGATATTTCGATAGGAGTTTTTTTAACGGTATGTGTATGTGGAATGGAATGTACATGTTGTCTTACAAAGTATCAAAGGTTTTCGTATCTTATTTCTTTAAATTTGAATCTTCTCAAAATAATCGTCGTTAGAAATAGAGAATGTGCTAGAAAACGAGCGATATATATATATATATATATATAAAAAGAGAGAGAGAGAGAAGAAAGAAAGAAAACGAGTAACAGTTGAAGCAAAAAGGTGAAGAAAAAAAGGCAAGTAAAACGTGTAAATAAAGATAAACAACGATAAAAAAAAAGGAAATTGTGTAGCGCTGAATGCGTTGCTGGTATACTTAAATTAAAATATACCTTCGATCTCTTATAAATAAACATCGATATCATATATAATCCAACTTGATTAAATACGTACACGCATTTACGCGAGACTTCAAAAAAAAGAAAGTATATTTGCCACTAAATAACGAAGCGAGAGCACGCGTTATCCTAAGAATTCTCTGCTAAAGAAACTTTACGAATTTTTTAAACAGGTGGTTCTCAATTAGAAAAATTGCTATACCGTTTATGTCGTCGTTCGTTTATTTGTTGTCGCCGAGTTGCAATGAAAGCTTTTCTGGTAAAAAGTCGCGACGAAACTGAGAACCACCGCCGCTGCCGCCGCCGCCACGTATCCTTGTCATATAACTCCTGTGACAATCTTCATCTCGACGAAACGAAGCAGGAAAAAGGATGTGCGCTTTGAAGCACAGAAATTTCTGCATTTTTACAACGTAAAGTGTGTCAACAATGCCAATATTTGACGATACTAATACCTAAGAACGTATCTTCGGTAATTCTCGAACGTCTTTTTCTTGCGTTTCGAGCCTCCTCCTGTTCTCTCTCTTTTTTGTTTCTCGATTGTTAGCTCGATCGACTGTTGTATTTGGCACATTTTACGGAGTGTAAAAAGGGCAGAAATTTTGTATCGTCTCGGTACGGTTCACGTGGTTTCACATACGCACGGAGATACGTTATTCTAATTCTAACGAGTCGTAACTCGATCATTGCACGACAGCTAAAAACGTTTGAAAGGCCCGTTCAAAAGACACGTTCATTTGCAGGAATTATTGGCACGCGTGAAAACGAGAGAAACAAGTATACGCTACGTACTAAACGTACAAATATAATTACGATCGTAAGGTTATAAAGCCTGCGAATCGCCGACCGGACTAGATTCAAAAACACGCAAGTCCGTTTTAAACTCGTTTCCACCTGACCCCGCACCCCCCACCCCCCTCGTCTTCTTTTTTTTCTTTAGCAGTTTTCAACGGCAATTATGCCGTTTGACTAAAAATGCATGAACGACTACTGTAATTGGGAACACGGGAACGAAGGTACGCTTTTAATCGTTTTAATGTCACGCGAAATGTTTCGGTTGAACATCCGTTCGGAAATCGTTTCAACGATGACGCAACGAAAACGAAAAGGCCGACGAGTCGACGAGTTTTCTTTTGAAACGTGGAATATTTCGTGGGAAGTGAAGAGAGTTTCCGAAAACATGGCAACGACAAGTATTTCGCTGGCTTGCGAATCGTTAACGTTACGAGCGAAACGGACTTGCCGAGTTTTGTATCTTCGGCTCAATAGCGAACGATTACACGGTGGAACAGCGAAATCAGATACAATCCGTTTACTTTCTTAACAGATAATTCTAACTCACGATTGTACGATTAATATCAATTACGTTTACCAAGTAAAGTGGTAATATCAACGACGATGTTTGAAGCATGCGTGAAAATTGTTTCCTTACGTGCGTCCATCACGAAATTGAAAGGGAACCGAAGAGTTTTTCTACAGAAACAAATTGATTTTCCTCGTTGTCTCGTTCGTCTAAGCAAGACGTTTCCTAATCAAATTTTTATTCGTAAGAAGTTGATTTTTCTTTTTTACGAGCAATTTTCGCAAGAAATACGATTAAGCGTTGTTGAAGTTCGAACAACGATCTTTTAAATAAAAAGGTTCGACCGCGTAGAGTCTTGGTATAAATTTCTAAAAGAATTTTATATTCTTTTGTATCGTACAAAGCATAATCTTATTAGAGCTTGGCCAGCTTGAAATAACTTCTTATTATTCCAAATATCAATAAAAATTACAAGAACATATCGACGTGAGCTTTTTAACGTTTATCGCTTAACAAAAATCATCTAGTTTCTTGTAAAAGTAGAAAATGTTTGAAAACGTTTGCAAACTAGGAACGCCGATACGAATCCATATTACAGCTTTCTCGTACGCTCGTTCTTTTTTTCCTAATACTCGAAAAACCCTTGTACTTAAAAAATAAAAATACAACTCTTTGCATGCAAGTGGATGCCACTTTTTCTATTTCTTTTCTCGCAAAAATTATGTTTTATAAAATTAAACGTATCTCGGTATTAGAAAAAATTTCTTCTAAATACAAGCAAACTTTGAAACTACAAGCTATAACCTTCGGTAGCCAATTTTTTGTACCTTTCTCCTTGAAAAACAATAGAAATCAACGAGATAATGCAACAAAGAATATTAATCTTTTCGAGCTGTTGCACGCGTTTCAACAAATTACTCGTAACTAATGCTAATAGACGCTACAACAGTAATAGCATGATGATATTGACGAAATCTTTATCGTACGATGTAATTACCAAGTCGCGCGAATATAAAGAAAAATGTAATTAATAACATAAACAGAAAAGCTGTGTGAAACGTGATTCTATCCCGTTGTAAATAATTTCCGTAGAAAAAGAGCTTAAGACTAGAGTGTCATTCTCGAACGACTAGAAGAATCCAAAAGAAGATGCCAAAAAAGGAAGCAAAGACCCGACCACGAAAAAATGTCCTACTTTATTTACCGATCTAGAGCTCAGCAAATTACGCAGAGAGAAATTATAATTCGTACGCGCGTAGAAAAACATATATTTTCCAACGTTCTCGTCGCTATTTACATTTCGTTTGTTTCTACGTAAAATAGGAAGACCGCCGAACTTGTACGTTGAAAGCGCTACTAAAATAATCGATACAAGCTTTGACAGGTAAAAGTTACGATTGTAATTAAACCGCGCTAATTAAGAAAACAAAGATTCTTCCTTTCGTTTTTTAACTTGGTAGCTTGCTATCGTTAGAATTTCATGGGAACACGCGTACAAGGAGGAGAAACTATCACAGACGCGAGCATAAGGCAAAGAAACATATAGAAGTGATTTCAACGCGTGCAATGCATCAACGACATTCGATAACAAGCGTGTATGCTTCTCGTACGAGATTTTGCATTCGTATAAACGTTTCGAGGATCCTGTACTATGCGTCGAAGGTAAGCGTTTACGAAAATAGCGATTAAAAGTTGAACGCTCGAACGACGTTTAAAGGGGAAAAAGGAAGATTCGCATTCGACCGTACTTCTTTGCAATGATTGCTTTCTGCAAAAAAACCCTTCGATTGGTCGGCTGTTAAAAGCGATAGGATCGTGGTAAAAATTTAGCCTTCTAGTCCCTTCGCCAATTCGATTGAAATTTGTACAGTTACTCTACGTGCATTCGATATAAATACGTGGCAATGTCGAGTACCAGCCTCGAAACAGCTTTTCAACGATGGACGTACCTGGCAACAATTTTCTCAAAACTGTTGCTCGAACCTTCGAACGGAATAGAAATGATGGTCCTGCGGTTAACTACGTCCACCAAGTACATCGCGTGTAACGAAGATACTCGAAGAAACTTAAACGAACTATTTAATCGAATCGCAATTGGAACGATTATGGATCGACCGAGTCCTTCAGCAAACGGACCAACGGATTTAGCTTACCATCGTCCGAATTTCTGTACTCCTCCAGCAGCTGTGAAACAGAGAACATTGATTTGGTTTGTTTGCAATTATCTCTTTCGTTTATCCAATTTTCTAACGTTAGCGAATAGAAAGTATCGCTTCGATTAAAACAATTCGCGCAAAACGATTTGTTCTCGCGCTTAAGAGTTTGTCGAGCGAAAAATATCAAAGGTACCGGTAAAAATTCCTTCGAAGAAACGTAGGAAATCGCGAGAAAATGAGACTTACCTGATAAGATAATTCGCAAGACAGGACCGCTGTAGCCTCCGGATTTTGATGCGTGGCTGCCAAGAGTGTCGGGAAAATATACGACGTCAATCCTGGAGCACCGTAAAACGGAAATGGAAGAGTACACAGTTGCTGAAGAACGCTTGGTCCTGCTCCAACAGACTGAAGTACCAACTGTAACAGATTTGAAACGTTACGATCGAATCGACAAACGGCCAACTACGAGAACGGTAGCTAAATCGATTCTTTCCAACAGACGGGTCCGCCGTACGATTGGTTTTCCATTGCAAAACACCCACATCGAGCTACTAGTGGCTAGTAGGTACCGTTCACGGTCGTTACACAGAACGAAGATGATCGGTTACGGCGGGCCGAATGCGCCGCGAGATCGTTAATTTCCTTAAACATCGTGGGAAACGACGCACCTATATACGTATAATCCAGGTGTCTGTACGCGGCAAGTTCTTGTCCTAGGAACAAGAGAAAGTCCCGACGTACATCTGCGGTTCAACGAGTGTCTTCGAACAGGTTTGTGCACCTGTGAAAAGGTCTCCTGCAGGAAGTACCCACATTACGAATTTTTATTTCCTCACCTACGTCCCTCGTTACACGCGTACCCTCTGGTAATGCTCCAACGATTCGCCAAGTGTGCATTTCGATCAGGCGAATGCGCTGACAATCAAGTTCTCAAGATCTCACGGTTTTACGACGTTTCAAAGGTGAACCGACCAACGATCATGAAAGCGATTCGATGGAAACTGTTTGTCGATGATCTTGCCAATTCTCGTTGCGTGTACCTTTATTACGTATATATTATCGCTTGCGATTCGAACTTGTCAAGAATAAGTTGTCAACGAGTATATCGCTTTTTAATTAAAAATATTACGTTAAACGAAGGACACGTTGCACCGATAAATTATACGGTACTCTCTCTCTCTCCCTCTCTCTCTGTGGTAAACCTTTTCCCGCCGCGTACCATTATGCGCGTTATTTTAAAAGATCGTTTTTTACGCGGCATAAAACCGCCAACTAGATTTACGACGATCGTGAATCCTACGTATTTTTATCGTATTTAAAAGGCCGTGAGCAAACTGCTTGGATAACAAGTGCAGAACGCTTGGCTGGAAAATTCGCCCTGATACGAAGAAAGCGTTCGGTTCGTTTATACGTTCGGTTCGTTGGAAGCGTACGAGTCACCACGAGCCTTCCAATTCCTCTGCTCTTGTCGGCGGCACATTTTTACCTGATATCTCGACGAGTCGACTAAAAATAGAGGGAAAGGAGTCCTCTAAGCAGAACAATTAGGCTGACGATAGGCGAAGGTTGTCGCGTCGAAATGCTCGAGAAGCGCTTTGTACCTATGGCGTCTAATCTTAGCTGGTCGTTCCTTCTCGATATCCTCCGGCATAGATCGAATACTTGGGTGATTTCCGAGAGGCCGATATCTCAAAAATGAGGCTCGATAGTCGCGCAGAAAGGAAGAACGCGGCGACGCGACGTTCTCCAAGGCGCCACATATTTCCACGCGTAGTCGGTTCCGTGACTAGAAATATCTCGGTGAATACGAGGGAAAAACGTTCAACCGGCAATCTCTATCTAGGCATACCTGCTTTTCCCGCTATAGAATTCTCGTTAATCGAACTACCCTTTGCTTTTGTCAGGATCGGGTGTAATTTCGTATCTTAGCAGCGGCAACCATCGGATATTTAAAGCAATATTTTCGACGAGATTGAAATAACTTGAAACAGCACAGGAAATAGGAAATACTCGCGGTAACGGTCAAAAGTAGCGTACCTTAAATTCGTAACCGTTCGAATAATTATAGAAGCGCAAAGCTGTACCGAACCGGTCTTGAAAGTTACATACGCTTGTTTGTCGTTTGCTCACGAACTCGGCGATAAAGTTACTGAAACAGGCAGAAATAAATTGCACCGGCTACGGGAATATTCGGGAGGAATTCAGAGAAGACGATTAGCTGATACGCAGCGACAAAATGACAGCGTGTTTTCCCCAACACACAGAGAGGTAGAACTTATGACATGGAAGTTGCTGAATGAAGTTCGTTTCCCAAAAATCTATATTCCGAATCTTGAAATTCGAATTCTAAGAAACTTGAACCCGTGAAATCGAGGGCGTCGTGATACTTTATTTCTTTTCTTTCTTTTTTTTTTTTTCTTTTTTCGTCCATACAGGGTGTTCCGCGTTAATGCAGTCTGTAATGCAGTGTTTAAGAAGTACGAGAACGAGAAGAAAGACGAAAACAAACACGAATCTACACGTTGTTTCCTGGAAGGAAGATCCGATCGAGTATTCAACGAGGAGATGATTTTAAATTCGGGGATAGATCGATCGACCGTTGAAAGAAGAAGAGTAGTCTTAACTCAGAAGTCCATTGAGGAAGCATCCCGTTCAAAGTAGTCGGAGAGCCAGCCCTGTATCGTAAACATCTCAACGGGTATTCGTAAAATGTCCGAGCAACTCTTTATTTTACGAAACGATCCACGAATATCACGCGTACGCAACTCTCTCGAGTAACAAATTAAATCTGTATTTTCCACGGAACGTCGTTCCTCAGGTATCCGCGGCGTTCCACGCGCGAAGAAGGAGAATATATCGTTTACGTGGAACAAGCAGAAACGTCTCGCCACTCTGCCAGTAAATCGCAGTACCGCGATTTATCGATGAAAATATCGATCGGTGACACGTCGAGTATTTATCGGCGATCCACGGCGAGTGCAGCGAGCACCGAAACGAAAACCAACCGGACAACGAGCCGTCATCCGTCAACTCGCGGAATGGGCGATCGAGTCACCCGGTACATTCGCGTGAAATGCGGCCCGCAACACGCGACGAAGAAGGAAGAAGCTGTTAGACACAACACACTCAGCGGACCTCCCATCAATATACGGCCGAATGCAGTTAAGATATATTTACTCGGTTCCATTCCATACGTCAGCCCCGTGCAGCCGCGCCGCGCCGGGCCGCACCAAACCGGCGAGGAGGGTGCATCAATCCAGCGCGTGCTGGATGCATCGGGATGTGTAGCGTTGAGTGCACCGACGACGTCGCGCATTCGTCTTTCGCCGCCTTTTTTAAGGAGGTCCGTTGCTTGTCTGCGCTTGCCTGCCGAAAGTGCATCCGATACGGGACGGGGAAACTAGCGGAAAAACGCTTTTAACCTTTAACTGCCGGCCGATTCGGCTGGTGAATTGCGAGGGGACCGTCCGGGGAAACGACGGTCTCGTTACACGATTTATGCGTGTTACCAGGTTTGCTTCGCTCCGGCCCGGGGATGCGGCGGAACCGTCGAGGATCCGGAGATGATCTCGGAAACTTTCTCAGAATCGCGCTCGAGATTGCAACGGGCTGATCGGTGGACGTTCAACTCGTTTACGAGCTTGGAGAATTTATTTCGCCTAACGTTACCACGCTAAGAAATACGCGTGTCGTGGAAATTGCGCGAAATAATTTTCACCCGGAGAACACTTTCGGAGCGCACGCTTACCTGATTTTCCGGGTTGTTAACTGCAAAATATCCTAGAACCTGGAACAGTTCTGACAGGATGTAAGTACCACTAGTGTTCTGCGCAGATCCAATTTCCGACTTGTGCGATATTGGATCTCGTGATAATCGGGTTATCACATGACTAGCTATCAGTCGCCATTGCAGGTTGGTACCCTCTGCTCCTAGGAGATTCTGAAATCAAAAGATCTGCGTTCTGAAAGAAATCGCCTAGAGTCTAATTAGGAGAACTTGGTTGTAAAATGATCGCGCGATTAGGCGATTGATAGACGTCGCACGTATCGGGAAATATTCTTAAACCATCGCCTCTATGCAACGAGACGGATCTCTTTGAAACGCAACAAGAGACAGACTCCGGCGGAGATTAAACAACAGCCAGACTTGGTTGTCAGAAAGTCAAAGAGAATAGATAATAAACGTTGGTTTTTCGACAAACTCCGGCTGCGTGGACCACAAGGATAATCGAGGCGGTGCCCCATGAGACTCAGCAGGCTCTCCGATGGGACACTGGATAGCCCTTATGGTTTTTGTGGACAGGGGCGCGAGCTTTCGATTCAATTCGTGGTTCGACCATTGCAGACTACACGGGAGGCCTTTCTATCTTGACAGGCGAACCCCTGCGACACGCGATATGTACGTATAATATCTCTATTGCACTTTCTACGGTACTCGATATAATAAAGAGGACCCAGCGATCGACGCGACAACGATCCGTGTTTACTTTCCGGATAAAAATTTCCTTGATCTCTGCAGCCACGGAAACTTTCAGTTTCTCCAGACTTTAGCATCAATGCTGATCGAAACGTGGATTAACGTCGTTCGATCGTTAGGCTGAAACTACGTTCTCGATGTTCGCGGTTGGCACAAGATAAAGAGTGCCACGACAAAGGTTACAGTTGATACACGAGACAAAGCGAAGGAGTTAATTGCGGATCCTTTGTCTTTTCCCCTACATCAAACGGTGGTTAATTAATTAAATGTCGCGTCCTATTGGTCAGGGGAACGGATAAAATTACACTTTGCTCGCTTGCTAAGGCTCGCACGATACTTTTCATCGTTCCATTTTAAAACGAAAAGCAGGCTTTTCGCGTGCATCGGAAGAACCACTTTCGATCGATGTCTCTTTCGAGTCTGCGTCATTAAAGCGAACCCTGCGCCAATTTCACGGCATTGAAAATATTCAGAGGGACAAAATAATACGCAGTAACGGTTAAAAGCTACGCTGAGCCCTACCTGTAATTTCTGAATGTTCAGCCCTGCGATCGATTTAAGTAGCCTAAGGCTGCGAACGATCAGAATCCTCATAGGCTGGGACACCGTAATCTGATTAGGGGTCGGAGAGGATCCTTTCTGATTTTGCGGTGTGAGTGCAACTGCAGCGTAAAGTGCACCGATCGCCCCCGCAGCTTCGGCCGAGGCCAGCGTCGAGAGAAGGTGCGACTCGACGTTGGTCTGCTCGACGTTGTTGTTGCCCTCGTGAATATTTCCCACATCCTGATCCGTTGATTTCTTTAGATGGCAACAGATGCGATAAAGCAGATCGTACGAGGACGACAAGACCGGCGATTCGTGGTCCTGATCCACGAAAAAGTCGGTTTCGATCAGAGCTCGACTGTGACGAAACACACGGTCTACCAATCCACCTGCTACCAAGTACCTGAAACACCCAATAACGTTTAACGTTATTACCAATGATTGATCGAAACGATCTCAACGATTTTTCGTTCGCTTCTCTGCTATTTGTAGCAGCTTGAGCCACGCGTAATCTATCCTGCCAAGCGTAGATCACGACTCGTCGTCTTGTCCTAATAAATTTCTGTTAAAATACGCAACGATACACGAGCAACGACAATAGGTTATTAGAAATATAAGAAGTATAAGAAATAACTCGGAAAAGGTACAAAGCGTCGGCGAACGAGCGAAGAAGACTTTAAACTCTCGACCAACGATTCTGAAACAAAGCCGCGAGTGCAGCTGTCACCTCGTGTTGGTCATTGGTCGATGTGCTCGATTCTTTGGCGTCGTTCGTTCGCACCGAGGTAACGCAATCGTTACGTCGATCGTTCGTTAACTCCGGTTGTCTGGATTCGACAAAGACTCGTCGCAGTGTACACCGATCGTTATAGGAGAGAACGGGCGACACCGTGTCTCTCGTTCACGACGGCAAAGTGTGCATATGGGTTCCGATAGATTTGGCGTCATAAACCGTCGCGGGGGGATGTAACAGGCAAAAAGAGGCGCATTCGCGACAGAGACAGAAGAAGAAAACAATGTATTGCTTACAGGACAGCATGTGCGATGGCGTAACACGAGAGGATTATAACATCAGTGGGTAATTCTGCGCGCACAAGCCGGCACAAGAGGGAACAAGCGTCGGCGCATGCGATGCTCATTCTATCGGGTTGTTGTATATGTTTTTCTTTTCTCGTACGGCACCCATCCGCCCTTCCTTTCACTCGTGACCCCCCAGCGACCGGGTTGTCGAGGGTGCGCGGCTGTCAGTGCGTATTATCGCCGCCCCCTTTCCACCGAAACACCGACATGCTCGGGCTACGCTCGCCTGCCGCCGATCAGTATTCGAATATGAAGTAGTCCGGTGGAGGGCCAACTGTCTCCTCTAATCATAACTAGCTGCAAGCTAATCCGACGCCACTGAACTCGACACGCACACTTCCGCGGACTGCCGTTCTCTGTGCCACGGGCACTTTTCGACAGAAAGAGCAACCCTTGCTCCAGACTCGATAATGAAACCGTCCCGCCGCCATAGTTGCCCGATTGATACGTCACGACCCCGGCTTGTTCCGGGGGTTAGGCTAGCTATTAATTACACGCGATTGAAGATACGCGTGTTTGAAGCGACGCTTGAGCGAGAAATCTAAGAATGGAACGTGCGTGGACCTGTAGCGTGAACGGTAGCCACGAGGCTGCGAAGGAGGGATTTTGAAAAGGCGTCAGGATGACGACGACACCTCCAACTACCACTCGTGCCACGCTATACAGACGTCTCTAACGTCTACGTATTCTTCGCGATATTTTTATTCGGTATCCGTATAAATCTTGTCAATACGCGTTGATAAACTTAAGTACGAAGAGACGCGTGGAAATTCTGCCATTCTATCTGGTTAACCGGAAAGGTGTAGACCGCGAATAAATTTCGCTTGTTCTCGGAATACAGGGATATTAATAAAGCGGATGGAAAAGTACCGAGGAGTAGGACGCTGGGACGAACACTGATTCGCATTGTTGTTGCATAATTCATCGATACGTATAAAAGCAAAGGCGCTTAAGCTCCGTCACTCCGATGATAGAAGCGACGGGCGTAATGGACGAACACGAACAGCCGATAATACCGATACTTTCGACGGTAACTCGCAGGGATTCGGTAAATACGCTAATAAAATGCAGCGAGATGCGCGCATGGATTAGAATCGCTCGAATCGTAGCTACACCCTCTTAATCTATAATAACACGAATGATAGCCGGTAAGGGGACCGTGTCCTTGTTGCAGGATGTAATAATTCTGCTCGGGCGGGTTGATCCGCCTCCGATTCGCGTTGCTTGTGATTCCGCAAGGTCGATGGAACCGACGGACAAGACCATTCCATCACCCATATATTTTTCTATTTAATTTTCTTTATTCCTAGCCTCCTTGACGATTCCGTCGCAACGCAAACAAAATTTAATCATCGATAAGGATTATTTCTCTGGAACGTGGACAACGAGCGATTTGTACGTTGCAAAATTGTACAAACTGCCCGTGCGACAGAAGTCTACGATTTACAAGCCGTCGAGATTTTACACATCACGAGATTTATCGGCGGAATCGTTAAACGAAGAACGAGCCAAGTCTACCCGAAAATTAAAGTTGACCGCGGATGATTGGATTACACGGAAAAAGTGTCTTTCCATAAACCGTACTACTAACGAATACGAATGAAAATTGGCCATCTGCGGATGGCGATTGCGTAGCCCAGTTACGACGCGATAGCCAGACAATTCGGAAGAAGCACGGAAAGATCCGATCTTGCGATCTTCACGCACGTCTGGCCATTACGAGGGCCTGGCCCATGCATCATCGCTCCCCCTCCCTTAAGATTCCGATCTATCATTGAATGTTTGCGGAGGGGTTCGAGCAAATACATTGAATTTATTTATTATTCTCCCCAAGCGCCTTATGGAGGCCGCAGCAGCCGAGCAATCGCTACCCCAGCGCTGCCATTAGCTAACCATATGATTATTTCATAGCGAGAGCGCAAGGGTGCATATCTTTAGACGAACTGGTGCTCGCCTCCGATGCACCAGCTTACGTAATTTCGTGGTGCAACGCGAGCGCATGTTTAAGCACGACCAAGGACCTCGAGCTGGCTAATAGGACAAATTAATTTACATATTCATGAAGAAGCACACGTGACGCTACTTTCCCGATAATCGTCACGATCGAACCAATAGATATTAGTTCGATGAGCTTTTAAGGGCGACGACGTTTTGTGCCGTGCTTTATGGGTTTACGTGATAGGTAGCTCGCCTGTTTGTATCGAGCGTACATCTATATGCGCATAGCTTGAAACGATTGCTGCTTTGGCTACGGTCTAATTTGCTTCCAGGAGCACGCCAAGATTTCTATACATGTATGTTCTGCCTGGAATATTTCAACGTATTTCCGGATTACTTATACGCTAGATGTACGAGATGGGCGTTGGTTTTTAGGACGAGGAAACGAAGAGTGGAAAATTTGGTGAAAAGAAAACTGCCTTTTTCTAATATTCGCGACGGTACTTGTTTCGTTCGTCAGATTGTGGCTCGATTGCAAGAATCCACTTGAACAAAGTCCTTTTCTACAGGCGGCAAATGTGCCTGGCACAAGTATCATTCACTGCATCCACAATGGACCATGTTTGCACAACGAAATGGCGAAAGTGTGAAAACGACAACTGTGTATCGACGAGATGAGAAAATCAACAGAGGAACGACGAAGAATGGCCGTATTTTTCATTGACGTCTGAATCATACTCCATCCGTCTACTACATCGTATCTTGTGTATCGTTGTACACGCGTGTACGAAGCATGGTCAGAATTTCGCTGCATCGAAACAAATTATACATCAAACGTATGCGAGATCAAACGATGGCTAAGAGGATCAACGAACGAACGATTTGTCAAAATACAATCGGATTGATATTTGACGCAACGATATGAAACTAACATGAAAATAAATAAATGATAAGTACGCTTGCAAATTACAATTGCGCGATACCGGGATACGCAAAAATATTGCCACGATTAAAACGCAAAATTTTCGATGGACCAATCGATTAACCAAGCACATCAATGCCACGTGTGGCAACGATGGCACACTTGTTACAATATTTACAGAGTCGTCGTCTAGATCTACCCCTGAAACCGACCCCCTGCCTGCCGTTGACAAGTGTCTCCAGCTACCGAACTTCAGCATCCCCTTTTCACCCCTCGCCTTCTCCAGTATCAACGATCATCTATGTAATACATACTACGTAGGTAGACGTACCTACGTACACGTATATTTTACATATGTTTGGAAAAATTCGCGACGAAATGTTATTGCATCGCGGAACCTCGTTTATTTCAAAGAAATTGTTCGCGCAGCGTGTACGACTCACGGCTCGGTAAAATTAACGACACCAATTCTTCTACCAGCGAATTTAATTCGTTGGATCGCCTTTCTACGAAATGACGATGGCTTAATAAAAATCACATTTTGTTACGCATCCGTGGACCGTTGAACGATAAAACCGTTGAAATCCAATGTACAAGACAGACACGCGAAATAAAGTCTGAAACAAGGTCAAATGGCCGAGGCGTTCGTCGAATTGGTAATGTATTATAATCCCCGTACTCTAACATCCAGCAACTCAGGATATTGCTACTCCGAGTTCGTTGACGCGTAATGCATTCACGCCGGGATTTCGGTAGCCCGAGGGATGAGGTGAATCCTGCTACTCTATACACACAATCGAGTCCTGCCACGGCTCGGCTCGGAGTCAGAAGGATGCGAATCTATAGGGTGCTTCAAATGCATCGTCGCTGATTGCTTCGCTTTTGCTCGATACTTTTCGACGAATGTTTATTCAAATTGTTCCAAGAATAATCTCGTTATCTATACGATATAAAAATCTGAACAAACGTAGGAACGTTGTTAGACGAATACGCGATACTTGTAGCAACTGCGCGGCATTTGCATTTCTCCTTATCTTACGCAAATAATGGCGTTCGTGTCATAGAACAAAACTAGCTTGTGCAAGAACCGAAACGTTGAGAACGTTACGCGAACGAAATCACCGTGCGCTTTTTCTCGCCCCGTTTAAAGCTGTCTCTGTCAACAAGGCGCATTATGAAAGGATAATAGAGAGAGCAGTGAAATTTGGCGCAGAGTAGAATGGGAACAGAAACAGCCGTGCCGCCTATTTCTACTCACGACCCTAACCAACCTGATCAAATAGCGCTCGAATCCCGCAGTTCCCATTACTGTTGTCATTACTGTCGTTGACTGTTATCGCGGAACATCTTCGTCGTGCTCGAGATTCTCGCCTGTTTATTATTTAATTACTCGTTCGATTCGCGACACGAGGTAATTCGTCGCTTCTAAGTAAAACTATGGTCCTTGTCGATTTTTGTCTTCTCCCAGGAGAACGCAAGAATCTGATCGTTTCAAACAACGACGAATCGCTCTCTCTTTCAGCTTTGACTCGTTCTTCTATCACCGCGCTTATATCTTTCATTTCCACAAAATACGATCCCCTTGCTAAAAGCTTCGTAGTCCGTTCGCGGACACTGAGAAAGGAGCACGGAAGAAATCGTACGAAAAGAAATTAACCGAAACTGTTACTCGACTCTGATTTCGAGTATCTTCGATTCGAACGTAATTTCCCTGTTTTATCGAAACGTTAAAAATCCACAAGATACGGTGATTGCAAATAAGAAACGGAGTACTTTCTATTTGTACGTAGAACGATATTGTCGGGAACGAACGAAAGCGGTTTGTTCGTCATTAACGAAGTCGATGTTAGCGCGTTTGCAGTAAGATCAAAGTAAATTATATGGACGCGGTCGGTGATTACACGATAGCGTTAATTTTGCAGCGTAAATCAGTTTGACGATGAGAAAGTAGAAACGGTTTCTCCATCTGTTATTTCACAAAGTGCCGCATCGTCGATCTATCCAAATACCGAAACAGTATCGACGCAACAACAACGGTACATCGAAACATCTATCTATGCTTATTACCAAAAATAAATATCACGTATCAGTAGCAAAATCGTTAATGCAGAACTGTACAAGCAACAGAAAAGAGCGATATTTCGTTATGTTCGCATAACCGAGGTAACTGCCGTTCGAAAGAATATTTTATTCGCAAAGAATCGAACTTCGCAGACACGACGCTTCTTCCGTAATAGAACGGATATCGATAAATCATTAGGATCGTACGATCGGCCATGTAAAATAAAAGTGGTTCGAACGGTTCGGCTAGAGTTAGAAATTAGACAGCAGATGCATTGAGCCATCAGCTGGCTTAATACAGCCCGGTGTTACAGCGATTCATTCGTCAATTTCCAATCGTCTTGGAGTATCCGTTCAAAGTTCGAAACAACGGAAACAAAGTTCAACAACGATGTGAAACAAACGCGATACGATTGGCGTGCAGGAACGAGAAGATGTTCCGATACAAAAGCTAAATGTTGCAAAACCGACCCCAGAACCATTGTTCGTTCCACGATGATCGCGATCCCCCTGTATCCCCAAACATCATTTTACACGGTTTCGACAACGGCAACGCGCAAAGAAAAAAAAAGAAAAAGAAAAGAAACGAAAGGAAAGAGAAAAGAGGAGAAATAAAGTAGAGAGAATCGCAAGATGAGTCGAGTCTAGGAGGGTCGAAGGAGGGTTAGAGGCAGCCGTACACCGAGTAAGGGTGAATTTGGACGACGAAAGAGAAGTAGAGGGAGAAAGGGAGAGAGTCCATTAGCAGATTACGTACCCAACCCGCCTCGCTCATTCACCCCCGCGATATTTTTTCTTCCTGCCCCGTTCTCCTTCAACCACTAACGATTTCTCTCTCCTCTGTCTCGCTTTCAAATTCGCCCCGCCTAAACTTCTAAACTATTCTACGTGGCAGGTGCATCGCGTTCCTATTTACGCTTTTTCTTGGAAAAAGATCATTCGATTCGAAAGGGTACGGCTAGATCTCGATAGAAAAGTTTCAATTTCCCGTTAATTCTCTCGATCCTGCGTCATTAAGCGTATAAAAAAGTTACTAACGTAATAGTTGTGACGACCAAGTTACGAGCAAGTATTATATTACGGCACGCCGTTTTATCGCGAAATAAATAAAAGGCGCGCGCTTTAGCGCGACATCATTAAACCGGGAGTTGCGCGAAACAAAATTACGTCGAAGACGACAACGTCCCTTTTCCTCCTTTGAACAGCAAGGAAATCTATTTTATTAATATAACGGCGCTACTGTTTGATCTAATAATTTCGTTTGGCCGTTCTAAAGAGCGTCCCTGCCTTTTTCCCGTACTTGCCGCGGCAAAGACGATCCTGCGGCCCCATTTTCCCGATGGACTTCGTTTCTGATGCAACCGCTTCTTTTCAATCTTCTTCGACGATTATTGATTTAATAAATACACAGTCCTCGGTTGTGCCTATGTACGATCGAACACTTTCTTCAAAAAATATCGTAAGAAAATATTTTCGAAGCGTACGATAACTTCCCTCCTCTCTTTTCTTTTTTCTTTTTTTTTTTTTGTTCTTTTATAAATAAATCATATATGCGTCAATAAATAACAGTTTACACGCGTTTGCTGTTAGCGCGATATCGGAACGCGTCTTTCGAAAGAGACGAGGCGGTTTCTTCGAAATATACACGGTTTCCCATACGTACAAAGTAATAGAATTTCTGCTGATTTTATGCAACGATGTACGCGTTTTAATTAGCGATATCAAATGTAATTACTTGCTCCAGCTACGTTTACTGGTAATTTGATTCAGACGCATAACACGGCGGTACATAACAGTATGGGTAACATTATGGAAAAATAACATTTACCACGTATTCGCCACAAACGTATTGTTTATGTTAAGTTTATACCATCCATAGGTGCACATTTGTAAATGCAAATATCGATAAGCTGACCGAAAGCCTGGTTAATTTTATTTCAAAGGGAAACAAAAACTGAGAGCGTTTCGTCTTCCTTTCATGGCCGTTTCAATTAACGAAAGTAAACTGTGATTTACACCGAGGGAGAAATAGGCTAGTGTAACGAGGGTAACGATTTTACAAATTGACACACTTTCGTTTCCTTTACCGCAACGCACTACCGAGAACGTGTAATAGAAACAAGCACGACGTACTCTAAACCGATTTAATCACTTACGTAACAGTTGCAAAACAAGAAAGACCGGACAAAAATTTCGCCACGTTTTAACACGACGCGGAAAAACAAAGTGGAACGAATAAGAATAACGCGACGAGAGTGGAAAAGACGCGTAATGTCTACCTTTATTTATTATCCACGCGAGAAGTAACCAGTAACGCGTAATAAATAAAAAAAATTGCGTTCGACGACGACCGTTTAGGAACACGACGTATATGCCTGCTTTCGTATTTTCGACGCTTGTGCAGAGAGGAGGGACCATCGACAAAAGACGTTGCTTCGTAAATAACGAGATTCGATACAACGTTTACATTTCTTAGTTCATCGAGTATCTCGTTAATTTGAAAAACGGGGGAGGGGGGAGGATCGGATGGGAAGATGGCCACGAAACGGTCGCACGCGTCTCATAAGTAAATTACCAATTGCTCGGTTGATCCTACTTCGATTAAAGCTGTATCAACATCTCAGAAGGCGAAAGGGAATGAGCTCGGTGGACGTTCGTTCGATCAACTCATCGGGATTAATAATAAGAGTGTTTACCGACTGATTTTTCTAGGACCGTTCTAACAATTACCTCACCGATTGCCACTCGAGCCCCGATTATCATCGTTTTCGAGTGTTCTCGATTTTATTAGATCGCCAACTAAGCATCCGCGTATTCCTCCGCCTGTCCTCGCTCTCCGTAAACAATATTCGAAACACGGTCAAATCTTATTTACGATTTTATTCACCCGTCCAATCGAATTAATCCCGCGATAATACGGGGGAATCTATGTTCCTGTCGTTACGCGTTGTCAAAATTTGTATCCGGAGCTTAGTTTGTTAAACGAGAACGATGAGTCGAGTGGTCGTTGGAATCGATAATTGCTTTGGAATACTTTTGTTAATACGATTGATTCGCGCAAAAATCGTCGATTCCTCGACGTAGCCCGAGGAAAGTCAGGATGCACGACATGATGCTTTTAGGTCGTTCAACGTCTTAAAACATCGAGTCAATGTGATTAATTATTTCCGCAACGTTGCCAATGTATGCTTTCTACGTAGCATAAGAGAAGCCACTTTGCTCCAACTTTTTGGATGAAAACGCATCTCCTTTGCGTAATAGCGAATCGTTTTAAAAATTCGTAGCAGCTCCGAGTGCATCGCGTTTGACCGCGTGTTTCAGTAAAAGAAACAACAGAAAGGGAAACGATATGGTACACGTTACGCGAAGCCTCTCGCTTTGTGGCACCTATTTACGATAAAAGGGCCATTTCTCGTATTCGCTGCAAGAGCAAGGAAATAATTCCTGTGAGAGATGCCAGCGTATACGACTCTTTAATCATAGACTGCGAAACCCGACGAATTGATAGTCGACTTTTCTCGTCTTATCTGCTTATCTCGTCCAATTCGAGCACGGCCGAGCTTGTTTTCCGAGTGGGAACACTCGAACAACGATCCAATTACGACGATATTCGGCCTATAAATGATTATCAATTCGTTGAACGATGTTTCCACAGACGATAATCCCAACTTCCGTCCGATAAGAGTTACGCGATGATCGTTCGGATCGATCGAATTTACGAATCGATGAGACAATTATCGTAGAAAATCAGGGAACGTAGACGAAGGGCGTGCGAGCGGATTTTTTTCACAGTGCGAACAACGATGAATGCGCTCAACAACGATCCTCAAATACGTATTACGAGGTACGAAATGATCGATCGTCTTTAGACATCTGCGCGCTTTAAAGGTACGAACGAAAAGCAATCTTGACTGGTGAGTAAAAATCGTGACTAGGCCATTCTCGCATCGGCAGGAAATTAATCATAATAATTCGACTAGCGGCGACCGGCCGGCAATCACTCTGATCGCGCTTTCGTCGTTCATTATTCAAACGTTGGACGTTACAGTTAGTAAACTGAAAATTCGCAGATTCACCATCGGCTAAGATACTGAAATAAAATACTCCCACTACCGCCTATAGTCGTGCTAATTAATTTCTTTGGATAAATATTAATCTCCGCAGAGTCGACCGAGTTTCTGATTTTCCACGGACAGCATCGTTGGATAAAAAAGGCGAACATTCGGAAATAAATTTGCACGCAACTACCACGGAAATAATTGCGATAACGTTTTAAAGATATACGGCGGAAGATCAACCTTCGTCGAAAATCAATCCAAATCGAAATTCGAAAAAACTCACGCGTTTCGTCACGTGCATCGTGTATTCGTACGATCGAATAACGAGTTCCGTGGATACAGCTACATACGTGTTCGCCAGACATAATGAAATTCGAATAATAGAAACGGGAAGAAAGGAAGCGATTCCGTGTAAATAGGAAAGGATTAACCAACCAATTGGGCGGTCTCGAAGAAGGAAGTTGACCCAGGTGCAAAGCTTCTTCCTCCTTCGAAGATCGAATCTCAGAGGATGCAACGAAAACAGCTTGCACCTTGTCACTTTGCCTCGTGACTCGCGTATTAAATTCAGCTCGCGCAACAGAACCGTCATGTTTTTCTACAGGGTGGTCCACGCGCGTCAAAAGCGCTCAAGTTTTTTCTCATTGTCCGCCTCAAAGAAATCCTGTACCGCGATGTTTGTGCAACATAGGATCGAGAGAGGCGGAGCGGTGGAAATTTTGTAGGAATTTAAATGGACAGCGAAAATGGAGCGCGCTAACCTTTCTTCCGTTACGTTGGTCTCACGTCGAATAAACACGAGAATCAATATCTTATTCCATCGAGGTTGGAAGAGGAAAGTATTTTTTAATCGTCAAGGATAATCGCCAGTATCCAAAATTATAAGATTACCTCAAAGCGTTATAAAGATTATTTTCTTCGCGCGTTCGTGGTATCTCGGAACGAACAATTTCTTCGAATAAAATAATTTCATCGAATAGAACAATGTTTGCATTTCGTTACGATACCTGTGCGTTTCAATCGAGTATATAGGCACGTTCGTGGCTTAATGCACGCAATTAGATTTCAAACGTCATAACTTCTCCTGCATGAATACTTAATGGTACGCTAGAAGTAATTTTATTATGCAAGGGAAATGAGATAGACGTTTCAGTGGAAACGTTAATACTGTATAAAAATATCCACCTTGAAGACTTTTGTTATTACAGAACGTATTTTATGTTACGCTTTGGTCGGACAAAGTTTATTTGAATTTATAACGAAAAAGAATAGTTGTACATTTTTATGAAAGGCGATAAAATACGAAATCTAAGGGTTTCACACGGCCCGGTTTCGCGCAATTATCAAAATTAAGGCTTCCGGGTGTAAGTAGGTTCCTCTTAGAATGCCAATTACTATAACGGTACCGCAAAAAGCGCGTCGTTCTATTAATATTTTGAAAGAACGAAACAACGAAGGAAATTGAGAAAATGTCCTCTTCGCGTTGTTCGTAGATTTCACGAATTTCCTCGCAACGTTTCGTCTATATTACGTTTACAAACGTATTTGGAACAGTTGAAATATTCGGGGACGACTCGTTCGTAAATTCGAAAGACTGGAAAAAGGACGTAGTAGCGTGTCTACTCGTAAAAAACGGTCTAACGCGATACATTTCGAAAAGCACTTTTGAAAAACGAATTCGTGGTACGCTTTTCCTGCCGGACAGAATTGCCAAAGCATCCTAATAAAATACGTTACCGTGTTACTTTCGCTTCGTCTATTTTCTCACGTTTCTAACTCAAGGAAAGCGTTTATGACAGCTGTTCCTTAATGCACGGCGCTACTTTAAATAGCACACTTTTCTGAGAATGGAAATGACATCGATGCATAAAGTATGATCGATCCTGAACGTACACGTCGAATTTTTAAGGTCTCGTAACGTGAAAATATAGAAACACGCGGTGCGTTTTAGCTACTCACCCAGCAATATCCTGCACCCGCGTTTGCAATGCCGATTTTTCGAAAGGCTCCTCCGGGACCAAACTGCACAGCAATTGCATCAGGCTGCTGGCTACGATTCCACTTCCGGTTGAGTTACCGGATGCCTCCTGCACTTGCACCTGGTCGTCAAGTTTCGCGAGCGTCTATCGACACAATAATTCATTCGTTTAACTCGATTAATAATCTACAAGATATCGTTCGATACTTGTACCGTAGACTCGCGGAAACATCCGCCCACCGTTCGTTCGTCTTTTACACGGTTGAGACTCGTACATCGAAATCAAATCAAATCAAATCAAAATCGAAACATGTACGGCACGGAACGAAAGCGAACTAAAGATTACTAATGCTCGCAGAAAAATCAGCCTATAAAAGCCGAGCGTATCGCAACGACCAGCGTTAAGAGAGATACGATCCATGTATCACGAGCCAACCGACCGAAGATCATCCTGCCTGAAGAAAATATTCGTCTGACATGTCCTTTTTAAAGGTTGATATCGGTTTTCTAAAAGGCTCGTCAAGCGATCGTCCAAGTTGACTGCGACGAAATCGTAATGTCCGACTCGGACGAACAGCTACCAGGTGCAGGGTGGTCGCGTGTTCCCAAACAGCCAAAAGATCAGTCGGATGCTGGAGAAGGCGAATTCCTGGCACGTTGAGTCATTGATAGCAGCCCGCTCGACTGGCCGATCAACGACACATACATATAGGCGACATTTAAAATGCTAAATTAGAGGTAACGAGTCAGCAGGTAACGATAAGAATCCTGGAGAATATGGCCCCTAAACGGTTCAGTCTCGACAAATTCGATAAGTTCTTCGGGGAACACTTAACGGCTTGCATTTCCCCGTATTCGTTTACGTTTTGGGACAAAAATTGTCGCGCAGCACAATGCCACGGACCCGTTAACTCTGCGCGTTATTCTCTCGCTCGTTTAACTTGATTTAACACTTAACGGGCAACGTCCATTTCACCCGAGATTTTTCACTCTCTTTTTTTCTTTTTTCCTCTTCCTTCCTCCTCTTCCGTTTCTCTCCCTCTTTCACCAACGAATTATCAACTTCGATCTCGAGAAACGCGTTACCAGAAATCGTCAAGTTCTTTCAAGCTCTACGATCGAGCAGATTATATCCTCCGACGAGAAAATTACGGAAGGGAGCGAACCTTTCGCATTTTTTTAGCGAAAGGCAGATTTTGGATGAATTTTGCGGGGGGAAAAAAGTTTCTACCAGACCATTTAAATATACGAAGTAATGTCCTTCGCCTGGATATTTTACCATATAAAGCTTTTCAGCCGCGTAATTGAAATGAAACATAAATGGCGTTACGTTGAAAAATCCGATTACCGAATAAAAGTTTCAAAAACGCGCGTAAGAGGAACATTTTTACCGGAATAACGCAACGAAGAAGCCAAATGTCGTACGATGGGAAACGGAAAACACACGTTGACCCGCAAGAAAATTCGTCCTTCTACTTTATCTTAATAATTCTGCGGTACATTTACTTTCTCCCTTTCGTTTCCTTCAAATCGTCAGAAACGAAATTGAAAGTAAAAATTATACTTGGCAATCTGTGGCCCACTTCGTTTCAGGACTACAGGCTGAATCCGTTTTTGTTAAATTTCGAATTTTCGTGCTAACCGGTAGCTAAAAACGGCTACTTCGATACGATATAGTTCAGAAAGGGGAATAACCTGCCCAGTCCAAAGTTCGAAGATGTAAACCTGTTAAAAACAGATAATAAACCCGATAGAACCAATGACTAATGTTCATCGATAGCGTCACAGTGTTCAAAAAGGCGAACAAAATATATTTAATACCGAAAGCAAATAAAAATACATTTTCGCTGATACGCAAATGATCGGTGGCATTTGAAAAAAATGTGATTTATCGTTTTCTTCCCTCCGTGCCTTCTTTTATAATTCGACTGAATCGTCACTTCGCCCCAAAGTCAGCAAAGAATCTTCCAAATTAAACAGAAATACTACTCGATACAATGATATCCTTTCTTCCCTCCCTCCCCAAAAAAAGAAAAATCAATTTCTAAATTCCTCGCGCTAAATACGTCGAAAATCCAAGTAACCCGATACGATAACCAAATCCGCTTTTCTTGTACTTCGGTCCTGCCTACTCTAAGTCGACTAGATTAAGAGGAAGAATTTTTCCCCATTTTTGTTTCTTTTTTCTCCTGTTTTTTTTTTACGAGCAATCGGTCCAGCTCCGAATCGTCGAATTTATCTATAGCCTTTTTACGCTTTTCGAGGAGGCGAACGAATGCACTGGCAAAAAGGACTGAACGAGAGGGACGAAACGACGGGGAGGAATGGCAACTTCGGACGACTTACGGGAAATTGTAAATTTGCTTGTCGAATGGACGAGATTGGAAAGCATTCGCGGACCCCAGAGAACAATCGATCTCTTTGTGTAATGGCCCAAACTGTGATTCTTTCTGGGCTTTAATAATATAACAGGCATCATTTCCCTAAATAGATCCTAATTTAACTTAAGGATCGATTGTCTTTCGCATCTAAAGTCGAATAGGACGTTAGAGAATATCGCTTCCTCTCCAACTTTCCTTCCATCTTTTTCCTGTTTTTTTTTTCTTTTTCTTTTTTTTCCTAGGAACAATTTCGTACAGATACGTGCCAATGATAACAAGTTAAACAAAATTGTACAACTCGAGAGTCGTTTCCACGGCTTTCGTAGTTCCGGTATCAACGATACTTTTCAGTAATTCCAGCTACACGTGTATCAATTCCCGTTCCTCCGGACGAGAGAACGCTTTCTTACGTTCCAACCATAAACTCGAAAATATCGCAGTGAGTGAAATTCGTGGTCGTAAGAACGTTCTCGCGCGGACAGGCTAAAACCATCTAACCGGGAAAAGCTCGCGCGGCGATAAAATATGAGGAACAGCCGAATTCTGGAACGTGCAAAGAGGTCGTTGAAAAACTGCCGATAGAGGACGAGACAAAAGATTAGGCCGGCTCCTCGAAAGCGGAGCTTGATGGAAGCGGCAACAGAAGTACCCACGCACATTCTACATGGAACACACGCTTCTTTCATCGTATAACCTGATTCCCCCGTCTGTCCGTGTGTAGCCGTGTGCACGTGTACGTATGTGGGAGGGACGGGGGTGAGTGTATGTATGTATGTGCGTGGGTGACGTCACTAAAAGCTCTCTCACCGCTAATGCATTTGCGGAGGGGGATTCCCGGGGGAGGAACAGGAGAAGGAAGGCGCCGCGCCAGTGCCGTACTATGAAGCGTGAAAAATCGATCCTGAAATCACGACGGTGAATTCGCGAACCGATTACGACGGATCATTGAGCGAAACGATTAACTTCGAACGTACGGCTAGTCACCGGTCGCCCAGTCGGCAACCCAGCTGGGGACGATTACCAATAGCTGCCTGGAAAATTATTCGATACGAGCCGATCTCGTTGAGGAAGTAAGAGGAAAGAGCGGGACTAGATTTAATAAGACAACTAGGACAACAGAGGAACGAACATTTGGCGAGAAAAGAAAAGAAGAGAGAAAGAGCAGAAGGAAAATGAGCAAAGTGTTTATTTAGAACGGAATCGATGGAACGGAGAATGGAATATTTTTCGTTTGATAAGGTATTTCCTCTGAGAAATCGAAATTATATATGAAAATGTAAGATTCGGCGATACGCCTGTACGGCGGAAACGTACGTTTCAACCTACGGTTCTCTACCTTCAACCTCGTTCTCCCCTTTTACGCTTCACTTATCCATTAGAGTTATATCACTGTAGCATTTTCTCTGTAGACTAAAAGAATCGATAACCGTCAAAAGTTTTAGAATCCTGACTCTTACGCTTATACAGATTCTTACGTTAAGACAAACGAAGCAGACTACTATTCGTACGTATCGTGAACTTGGATCGCACAAACTGTACGAAACTAAACAGATTTATTATTAATAATTGATTAAAATGGAATAACTGTAACAACGAATTAATCAGCTTTCCTTCTCTAAATTTGCATCTGTTTCTCTCTCTGTTGATCTACTTTTAAACTCAGCGTAAGACATAGAAATGCAAATTCTTCGTAAGTATCATATCAATGTTCTTGCTGCCTGTACGCATTTCGATATTTACAACCGAAATTCTTCGGTAGATTTTGATATCCAGCTTATCGACTTGCGTTCAACACAGAAACGATCAGAATAAGAGAGTTAAATATTCTGAACTCCAAAACGGAGAACGCAAGCCGAACCAGACCCTAAGACTCTCTTAATCCTTATTTTGACAAGTCGGACAGGACAGGCATGATGGTCTTTGCCTTCGTTTATTTCGAAGCCACCAACCTCAAAATGAGTCCGAAAAACAAGCACAGCGAAAGAAAATTCATTCGCGTATCGCTGTCGCGTGGACTCCCAATTTATTTCACGCTGATCACGCAACATTATTCATTCTACGATCTACAAGGTGCCCTATAACTAATGATACAACCGCGAGAAGAATGATTCAACGCGCCAGTGTAAAAAAAGAAAGCTATAACCAGATGAGAAAAGATGCCGACACATCTTAAGATACTTTTCTTATTAACTAGCTAGAAATTTCAAGCTTATACACGGTTACGGTCCGTTAAAATTCGAGAAGATACGTATCGCTCGAAACTGCTTTAAGAAAATAAACAAACGCGTGTATATTAAAAATGTTGGACAGCTGTTTCGGAGAAAGCAAATACCAATAGTTACAAAACGCGTAATGCTCGACCTACCTCTAGATGCTGAAGCAGAAGATCCAAGATGACGAGAATTTTGTTACTTGACAAAACCGCTTCGATGTTGGTGTCATTCTCACCGACGCTTAATTTAAATACACGGCATACCGAAAGGATGCTTCTAGAACACACGAAAATTTGCATTTAAGATATAAAATAATACGCATATCCATATAGAATCCAGTAATTGTAACGATAGTTTTCAGACGGAGAAGATATTTCCAAAACTGTACGTTTAAATTACACGGTACGAGAGTGTAGTATAAAACGTAATTTTTTATCTGCCTCGGATAACATAAACAGCAACTTATACTTACTTGTTTGGTAAATTATGCGACGCAGTTTGCGTTTGCAGTCCCAAATTCAACAGATTAGTTAAAATATCGAATCCGTTTAAAACTCGAAATACAGTCTGATCGAACGAACACTGGAATATTTAAAATATAAGGTTTATTCGCAATTCCTTTTATATTATTGTTTTATTTAGATCAATATATCTTACCAATTTTGAATAAGCTCTTGTTATTTCACCCAGTGAACGTTCCAAAGAAGCGATGGCGACGCTTGACCAAGCTGTCTTTGAATGATTGTTGTACAATCGATCCAATTCTTTCAAATTTCGACGAAACTTTGCTTTGTTAGTCGACTCGATAGATTGATTCGCATCTGTTTTATGATTGTCTTCCCATTCTTTACCTCGCAAAATCATACGCTGTTTCATTTTTCTGCATCGTCGTTTTAAAGCTTTTTGTTTCTCTTTTGCAGCTTTAACCTCGTTCGAATTATTATTATCGACGACTGAAATTGGAACATCGCGAATTTGAGATATATTGAAACGCTGCAATTCATCTCGTGATGGCTCTCGACCATCGTGTGTGTTTCGTACTGCTTCCATGTGTGTTTTGCCCTTTAAATGGCTCAAGAGGTATACTTCATTGGGTATCTACGTAACATACAATAAATTTAAATATTACATAAGTTGCTAATTAAAACAACAAATACAAATAAAATTTAACAAACTGATACTCACCAGAGTTCCACATAAAGAACACTGTTTTTGAGCAGGATATGATTTTAACGTAGGTGGAACTTCTTCCGACCTTAAAATAGAAGATTCAACTGCTCTTTGTCGAATGTGTTCTATATTTTCGACGTGCCTTCTAGCCGATTCTTGCTGTTTTTGAGCTATTTTCTTCTGTAGTTCTTCCTGATTTGCCAACTGCGCCGCATGAAGCGCAGATAAGCGTTCTTCTCTATCTCTTGCTTTTTCTCTTGCAAGTTCCTTAAAATTTTACTAATTTAATATCGATATTATTTTTCAAATTTTAGATAGTCATTCGTGAAATATAATTTTACCTGGCGTTCTTTTTCTCTCTCTAACTGCATCTTACCGACCCTCTCTTCGCGTTCACGACGCGCTTGTTTCATTTTCTGAATACGCAACTGCCGTTCGGCTTCCAAAGCACGTCTACGTTCTTCGGCCGCAGCTTCCTTAGCAGCTTTCTCTTCCTGCCGACGTTGGCGTTCTTCTTGAATTCCCTAGAAAATAATTGTTACGAATAATACAAGAATTTATAATCTGTCTTATTGAAGATGTAGATATACACAACGTACTTGCAATCTTTCTTCTTGTTCTTGACATAGCGCCATAAAATCGTGCCTCTTATTTTGTGCTTCAAGCTCATTAATAAATGCAATTTCTTTTAACTTAGAATCTTCGTCGTGAGCTTTCCTTACTATTTCTAACAGATGTTGCGTTCTATTTTCTTCTGCCTTTTTTAACTTTGTTTCCATTCTAATTCTTTTGTCTTCTATTAATTGGTTCTTTGCACTTTTAACGTCTTTCACTTTATTCAACAATTCTCGTAATCTTTGTGACTTCTCCATTAAGAGTTTTTGACGTTTATGTTGTGCACAAGCTTGTTTTGCTTGGTACCGTCGTAACGTCTCAGGTAACGATCTCTTTCGAGATGGCGACGATAATTTCTGATGTAATTCTAAAGCTCTGCCGGGATGCCGAGCAACTAATGCGCGTAACTGAGCAAGCGTGTCTACGCACTCTGCCCAAGACATTCCCTCTAACACATTTTCGTATCTGTAAAGAATAATTTTAAATTTAATATACTAAAGAAAAAATAAAATAATAAAATTAATACCTACCTATCTTCCAAACTAACATCGTCGGGCATTGTATTAGGAGATGTTCTTTGTTCGTCTTCCATTTCAAGGACCATCTCGCCATCTGTTTCATCAGTTTCAGTGTCAACGTCAGTTTCACCACATTCTAATTCCAAAATTTGTCTATGTAAGGATGCTTCTTCGTCTGATAACTGTTGCGATCGTTGTGAATCAGCTTCCTCTGTCTTTCTTTCCTCTTCTAAAATTATTCTCTCTCTTTCTGCTTGAGCAGCCATAAATTGTTGTATACGTTTTTCAAGTAATTCCGCATCATTTTTAAAAATAGCCGCGATCATTGATGTAGAATTTATTTCGTTTAAATTAGCAGTGTTTTTGAAAACTTCTTCTACCTTATCTTTAATTGTAAGGTTTACGACTGATTCTCCTTTAACTTTTTCTACCTCGTTACTTATATTTTTTCCTTCTTTTTCTACAATACATTTCCGTTTCTGTTTGCCATTTCCATCTGGAGTTAAACAATTCTTTTTATTCTTTTCAGAAGGACTTTCAATCGATAACGCCGGTAACGATGTTGCAGTACTTGGTTTATGAAATCTTGTAGACATATTTAAGTTATATGTACTGCCTCTTCTATAACGGCTACGGACCGTTTGCCAACCGTCAGCTTCTTCTTTTGTCTTTACATGCGTCTGTTTTGTTAATACCTCTACTGAACCATTTATATCTCTATTCTGATCTTTTTTTAATAGACTTTGTTCTGAAATCTAAAAAAAAATTTGTGATTATAAATGTAGATTCTGAACTATTATCGATTAGATAAAAAGGAGCAAGGATACCTTATTGTCGATCGACTGAAATCGTTGCCTAACTATAACGGATGTTCCAGGTCTTGTTTTATTTGAAATTGATGTATTTTTGTCGCTTAAAGTGGTTTTGCTTCTAACAAATTTCGGAGTTTCTAGGAGGCTTGGTTGCTTTGGTTTAATAACCTTCATTTGCGATACCGTAGAATACGCTGGTTTATTTGTATTAACTAATCCCTTACTTGAATTACTGGTTGATGTATCGGATATAAGCTTTGTTGGAGTTTTATTGTTTGCACTATCATTAACACTTGATTGCTTTTTTAATTTTTGGCTAATTTTGTTTGAAACCTTTGTAATATTCTGTATGTTTTTATTCACCGTAGTGTTACTATTTTCTTTTGTTACACTATTGGATTCTGTTACTTTATTTTCAGTTGCAACATTTTCTATACCAACATTTTTAATATTTCTTTCTGTAGCTTGTCTTTTTACTTTAGAATTGATTTCATTTTTTCCTAGCCCTATGTCATTTTTAGGACCCAATGGCTTCACTTGAAAATTATTTTGAGGATTCAATTTATTATCTATGCTATTAGATTTAGAAAATTCCTTTTCTGTAGATGTAGAAGTTAATTGTACATTTTTATCATTACAAACTGTTTGTTCATTCTTTTCAGTTATCACATTAGAATCTGTTATTTTAATGGTAGCATAATGTATCCCAGCTTTAACTGATTTTGATGCGCTTTTAGTATCTAATTTACCTTTCACTTCACGAGACAAACTTTCATTTGCTTTTTGGTCTGTAGTAATGCTGTTATTGGTTTTAGTAGCTACAGTATGTTTTGCCAAAGTTTTATTTACCTTTATTGTAGTTAATTTATCCTTATTCAATGATTGATTTATGCCTTTGTCTATGGAACTTTTATATTTTTCACCCAAGTTTGTCATATTATTTTTGGAAATATTACCTTTATTGTCCTTTATTAACTTGTGCACAGATTCTCCTTTTATATGATTTGCTGTATTGTCTACACTAACAGATTTATTTTCTGAAATAATTTGATCCACAGGGCTTCTACAAACAGATTCTGTGGGGCTCATTCTTTGTAAAGGACTAGTGGATTTTGGAATCATTGTAGAATTCCATATTCGACAAGGAGAAGTTTTTCTAACTTCCCAAGCTAAAGGAGTACGTCTTAAGGGTGGTGGCGAATTTTCATAGGCCCATTTAACCCTAAACCATTCAATCAGATTATGGAAATCTCTGGTATAATTTTCTAAAACTAATATCACTTCTTTACATTCAGAAATATTTTCATCTTCTTCGCACGTTTGATAGATGCCATCTACTGCTCTTTGCAAATTGCCAAATAAAAATGCCCAGTACCTTGCCTGTAACTCTAATATAACAAAACAAAAGAATATTAAGTTAGTACATCAAAATTTATGAATATAAAAACTTCAAAAATAATTGTAACAATGAATGCAAATGCAAAATTTATATGAGAACTTTGCCTTTTATTGAAAATAAGTTCATAATTTTAACGTAGAGAAATTTCAATTCACCAGATTTTTTATCCCGACCAGTAGAAGCTGATCTCACTCTAGGTGTTGGTTTCATAGATCTTTTAGTAGTGTTTGTCTGTGATACTCTTGGCACACTAGGTGGTTTTTTGGTAACCTTTTCGGTATTATTTGTTCCAACTGGTACATTAAAAGCTATTAAATTTCTAGCTGCCCGACCTTCTTCTTGTATAAGTAACCTTACATCAGCCATTTTTAATGAAGTTCTATAAAGAAATTATAATCAAGTATTATTTACTGAATTATAGAGATATGTTTAAACCAAATTTAAAGCCACAAAATAATGATAAAAGTAATAATGAGAAAGCAGTAATGAAAAAGCAACACATTGAAAAAATGCTAAAAATCAAATTCTAATGATCCATTGTCTTTATTAGCAATGTTACAAACATGTATCGTTCGTTTTAAATAAAAGGCAAGAAATTGAAATAATAATAACTTCAAGAAAACATATTCTACATACATGTAATTGTGACATTTTAAATGTTTTGTAGTACATTAACAATTTTATGTTTTATTGCAAGTTTAAGGTTATGTTATATTACTGTCACTCATTTCTTAAGCCTTACAAAGTAACAAACAACGATTATTTGCGTAAACAAGTAAACAATCATATATCAACGACATCATCACTACTAATAATATATAATACAATAATTAATAAATGTATTTATGTGTTGACACAATCTATTTATGTTTCACAACATAAATTACAAATTATAGTAACGTTTATGTTTTCAATTCACGACTTACTTTTGTTGTAATTACAATTACAAAATATCAAAGAACGATTGACTACAAATTGTTTTCAAATAACGAGAACTTCGAACTGACATTTCAATAGTAACATAAGACATTTCATGACAAATATCTCCTAAGTTTCGCGGCAGTTTGTTGGTTGCACTGATCTTGCTGCATTAAAAACTGCAACCGTAGTGTCAGGTTATAGGTACAGATACCAATTAAAATAGTTATTTATTAATTGTACTTATTATGTACAATATTATATTATAGTAATATGGTATAAATTTTGCATTATTTTACATTTTATTAGCTAAATATTTTAATGACTTAATCCAATAAGTGTACAAGTTTCATATATATTCATGTTTTTGAATTTGATCTTTTAACAATTTTCAGATCACGTTCTTAACGACATATATATACATACATATATGTAAATTTGTCTTACATATATTTCTATTATGTAATATACATATTAAATAAAGCATACAAGTTTTATCTAGGATATTTCAAAAGTAAGATGTACTTACTCGTTTAATGAACTAATAACGTATTGAATTAATAAAACCTGAAATATATTAAACAAATAGAATTTATTAACTGATATTTTGTGAACAACAACAAAATATAAAAAATAATAATAACTTTCATTTTCAAAATATTCTGAAAGCTCATTGGTTATCTGAAAGACGTGGGTGCGAAACTAGAATAAAATTAATCGAGCTTTTACATAAGAACGTTTTTATTCATACACATATATGAACTAATTAAATTTAAAAGTTAGGATATTGTTCGTATGACGAGAAGGAGCGTTATTTGGAGACATTGTTAAATTGGTTTACGCAGTAAATTGATGTGCAGCGCCATCAACGCGTGATAAGATGAATCGCAAGAAGCGGTTGCGAGGGCTGTAACTGTAACACACATTTACGTGTGGAAATTTAATTAACACTTTGTTGAAGTATCTTTTTGGGGTTGCACCATAGATCCCAGGCAGATTTTTGAAGTCGGCTGCGAAGCCGATTATCACGAAACACAAAAGTGCTGCGAAAATAGGATTAAAAATCGATCTCGAGGTTTCTAGAAGAAAAGGCTTCCAGAGAGGCGGACAATCTGCCACACTTTGCGGGGTGACGCGGGGATATTTTCAGATAATCGTACGTATTTTACTATTATACATAGAATATTCATATTTCAGACATTCTTATACACGTCAGACACTCTGTGCAGCTTAGTTGTACATGGTACGTGACTCTGTGCACGAATTCTTTGTTTACGCATACACAGTAGCCTTTCAACAGCTTTGGAGGTTGGCAGAAATATTTCAGCAAAAATTCAGTTGTTATCCTATTGTTCATTTTCTGAACGATTTATTCGATTTCGTTGTTAATAACGCGTACAAAGAATATTTATAATTGCATCGTTTGTTTAGTTGTGTATAATAGTTTAAGGCTTAAGGATTACTCGTTTCGGCAGAATTATACGTACCGTGAGAAGCTGTCAATCAGCGGTAAACCCGTATTAATTATTACAATTATGAAAGATTTTTATGATTTGGATGTTTGGGATTTAATTTTTATTTGTAATGTATATTATATTTATAGAAATAAAAGAAAACATTCTTTGATAACCTAAATTTTCTTATGTTAGCCATTTATAAGTTCTATTATGATGTATCTGTATGTTTATGATATATGTCTGTTACAGTTTGCAATAAGTTTTACTAGAAATGTTAATCTATTTATTTTCTTTTATATTTTTATACTTATGATGTAATTTTGTATACCCTTTACAGTCATTATTGTAATACGTTATATCTTATTCATAATATTCATGCCTGTGTAAATTATGTGTGGAAGTATTAAAATAGTGTATGTATTTTACTGAGTAAAGAATATTAAAGGTAGTACTATTAGTTTATATTATTCATTCATTAATGCACCTGTGTAATGTAATTTATATCTGTATGTAATAAATATATAGCATTAATCTTTTATTGTTTTCTAAGTACATGTTTATAGCAAAATTATTTTAAGTAATAAATTGGATTTATTATTTAGAAAGCAAGTTAAAAGATGTATAGATATTTTCTTCTAGAGGAGTTTCATCAAATATGGCTGCGCTACCAAGAAGGATTATTAAAGAAACACAAAGACTAATGCAAGAGCCAGTTCCTGGTATCAGTGCTGTGCCAGATGATACAAATGCTAGGTATTTTCATGTAATTGTAACTGGACCTGAAGATTCACCATTTGAGGGTGGACTGTTTAAACTTGAGTTGTTCCTACCAGAAGACTATCCAATGTCTGCTCCTAAAGTTAGATTCATTACAAAAATTTATCATCCAAATATAGACAGGTAATTATAGACACGTAAATTCTGACAATTTTATTTAATTATATTAGCTTTTCAAATGCGTTAATTTATGTAATGCATAAATAAAATTTAATATACAAGAAATATTTATATTTGTTGTATAGATTGGGCAGGATTTGTTTGGATATTCTTAAAGATAAATGGAGTCCTGCTCTTCAAATCAGAACAGTTTTATTATCAATACAGGCACTTTTAAGTGCACCAAATCCAGATGATCCTTTGGCAAATGACGTAGCTGAACTGTGGAAAGTAAACGAAAGCGAAGCAATACGCAATGCCAAAGAATGGACTCGGAGATACGCTATGGATAACTGATCTTAGATTTTCCATGATGCGAAGTGATGTCACCCCTATCTTTCCGAGTTTACCGATCACTTTACCCGCACCAGCTGCGTACCCTGCACCTGTGTCCACAATTTTGCTATAAAAATAATAAAAGTTTTGTAAGAGTAAACAGAATGAAACTGTATTTTCTATATCGCGGGGAATACAAAGATGTGTTTAGATTTTTTCAACGATTTGTCGAACAGACTTGTCAAGAATCTTCTAACGTTGAAAAAGTCAATCGTAAGAAGATTCCCATTTCAGGAAGAAGGTATAATTTTAATGAATTGCTAGTTTTTACTTAAAAATATACCTTTGTAGCAAAAATAAGCGAATGTAGCATGTTGCGTAAAGATTTTTTTTTTTTTTAAATACGATTACAAAATGGCTTGTGCAATCAGTAATTTATAGCCTTTATTTTGATACCTTTAATGTATCCCTGAAAAAAAAGTCAGTACTGGATCGTTCATTATATTATACTAATATTACATTTTTCTGTATTCAATGTCTACTAACTGGTTGTCTGATAATCTTAATGTATTTATCATTTCCGCGATTGTACAATGTTAAATGAAAGTTATAATACTGAATTTGAAATCTACACATATGGCATTTATTTATAATTAACTATTTTAAATAATAAGCGTACAAAAATATTGAAGTTATCCGCGAATGCGAAGTTCCATTTTTGAAGTGTATAGCTATTGTAATAACATTTATCTATCGCAAATCTTTATTTATCAATATAATGTAAGACAAAACATTTTGAATATTCATAACAAATTTCAATTATTTGACCTTGAAATTTTGATCGTGTGAAAAGTCATCTGTCCAATAATTATGTTAATCTATATTTTTACTGTGTAAATATACATATATATATATATATAATATTATATTATATATATATATATATATAATATATATATATATATTATATATATATATAATATAATATAAGACAACATTTTCAGTCAATTTTCTTTATTTTTTCTTTTCTTTTTATGAAGGTTGAATCAGAACAATTATATATATATATATATAATATAATATTATATATATATATAATATTATATTAACATTTTATATTATTATACAACATTTTCAGTCAATTTTCTTAATTTTTTCTTTTCTTTTTATGAAGGTTGAATCAGAACAAGTTGAAAACAGTTTAAAAAATGTACTAATGTCTAATCATGTACTTTCGATAATCTTTGAAATTTAGCTTAGACACAAGAATATTTGAAATTGCGAGCAAATAAAAGCGCTCGTTCTTAACGTTCTGTAAAAATATTAAATTTAAAGTTAAGTAGACTGCCTACTTTCAACAAATATCTAACTGCTGTTAAAACGTTGCCTTACAAGATTTCATGATTTCTAGCTCATACAGAAGAAGTGTAACAAAATGGAAAGTATCCTTCGTAAAACCCTGTATATTTTTGATGATATTTGAATAACGAGAGTGGTAACTTAAAGCAAGGAGTATATCATTTGATTAAAATTTCTTGTTGTCTTAATTGACTGCTTATCAGTTTTATAATATGAATAATAGTTTTTTTCTAATATCATAATGATAATTACACTCCTAATTTTGATATCAAGGTTTCTTTACAACAAGAAATTGCCTAATACTTTGAGCGTTAGGATAGTAAAAGCTTTACCCATATTTTCCTTGATACACTAGTCCAAAGAGACCTTGGCTAACATTATTTTATTAGCTAGGGCCTCACTTCTATATTTAATAATTAATTTTTGAACTTTGCTTTCAAACAATTGTTAACCAACAATTGTTTATAGCAATAATGGTTGTGAATGTAATATACTTCAGTGTCTTTAGACTGCTTCAACAGTCGTCTTTATTTTTAGTTAATTTGAAGGAAGACGGGTTTCATTGTATTAAAACATTTTTTTATTATTAATTTTAGTCGTTCCAGTGAAAACAAATTTAATATATAAGATAAGATAAGAGAAGCGAGACAGACAATATATCGAGAATTTATTTATGTAGTTTGTTTACAGAAGAGTATTAATAATTAGCATAACATGTAGTTGATGTATTGATTTCAAAAAAGTTCATATGTACGAAAAAATTATATTATTGAATAGATCAATGCTAATGTCATTTAATTGATTACACAGATATAAAAAAGCTGAATAAAAGTTGAAGTATGACATTGTTTTCATCCGTGCATGAATATCAAGAAACTGTATAAATAGTTGCAACAAACTGCTCATATTTAACTTTATGTTAACCAGTATTTATTAATAAATCTTCAATTTGATCGATCGATATTTACATTATAGAATTTAAACAACCAGTTGGTATGTTTCTGAACAATTCAAAATTTGTATTCGTTTAATATATTAGCAATATTTTAATAAAAGTAATAGACAGTAATACTTAATTTAAATGTGATGAGAGGACACTGGGATCGGTTACACGAAAAGAAAAATATCTGTAGATAATTTGCAATAATAAAGAGGTAATTATAAATATATTATAAAGCAATATTAACATGCCAATATATTGCTGCCAATTTTCAAAAATGTATAATTACTTTACAATCATAAGAAAAATAAGAAAGCTAGATACAGACAATATTAGGATTTCTCATGGAAAAAGGCATCTGAAGATCCACAATTTATTTAAAAGTAATTCGACAATATTTTTACATGAAATAATTTTGGTATTTTGTAAAGATTTTAAAAATAGAACCAGAACTATTAAATTACTAGCGCATAATGTTAATTTCAAAAATTTAAAAGCTCAGTATTAATGCGTTATATTTCTGAAAATACATATTTCGATAAAATTCCTCGTTTTGGTATGTCGAAAAGAAAAACGCATTTTTAAAAGGATAATTCAGATTCATTCGTGATATTTCCTTTTCCTAAGAAGCGAAATAAGTAATATTATAATTTGTTTTTTACATATTACGTTATTGTTTTGCACGAATAACACATGTGAAGCTTCTGGCATTCGATTAACTACGAAAAGAGATTATTGACATCTAATACAAATTTTAATGTATTCAAATATTACATTTATAATTATTTTTTTATTATGCAACCTATATATGATCATATGATATTAAAAGTTTAGGAAACGTGGGTACGTAATTTGGGGTGATTCTGATATTTAATTTCTGATTTTATATATTTAGGTTTAGAAGGTGAGCAAAGAATCGGATATTTACGTTAATGTAAGAAAGGAACACAGTGATACATATAGTTAAAATAATCATTTTATAATATATCAAACGAAATAAATCTGGTACCGAAGGAAATTTTGTAATTTATTAGGAACTCTATTTAAGTAAGTAGTCAAAACTATTTTATTCAAATTAATGTTGATGTTCATTGAGAATCATTACAAAATTTTAAACAATCTTCTTCGACAAGGTACAGGATAAATCTAGCACCAGAACATTTTTATACGACATATGTATATACATACGTATTTCGGAAGTTTTACGATCGAGCCAGTTTACCATTTTAGTGTCATTCCCAACATTACCGATTCGACGTAGAATAAGATAACAATATTTTTAGTAGTTAGAATATATTGAAACCACACGAATAACATTATATACATATATTATACATTGAAGCTACAAGATAAAATTACAATATATCTCAATAATTATAGATATACAATTCTATACTTTTACTATACTTTTACGATATTATTTGTTTATTCTCATTATGGAGCAAATAACTAAAACGAAGCCTTCTTTCTGTACAGAACCAAAATGAACTTAACTGAACATAAAAAGAAGCAATGTCTCGTTACACATCAGCAAAAAGATCCAAAAACTTGCTGATCCGCCGATTTGCAGTTTCCGCAATCAATAAGAATTTCATGGATCATAATTCATCTATCAGTTACAATCTTGGACAAAAAGTTTTGTGGTTTATACTTGAAAAATTAATATAGTGATACAGTTAGCGTAATTGCGCGTGAACTAATAATGATTGTGTTCGAGTCTCATCGCGTGGAGGTTGTCGCATCTGGATATCCACTCTAACTACGTCTCGTCGATCTTCCTTTTTAACTTCATTTAAAATATCATACAAAGATAACGTAAAAGAAAGAAGAAAGGATTCATACTCTTTTATGTCAACCAACATTTTGAAAATTCAAGGTAATTTGTATTTGGATCAGATCAGATATTACGAACGATATTAATTCAATAGTCTCGCAATAATTTGAATTTTATTCTCATACTATTCTAATACGATACTTAATATTATTTTCTAAGGAATTATGACAATTTATAACGAGAAAAGATTTAAAAACAATCACAATATATCTCGCAGTGCGCAACGTTAAAGCAAACGCGCTTATCGTTTCATCATAACACGAATGCACGAATGATTCTAGTGCAATCATATTAAAAGCCTCGGTCTAAATGTGAGAAGTTCGATAGCTTCGTAGGATCATATACCAATGGTACATGATCAGTGACCGCCTCTGTGCAACTCTGCCAGTTGCACCGGATGAAACCTGCTTCCAATGTTACAGCGAAAGAGTTTCAGATACTTCATAAAGGTAATACTACCGAAGGAACGCAACGATTATTCATTAACGCAACGCTAATGAAGAACGTGATCAAGCAACTGACCCATGGTAACCGAAACACAAGGTTTCTTTTTCACGTAACCAGTCGATGAAATTCCCCGAGGATGCGAAATTGCCGACGGCGTGATTCATTTTTCCGTGTGTTGTAGAGAGGTCATCCGCGGTTTGAAGTCGTGAACTTGGCAGTTGCGAACCGACAGAGCGAAGTTCTGTCGGAGTCGAGCGGGCGCGTTCGAGATTCCTTGAATGAGTCCGTCGAAGGATGTTTGGTTAAACCTCCTCCTGATGCGGCGATCCGACATGATCCGGATCGTTGTTGGTATCGCGAGGAGGGGAAGATCGGCATGTTGCGTCGGGTGGTGGAACGAGGGATGCGAGATACGGATATTTAGGAGAGTCAGGTTGTCGGGAGGGTGGTTATGCAGAGTTGGATGCCAGAATTTCGGAGCCTCAAGCTAATTTCTCTGCCTGGTCGTCATTACCACAGGGTGACTCGATTCACCTTATCAACCGAAAGCATGTCGGATGGAAAAAGATCGAACGCAGAGCTTTACACAGGAGGCTCGAAGAATTGGCGAGGATTACCGGGATTTTCCGCAGGCAACTCGATCAACGAATATCTCCTTTTTCCTGTCCTCACCGCTACTGATATAGGGTGACTGACTGGGTTTTTGTTTATGAAGCGATACGCGTGATCGTAGGGTCTGCTACGTTCATTCCTTTGTCAGTTTATTCCTTTATCGTACAACTTTCAAAGCGCAGTTCCGTTTGATCGTGCGGCTTAAGAAAGCAAAGTGGAGCAAGTTGCGTCGCGCGATGACGTGCTTCTTTCTGGAAACGTGGTCGTAATCTGGAATAATATAAATAGCAACGTTAGATGATATCGGCGTCTTTCGTCAAAATGCGATCGGGTAACGGCAGTTTTAAGAAAAGGCGTATCCAACGCGAAGACGGTTATTTACCGCTTCAGTATCGTGTAGCATCTTCGTCTTATCCAGGTTTAGAATCATGCCACCATTAACGTGGTACTTTCCATTTAAGGACACCCTATAAATTAAAATAGGCCACCCTACGTGGACGCGGTAATCGAGAAAATGTAACGAAGGTTTGACGTACGAAGGAAGTATCAAAGCCTAAGAGATACAACCATTAAAGTTTCTTTTACGTATATTACGCTAGCTTATCCCGAAAACAATGCATACGTTCTTTTAAAGTCCACCGATTTTCATTTCTTCCTACCATTTGCCGTGTTAATTTCATTCAGCGTTCGATGTCGTGAAAACGAAGGAAACGCGGTAAATGAATATGTCTTCAAAATTCTCTGACGTTCGTAACATCTTTCTCGTTATTCCTAGCAAACTGACTCACGAGTTACGCGCTAATGATATTTTTCGTATCCGATCGCTTTCGTTTAGTTTCCCCGTGTTTCGTCGCTTTCGGGTAAGAGCGCTCGTTTCTTTCGCCGAACGAAAATCTTGAAAAATATCTACATGAAATTCGCAGCATATACGCGTCACATGTAACGTAGGTACTTTACAAGTAATTCGTTCGTTTATTAGAACAAAGTCTGTCGATTACCATTAATTTCAAAACGTATCAGACATCCCTTTTCAAAACCCTAGCACGATAAATATTCAAAATCTACGTGCCCTTATACACGATAAATCAGTGCACCCAGGTCGTGATACGGACACTTTATCAGAAAAATTCTTCTTCGCGTCTTCGTATGCATAATTCAATTAAGATTGCCTGGCACCTGAAGCGCGATCAAGCATGTATACATATACATGTACTTATATCTTCCCGAACCTTGTCAACGTATAAAGTACGGTATAATTTTAAAAGTCTGCTCTCGAGTGTCGATAGATTTTCGCAACTATTTCGAACGTTGTAAAAAAAGTACGTGACCCACGCCGTTGGTATTAATAATTCTGCGATGCACGCCTCGGAGAGTGGTTGGTCGAACCTTATAAAGTACGTTCTCTAGACGAGTCCATAGAAAGAGATATGAAGGGATGAAATTCGGAGATCGATTTGAATGTGTAATCGGTCGATTCTTTTCCATTTTTAGGAAAGGAGGGAAAAGGAAATCGATGGAACGATAGAAAAAAGATAAAGAGAAGGGACGACCAATGGTCGAGTGATATTGCAACGTTGGAACGTGCATTGATTCACCAATTCCGGCGCGACGTCGGTCGTATTGAACTTGATCCCATTTCTCGCAGCCCAATTAGCCCACATATAGATCCGCCCATGCCGTGTCGTGTGGGGTGGCTTTCAGCGGGAGTGTGCGCAGTGACAGGTAAGCGCGCAGCTTCTGGGGTTGGAGAAAAGGCAGAGCAGAGGAGGTAGCCCCGTGAACCCGTGGCGATGCCTCTGGGTAGGCACGTCGCGACTCCCGATGCCGAAACATCCTCGACCATGTCGGGTGCCGGTAACGGGCCACCAGTTTCGACGTTCTCGTTCGTACAACGGCCGTCCTCTTCCTGGTCACCTGGCCTGACCTCGCCGCTGTTGCTCGCCGGACCAACTCGATTAATAATCGCTTAATCGGTCCTCGCACCTTCTCTTCAGCCGACGAGAGACACGCTCGTTCGCGCCGGATCCGCCTCGACGCTGCCGCCGCATCCTCGGACATCCGTGGCCGAGAGAATACATATATATTTAGAGAGGCAGACGACTGTGGAGGGGGGACTGTGAATCTGGAGCACGAACAGGTGGTGCAACATCAGTCGACAACTGGAGAGGATAGATATATCGGGGGAAGAAGTAACAGGTACTGTGTCACCAAAATCGCCTCTCTGTGCTATACCTCCCTCTTCTGCTTTTTCTTCTTCTTCTTCTTCTTCTTCTTTCCTTTCTTCGATTTCTTCTTCTCGTTTTATTCTTGGTCTGTGATTTTCCTTTTTTTTTCCTTTGTCATTGATTCGTTTGGAACGTACGATGCGGTTCGAACGGTGCGAATTGCGCGCGATTAATCCACTGAAGCATCGTTTGCCGCAGCGTGCGCCTCTTTCGTTTGATGCGGTTGTATTGCAGCGTCGCGTCGTCGAGTGGTTGCTGCCGCATGGTTATTCCGAATGAATAGTATACCGAAAAAGAAGCCGTATCCTTTGATGCGGCTGTCGGTGCGTATGTCACAGGATGTTCCGTTACACTCCGGTGTTCCATAAACGTTATCTATTCGAGTAGGAACGTGTTTGATCTTATGCGTATATGCACGTACTTCGCGAGTTTCAGTGTTGAAGTCAAACGATACCAATAATCACGCATATCGATTACATTTTTGGTCTAGCGACTTACGTCTCGGTAGATTTTTTTTTTTGTAAATGGTCTTGTAGATTTTAACGCGGGAGACGAACGTGATTTAATCCACGGCCAGTTAGCAACGTTATTCGCTATATCGCAAAATGTGGCGTTAGACAAAAGTCGAAGTAATAAGTTTTGAAAAAAATCACGTAAAATTTCATGCAAAATTTGAATCTATCCAGTTACTTTCTCCATTGATACGAAGAGACGTTGTCTTCTCCAAACTTCTACACTTTATTCATTCTGACACATATGGAAGAACGCGGATACGTATCTCGATTTTACACTCAGTTTCGTCAAATTATAGAATTATAGTTGCCGGAGAAAAATTTAGCCCTCCATACATTCCGATGAAAATTTTTCATTTCGAATGACAAAAATCATAGGATAACGGAAGTTTAAAATACTGTCTCCAAGCAAAACGCACATATGTGTGTATATACACGTACGTATATACATATGGACGTAGCGAACGATAGTGTAATATCCGGCCTGAAGCAAATCTCGTTTGTGAAACAGAACGTAAAACTTTGGACCGCGCGTCGACAGCAAAAGATAATGATGCGCGCGTAATGAAATTCCATGAATCACAGGATGCGAGCGTGTAGATTTTCCGACAAATAAATGAATATTCCGATAAATAAAAAACCGTTAATCCGATTTGTGGCAGCGACGTTTCATTCGTTTCCCGCATCGAATAGCGTTAAACGACGACGACGAGCAATTTGGAATTTTTAGTTGGCTCTGATAAGCAATAAATGAGAGTTCTAAAATAAATATTCCTCTGTTTTAATTATTTAGCTACCTCGCTATAGAGGCGACTGCGTTTTCAATCGAGAGTTTAACAGATTCTGCCACGATGCAATTAATTTGAACGATTAAACGCTAATGGACTGTTGAACTTTTGTCTAACGCCACTAATATTGCCTATCGAAACAAAATTTTTGTGCGCATTATGTCATGACTGAGCGTTGTTCGATCGAGTAAAACCAAATATATTTATCATGCTAATAATAAGAGAGAATGGAAGCCGGAAAAAATAAAAAATTCGGTCCTAGTTGTTTTTGAATTATGAAATCGTCTCTTAGAAATATTACGCAGTAATATCGTCATTAATAAATATTAAGCAGCTACGAACTCCACAAAACAGGATATAATGATTTAAATGTATCATTTGTAATATTGTTATACGACTTTGTTATATGACGTATAACGGGAATTTCTGCCGTGTATGCACGGTAATAATAAATCTGGTTTATTAAAATAAAGGTTTAATTAATTGTAAATATTTAATTACGCACAAGTATATACATACATACATACATACATATATATATATATATATATATATATTCGTTTATATTGTAACTACTCGGCGTCAATGGCAATTATATAAAGAAATATTATTCCGCTGATGATATTTGAACAAAAATATACGATATGAAATAATTGACGTATTAAACAAAATTGCATTTACATACACTTTGCATAATGTTTGAATCTACCAACGTATTAAGCAACGTTTATGAAACGTGTTGCCCTACGTTATTTCTTTGCTACAATTTTTAGATTTATCTTTATAACGTGTAATTATTTTGACACGTTACATGGCAGTATCTCGCATTTCGAATGATTTAGCCTTACGTATAAATTTCTTGTATTTTAAATCGCGAAGTTATGAATTCAGCTGGGAATAAACTAAACGTAAGTTGCTATAACTTCGAGGAAAGTTTCGACTAAGAGTATTTATGCGACGCCCATTTGCTCGACTGTATATACGTACATACTTGCAGAACCAACGTTAGATATTCTTGAAAATCTATGTACGATCAATCGCGGATCTGCCTCTATACACTGCTTCAAATTTTGCGCGATTTTTCACGTACGATTAATTATGCACTCGGTTTTAAAACATCTCGTGTTTTCTATCATTACGTTCATACGCGTATCACAGATATAGAAAAACAGTGGTATCAGCGAATATAAAGTTACTCTTATTAGAATGTCGTTTCCCGCGCGGAAACTGTCTTAGAAAATATACGAACGCCATTATTCGCATATATTCTTTCACAAGCTGAAACATAGAGAAAAAGCAACGGAAGAGAGAATTCTAATGAAACAGAGTACGAAACGCGCAGAAGATACGAACGTTAATACGAATATCGAAAGTGGTCACGGTAACGTTACAGTTCGGTATAGGACAAACAAGATTTTGCAAATAAGATCTCCGTGGTTGTACAATTTTCGATTAGGCATAGAATTTATGCGATACTCGTATATTTTTCTTGTTTGTACGATAACACGGTATGACCAACCCTGTTTACCGCTTAAACATACGAACAAGTAACTATATTGTTCGATGTATTAATTAGAGGATGACGTATTTAGTAGGAAGCTGCACTTCGCGTTAATTTGAAACTGAAAATACACCGATTGTTGCCTGAGCTTGTTTTAAATAAGAGTAAGAAAGGAAAAGTTGTTAAGTAGACGCATTATCATACTCGTTATAAAATACATGGTCTGTTCTATCATTACTTTCTTTCTGAAACTTCCTTTAAAACACGATTGTAATCTACTTTACTTATCGGTTTATTTTATACCTATACACGATGTTCGAAAAGCAGTAGAACAACAAGTTGTTATAAAGTGTATGTAAGTTGCTGATAATTCAAGAAGTTGAGCGGTTTCTTTTCTCCTACTTGCCTTGTCTAGAACCGTGGTGGGACGCGTTGTCGAAGAGGCTCAAGAAATTGGAGTTCCTAAGATACTTACACCACGATAAACGTCCGTGCGCAACATCACGACAGCACGGTGCTATTTTCTACGTCATCGCACCCTATACAAGGTATTCTGGACAATCAATATTTATCGCGTGGATCGTCGGAAAGAAGCTTCGCCAACGACCTGTGATCATGCTCAGCCCAAAGATGCAAAGAACTGGTAAGTTGCGAGCGAAGCCATTGCTATTTTCAACATTCTCCACTCAATTTATGCGTCGCTCGATATGTCTTTCAAAAGCATTCGTTGCAGCTCAACCGGAACCCTTTTATCAAACGCGTATTGCGAAAAATATGGCAGCTTGATAAAACACGAATATTAAACTGAAAAATTTGTTTCGCTTGAATATTTAACATAGAACACGCCCGATTCGTTTCACAGATATTCGGAATCAGCTTTTCGGAAACAAAAATTGGCGCAAAAAGTCCATGGCTTCGTGACTCTTGTTTACTAAAAAAATAATTCGTTACGCTTTGATACCAAAAAAAAAAAAAAAAAAAAAAAGGGGGAATGATAAAAAACAAGCCGCGTATGCGACGATTGGGTCAAACGTTTTCGTTTCCTGTTGCCTCGAAATTTTACAAATTCGCCAAAAATGCTGTTTTACGCACATCGGATTACTACGGAAGAAATATGATCAAGAACGTCTCTTTGTTTCCGTCAGTTCTGTACTTTTTCAAATTCACTGGGTAACTCTTGTTTCACGTTTGCACGGCCTTTGGTTAACGAACACTTAGCAATTTTTCGCGTAAAGGGTGAAAACGCGTTGGAAAATAATTCCTCTCCTATTTCGGAATCAATTCGGGGAAATATCATTCGTCGATTCGGATAAAGTAATTCCCAGAGAGGCGAAAATAACTTTCTCGTCGAACGAAGAAACATACTGGCAGGTTTACCGAAAGAAACTTGCCATGATGGATGACTTGTGTAAAAATCACATCTGTTCATCGAGTCACACGAGAAAACTTTCACTTCGCTTGTATCGTAATAGTTTAAGTTGAAGTTGTGCCGCAACAAATCTCGGTGCTTTACAGATTTCAGTGGATCGAGTACGTGCAAGACACGCGACTCGCAAGATCCTTAACTTTATATAAATATCGAGACGATGGATCGACCAGAAGGGATCGCTGTGAGACATTTGATCCAGGATACTAAGGGATCTACAAATTCAAAATTTCAAACTTCAAATTTTTCCTTTCGACGCTTCCATACGTAAAAAAAAAAAAATAAATTGTATCTATGTTATCAAGAATGTCTTACCAACGATCCTGATTTGTTCAAAGCGTAATATAGCGTTACTACCTAATGTTAGTTAGTTACTACTCTACGTAGGAACAGGAACAGCGTATATTCCATGGCGCATGCAATTCGCTCGTAGAATTCGATATTGAACGTTAGTGCGTGAAAACTTGTCGCGATTTTGTATGCCGCGTGTTAATTCAATGCAAGAATATTCAGATTACGCGCATGAGTGATAGACCTATTTCAAACTCTATGCCAATTTAAACCCGTACGAACATTTGCGTTATCGAATAACGCTATTCACATCCATATTACCAACTTCTGGCCGCTATATGGTATAAATTCTACGGAGTCATTTACATCTATTTTTACAGAAAATCAGTTTTACTTCGAACTTTCTCGCGGAAGCATTATTTCTGGTAGAATACGCGCAACGGATGCGCTATTTAAAAGAACGCGCAAGAATTAACGACTGCTGGTTTTGCATTCTCTAATAATCGCGTAGTTTTCGACGTATCTTCTTGCAAAAACGCGATGAAAAGTTTAAAATTACAAGAAGTTTAATCGTAAAATGCAAAAAGTTCGTCGAGGAGAAAATCGACCAGGACGAAGCGTTTTTTTTTCTCCAAGTAAACTGTCTCGTTAAGTCGACCGGTAACGTGGCAAATAAATTTATCAGAGAAGAAAAATGACACGATGACTAGGCAGCATCAGGACGCGCATATCGCATCTGCGAACGTTGCGTTCGAACGACTAAATTACGGATTCGTCTGCAATTCCTATCGTTTCACGCGTGATATTTGTTCTACGTTTCAGTGAGGGTGAACGATTCGCAGCTCATCATGCTCTCGGAAAAAGCTCATTACGATCACTCGTTCACTGGATATTTGCACAAACGAACCGCCGACTCGGCCAAGTGGCAATTACGATGGTTCGTTTTATATCAGGTGAGTGATACATACGTCGGTCTTCGCGTTAATCGTCCTTCCGAAACTTCGTATTTAAGAGGAAAAATCCCCGACATCGTCGTTTTCTTCTTCTCGTTCCTTGAACGAAACAGAGAAACTATTCGTGGCGAAGTTGTACGCGCGTGCACGTAACGATACAGTTTTCCACGATAACTGGTAGTTTAGCGTGACACGTAGCTATATCACTTATATCCGAAACTAATTAGGAAAATCTGTCTGTCTGAGAAATTTTACTCGTCGTTGCCTCAAACTGCTTTTCTTATATATATAAAAAAAAAATGTAAGAAGATAATTAATATATATGTATATATTAATTTTCTTTTCACGTACGATCGTTTTTCGACATGTACAATTACAAATTTCGTGGAAACGAAATTTTTTTTGTCGTTCTTTTCCGTGGTCGTGTTTTCCGCTTCGTTAAAATGTAACAACAAACATAGTTTTTCGAAGCTTCAACTCGTGTTATCGTATAAGTACTTCTACATTTACCCCATAGAAACTGTTGCCCGTAACATGCAAATGAAATTTTCACGTCATCAGGCGAGCTCTTTTTCCCCTCGCTTCGAGAAATAGTCGAAAGTTTGCTTTTAAATTTAACGTCGTTGTATTTTGTTCTAGACGTATGACGATGGCTATATATATATATATATATATATATGTTACAGAATTTGCTATTCTACTATGAAAACGAAAGCTGTTCGAGGCCCAGCGGTGTCGTTCTGTTGGAGGGTTGCTACTGCGATCGCCTCATCACCGCCAAAGGCAAAGAGCCAGATAAACAGGTAAGCGTATACCGCTTTTACTACCCGTGCAGTGTTAGCCCTGTCTGCGCGGCTCAGTTACACGCGTATTATTCGCACAGCCAACGACGTACTTCTCGACATTTTCTTCGAATAACGATTTACAACGTGCTGGGTAATTAATCTCGGCTCTGGACGAGCAAATATGTAGAAGGGTCTTACGACCCTTTAACAACGCGTATCGTTTTTATTTCATTTTCCCCTCGTCTCGCGTTTCTCATAAAAATCTCATACGCGTAATATACTACGTAAAATTTTCCCTTCTTCTTAAACTGACGTGATACGCAGAGGCGTAGCGATATAGCGTCGGATCGACGACCAACTATCGTAGCGAGAAACTGTACGCTCGTACACGTAGGATAATTCCATTGGTCCTTTTCCTCGAAGTAGAGATAATTTCGCTGTTCTTTCGAAGATGACCGAGACCGGCTGTCGTTATGCTTTAAGCTTAAACCGATGCGTTTCGCGTGCACGCACGGAATCGGGGTCAGGTGTGGTGCAAAACGAGCCACGTGTAAGTCGAGTATGCTTTCGGAAAAACTCGCGGACGTAAACCCTGGTGCACCAGATTCGGATTCGCGGCCCTTTGTTTTCGCATTAACGTGACCTCGCTTGACGACTTGTGGATTCACGTAGCGTCGATTGGGCGGGCAGAGAGCTGATGATGCGTCGTTGTGCAATTTACGCGGCCTTTGTCGTATCAAAATTACGCGTACAACTTCCGATTCACGATTCAAGCGGTTTTATGCGATCGGCTGCGTGAAGCGGCACTTCTCTAGATTCGCGGAATAATCGGCGAACGATGATAAAATAATCGCGAGAACGATAACATTGGTGTTTAGAAAAGAGGGAATTTCTAGATAGCTAGGATCGGTGGAATCGGCGTCTGGATGCAACGACAGGTCGAACAATGGGCAGACGTGAATAAGTAGCGTACATAGCGCGATCTATAGGAGCCACTGAGATAAAGAGCTGCGTTCTCGATAACCTGATATCTCTTGACATATCTCCAACGACGACGATATATCGATGTAGGATATCCGTTAATTATACTATTCGATAATTTTGGGATAGATGTTTGAGAGAAATTACAAACGTTACGCTCGACGATATAAAATAAACGTATTTTCGTTAGCCAAAGGAACGTTAGTCATTGAGCATCGTGTGGCAGAACGATACCTTCCTTTTCTCTATTCCCGAGCATTATCGATAAAAATGCCGTTTCGTGCCTTGCATTTGTTTAAAGATTAATCTCTTCGCTCGCTTTTCACGTATCACGATGAAATTTGCGAATACGTTGGACGATATCTTTTATCTTTACATAAATATACATTGTATAAATTAAGTACGATAAAATGTATATGTATTTCTGTAGCGTGAGAACGAATCGGCTACCGCGAAAATATCAGGCAGGGAGTACAGGGAACCATGAATATTTTGCTTGGCAGATCTCCCTTTGTCACGGTATTACCATCATGAAAGTACTTTCCGGCGATCGTTTTAGCGTACCTTGTTATTTGAAAGTTACGTTGTGATTTGCGAAAAAGGGAAACTCGTTGCAGAGTACATTCAAAACTGATTGATACGATTCGTTTTACGCGACTATTTTGCATACTGCGTTTCTTCCATCCATTGTATTTGTTCGGGACAGCGTTGGAACTTGGAATGCGATTTCGTTGGCATGTATAGAACAATGTGCTTTTTCCATCGTGCCATCGTAAGAAATAAACGAGAGGTCATTGTTGACCGAAAGTTGGAAAGCATTGTCTCTGTTGGAGGAACGTAATAAATTTTGCGGAGACTCGATTAATCTTGAACAAGCTGTTGCTAATTATTAAAACGCAATCTTCGTCTTTGAAGCGTGCTAATAATTGATAAGGCAGCTAGTTCACGATATCACGATAGGGACGTTTATTTAATAATTCTTTCCTTATTAAATAATTCCTTCGTTGTTAAAAACTCTTTCCTTGTAAAAAATAATTCTTTAATTATTCGCGTTCGCGATCTCGTATTTATCGAGCGCAAGATACGAGAAAAGCTTATCATCGTCCAAGTTATATATTTATTTTGATTTCTACCGGATAAACCACTCTCCCGATTTACACGCTTATGATTGTAAACTAATTGCACATAACGTATTAACGCGCAAGCCGATCTATCGATTTATTCAAAGGTCGCTCGACCTCGGCAGGTCAATTCTTTTTTTATTTCCTTTTTTCGAGATGCGTTCTACAATATTTTCATCTTTAAAGAACGATTATGAACTTGGCGAATCTCTTGCGACGCTTATCGCACCGTTACACTTTTTATACCGTTTCGTGAGCACGCACGTATTTGCATATCGTACATTATATAGTTCATACGCTATATTTTTACAGCCATTGACACGAATTAAATTTAATTAAAATTAGGTATATTTCGTATAAGATTTACGAGCTAAATAACCAGACTGCTATATATAATAACTGTTTATTAAACTTCTTTATTAAATCGTGCGCTTATCCTATCAAATTACTTTATCGCGAGATCGTCGTAAGAACGAAAATGTAACGATACTTTACGAGAATCGATTAAGGGACACTGTGATAGAATTATATCCGTTTGACGTCACTCGCTTGATGATAACTGTACGTAAGTAGAATATTTGGAAAAAAATGTACGACAAAGTCACACCGTCATGCAGAAAGCGAAACGGAACGATCGAGATATTTACGATCTTTCATCGTCACGACAAATATCGCTCAATTTGTTAAAATAATCAACGCATCTTCGAGTTTGAGCCGGCAAACGAACGGTTCCTTCCCCAACTATAACGTAACACCTGTTTCGCTGTTAATCATTCTCATGACTGAGCGATCGAATTTCTGGAGCAGCGTTCTTGGAACCCAATAGTAATTTAACTTCAATGCATCTGTGGTGATAATCGCAACAGGGACTTCTCGTTGCCTCCTGACGCAACTCTGAAATCCCCTTTCAAAGAATAGAATATTAAGGGAACAACTTGCTTCGATGACAATGTAGTACATACGTATGTATATAGCACGATTGTTGCCTTCAACCGCTAGAGATCGAAGTGTAAATTAATCTCTCACCTCAAACAAGTCCGTTTCGAGGTGGAAAAAGTTTGAAGGGTACTACTGCTGGGCGATAATCGAAACCACAGATTCAATTTCTGACGAAATTCTGTTCCGAACAAAGTTTTAAACGTTTTAAGGTTTCGGAGTTCGATTCTGTGAACTGATTTGAATCGACGTTCGTTTTTTAACGCTATTTAGTGGTCTTTTCTTGGTTGTAGCAATTTTTCTTTTTTTCAGAGAATATTTTGAAGCTAATTCTTGTGAAATATCGCCGTTGTTATTATAAATGGTCCAAGCTAAAAGTCTTTCGCCGATCTATCGATCCGTGTATTTCATATCGGTGGAAAAGCTATGGCAAACAAGTTGCACTTGGTTTTGATTAACAAACAAATTGCATTTCGATCTTTGAACAAACAAGTTGCACTCCGAACGTCGATCACCTTATCTGCATTTTAATTTAACGAAACCAACGATCAATTTTTAGCGTACGGCACAAGGAAATTAACGCCGACTCAGGAACGATTTTACATTCAACCAACTAATGGCTAACGGAATATATTTTAACGATAATTAATAGCAGGAGAAACCGATGTAAATTGAGGATGTAAAAGATTGGGAAGGGAAATATGAGAACCGCAACGAAGATTAACGCGGTGTCATGGAATAAAAGGAGATGACGAAGGTTGTAAAATTCGTGAAATAAAATAGGACGAACGAACAGGGGCAGAGTAACGCCGGAAATTGCTAAATTATTTTGCGATCGTCGAGCAAAGCACCGGACAAGAACTTTTCTTTCGATACGTAGAAATGCGAAAACTTCGAAAGCGTAGTTGTGCGTGCTCGTGGTGTGTGAAAAGAGAAATAATTCAGAAAGAAGATACGCCAAGAGTCTTTGACCAGCCTTAAACAGGATTTATTTAATAGATCGTTTCATTTCGATAAATCTCTTCGAAGCTCTTTGATCGAGCTGGAATTACCACTTAGTTTAGCGTCGGTTTGCGCAAATTCCGTTTGCACGACGAGCTTTGAGAGGTTCCTTTCAAACGGAGGATCCTCGCATCCTCCACTGAGAAATCAATTGCAGCCGTTAGCCTTGGCGCGACGAGCGTTCACGAAACAATGACTACGGCGAACATCATCGTTCTTACGTCGAAGTGTTCGTCCCTGTTTTAGCGTAGCATTGTCTCACCGCTAGCATTGTCTTCGTTTTACTTAGTCTCGTAGGGTGGGTGAAACAAACCCCCTCGGCTTCGTCTTCATCTTTCCGTCCTGACTGTAACGTTTGCCATGGGATCGCGATGGGTATTGCGCGTTTCATTCGAATTGCGAAATCTGACGATTTGTAGTTTAAACACTGGGATCTTTGTTCTTCGCAGAAGCGGGTTTCAATGCTTTTCGCCGATACATCTTTATTATATGTCAATAGCAGTTTCAATAGGAGCAAATACCAACGGTATTGGTTACGCGAGACCTCCGTTGTTTTGATTTTACCAATTACGCACCGTATTATCGTATATACGTAGTTAGTTTTGCGTAAATTCTGTTCATAAATGAGCTCGTTATTTGTCCGAGTGTTCGTACAGAGTTTATAACAACTTTGTTAACGAGTTTAGATTCTATCGGTAGTTAATACGACCACCTATCAAAGCAACCTATCAAATTTTCGAATCTCAGACCTCGGTTAGAATGGCGTTCAGAAGTTGCTGGCTTCGAGATTAGCGCAGAAAAATGAGAGTAACGGCGAATGGCAATAATCGATTGATACAATATCAGCTGACCTACTCTCTGTACGATCCGCCTAATATCTCTTTTATTAACTGCATTGTATTCAGATCGCGATGGTGTTTACTATACGTTTAATTCCGTCTCTACGTGACGCTGCAAAATACAGCTGTCCGCAATCTCCACTCTGTATTTACCCTTCGAGCGCAAATTAATTAAACGTCTGCTCGAAAGCAGCCGCCGCCGCAAGACTCGCAGAACCCGAGGAGAAGGTCCGTGAAAAAATTGCGAAACAAAAATACAGCTGCTTTGGCGGTGCATGGCCTTCCTCTTTTCGCGCTGCTGTAGAACTTCTATTAACGGCTTATTCTCCGTCTTGTGCACCGGAACTAAAACTTGTCTTCTATTATACTTCGTTACCGTCGGCTGTCCTTTCGACGCACGAATACACCAGAGAATCGTCAGCATGTTTTTATTCTCGTCCGTTGCTGTTTCGTTCGACGAGATGGAAATCGAGTTACGTTTCGTTCGTAGCTGTGCGTTTAGACGTGTTAAAACGTTAATTGGAATTTAATATTCATCGGTGTTTCTTGCAGTAGCATCGGTAAAAATCACATTTACGATTCGTTCGTTAATAAGTATACGCGAGCGTATTTGAATCGAATTAATTCTACGTGCCTGATAAACGGTATTATTGGTACATTGGACAAATGAAAATTTCATAAATATCGTATCGACTTCGTTTTCGATAATGGTCGGAAAGCAGGCGAGAAGGGTGTGTAAAACATTGGTAGATGCGGATGGATTTTCTTTCGCGATGCTGTATTTATCGAGGACGACGTTTTAAATATCGCCAGATAACACGATCAACCAAGCTGGTGACCTCGATACGTGGAATTTATGAGGCACTATGGCACTGGCACCAATAACAAAAACTAACCAGTATTCTCTTTGTGGACGTTTTGAAAAATGTACAGTGTAGCTTGTTTCTCATTTTATGAAAATAAGTTTAACAATTTTCCACGCTGTAACAACAAGAGATATCCGGCGGTCGTTTTTACGAGAGATCGCAGGTTGCGAATACTTTCATCTGTTTTTAAAATATGTATTTTTACGTGTTGCAATTTTTGCAAAGATTTCAAACGAATAATCGAGCAACGCAATCGCGTTACGAAAATACCTTTCGATCGTGAGCGTTGGTTAATGCATAGAACTTTAAATATTTTTAACAACAACGACGGTGTCTTTTTATTCGTTATTATTTTACTCGTTTATTAATTATTCGCTAGGAATCTGATATTCAGAAACAAGCGACGCTGAGAAAAGGAGAGAGAAAGGAGGAGAATAATGCGTTTCTCGACTAGTGAATTCATCGGTAAGGCTGGCAGGCTTTTGTTCTAGAAGCCGAGTTCGCAAAAGCTAGATCAAACAATGATACATACATATTTGATACAGACATATTTTGTATGAACGAAATATTATAGTTTTGACGTACATCTCTTTGGCGACCAGCGTACTCGGTATAATATAGTCACTAACTATATATCTATGCACGTTTCTGGCTACACGTTAAAAGTACGTGATTCGTAAAAATTATTTCACGGATACGAAAAGAAGTTAAAAACACAGCCATCAAGACCCGAGTATATACATACGCTACGTTCATATATACATACGTGCAATATACATAAACACGGTGTATACATATTTGGAAAAATTATTCTTTTAAAAGCAGTAAAAAACAAACATACGGTACACACATACATATACCGACTTTGAGCGATTTCGACATTTTGTAAATTTTCCCTTCGTTTGGACGAGCTCACGAGTACCGTACCATGCGAATACGCGATCTTTTTCATAAATGACGCTCTTCAACGAATGCCGTGGGATGAATATTTTCATTTGATCATGTCGTGGGGCTGAAGATACGGAGATACGTATGTGGAGTATTTTCGATCAAAAGAGATTGCTTTCTGAAATTCACAAACGGCGGAATAATTTCTGCTAAAACGAACAGCTCTTTCTATAAGAAAACGACTACTCGGTATAATTTAAACAGTATAATTATAGACGTGATTTTAATATACACTATCTTTCATGAATCTTATATCTATCTTTAATATATAATACGTAATTTTTATTATATTCAAGCGCGTAATTGATGTTTTCTACGGGTCGAGATGGCTATATCTTACTGCATGTTATCGACGGATATAAATGCGTGTCGCAGTTTCAGAAATTCTAAAGTACGGATAATCATGACACACAACTTATTCGTGAATAAACGAAGGACAGATTATTCGTGTAGTTTATTTAATATTCCGTTTGCGGATTGACGATTGTTAGCCTATTTAGTATTCTCAAAGAGGAAAGGCAATTATTTCCATCTTCCAGTGTCGTGTGTCGTAAAATGTATTTGTTTGCCGTTCACAAAGCTACATTTTATAGTCCGGATAGTAGTCTACGTTATTGAATGATAACCAAAGCGATAAAAGAACAGTTTCTACTGGCAACGATTTCATTACAGTTCATACGTTCGTACGCGCAATTGGTACCGATTAAAGTGTACAAATTTCATATCGTACCATTTGATTTTTACATCGCTGTTCGAACACGTTTGGTTTCTTTTCTTTATTCTGCCTAATCAGTTTCATTTACAGCGTTAATTCAAGCATTCTCAAAATACGGAAACTATACGTAAGCTTATATTATAAACATAATGATCATGCTAACAATATAAATATGCAAACAACAGCTTGCCAGCAAGCTTGCCGTTACTAATAACAATGCGTGTGGATATCGATCGTCCCTTTCGAAGCGGTGCAAAAGCGAGTCGGTAACAATTTTTTATTTTTAAATATCGAAAGTACAGGGAAGGTATATCGAGATACTAAATTTCTCGTGAAAGTCGGCGACACTAATGAGTAAATTTTATTGTTATTTCGTCAGCCGACAAATAAAATTTTGAAACGCCTTAAGAGATACGAACGAGAAATACTCTTTCAAATCATATTTGTGAATTATTCGTTTCTATATCTATATCTATATATATATATAGCAGGATGCGAACGAGAGTAAGTACATACGCGGATTTCCTATTATATGCGTATTTGGAATAAAGAACGATACCTGTTCGATACAAACTTTATCGAACAATAAATTTGTCAAGATTGTGACGCGCGCTCAGTCTCATAGACTGAAAAAATTCCTCTACCGATCTTGGAGCAGTACCTATCCTATCCCTTCTTACAAGATACATACGTATAACCATTGGATGATCGCGATAATATATCACGTATGCACAGGCGCCGCAGTGTTCTCAGAAATCTTACAACAGCGGAGAACCGATAGATTTCGTTAAAGCGATATCGCTGCGTTTCTATAAAGAAAATTATGGCAGTGGCGGCACTCGGTGAATGGATAATCAGAATATCCGTTGCCGAAGATATTTTGCTTTTAAGATAATCCATTTATCATCGTCTGTGATATATTTATGTTTACAAAGTTGTCGTGTTACTTTCCTTGGTTTGTAATAACGCTGCTCACTGTCGTCAATCTGCTATGTACCAGCATCGGTTTGAACGATTGCCTGGCTGTTCTTCGAGAAATTTGTTCCGCATCTGTTATGGTTGTTACACACGACAGATGGAAGCGGGACAATCGATGGCTTTACGATTTACCTTTGACCTTACGCCCAGTAAACTTTCTATATAAAAACAGATGAAATGGAAAAAGATTCCGTACAGGTTGCTACTTTTCATACGCAGGTATCTTTCTTCGATCACGCGTGAAATTTCATTGTTACCGTGTCACGAACAGAGCTTTTCGTATCGTTCTGTATAGCTTGCTTCTTGATCCTCGTAGTCGAAGAATCTCGCAACTCGCGAGCAGAGGGATTTAGTCTCGCCATGGCTTGTAACAATTACACTTTATTTGCTCTCTTTTTAATTTTGTAGTTTTGGAATCTTGGCGAACGAATGAAAGCGAAAACTTGCACCGTTCGTAAAATTGACCGATTACTTGAAAACTCTCCAACGTGTTCGATTTATCCCTTTGTTTATATCGAGGAGGTTCACCTAATTGGCAAGTCAGCGACGCTGTTAGCCCTTGGACAGTCCAGCTAGTCTGGCAAGATATCTCGAAAGTCAGGTAAATGGAGGTGCGGGTCGCAAGCCTAAGAGGCAAGTTCCACGTCCATTGATTACCAATGCGCCAGGGTACAAATTTATGATACATGGTTCTTGATATTATCGAGCGACCGCCTAATAATTTATCTGGCACAATTAGGACTCCACTCGTGTCATCTTCGATGAGAGTAAAGATCAAAAACTTTTCGAAAATGGTAAATAGTTTATTTGCGTTAGGGAAAGTTGCGAAGAACGTTTTATTCGCTGGCGAGATTATTATTGTTATTATTATTACTTAGTCGCGCTATAGATTTTGCAGAGTTACGCGCTATTGCATTTCGTGATACTTGCATATTTACTTCGATAGCCATCGCTAATTAATGTAAATGTAATACTGCTGTTTACATAATAAGTTGAAATAAGTCCGATGAGCTGTTAACGTTCAAAAACAATGTTATTATTTTAATACGAGAACATTTTCAAATATCGAAGTCCGCTGCAAAATTGCCACAAATTGAAATTAATTCGAACGTTATATATATGACGTCTACAAAAAATACCACAAGATAGATAAATTAGATGGAAGAGAATTATTGTACGATTATTGTTATACGCGGATAGAAACATCATAATAAAAATATGAAACGTGAAAATTTAATACGGCTTCTTCCTCCATTTCGACATAAAAATTCTCTGTTCTGCTTTCTCCTTTCTTTAAAAAATACAACATCATTTAGTTTGATCGTAATTAGTCCCGTAAATTGTAGTATAAAAGGAAGCAGTATAAAAAGAATTGATAATCGCTGTATCGATGGGAAAGATAAATATAAAGAACGTGGCGTCGTGTACTACAATTCACTTGAAGAAAATTCGCTTTTATGTAATAAATGCGCCGTTCGTAACAATGTTATTAATCGTGTGGCGTACGATATTTCGTTAATTCAAAGAAACTAACAAGTTAGGAAAACCGAAATAATTAAATTGTTTGATTAAACCTACCTAATACCTTTATGGGGAACGTATCGTATATCAACGCTGTATACAGTATAGTATTGAACCGAAGCCAGCTGTGGTGTTACTAGGAAAACTAGAGGCAACTTAATGAAAATTTTGCTGAAATTTCGTTCCAAAACTCCTAATTAATTAAACTTGTCGCAAAGTCTGTCATCACAAAGTTACGAATAAACAGCGAATGATATTAATTGTTGCGCAGTCAGGCAGAAGTCAAATTATTGTAAACAGGCGAATAATTATAGTTTATATGGAATACGACGAATATGATCTATAATAGATTTAGCATCTGCTACATATATGAAGCTTCAACTTACATTATAGAACAAAAGCTTCGAGTCATTCAATTCCAATAAGACGTTTTTCAATGCTGCAGTTTTGTTTTTTACAATAACGTAGCATATTCTTTACGATACCATTTGTTGTGTTTCGCTTTTAACATTTTAATTAAGAGCCTCGAGTTTCTAAAGCAATATTCTTCCAACGTTAAGGTTTACTGGTTTTCTTAATTTATATCTTATCAAAAGTTTGAACGCGCGCGCACGAATAGAAGATACTTCTTTATTAACTCTTGATTGTAATGCTAAAGGTTGCTAGAAAAGACAACGTTATTAAACACGTAGATTTATATATTCCATCTTTTCCATTTGAAACATTAATTCACGAAGGTTAATCGAGAGGTCAAAGAGGAAGAAAAATTGCTGTACAAAGTGCTAACGTCGTTCCCGCTTCTGTAAAAATATTAATTTTATCACATCGATTGATATTAATTTGATTTGATATTACGTAGCCAGCTTTCGTCTTATATTCACGAACGTGTGGAACGTCTGGATGAAAATCATTAAAAAAGAAGCAAAAGGTCGATGATTCGACGTAACGAAATAATTTTTTCGACGTGATAATGGAAAATAATTTGTATGGAAAAATGGAGGATAGAGGCGAGGTCGAATTAACGGGGATAGATCAAGTTACCTTTAACTTGCACAGTTGTTCGCCGTATCTAGCTATTAGATTTAATTATGTATGAAAACAACGGGAACCCAATACGTGTTGTAAATACTGTTCTGTTATATAAACATCGGAATATCCACAAATTTCTTACGGCATAATCGTTAAATTGTATAGAAAGTATAATGCGCAAACCATGTCACGCGGTGAAAATAATAGAAGAAGGGTTAAAGGCGATGGCCTGTAATACGTTTTAAGAGCACAGTGTACACGTAAAAGTACGCTCAAGTTAGACTTCTCTCGCATGTTTTACTTCCTACTTGTTTCTTCGTGGGTTTTAATATACTTTTTACGCCATTATTTAGCCACCGGTATCAAACAGTATATACGTATTTGCGTATGAAATAAACAACGCGTAACATATTCATGAAAACAGCGTACTATCGGTATTTATGCATATTTCTTAAAAACGTACTTTTATATATAATTTGACTTATAGGAGAGAAATCGGACGAACCAATTTGTTCACAGTTGTAACTTGGAACAAAAAGGAGGATTAATTAGCGTCGATCGAATATTTTGTTCTTTCTTTTTTGCAGGCTTTCGAGTCGTTCAAATATTTTATACACGTGTACATATATCTCTTGAATTATATTATAGACATTTGTTCTTAAGTATTATGCTCCAGAAATATCACCCTCAATAAAACCCTTAAGATTGAGGGAAAAATTATACTTAGATTCGTATTGATGTAAAAATATATTAGTGACATAAAGGGATAAAAATATTAAAAGGAGGAATCATGTTCGTTGGCAAAAGTAATTTTGTACGTTTCGTTTTAAACGTTCGATTGAATAATTTTTCTTTCCCCTTTTGTTATTCTCTCGTTGTTTGCAGCGACGAACATGTTATTCTAATATCAAGTGCTTTCGACGCGTAAACGCTACATCTAAATTGGACGTGAAATTTGATCGTAAATATAAAACTATCGAACCGAGTAATAAAAATATTTTTACATCGTTTACGTTTAATTTCAAATGTTGCGGTAACCGTGCTAGGTTTCAAAGTATTGGGATCTGGTTGGCATTCATAATAATAACTTGCTAAGAATTTCGTTTTCTACGCGGAAACATTCCGATTCGCTTGACGAACGTTCGCAAATGCGTCTCGTTGCGAGGCTGAACCTACACGGAAAATATTTCTAATAGAAGTATTATAAATCGATGAACATCGTTGAAAAGCATTTTCGTGGAAAAACGAACGATCGCGAAACATTTACAATTTATAATGCGTTTACAACGAACGAATAAGTTTGGAATAATAACGCCGGAATAAATAATACTTATCCAGCATCGTTCCGATCGATCGACGACAATCGTATCGCGAATACCGTATACATAGTCGCTTAATTAAAATTCGCATCTTCCTACGCACGAATATCGTGGCAAGGAGTATGAATCGCATCGAATACCTGCCACTTGTCAACGTCGAAACACTCGTTCGTATGCAATTTCAATTTCCTCAAATGCATCGGATCGCGTTTTAACGCTCGACATCGAATAAACGCGAATCGTCGATTGTATTATGCGTTTCAATCTCGCGATCATTAATCCGATTCGCTTCTATTATATGGCCGATATTTTACGAAACAGAGTAAACGGTATCCGTTTTTGATTCGCGTACGCGAATTAATCGTAGGTATAGTTTTTCCCTGGTTGTTGCTATTCCAATAGAACCTTTGATAAAATTGTGTAACAGACGAACGAACGTATCCGATTTTTCCGCGTGTTTTGCCGGATGTAATCCATATGGGATGAATCGTGAAATTGAAAGAGATCGTATCTCTCGTTTTCATGGAAATAGAACAAAAGACGGAACGGGAAACGTCGTGTTTCTGAAATAGGTAATTAGCTACACGGATGACCCGTGACGTTGACGTGTAATTTTATCATCTATCGCGAAGCTTCGTCCATTTGAACAAGATTTAGCGGCTTGCGATACGAGATCAAAATTGTTAAAGTTCACGAGAGGAATTTAACGTTCAAGCGCGATCTGCCGCTGATGCTTTTTTTGCGGTTTACGATTCGATGGGATTACACGCGGAAGTTCAAAGTAAACGTTCCAAGTTCGATATCGAATGCCTCAAGTGCCTTTGCGTTCGACAAAGCGATCTTTGTCATCGGCTTCATAATTTATTGCCGGATTATCGGAACATAAAGCGTTTGAAATTTCTACCGAGGAACGACATACGGCACTCGGGAAGAAATCCTACGCTACGATGCTTTCCAATTACACGATTTAAATTGCGTAAAAAAGATTCCTAATTTATCTAATGGACGACCTTTTAGAGACGCGTATTCTCACCTTCTATTCGGTACTGCAAAAGAAAAAAAAAAAAAAAAAAATAAAGAATAAGGAAAACGTAGAAAATCGACGTGTCGTTATTGCAACTGCGTTACTGTAAAATTTGTAGCGGTCCTCTAGTATCGGATATATCCTTAAATCACTAGAACATTCTAGATTCCCAATAAAGTTCTGTTTTTATGAACCAAGGCCGGTATATTATGCCGGTAAAACAGCTCGTTTCATTCCCTCTTGTTCATGTTCCTTTCATTTCTTTTTCTCGGTCTGTTACTCGTTTCCCTCTTCTGCTTTTTGCTTGCTTTATATTTCATGCGCACTCCCTGCGTTTCCCTCTGGTTTCCCTCTGCTTTCCCTCTGCTTTTTCCCTTGTTCGCTCGTTTCTTCGTGTGCAATGCCGGCCCGAGAGGCCACGGAAGCGTAGTGCCAGTCGGCGTAGCATCAGAAGGGATAAATCGATTTTGTTTCGAGCTAAAAATAAGCTTCTCATGGGAGCTCATCTCGCGAAACCGGCGCGCAGTTTCTTCACTTACGCTTATCTCTTATCACACCTACTGGGCGTCGGGGATCATCAAGATGCTCTCGTATCAGCCGCAGCCGGTCAATAGTTTCCTGCTGTCCGTGGACTCGCACACCCAAGGATTACGATACAACTGGTTCTCAATTTCTCTCGGGAATCTCGCTTAATAACCACGGATTAACCGGTCGCTTCTACCGTGTGCCGTCTTCAGTAGCCAGCTGTTAATATACCGATTACGTAGACCGCACAATTTTGCCACGCTAACTCGTGCCTCGACGATAGTATTTGCTTAACAGCTCGTAACGTATGTAGACGAACGTACGTTGTCTTCGATTAAACAATCGAAGTTTATCCTTTGAAAACTCACGGTCGACGCGACTTGAGAAAACTTTTAGATTGTCAAACTTTCTTCGCCGGATAAAAATAATACGCGCTTTTAATAACCCCGCGCGAACTAACGATTTCCATTATCTTTCGCGGATTTCTCATTTCTACCGTGTCATCGTCAATAAGAATAGAAATAAAGTACGGAAATAGATCACGACGCATAAAGGTAATTTAAAATGTTTGCAAAAGTTGAATCGTCGTTTATAGGATACGAGAGCAATCTTTTTCATATTCCACGGATTGCGTACACGCAACGATTGCTATTTATAATTACGCTCGGCGCGTAAAATAAAAGCTTGCGAATTTAATATATTCGTTTTAATCGTCATTGAAATTTCTGCGGCGAATTTTTATCGTATTTGGTTGGCGACCTGGATATAGTCGTTTATTTCGAAAGTTTGCGTTCGGTTACCTCTTGTGGCAGCAACAAGGAGAAAATTGCTTCATTCACAGAATTACGTTAATGCGTATCGTGCAACGAAGGAAACAATCTCCATAAATTAATTTTATATCGAAGCGATTTAGCAGACGCTCGTTACAGAAGCTTTAAATGGCATAACGTTGCGCTGCGTTCCGTAAGTCGTTGCAAATGTGGCTACGGAACAGTTCTACGAACGAGCGAACTTCTGAAGTTTAGTTTCTAATTAGATATATTATATTGTCATTAATTTACACCATTGTGGAAACGCATCCGCTAATCGGTAGCTAATAATTATGTAATCTTCTCTTCTACCTATCTACTCTTTCTTCGCATATTTTCCTTGTTAAATCATCGAAATCGAGAAAGCTTTTTCTCTTTCCATAAGAAACGGAGAATGGAATCAGGCACGACGCGACGCCCCCGCCGAATTTATGATCGACGCAATACGCGTAGAAAGTACACGTATAATCGTACATCTTAAAAAATATTTGAAGCACGAAAATAACATTTCACGTGCTCCTTTGTCACAGATTATGAAAAGGATATAAATAGTAACCGTGTATATGAAACCGGCAGTGGCGTTGTTTTTCACAAGAAAAATTTCACGTGACAAAGGCTTACTACAGGTCACAGGATATTTTTAGTGGCCGGTGAAGTTATTCCAAAGAAAATAAAAGTGTCGTAATATCCTTGAATATTATTATCGATTAATAATCATTATCGAATAAAAAAAGAACGTCCAGCGCGATATCTCTCGTAAATAAAATTCACCTAGTCAATTCGTTTCTTTTCCCGCACGTTGACTATCGATCGTTCATTTTCCGTTGCCCTCAACGTATTTATGGCAAATTGGCAAAGAATTTCAAGCGGATCCCCGTCAAATCGTTCAGCCGCTTTAACGCGAACGATGCAAGTTGGTAGGTCGTTACGAACGAATTGACGAAACTCTAACGATCGGTACCGATTAAGTCGAACCGACCGACGCCTGTCGCATATCCAGGCATCTTCCTAAGGCATCTTCTCGAGGCATCTTCAAGCGCGACGGTTTACCGTACAAAAGCAAAGACACTTTCAGCGGAATCAAGAGCTCTTCCATCGAGGCGTTTATTGTTAGCCCATTTTTGTTTCAATTTCAATAAGTACATTATGCCAGGTAGATTATAGTTGTACGTATTGGTAATTCCGTATTCGGATCGATAATGATAAGTGGCATCGGCAATCCCCGTGAAACGCGAACGTCTCAGAGCCGATGTGGCTTCATAACGTCGATTAACTTATTCCCCCGTGACTTTCTGCTTAACAACGGACGATGCATCTCTGAATCGAGAGAGTCTCGGATAGTATTACCGTTTCTAGTCTCTGCCGAACGATCTCGTTAGTATTCATTGTTTCGTGACGTGGCGCTGTTATGCTTGACGACGCGATCATCGATTCGACGAGCATCGAAACGTTTCCATAAACGCAACGCGCTCCGTACTAGATTAATTATATCGATTAACTCGTTTCTTGCGTACAAGCAGATATAATCCTTAGAAAATTACGATACGTTATATCGATAAATCGCCGATACGTGCGAATCTTCCTACTGAAATTTTCCTTTTCACGAAATACGTGCGTTACCAGAATAGCGGATACACGGCGCTAATCTATCTTTCAGGGAAAGACATACACACAGCGTTATTAAATATGCTCGATTTAATTTATTAATTCGTCGAATTAAGACGTTTGTGATTCGTTAAGGAATACGTGCTAAGCGAGTAACGGTCGACGAAGAAAAATTTGTTTCGCCGTTGCTTCGTGTAACTTTGACGTTATTCGTCAATGTGTCGAAGCAGAACGCGTACTTCCTTCATTTCTTTGATCATTTTCAACGATTTTCGCTCGTTTAATGGCTTTCGACGAAACGATTATCCACGAACTTTCTTTCTTGTCTTTTTGCGGTATCTATGACTTCAGTTTGCCCAGCTTCTTCTTAAAAAAAAAAAGAAAACAAAAAGAACGATCGTTGGGATTAAACGTTTGCAAGCGTTTCTATAAAACGTTGCTTTTACGTAAACCGTCCAAATCTTTCGTAAAGATCTTTTACTTTTGTTTCAATGTTTCGAACGTTATCGATCTGCGTTCACGACCACGAATTCAAATATCTCCTATTTATACATTATTATCGTTTTACATTAGGTATATGTACGTTAACATCATTTTTTATACATACTTGTATTTGTATTTGTTTAATAATAAAAATTCGATTGCCACGGATAATGTTTTCATCGTGTTTAACGTTTTCTACATTGGACGTCGTAACGTAACAGCTCATCGATTAGAAATGGATCGTCGTATCAATTAGTATCATGCGTTATAAACGAGACGCCAGTTTCGTTTGCATCCCGAAGGTTTGTCATTGAAATCGACGTTTGAACGCGCTATTGCTACGTCATCGAAGCGTAATAACGTGCGGAAGTTAACGCGCGCTAATTTACGCAATTCACACAATACACGGAGTAGTGTCGCGCGAAATGCTCGAAGCGAATATCATCCGAACGAAATAAGATATAGAAATACCGTGTTTCGTCGTTTCGCTACGTAGTTCGCGGAACGTGAAATATTTCTACATTGAAACAGCTCGCATTGGTTCGTTTGCCTATGCAGAAGCGCAAAACAAATTGCCGCAAGCCACTGAAATTATTCGCAGTACTTCTTCGTCGACTTTAGATCGGAAAATAAATCGACGTGCCCCACGTGTTTCGTTTTCCCTGCCATCATGATAGATGCGTACTGTTTCACGTTCCACGTGTATACAGAGTGTCACCAAGTATGTACGCGCAGGATTAACGATGCTCGCTGTGATATCTACGACTTCGATCGTTACGTTAGAGCGAGAAAAATTAAGCTAGCGTAAATAGCATCAGAAATGGAGGAAAAGATTCGTCCGACGGTTCGTCGATGCCGATACTCGCTCCACGTCTGACCAAAGCTAATCTCTTCTACTTGAAACGACCCGATGCCGCTTCCTCGTCGTTTCGCCGATTTTCGTTCGATTAATAGGCGTGGAGATCGAGCGAGCCGTGGCGATACGAGCAAACGATTCATCTTGAAGAAACTCGCACGATGTTCCTTCGAGCAGATATCTTGGCTCGTTCGCGGCAGAACTCGTCTCCGCAACATCTATTCTTTATATCGTCGGCATAAACAACGTCCCTAGGAAGTTGTTCTTTCCACCAGCTAGGGAGCTGTTTTCCTCCTCGCTTCCGTTAAATATTTACACTCGACGTCCGTTCCAATTTCCTCCGGTTGTACGAGTGCCTGGCCCGTATCTGGATTTCTACTTCGTACAGCATACTTCTGTATTTGTTCAGTCGGATTCGACGGCTGAAAAGGTATGATTAGTTCATCGAGACGGAAAACTGCTGCCCCTACGTATCTCTACCTCGTTCGCTTCCGCTTTCCTTCCATACTTATACGCGCAGGAGAAGATAACGTCTAGCCGATGTTTCGTAGTTCAAAAACGCAAATCTCTGCCGGATTTAGCACGCGCTATAGATTAAAACAGATCAAACGAAGCTGATAGTTTGTATTTTTATTTTTACGTATCGCCCACGTAAAATCTGTCTTCGGCGCTGCATATTTCCGTTCTTTTTGTTTGTCAAGCTGCGCTTTGTGGTTGTCCGACCGCTGGTGAAAAAAAGAATACGGTGTTTTCTGGTTGGAATCCAGAGTACCTTTCTCGCATGAATTTAAATTAGGCAGAGAAACACGCTGAAATATTAATCTGGGAATACTCGCGAAAATTCTATCGACGAAACACCGCTGCTTTAAAAATATTTTTTTATATTTCATTCATTATATTCGTTCAGATGTTTCAAAATTCAAGAACGCGTTTTTGCCTCCTCCCCCCCCTATGCGTAAATTGAATAATCTGCCATCGTTCTTTCTTAAGCTCGGAAGAAATAATAATAAAAGCATTATCGTATCGCGAGATTAATTATCTCGTCTTTTTCATCGTTAAGAGATAGGGAAGGTGTCCATTTATAATTGGCCAGGAGTTTAGCTCGTTTTGTTCGTAAATCAATCCTGGCTTCCAGTCATGGAGTAACAAGATACTTGGCCAGCTAGCAATCAAAGTAATCCACCAGGTACCTTCTGCTATCGAGTTTCGTCAGATCTGATTCGTTTTCTGACGATCTCTGACTTGGTCGGACGCAGAAATTAAACGGTTAAAACGACGTGAAATAAAAACATAACGTTATAACGGTCGATGAAAGCTATAATATTGTTTAATGGCATTGAGCAAGGAATACCATACGATCGTATATCGAATAATTAAAAATTATCCGCTCGAGGGAAGGAAGGTTTTTACATCCACGACGAAACTTGTTCCCGATGCGCTTTGTAGAATAATTTTATTAAAAAAGTTACCGCCGGGGAACATTTTTCAAAGAAAATAAAGCGTTCGACGTTAATATCCTTAACAATAATCCTTCACCGAGCAGAGACGATATTCTCGAAAGAATTTTGCCAAACTCCCTCTCGTAGCTTGCTTAATGCAATTACAAGTTGTACAACGTTGTCCAAGGATAAGCGTAATAATCGTTATAAAAGTTGGACGAATTCAACGTTGCAAAAAGGGCGAGAATTCGAGAACTATTTTCTCGTATCAACGCGCAACGTATACGCAAAATGTAATTAGTAGAACGAAAAGATAACGAAATAAGCAGAACGATGCGAATTAGGCTAACAAACGAGAAAGGTAGGATGGAAATACAGAATGGCCTTGTCCGTCCGCTTATCCCCTGCAGAGTATCAAAGTTAAAGGGAGTGGTTGGAGGCTGACTTTAATCCACGTTGGCCAAAGGAACGTTAATTCCCCAGCGATGATTGCTATTAACAGTCTCTCTTTCATCGAAACGACAGTATACGAATATTCGCATATTCGCGCGTTGTTCGTCGTGAATCTCGATTGAATCGCGACCTCAAGGCTTAGACGAGCTTCGAACGATGCTTTAAAAGTACATTCGTAATTCCCGGTATATTTGACTAGTAAATTGCTGGATGTATCAGGCGTCGAACGCTCCTCCGCTATCCTGCGATTTTCGCGAAAAATCGTTAGGGTTCGCTCGTTTCGTCGTATGGCTAGGTGTAATCGACGTTCGTTTGGAATTTCTGATCCCACGCTGAAACGAAATTATGAAGCAAATGGCGACGTCATAGAATGGCAAGGCGGCATCGAAGGAGCTATTCCCATTTGCCTCGGGATTCCTGTGCCACAAATCTTGCTGACTTTAAAACGGAGAGCAATTAGCACGACCTAAATATAAACGGAGCAAGAAAAGTTGGCGTTTGAACGATTTTGACGTTAACGAGAAACGTTATTCGACTAATAGCTACGTTTCTAAAGCCTCGCGTGCGAATAACGAATCAGGAAACGCTCGATATTTATTTCCTTCCGTTCCGTTCGCTTATTACCACATCATGCCGCCACGTTTGTTATTATTACGATACGTTTATGATGATTATTTTCCGCGAAAGCGGAACGCGAGAAATTATGAATTTGACGCTGTACGAAATTATGGCGAAGTCGTGCGAGACTTTAAAGAGACGCCAAAGGTTATGTAAAGCGGCACAGATGACGTTTGAGGCGGGTAACGTATGAATAAACTGCGGCAAGCTGAGAATTTCGTGGCTAAACAGGAGCGCGGCGAGAACACCGACGTAATAGGTCAAGTGAGACAGAAAAAGGATTATTTTCGCTCTTCTCTAGGGATCCTATCATAAAACTTTCCTACCTTAATTGGCATCACGAAAAAAAAAAAAGAAAAGAAGAAAATTGAAACTCGAGCGCCGGGCGGAAAGGCGAGAGCTAAGAAACGGTTTCTCCCCTGAGGGGAACTTTCGTATTGGAGTCGGCGGCAAATTGTCTGTAAGTAACGTCTAATATGCGTCTTCGTGGTGGAGAAAGTACGTGCCTGACAACCGCTTGATGGATTACTGGCGTCCCGTTAGATCGCCTTGTACACAGCACCGTAATCGACTCGATAATAAGAACTTCTGGTTCCGATGTTTTTCTCTGTCGAGATATACCGATGTCGACGACAGATCTCTCAGAAATTTATTAAACGTCTCTCCTTTTCAGCAAGTTTCTGTTCCGACGCTTTCAGAGGTAGGTGCGATCAGTTTTACGCAAACTTATCGCGCTACCATCGTATTCGTTCTTTCCATTGAAACGTTCCATTTTTAAGCAACGAACGTATTTGTCGCGAGTTTCACAGACGTTCGGTTTAAGTCGCACGCCCACGGAAGAAACGAAACACGATCAACGACGTATCTCAACGTGGAACGTATGGAAAGGAGATTTCGCAGCTTGAGAAATTACGAGATCGAGGCGGAAGGTCTGAAAATCGAGGCAGTAGCGACAAAACTGGTGGCCGTGTGGCGCGAGAATCGAAACGCGGTAAAAGTAGAAAACGAAGATCTTCCGTGCGGAAGTCAGGGAAATTTGCGTGGAGCGAACTAAATTCTTTCTGGAGCGCAACGCTTTCCTCTATTCATAACGTTCGCTTTTGCATTAATAATACGCTTCTCGCGTGTAAAACACAGAATCTGTTCGTACGTGTCGCAAAATATTTCCTTTTCACCAGGGTACTACGTTCTCATCTTCGCGCGTCTTCGTGAAATTATTATCACCGTTAGAATAATCCAGTACGTTTCGTAAAAGCTTTCCACTTCCAACAAGGAATATCGTTTTATCTGTACACGCAAATACGGTTTGGAATTAAAAGTTTATTTATCTGAATATTCGATACGAACGATCAAGCGACAAATTCGAAATACGTCTCGCAAAGAATCTTCCATCTTTGCACCTTCTAACGACAGATTCTCAAATTAGCCAAGAATTTTCCGTTCACGTCGATTTCGCCGACCTAAATAGTTGCATTAGTCGAACCTACATTGTCGCACGCGTCGCTGAAAATTGCAGCGGCTTCGAGTTTCGAACTCTCTGCCAGCATAATTTCATTGGAACTGGCCGTGCACATGGTCGATCGTTCACAACCACGATGTGCAGAACAATCGTCGTCGACCTCGGACCGAGGTTTCGTTTACAATGTACCACATGCTCTTTCGCGCGCTCGCTCTCTCGTGTACACCGTACGCTTGACAACATACCCGCAGTACGATGTCGCGTGTTATAATAAAACGCACGAGTCAATACGGCGAAATGTACAATTACGAGTACCCGATCGGTCGGAATGTATTTAACGCCTGGCTCGACATCGCGCATATTTTATTACGCCTCTGCGTTTTGCATATTTGTTTCTGGTACATGGAAACTGTTCAACGAATTTTCAAAGTCCCAAGCTGCCACGCAACGACCCTATCCATCACTGCGGCGGCTATTAGATCGATCTACACGGAAACACGGTTTCTTCAAGATTTTTCGTCGACCTATTGGCATAAGATTTTTCTCACGCGCCACCAAACGAACAAAGAACAAACGAATAAGCTTCCACAAGCCATTCTCGGTTTAGTCAAGTTACTGGAATTCGATCGACTTGAAACCCGTTTAGCAGCGTAATATATATATAATAATAATATTCTTTCGAGTTCTTACGCCTGTTTTTACAATTAGCCGAATTACCGACAACCGGCATAGCGAACAAGTTGAGTTCACTGGAAAAGTTTCGCCGTAAACGCATCTTTCGACAAATACGAAGTGAAATTTAATTAATTATGCTTTTGCTACGCGATGTGTTTCAGTACTGTTTCGCGATATCCTATAGAAGGGAGAATCAACGATCATACGAGCTGAAAGCGGCTACAGAGTCTGACTGCAGAACGTGGATCGAAGCTATACGAGAAGCTAGGTAAATATATATTATGTGTATAATTTATAGGTGGAAGCGAGACGCGATTAAAACGATGGTATCGCGAGCGGACCGAAGAGATATCGTAAAGATGACACGAGAATCTTCGATAACGTGTTTCGTCTTCGCGTAGTTCGGCTCCAAGCTCTTTCAAACATCAGAAGAAGCAGGGCTTGACAATATGAAAAGGGCGAAGGAATAAATCATAAAACGATAACTTCTTACGCGTTGCCCTTTCTCGTATTTTGTGCAATAGCGATAAGATTATTATTTTTTTATTTGCATAGCTCGCACGGCTGGCATAGATTTCTAGATCGTGGTGCGGCTTGTCTGTTTTTTTTTTTACGTTAGTGCCTTAATGGTTTAGCCTATGTGACAAACGTGATCGCGTTGACAATGCCTCCAGGTGTGTCAAACGACCATAACGTTCTCTACGTGCGTCACTAACATCGCGTGTTGTTCGTCGTCCGTTCTTTTTTCTTTTGCCGAAGCAAGCGACCAACCAACCGTTGCCCCTGATCCTTCTTTTATCGATTCAGAACGATTATTAATAAAAAAAAGAAAAAACTCGAACGAAATTTCAATGATCAGAATCGGTTTTTCCGTATTCTAACGTCAAATTAATTTTAACAAGCATTATCCGTGTCCGAACAGGATCAGGTAAGAGCCGAGATTAATAAAGAGCTGGAATAAACGCGCAGGCTTATATTTTAATATCGTTCTCTCTTATCGAAGCCAACCTTTATATCCTTGCAAAGGATACGTACGAAAAAGATATCTTCTGCCTTGGATCAACGCGAACTTGTGTTATATATATCATATATTATATATGTCATATATATATATATATATACGTACGTATGCTCTTTTGAGTTATTGGTTTCTCTGATTACTAGCATTTTACGACTCGGTACGAAATAATGTTACTCGTATTACGTCCGGGAATAGCATATTTTTGGGATGCTATCGAGTTTGCTTTTTGGCATCGCGTGAAAGGACCGCTGGCTATCGATCAAATTTCAATTAGTAGGAGAGTCGGAGAATTAAAGTTATTTGCACTTGTACCAGTAAAAATCGTTCGCTCGAGCCGAGATACATGATACAGAAAGATATTTAAATAGGAAATGGTACGCTGTTGACAACTTTTATTTTGATCGGAAATTTTGATACGTTCTAAGCCATCGGTGCATACGAAAAGAATCCACGAGGAAGACGGGAATAAAATGAAATTGCACAACGGAGATACACGTTGGAAATATTACATTCGACGCTTCGCTTTACGATCCGTATCATATAAAAGAGACAAACCATCGAATAGCGTACATAGAGCGTTTAGACTCTGTTGTCTGATCAATTTCGGTCCGATACTACTTGAAACGACTGCACGCTTTTCTAAAGTGATTCCCGTACAGTTGTACTACCTACAGTGATTCGCAAACCCGTTGCAACTTCGAGATCGAATAAAAGTTTTTTTTAATAATCGCACCAAAAGTCTTGAATCTTTTTGAGATTTTAGGAGGACTAGCTTACTAAATGAGCTTACTAATAAACGAAATTTTTTAAAGATTGCGATTGAATGCAATAAAATTTTAAGCATACGATAAGAAAGTTGAGAAATGCGGCATCTACCTTTTTTTATACGTCGTATGGTAAGCTTTAATCCTGCTAACTCTTAAATAAAAATCCATCCGTTTGGTCTGATTTTAAAAAAGGGTTGCAACAGTTTCACGAGTCACTGTAGTGTCTAAAATCGGCTTTAACAAGATGTAACAAGTCAAATGGAATGCCATTCTAAAACTACTACATATAGATATCGTAAAAAATATTGCAAAAATGCGTAACTAGCGATAGAAAAAGACGAACAACGCTAGCTTTCCACTTGCGATTTCATAGTTTAACATCTGCTACAGCCGTATGTTGTTTATCGATCTTTGATTAAACCTACCAAGACTTGAGACGATCGGAATTGTACCGAAATCTCTTTGGTTGGCTGGAATTACGATAAATTTTGATCTAATTAAAACGTAAGCACGGAGAGAGATGTACTATGTATCTGTTCCACTAGCAACTTGATTATTGATTGCAGTTTCAACAAATTGCTGTTGCAAAAGGAGGAGCTCGAGCAGAAGCACTTGCACCTGTTGCAGATTGTCGAGACCGAGAAGACGGCTAAGTGGCAGTACACACAACAATGCGAGGAGTTGGCATCGGAAATAAAGAAGCTCCGAGCGGAAGTAAGTTAAACATTGGCTTCGTCTAATTTTCAAACAGTGGAATTGGAGCTAAGATTATTTGAATTAGTTAGGAAATTTGACCCGAAGGGTGTTGTCACGGTTCTTCGTGATGTGACACGACGTCAAACATCAATTTGCATAACAACTAAAACAACTGGATACATACTTATTTTCTAATCTCTAGTCTATACGACTCTGTATACGACGATTGTTCACATTGTTGCAACTTTGACCGAAACCTAATTACTCTCGAAACATTATTATCACACTCGTGGACACGTTCCTGGGTTTCGTTACGGTTTAAGAATGACGGGTATGAGAAACATCGTAAACGTCTCCTGAACTTCGATCGTCCCCTGCCAGAACAGTATTTCGCAAGATAAGGATGGTTCGTTATAGGATAAAGTTTCGTTGAAACTTTCTCCGATGTTGCAACAACGAATCTAATTCCGCGTATAAAATGAATTACCTTTTTCCAAGAAACAAAGTGCCGCGAAGAAGGTATTAACGGTGATGAAAGATAGAATGAAAAGAAAAAAAAAATATATGCATCATGTACGATGTAATCTCTTACTTTCCATTAATATAATTAACCGATATTTGTTCCTCTCCGAGCATACGTATATAAAGATCATTACAAGAATAGGTAGCTTGATATTACAAAAATTCCTTGACCTGAAAAGTCCTGTATATTAAATGCGGGAATCTCCATTCTACTTTATATCTCAAAATAAAAAAGGAAGGGATTCGCGTATTCTCATCGTAATGAAAATTCTACTTTGTTAGTTCCATTTTAATTAAATTTGCATAGTACAATTTAAAACTGATTATACGTAATACGCACGACGCCAAAAATGTGATCTGTTCTTTAAATCTAACGCAAGAAATATTTGTCTACTAAAGCGGTTTAAGGGCATATCGCGCCTAACCCTAATCTAACTCGACACTTATTTTTAACCGATAATTGCGAAGAATGAATTTTTTGAGTTTTTCTTACTTTACTCTTGTGTTTATTTTTTTTGTGTGTGTGTGCTTTGTGCTGTTGCAGCTGTGCGCTCTGAAGAAAGAGTTAAGACCTGTAGGTTCGTCCTATACGGGAAGACCGGGAGTTCAAAGGACCATGTCCCAAGGCACTGGCAGTTTATACATATCGGAATCCTCTTTTGCATACGGGGCACATGGTTCGGGAATTTCAGCGTTTGGATTACGAGATATCAGCGAGGGCTCGATCGAGATGCAGAAAATTAAAAAGGTTCAAAGCTTCTTCAGGGGTTGGCTGTGCCGTAGGCGTTGGAAGCAAATCGTCGAGCAGTACATTAAAAGCCCTCATGCTGAGAGCATGCGTAAGCGGAACAGGTAGGAATTACTGTCTTTATTCGTTCAATTTTTAGCATAAATACGTAACAATTTCCTAAGATAGCAACGGCGCTGAAAGCTCTCTCTCTCTCTTTCTCGAATCTAATTACGATTATTAGATCAGATCCTTAGAATATAAAAAGTTTAACGTTAAATATTTTTGTAAAGACGGCGATGAAAGATGGGACAAGGGATAAAATCAAATGGAATTAATATAGCGTCCTATCCTGTAGTATCTTAAATATTAACGCTATCTTATAGGGAACAGCTGTGAATTAGTTTTAATTAATCGACTGATTTAACTGTCTATGTTGGTTATACGATTATTATACGTAACGTATATATACATAGATCCTGAAGCAAGCGTACATCGAAATTGATTAACTTGTGAATAAATAGCTCGTCGAATAATCGAAACAACCGTATATTGTATCCATAACAATTACGGTTTAATAAGGGTAATACGACGCGTGTGTATCCGTGAAATGTCAGCAATAATATTTGCGGAATATTAAACGATGTTTAATTATTAAATAGCGGCTTAACGCGACGTTGATTATGCAACGTTGTTCGTTTCGAAAAGTACTTGGACGAATTGTTTATTACCGTACGCTTTTGTCGCCATCCAACTTACTACGTTTGTTTCGTGTTGCTCGTGTTCTCATTCGATTAAATACCCTCCCGAGACGTGTATTCGCTTAATAAATGTTTGATCATGGAAAAAAGAACAAAACAAACAGAGGCAGCACGCTGCCCCTCGAGGTTCCACGGCAAAACAATTTCAGATAGCAAAGTTTGCTTCGATAAATAATATAGGATATTTGATTATTTGCCTAGTAGAATTTTATACTTAGTAGGCTACGCGTGCTGATTATTAATGAATCATCCAGACAATTGCCGCGGTTTTCGCTGTAATTTTAACACAGATATGTTCCAAGTATCGTGTAAAGATAGCGAAACGAGACGATGCGTCGTTAAGTAATCGTTCTCGAATATCTTATTTAAACGATGACCAAACAGCTGACTTTGATCTCAAACTTTTACTTATCGTGGGAATAATTTTATAGTAAATTACATCTGTTTGTGTTTAATTTGGGTTTGATGTAGGAGCACGGAAAGATGAACAAAGCTTTGTATAAATTAATATAAAAGCCGTTAAACGTATCCTAAATTCCTGTTAGACTTACTCTCTCAAAGGCACTTTGAAATTGACCTCGTTGGTATTCATCGTCTACCACAACATCGTACACGTACATATGCACGTATTTTTGCACTTGTCCGGCACGTTCTCTCTGCGTTCCTATATTTCTCTCAATTAAACTTTCCACCTATTCCCGAAATCCAAAATGTTGGATCGCGCTCGTCCAAGATCATTAAGCGCATTCTTTCGTTACGTTCGACTCTGTATTCGCGTTAGTCTAGGTATCTTTCTTCCCAATCGTAAATATCGAAACTTTTCTACCGATCACTACACGCGTTCGTACCAATTAAAGACACGAACAAACAAACACAAGGCAAACTATGTATTCGCGTTTAATTTCAAATATCTGTTGCATTCGGTGGTAGGATTTAACGATTACGATTATAACGTGTATCGATCGAAGAAGAGATAATTACGACCTAGCTTTTCGCTTTTATACCTGTTAACGTTACGATTCTACCCGCAACTCGCTAAAAGCCACCAACGTACGTAACAACGTTAGGTAGCTCTTTAACTTCTCCATTCAGAATGACATGTCGATGTAATATAAACATCGAAAACCAATTGTTAGTTAGTTAAGACGCGAAACGATAATTATCAGAGTACGAAGCGACGGTAACATTAGTTTCACGTGGAACACGAAGATTCATTCGCAAACGCTGCGTCATTTCCTTCCAGGCATATTGGAAGTAATGATCTCTCGAGGCGGAAACTCATTAGCTTTGAGTGGGAGGCCGATTCGCTAATTGTACTATGCCTTCACCGTGCAGCTGCGATAATTATCTCAACAACTAATTAGAGGCAAAATGAAATTAATATCCTTGACTGTTCTTCAACCTAGCGGGCTAAATTATTATAAGCGGAAATATTCGTTTATACGTTCGATGAATTCAAAATATGCGTATTTCGTTTCTCCGTACATTTATCTTTTGCTTTCCCTGGCAGAGAGAAAGACAGAGGACAAAAACGAATTTTCTTAATATTTCAGCTTAGTGTTTCAAATGGTGGAAGCCGAAGAAGAATATACAGAACAGATGGAGATATTAGTAAGCTGTTTCTTGAGGCCTTTTAAGATGGCTGCCAGTTCAAAGAAACCCCCTTGTAGTCACGAGGATGTGAATAGCATATTTTTGAATAGCGAAACAGTGTTGTTCCTTCATCAGATCTTCCTGAAGGGTCTCACTTCTCGTATGGAGAGCTGGCCCACTTTAGTTTTAGGTACGTAGTTTCATCGTTATTAAGCGATTCGATCGTGATAACGTTTAGGTAACGCTCTGGTTGATCCTTGTTTGTTGTTAATTGGCAACGTAAGATATAAGATTATGTAACAGCATGGAAGAATTCTTTGTCAGAATGTCGCTGCGATAGCGATAGAAAGAATCACGCTTGGTGATTTCAGGCGATTTGTTCGACATGTTACTACCAATGTTGTCAATTTATCAAGAATACGTCAGGAACCACCATTACAGTCTTCAAGTGTTGACTGAATGCAAGCAATCATCACCTTCGTTCGCTGCATTTCTCACTAGATTGGAGAACAAGACTGCTTGCGGAGGACATTCGCTGGAGACATTTTTAATGTATCCTATACATCAGGTACGCCGCATTACGTTCCATTTGTTTGAATGAACGAATTGATCAAACGTCGATTAATTAAGTGGCAAAATTTGAAAATCAACCCGTCGTTTATCGACAAGGATTAATCGAGCTTTTAATGGCTTTTAGTTTGGTTTACGTATACAGAATATTCGCGGGCTTCTATTTCATCGACCGATATTTGGGTCACGTTTTGCGGAGCCATTGACTAATTAACGATAAAAGAGAGTAATAATGTTACGAACAGTTTCCGACTAGTTGTCACCGACACGGGTCATAAATCTAGAAAGTCCTGCGTGTCCCGATCAGCAGAATTGCGGCCCGTAGATAAAAGACTGCTCGACGTGGAAATTTCATTTCGGAAGAAAATAGGTTTACTCGTTTCTTTCTCCGTTTCTCGTCGTTTAAGCGGTTGTAATTAAACGACGCGTCGTCTTATTTTTCTCGCATAACGCGTGTAAATTTTTGTCACGGTGTACTCGTTACGGCACCTGTAAATTGTAATTACGCGTGGAAAAGTTTATTTTTACCAACAACGTAAAAAAAATGCTAGGGGTTAACATTTATTATTAATGGCTGAATTGTTTCGTTACTTTATAAATCAATATATACATAGAAACTGCGTTGGCCACTTTCCCACGCAGCACACGTGAAAAACAAATTTCAAAATATTTTGAAGGTAAATTTATTTAAAGAGATTTAAGGTATTAGCATATTTTTTTCCTTTTGCCCTAGCCTTTTTTGCAGCATGTTGTCTTATCATTTTCTAATAAATATTCTACAAGTATTTTCCGTTATCGCGCTTGAATCATAAATGTAGTGTAATACGTCCTTTTTTCTTGTTTCGTCGTTTACAAGGATTATACGCGCTTTATACCAAATTATCGCGACAAATTCTCATAGGATAACACGATAAATCTCATTAAGTATATTTTTATACGCGACAAATGAAAAAAGGGCGAGAAAAGTTAGGAGTAACAGAGAACGAGCAAAGAAAAGGGGCAATGAGGAGTACCAAGAAATTCTAACGTTTGCACGAATATGCTCTCGCCTCAAAGACGATTTATCGGATTAAAGAGAATTATATGCAACGTCGTGCATAATACACGATTTAGTTAAATTTTGCAAAGCGATAAGCGACAGCCATCGCTGAAAATTAATATTGCAGTTACGTTTTCAAGACCTTGTTTGCTACGTGTTTTGGGTTTAAATACGACTAACGATGTGTTGGGGAATGCTATTCTAGAAATTGCCTGATAAGTGGATTAATATTGTAATTTATTTCTGAAAATCCAATAGAATTGATCGATGAATTCTATCGCAAGCGACTGCAAATTAAATCGGGTATTAATTAAAATAATTTCGAAGATAATAAGGGGACCGGAGATAATTTTCTGCGTATATTTTGCAGATTCCAAGATACATTATTACGCTGCACGAACTATTGGCCCACACTCCTCACGATCATGTTGAACGAAAAAGTTTACAAAATGCCAGGCAACAATTGGAATATTTATCGAGACAAATGCAGGATAAGGTACTAATCGTACTAATCGTACTAATATAGTATCAACTATTTGTTGATTATCGATAAGTGGATTCGTGGCCATTAATATATTCACGTTACTTCAGATCAGCGAGACAGAAAATTTACGAAAAAACTTGGCCGTGGAACGAATGATCGTAGAGGGCTGCGATATTTTACTCGACGTCAATCAAGTGTTCGTCAGACAGGGTGAGCGATATTACTCGTTTTTCTCTATGTATCTAATTTTTATGGTAGTGCTAATTGCCGCGGATACGGTCGATTTGGATAATAATATTCGTTAACGATAATTAGAAACGCATCTAAATTTGACTATCTCGTGGCAACTGTAATTCGTTACAAGCGCATCGTACGTGTATTTTTCCTTTATTTCGGTTACTGGTATCACGAATTCCTCGACCAAATAGAAATTTACATTTTCCTTTGCCAATGACGTCGGTAACGAAACCCTATCGATATCTTCGTTGCTTCGCTTCCCCCTTACCTTGAACCGAGAAAATCGATGGGAAATTCTTTGATGCAGTCGGTAAAGTCGACTCGGTCGAGCTGGCTACACGTGAACGTTTCGTCCAAGGTTTTACCGGGATGTCCATGAGAAATGAAAATTCGGAGTAAGTGGCGCAAGCGCGTTTCTACGTGTCCCCAGAATCGATGGGATTGTATATTCGTATGCACGTGATCTACGCCGAAACTGCTGGATCATGCGCAACAAGTATCGTCAGGGCCGTCGTAGGAATGGCAAAAAATTACTGAAAAGCATTTTCAGGATATTTAGAAGCGGTCTTCTTCAGAGATGTTTCCCAAAAACAACGTACCGAACAGGGCACAAGTGCAGACACGTTTTGAGATAGAGCGGGACTCTCGTCATCCTCCTAGATCTCTTTACGTCTGAATAAAAGATCACGCAAATTACATGCTATATCTGTAAAACGACATATTCGTTGAAAAGTTTCACGCTCTAGCTTACAATATTTTTCTTCTGCGCGAAGACACGTTTGCGTAAATTGGAATTCTCTCGAGAAGGACGGATCGTTTGTTAACACAGCCCTGATCCCTCGTGTTTGATATCGCATCGTCACATGGCTACCGCGCAAACGTCCTTCCGTGTTTACAGCGTGCAGGAAAAGCTCCACCCGCGAATAGTTTCCTCCTCATATTCGTATCGCCAAAATTGTACATTTTCTACGTTTGTAATGACGTTTAACGGAATCGGAGGAGGAAGTTATAGCTTCTAGAACTACCGACTGATAATTTGAAAGTCGTATCATGGGGTTAGCGGGACGAGAAGCGAATATACGTGTATATACGAGCACATGCGAGCTCCATTTTGCACTTCGATTGGTGAACAATTCAACGCGCGTTGAAAATGTGATCACGTAAATTTGATCAAGAGGCGATTCGTGTCTGTTTGGAGGTATCGTCGAAATAACGGGGACCAAGAAAGTGTACAAACGATAGTATTAGGGATCAAGGATATTCGGATACATCGAAAATATTGCTGGATAATTTCCTGCCTTCCGTTGTTGTTGTTGTTGTTGTTGTTGTTGTTGTTGTTATTGTTGTTCTATGCCGACCTATCAACAAAATAACTCGTACACGTATCGAATCGACCAAGGTACGAATGAATAAGAAAGTTTCGTGATTATTCTCCAAGCAATGGCATTTTTTTAAAATGAATCGTATATGCGTTTGAAAATATTATTGCGCGCAAAGTTTTTGAACAAATTAGTTCGACGATTCGCGATATTTTGTCCATTCGTTGATAAAAGTTTCATTCCTGTTAACTTACTACCTTCTGTTTTTCAGGTACGCTCATCCAAATCTTAGATAAACCAAAGGGAGCTCGAAGTAGATTGAGCGCGACGTTCGGAGGCAAAAGTGGTGGCGATAAGGAAGCAGTCAGACAGTGCTTTCTCTTTTCCAATCATCTGTTACTAACGACGCGTCAATCGGACGACGATGGTCGTTTGAATCTTGTCCCACAAATCGGAAAGATACCTCTTTCCGATGCGGTTTTAGTGGAGGACCCTAACGAGCAGAGTACCGCAGATGACGATGGTATTGCAACATTATTATCCTTCGGCCGAGGCTTCTTAGTGCTTTACTTAGTGCTTGTAGTTTCATGCCACTGCAATCGACTTAATCTTTTGCACTCAGTGGATGGTTTATCACTTGTGATTAAACGTAAATTATTGCGAAATTCTAGCAGCTTCGAACGGCAACAAGGGTCGTTCTTAGTTCGAAAATCTTTATAAAAATTTATTTCCACGAATTCGTTATGTATTTAAAGGACTAATTGATCAGCGGATTCGACGCGAAGACTTTTCAACGCTCCTAGCTCCTATCAGTAAAAAAAGCAGTAGTCAACTGTCACCTGTCTTCCTTTAAAATGTCTCATTTTTAAATCTCTAAGTAGACCAGCTGCTTCCCTATACGTAGAACGCTCCTTCTCTCTATTTTTAATTTGTTATGCGTTTATTTGCAACACTTCAAGCTTCTTCGACTTCGGGCCTGCGGCGACATTCCAAGCAGTGGATGATCTGTCTTGTGCAAAAGTGTGTTAAATACTTTACACGTAATTAATATAGTATTGCCGTGATTGCAAACTGATTTTAGAACTGTCAGTATGTTCGATGTCCAGCGGCATCAGCGAGAGCAGCGGAAGTGGTAGCACAAGTGCCAGTAGCCAATTGCAGAACCGTGACTTCAAAATCATACTCGACTTAAAAACTGGCGGATCTCAACTTACCGTACACCTTGTAGCTCCTACTATTCAGGTATGGCGTAGAACGATCGTAACAACGATCATTATTCACATATTCTCTATATAAGAATCATCCACGCGAAATTATATTGCCACAGATACGACGTTCTTTTTCATTTTTGCTGGCGTGATATTAAATAGAAACGGAACCTCTTTGATTATCTCTCTTTTCGTTACATTTTATACTTTCCATTTGCGAGAAAAGGCGAATTAACGAGATTTTTTTAATTAACAAATGAAGGAGAAAGCTGCTTGGATAAGCGATATTAGCCAGTGTATGGACAACGTTCAGTTCAACGATTTAATTCGGGGCTCGTTGTCGGACACCAGTTCCGTCACGATGCCTCAATCCATCAGAAACGACCCGAAGCTGTTCAAGGATGACGTAGATATCAGATTCAGTAGGACCTTAAATTCCTGCAAGCTGCCGCAAATTCGATCAGCCACTCCTGAAAGGCTACTTCAACGTCTCACGGACCTGAGATTTCTCAGTATAGATTTCCTCAATACGTTTTTGTTAACGTACCGAGTATTCACCAATGGCGTCACTGTACTGGAAGCTCTGAAGAAAGTGTTTTACGAGGCTGAGCCACCTGACGCCGAGATGCCTACTGGTTCCCTGGTGTAAGTTTCTAAATCTATTACCCGTTCAGACTGAACGTCTGAATCCTGTCTCTCCGTGGAACAAGTTGTAGCATACGTGTGACATACGAGAAACTTGAACTTTTCTAATTGGATGTAAATGCACATGTCCAGATCCTTAGACGTATTGGGCGGAAACGCAGCGGACTCGCAATTGCACGTGGACGATAGAAGACGAAGCAGCGTTTCACCGCGAAGAACCAGCGGGGCTAGTTCAGTTTCTGGTATATTTATCGACTTGTAAATTAACCTTACGTTATTAAAAAGTGGTTTCACGAAAGAAAATATCGATAAATTGTCTCTGAAAAATTCTATGTCCATCGAATACCATTCGTCTTTCTTTCGTACACAGGATACGGATCCGAAATAAGCGACAGCCGTGAAGCGAAGAGTCACGGTTCCTGCGACTCTAGCAGCGGCGTATACACGCTCAATTCAAAGGGATATTGGCGCAGTGCCGGATATAAAAAGGGTAAATCGTTTATTAAAGTAAAAGAGCGTAGCATTAGCTTTCTTCGCGTATGCGGAAGTGATAAATCGTACCTGTATGGCCACTGTGTTTCGAAAAAGTAAAATCCGGAAACAGAGTTCGAATAAAATGGCTTCATAGGTTATACGTATAAACAGCGCTTCTCCGTTTCTAACGTATCGTCGAATAATTACGAATCGCGTTCAAACACTTTTCGATTGTTGCAAATCGCACAAAGTATCGTCCATTTATAGCGAAGCGTTTAAGTAGCCGGAGCAGTAAATTATATATTGAAATGATATATTTGCAAATTGTTTAAAATTTCTTTTTTAAGTAGCTCTGTTTCGCAGTTACGGTACGCGATTAAGTAGATGGCAATTATTTTGAAGATCGTTGCATGATATATATATAGCGTATCTCTAGTTTTAGAAAAATTATCGCATTTTCTGCTTTACTCGAGCGATATGCTTTTTAACGCGTTAACGTTGTTACATCGTTAACGTTAACGATTCAACGACTCTGTCTGACAATAAACGATTACGTATTGTTAATGCCTGTCGAAATACGCGCCAGTCTTCTTGATTAATAAGCGCACGATATAGCAACGAACTAACATAACAAACTTGCCATTGTTAACGCCGCGAAATATGCGTGAAAGTTATTCTATGACTTCTATTAGTACGTATCGCTAAAAATATTTGTAACTGTCGATTAATGATTATTTTAGTGGACGAAGAGCAGCAACTAGGTTTGATTTCGGAAGCTCCTTCAATTATAAAACGAAGTCCTACTATACAGTCGTCCACTGCGTCCATTGGTTCTCAATCCCCTGCAACGCCACGAAAAATCAGCATTCGCGTGGACAAAGAAAAGAAAGAAGAAGACGACGGCTGTCATTTAACGATACCAAAAGTCATTGGTGTTTCGTCCAGCTCTGAAACACTCACGGGTAAGATAACGTTTCGGAAAAAGTGTATGGTCTTTTAATCGTATACGGGGGAATAGGTAATAGAAATCATAGAATAACTGCGAGTCGAAACTACAAGATCCATTTTCTTCTTTTATAAAATTTATTTTGAAAGCTAGGAGAGACTGGGGTATAAGGGAGCACTTAACTTTGGATTGCAATAGTAAACTATCAGAAGGCAAGAGGCATAGGGTCTCGTTAGAAGTCTTCGCCAGGCTTTAGGCTATGAAACGATGGAACGCTTTGCGACGAGAAGTAGTTGGTCACGGCTGAAAATATAATTTTCCGGGCGTATTGAAATATCCGCTTCGCTCAAGTGGCGGGATAAAACGGAACACTCGTTTAAAACCAACATATAGGTCGATGTTAATATAGTGGTTTACCCTCTTCTTCTCTCTTCCCGTTTCTTTTTTTTTTCGACGAATACAGAAGGATACAGACGTTTGGATCGAACGAGAGACGTGTCCCGTACATCGTAATTTTCTGGAGAACTAGAACAGCAGTTCGAATTTTATTCTGCAACCTAAGACTAACCTCACGGATTGTTGCGAGGAGTATTTAGACTCGCGTCGCGTAATGGCAACTCATCCGCAGCTTTTATCTAAGAGAAACGCCGACGTTCCGTTTTACGCCACTCTCCCTTGCATTTTACTGAGTCCTTTGCATTGAGATACATACATATATACATATACATATATATATATATATTAATATTATTTAAACAATTTCGTCTCACCTATGTTACGCATGCAGTATTATTAAGCGGTGTTACTCTTAAAAAAGGTAATATTTTCCAATCTATTATACCTCCGTTAATAACTACCGGCATACAGTATGAAATTATATCATTTGAAGGAAAATCGATTGTATAGTATTGAAAAAATTCTTCTTATCATATAATATCTTACCGTGACAAGCGCGTTTCGCGATAGCCGATGTTAAATAATAGCCTAACTAATTTCAGATAATACGGTAATAAGCGCGCCTTCCTCTCCGAGCAACCTGAGTTCAGTTACGTTGGTCGGATCAACTGGTTCCGGATCAGGATCAGGATCGGATCGAAGTCCGCAGGATGGCAGTACTTATTCGCGTGGCGTCTCCGAAGAAACGGATACACCTGTAGCAACGGATCCTCCGAAAGAGGGTACGCCAATCATGAAATTCGAGAGCTTAACGTGCCGCTTGTCGCGTGGCTCCTTCACGCAGACCGTGGCGTTATAATTTTCTCATACAATTATTTGCAAATTATCAGAGGAACAGTTTATCTACGAGGATGCCGAGTCTGAAACGTCGAAACAAGCGAAAGAGGAGACACCAACGAATACTCCTACAACACCGAAGGCGACGACAGCCAGCGAAACAACCGAGATCGAAGCAAGCAAACACGAGAAAGAGAAACAGCCAGCAAAAGAAACTGAGACTAGCAGTCCATCGGCGCAGCCCCCGTCTCCTCAACAAAATCAGCTTAATCAACAAAGGCAGCATCCACATCATAACGAACATAGAGCATCCATCGTCTCTGCTCCTGCGGTTACCGCAAGAAGTAGCTCGATTTCTACGATAACTGGAGTATGTCGAGAAATACGTTTCTTTAATACACTTAATGTTATTCGTACACGCATATACGCACATAACATGTCATGGTAGTTGAAATAAGTAGAACGTAGGAAAGTACGGCGTACGTAAGGCCGGTGATAGTACATTTTCTCTAAATTAATCATATTTTTTCATCGAGATATTATTGCCGAGATTACAAAGGATTTGACATTCGACGAGCTACGTATACGAGGACGCAACACTAATCGTATTTTTGATGCGATATCGTTGGTTGAGATATAAGTGAAATACTGAATACGTTATTTGCCTTTTGCAGAATTATTGGATGAGCAGGCGATCGATGCAAGAAATCGAAATGTCTTCTCAACAAGGCAACTTCCAGCACGACCAGGTTTCCAGCAAAGCTGGAGTAGTGATTACCAGCTTTCGGCAGAGTCATCGAAGGTTCGTTCGAGTATTCCTGACGTGTTTAACTGTATATCCATACGTTGTTGTACACATCATAAAAAGAAAGTGCGCATGTCGATCGATCCGTGGTTTTCATTTCCCGAAAACTATACGATATCGTCGTCTTTATACAAAAAATACGATCGAACAACGTTTATAGTCATCCACCGTATCCATTCGATGAAAACAGTAGCATGCAACTTCGAGGACATGTATAAATTGTATTGAGCTAATCGATACTATAATATTACGTTAAAATAACGATTAATCATTCTATCGAACGTGTACCGCGAATATAATTAAGGAACTAATTTGTACAGACGTTTGTATCTTGAAAGAGAGAAGAAAGAAAAAAAAAAGAAAGAAAAATTATCTCTATTTCGTTTCACGGTATCGCTAATGAATGTTGACTGTAATAAAGGTATTTTTCACTTTCTTACGCATGAGTGCTTTGTCTCGGTATTCTTACGTGTTTTCTTCCGCCTTCAAATAAATCTTCCTTGTTTTTCTTGTAGACAGAGATATTCGTATTTTTCTATCCTCGTTTAAACAACACTATCATCTATTCTCTCTATTATTTATAAAGTACTGCATACGTAACGATTGGAAAGTTTATGTGTATCTTATTATATTACTTTTACTACAAAGTATATATAGCTTCTCCTTATTATAATTAACGACCATCGTATATCTGATATTCTTCTAGTTTAATATAGTTTCTTTTATCTCTACATATATTGTTTATCCTTAGGAGATTAAGTAATACGTCGAAGTTCCAAGATTTCTGGCTTGAGTTTGTAATTAGAGAATTATGTCTTTTCAGTGACACGAACGAACGGATTTTTGAAAGTATCGTAACGTAGTTATAAAATCGATTGTCGAGGCTCGGTTTCGTCATTTCGCACGTTTTATACGATATTTATATTCAACGCGATAATACGCGAATAATATTCTCCCGAAACAACGTAGTTCTAACGTAGATTCTAACATCGATGTAAATCGTTTCAATTGGTAACTCGACATGCTTATTTCGTACGCATTTGTCTGCCGTTTCGAGTACAACATCCTTCAAATATTTCATGAAACGAATCTTTCAATCCAGGATAATACTTTAGTTATTTTAATGCAATTGTATTTCATATGACGTTTTGTATCACTTATAGCGTTGGACCTGTACCTATCTGGTAAGTGTCATCGTTTCTGCTTCTGAAACACTACTATTTTTCACTCTGTGTGGCGCATGATCAACTCTCTCTCTCTCTTTCACAAACTCACGTGTATGCTCTGTCGTCGTTTTATTGTTCGCGTTCACTCGAAGCACATTGCAAAATTTCTTAAATTTTCCATACATCCCGAAAGGTACACCTAGCTTTTCTTATATTTATCGAAAGCAGAATTCACCGCGTACAAAGAATATAATATCTATATATAATATATCAATTCGACGTAGTTGTTTGTAATTTAAGTCGCAAATAGTTTAAACTATAGTAACGAGTAACAGGAATCGTAAGATGGTACGAAGTCCTATTTCAGGGAATTATAACTTGTACAAAATCTTTTTGCAAACCTACTTTTCTCAAATAATGTACAAGACTTTGAATGCATGGACACCCGAACCTAATTTATTATAAATATCGACTATCTTAAAACCAAGATTCTATATTATAATCGCATAGTATTTTTTCAAAGGTATTTTTATTATCTCAATATCTATTCTTCAAAGGAAATAATTAAAGCTGTATCGATATCTTGTAATATATTTCTTGAACATTTTCTATGCATCGTACTACCTACTTTCATTTTATTACTAATTACCCTGCATCATGGGCGAGCTAAACGAAATAGAAATAGTTTGAACTGTTTAGACGTCTTGTATTGATCGATATTCGCGGTAATAGTGTCACTTCTGCGGTTATAGTTTAGTACAGTAACGGGATACAGCTATTGCATTGTCGGTATTTGTTAATCAACTAGACAGCAAGGCGCACACTAGTACACATTAGATTCTAGATTAGAGAAATCATTCGCAATAGGCTGACCTATTTACTAATCCAGTATTTCTTTATCGCAAAAAATCGCATAAGGCATATACATGTACATATGTATATAGCGTCGATATTAACAATATTAAAATGCAAATATAATGAAAATTTTATTATTTTCATTTATGCAATACGTGATATAAAAATTTAAGGAATGAACTTGCAATAATATGTTCCTACTACGTTTCACGATAGTTCGTTCAGAATGCCGTTGCATAGAAGATAAGTACGGTTGACATTGCAAAATACAAATTCAAGTGATAAAAGTTGTAAGATTCAGCGTATTTCGAATGATCAGTAGAAAGAAATATGATTTAGATTTTTCTTTTTTTTTTTTCGTAATGTGCCGAGTAGTTTGTAGATATAATAAAGGAAAAAATATGTGTCTGTGTATTGTCACACATGTTAGATGTTCACTATTATCTATAAAATTACAAACGATATAAAGTTTAATATTCTCTCGTCTTCGTTAGTAAATATATATTTTAACGTTACAAATTGTAACATGTAAATTTACTGATTATTCAAATGTTGTACGGGCTAAATTTGATGGGGAACAAACATGTTTCAGAAAAAGTAATCATCCGATGCTACGAAACTGTCGAGTAATTTATTATCTATGCTTTACCGAAGATCTTAAACGTAAAAGATATTCGCTTAGATCAAAAGCCTATCTCTGGCAAAGAAAAACCTTTGATTCGAATCACGATGATTCTCGAAAGGGAATTTAATAAGAAAAAAAAAAAAAAAAAAATGGTGGAACAAACAATATTACGTATGTTGAAAATATATATTCGAATAAGCAACAGTATGTTAACAACGACAAGCCACTAATCAAATAATATACTTTATGATTATTTATTTGAATAATACGAGGATATATTAAATGGCATAACAATTTACAAATGCTAATGATATGCATGCTATGTAACGAATTATGTGTAATATCATAGCTGAAACGTTTCATACTATTCAAAAGAATAATCATAACGGTAGAAAAATGAATGTTCGTTTAATACGTACAAACAGCGTAAAAACGAATTCAAAGGAGAAAGGATTAACGTTGCTTAATTTATATATCTAGGAGTAGTACCTCGACGGCTGCAACTGCATTTGCAATTGCAACATCTGCGTCGAGCAACCCCCCGGACAAGGGCATCGATGGAAATAATCGCAGTGGTTCTTGCCGAGACAAAAACAGACGCAAGGAGTCGGTCATGTCAACGGCAGCCACGATGCGAGTGTTAAACGTTTTGAGGCATTGGGTCTCGAAACACGCTCAAGACTTCGAGTCTGATCAGACGTTGAAAAATCTGATGATCGAATTCCTCGAGGATATTATGTGCTGCTCGAATCTTCTTCCGGCCGAACACAAGGCCGCGAGCCAACTTCTTCGATTGATCACGAAAGAAGAGCCAGAGAGCAGCAAAGTGGATCTGAAGAAACTATTGGCACCTCCCACCGTACGTATACGCGAAATATCGATGACCAAACCTAAGCAGACACGTTAATTCTTTTTCTGTATTTTTCTTAGCGAAAAATATTGCGCGACAAGTCGGAATATATTGAAAAAAATTGTCACCGGGTTTCAGGTGCAAACCAAAGAAAGCATCGAGACGCTATCAGCGCTTGAGATCGCGGAACAAATGACGTACTTGGACCACAAGATCTTCGTGTCTATTTCGAGCGAGTAAGTTACTCTAACTCGTTGTTCCGCCTGCGAATCGTTAAAGTCTCGCCGTGAAAATAAACGTATTTGGACAAAGAAGATTCGTTCGACTTGCGTACATCGATACAGGAACGCTGATGTGCAAGGTATTCGTAATCCTCTTCTATTTCTGCGCAGGGAATTTCTTGGACAAGCGTGGATGAAAACTGACAAGGCAACACGCGCACCTAATATTCTCTTAATGACGAAGAGATTCAACGAAGTGTCGCAGTTGGTCGTCTCCGAGATTATCCGGCGTTCGAATATGTCAGCGAGAGTTGCAGCGATCGAGAAGTGGGCCGCGGTCGCAGACATCAGCAGGGTTTTGCACAATTACAACGGTGTGCTACAGATTTGCGCAGCTTTCACGAACAGCAGTGTCTTCAGATTGAAGAAGACTTGGGAAAAAGTTTCTAAAACGGTAAGGAACGGTCGCGCGAGTTCGGCGATACCGATGGCGACTAACAAACATACACGAGCCGTTTCGTTTGTTTTATAGACGAAGCAAACGATCGAAAGACTGCAGAATATCGTGTCCTCGGACGGTCGCTTTAGAAATCTACGGCACGCTCTGCATCGATGCGATCCACCTTGCATTCCTTATTTAGGATTGTATCTGACCGATCTTTCTTTCATAGAAGAGGGTACACCAACTACGACCGAAGATGGCCTTTTAAACTTTTCCAAAATGAGAATGGTATATCTATCAGTATAATATATCAGTATTTTTATTATCGCGTAATAACGTTACGTTATTAATAGCGAACATATTTATGACTCGTTCATGCGGTAAAATTGTTACCGTAAAAAATTAATAAGAGAAGAGAGGGAGAGAGATATCGCGAATCGAAAACGTATAAATTTGCCTAGTTCCAGCCAATTCCTTAAATCCAGTTCGAAGGTTCGAGAAAATTTTTCGATTCATTTCCAGATCGCCCACGTGATTCGAGAGATAAAACGTTTCCAACAGACACCCTACAAGATCGAACTGATAACGAAAGTTACGAATTATCTGCTGGACCCGTCGTTGATGTTAAACGAGAAGGATCTATATCGCATGTCCTTGGAGATCGAACCAAGAACATCCAGGCTAAGTAGTTCAACCTTGATTAATCTGCCACCTTCTGTGAGCCATACATCCGCAAAGTAAACTTAAGTATCAAGCCACTTCAATTATCGATACGTAATTATCCTTGTCTTATCCTCGGGCTATTTTCTAGATAACACGGAAAACGGTAAAAGAGAAAAAGAAAAAAAAAAGAAGGGAAAAGCGAAAGAAAGAAATACTCACACTGAGCGTTGAATCTCAATTGCTCAATCGTGATTGAGGGAAGAGTTTACGGGTTTAAATGTGCACTCAACTCGTTGATTCTATACGAATCGTACGATTAGCATTCTCGTTTTTCATCACGAGAAAAGGACGAAATAAATGTCCAGCCGAAGTTATAATCCAAAGCCTAACCGGCGAGCGTATCCTGATATTCTCCGAGTTTCTTCGAAAGTAGATGTCCAATATTTCTTGCAAATAGTACGAACGGCGTCGGTTTATGTCGGACACCAGCCAATGTGTTTTCAACCCCGTCCATTTCTGTCCAGTCTCGCTCGTCGTCACAGTCACAGTAACGTCCGTTTTCCCTGTATTTCGATTTGTGAATTTCAATGTATGTTTACGTCGAGTCCGGGAAAAGCGCTGTTCGCTGCTACTCGAACGAGTAATTTGAACGGGGGCGGAAGATTTCTTCGAAACTTTCAACATTTTTGTCGAAACGCCGGATCGTTCCGATCACAGGTACACGCGGAGAAAGAGTTTGTAGTTCGTACGAACGTTACCACCGTATTTCTATTTTATTTGGCAAACCGTATCGATGATCACTGTCGTCGATATGTACGAGACGTACGACTTGGTCGAGGGACGACGTTAAACAGATGGACGACGTCGGTAACATGATCCAATTCGACGGAGCGTAGACTAGCTAAACGTCGCTCAATCGAGCAGTATTAATCCTTGAGACGCACCAATGCAAATGAATATTAATATTAAAAGATGCTAGCGACGGAGATTAGCAGCAGAGATCGAAGATTGTATTTGACAATCAGTAGAGTAATGAAATAATGCCTTCGATCGGCTCCTAGTCCTCGTCTAACTTTATTCCCTATTTCCAAACTTCCCTGTTCTTATCGTTCCTTAATGTCGTTACAATACCGTAATATAGTAGGGGTATATAGTATGCGCTTAATTTTACATCTTTTTACTTGTTTCTCCATTGGTACTGTCTTTTAGAAGAAAATTTGCCGAAGAGTTTCGTTAGGAGAGCGGGACTTGTTATAATTTCCATCGTATCGTTATCTTCTCCATAGAAAGATGGATCGTTAAAAATGCAAAGATTTGTGATTTCTATCTCGTGTATTTTTAACGCATTTGTCGTGTAAAGTTTACTTGCATATTGAGAACGCGCATATCAGTAAAGATGTATCTAAATGTAATCTAAAAACGTTTAAGTCCGTCATACTTGACGACTTAAATATATTTGTCGTATCGCTGAAGCAAGCGGGTTATTTATCAAACTGGATAGGTTATGCTCCGTTACGTTATATTATATATTTCGTCCTGTTCTATTCATTATAATTAAACGAGAACAGAAGCGCTCGTGTTACTTACTACGTTTTATTACTACGTTATTAAAGAATCGAAGAAGAAGAAGGAAAAAGATTTACAACCATTGATTTTGAATGTTCAAATGCAGTAACGAATTCAATGACAAAGTGCTTATCAGATCGAGATATATAATACGTGCAAAATAATAGAATAAAGAAAGATGTTCTTTGCACATTGATCATTAGCCAAAAATATACATAGAGTAATATTCTCTGTCGCTTCCTCTTATACGTTTGTCTCCTTTTAAGAAGAAACAATGTTAGTGATAAGCTTCAGTAATCAGCTGGATCCTTCCCTTTTTTCATCCAATTGTCGAAAGGACATTCCACGGATAATCCTCGTTATACTTTCCTCGATGTAAGATTCCACTTTATATAGTTTATAGTCACGTCGATCTCGGTATTGGCTATGCTTTGTGTTCGAAATGTTTGAGTTGTTTTTAGGCGTATCGCGTATCGTTTCGCGTGAATTTCTATTTACCTGTCTTTTATCTAGATATGATTCTATGATAATTCTAGTCAGTCTGTACAGAGAATGAGAAAAAAGAAACATGACGTATGAACTACGTGAAACATGTTCTTTAGCCAGCACGTTCCCCGCAGAAGTTTCACGCGAATAAAGGAATCAACGGGATATTACAGCGAGCCACTTTTCCATAACCATTGTAAATCCTGAACTAGTCGTGTTTTCTTTTTTTTTTTTTCTATTGATCGTAGCTTATTTGGATCGTAAATTTACATTGTATAAATATCTGTGATGGAAGAAAATAATAATTATTGTAAATGCAAAGCGTATCGCTCGTAAATGTTGTTGAAAGTCAAATGGACTATAACCCGCGTAATTAAAGTAAACCATGCATGAAATTTTATCACTGATATTTTCGTCAACGTCGAACACACTCGTAAAACAAAACTAGAGATTATACGAGAACAAATGTATTCGTCCGTGACGAAATTCAAAATGAAATATCACGGTGAAGTACACAAATGCAATCCTCGATTCTTTTCTTCTTTGAATGCTTCGTACAGACGAAACGTATATTCCACATATTTTTAATTCCATTAATTGCTATACCATAACCGTATGATGTTTAATTCGACACGTACGCGGTTTACGTACGTCGTTTCATGAAAATCTCACGTGTTCCTGTTTCTCGCATCGATTACCTTCTCGTATTTGTTAACACACTGATCGAGTTTTAAAACGATCGAATTTGTGTACTTTCATCGAGAGTCATTTCTTCCTGGAGTTTCTCTATTTTAACCATCAAATACTTTTACGGGTCAGGAATAGAGTACCTGAATACAAAGCCCCAATCTCGTTATTAATTTTATTAATAACAATGTATCGTCGCTCTTAAAATGAAAGATACGAATTACCTTAAAGAATCTGTGTTCACGCGTGACTTTCTTTACTAAAGGCTTCTGTAAAAACAGTTATACTTAAACAGATTCCGAATGGAATAGCGGCATAGAACAAATGTACAAATTGATACGCACTTGGATAATTTTGCGCAGCATATCGTTCTCATAATCAAAGTGTTATCGATTCCCTTTTGTGTTCCACGAGATTTCGTATCTTACGTTTCAAGATACTTCTCGTTGCCGTGTTAAAAGCGTCGATCAGCTTTACGAGTAATTTTAACACGACTCTTACATATCTCGAATCACCGAAAAATCGGGAGAAATGAAAGAGAGATCTTTTACTTTTCCGATCTTTATCGATATCGAAGACAATCCACGGAATTTCCGAAAATGTATCGTTGTTGATCGAACGAGACTAGTAAAAATATGTGCCAATTTCTTTTCCAGACACGATAAACCGTTAGAAAGCTGATCCTATGATCGATTTATAGCGAAGCTCGTGTAACGTCGTAGAAAGATATTCTCTGCTAAAGTTACTTATTTATAGTCTGCCAGTGATTTATCATTTATCGTATTTATAATTAAATTCCTCGACTTTATAACATTATCTTATATACGCTCTTTTCTCGTTCCGAACGTAGAGCTATATTTTCTTTCGACGGATTTCTCGAGTAATTGCAGGTATCTTAGAACGAGTAAATATTCGATTTTCGAGTAATTTTGCGCACAAATTTGCACGCTCGGTCACGAATCGCGTTTCATTTGCAGTTTTGCGTAAATTGCTTAAAAGACGTGTATCAAGTTCACTGGTATTTTTCTGTATAGACGCGACAGACATACTCATATACACACGCACGCACACAAACAAACAAACACACGAATACACAATATTAAATGACAATTTAGACAGAACTAGATAACTATTACTGTTATTGATAAATGCGGATATAAATGGTTTATTATCTATATCACAAACGTTATAGAAATGTCAAATTAAACGACGTTTTCCTCTAAATATCAAAGCAAACGATATCCATAGATTCTATAAATTGTTATGCCACAATGTCGCATAAAGTCTTCTCGATTACGGGCACTTGTAAGATTATTAGTAAACCTTAGATTAGTACGAGTCTTTGATCAGATGAAAAGGAAGGTGACACAAACTATCTATATCGTACCTATAATCAGAATATACATGTATAAAGAATAAGAGCTAACGGGGATTTAAAAGCATTTCATCAAAAAGCTTGGTGAGCTTTGTCGAATCGAATCGAATCGTTATGAAATTTGTCGCTGCTGCATTAAACGAAATTACTACAAACGCGGAATTCCTAAATATTAATTTGTTCAATTATCAATCTCTCGATACCTTAAATGATCGACGTTTAATCGCCCGTATAGCTTTTTTCTTCTTTTTTCCTTTTTTTTTTTTACTTTGAAACTCGTTCGAAAACGTTAAAAGTTCGCTTAAACGTTGGAATTACATCTGTAAAAGTCTAACCAATGGAACGGAACGTTGAACGTTTCGACTTCAGGATAATGCTCATAATGGAAAAGTAGATGACCTAGAACAAAAGTATCGTCGAATAGTTTTGTTATTATGTAACACCGGACACTCGTAAGGATTACATTATTCGACCGAACGAATTTCCGATGGCTCGCTGCCATACAAAACTTTCACGATCAGAGAAAATCAAAACAAATCCGAATACGTACTCTGTAGCGTAATGAAAGAACTCTTGAACACATACGTACATGTACGTACATGTGTGTAGATGTATACGTGCAAAGTGTCCAGTCCTATTTAATTTAACGTTGCTTTAAAAACGTTAGATTTTCTAACGATGTGATTTCACATGATTTATATTTATATTACGTACGTTGTAATTACATGTACTTAGTTAGCATTATGTTTCGTTTGGATTTATTTATTGCAATTACGTCGTAATACTTCATAATCTTCAATTGTATTATATTAAAATAAAGCAATCAAATATTTTCAACGTATCGTCGATGTTGTTGTTACATGGGTATAGCTTTAGCTGCGTTATAAATCTTCAATCATTTATTCCGTATATCATAGATGTTGTTTTAGTTATTCGTAAAGATAAACTTAATACGTCTGAGATTTTCGTCTACGGATAACAAAAAGAAACGATTGGAGGCAAAATTTAAACAATTCTTTCGCAAAGTAAAACATAACTCCGGTAATAACATAACTCCAGAAGAATGATTGATAAATTTGTACGTTCCTGCAAGGTTTGTATTATCGTAATTATAATTTTCCAGTTATGTATGTCAACAAACCAATAAATTAGCGATGGAAAGTAAGCTTCTTTTATTTTCATTTTATTTGCTAATTTATTATATTTTATTTACGAAAGTCCGCGCGCTAGTCGTAAGAACTTTGAATCTATTCGATTCGCCCAACAACACCGATCTAATAAGAAGCCTAAAACTAATCAAGCTAAATTATCAAATGTTTCACGTATTTACCGTTTTAAGTAGAAATGTTGAAAACGAATGGAGGCAAGTGCTCAATCTGTGGGAAGGTACATGGGAAACGTACATCAACGGAATAAGCATCGTATACTTTACAGAACATGGAAAGCCTGAAATCCTTGTAACGCGCGATTTTCTTTTAATGTTTCGAATCACCATAACCCGAGAATATATCATCGGTATGGTACTTCAACTTAGGTCGTTGAATTTCTAGCGATCTGCGCTGTAGTTTTTATGAAAATAGAAACGGTCGTGTTCCGGTTAAAGATCCCGGTTAAAATCACGAAACGAGTATACAAAGTCTGTAAAACGCGTTACATATATTCGTTATAAAACCTGAGAACCTTTAGAGAACGAGTTTCATTCGTTAGAAAGAAGTTGGATCTCCGAAATGATGTATAACGATCGAATGATGTTAGCGTCGTTCCCCAACTTTTGAGCAAAGCAACGACGAACACGAACAACTGTCAAAAATTAGAATTTACTTGTGGACGTTGGTGAGATTCGAAATTTCGAGCAGCCATCTCGATTTGAAAATCGATACGTTGTCTATTTAAGATTACGTTTAAGACCTTCGAAGATATCTATAACTTGTTAGGTTGTCCGAAAAGTTTCTTTCGTTTTCTAAGGAAATAATGGACGCACCGCATTCTCTGTTTTATATTATCTTTGTCGAATCGTGTACGATCATAGCAATAGAAATAGAAGAAAATGGATCGTACATGATTCGATAAAATGATATAAAACGAAAAAAGGTTGCGCATCTATTGTTTCCGTAGAAAAGGAGAGAGACTTTCGGCACGATCTAATATAATTGCGCGTGGATGCGTGTGCGTGTGAGATACGAACGATTGGAGTTGCGTGATAATTGTAGATTCGTAGCGTGCGACCACGTTCCTTTAACATAGTTAACTTAAGCGGAATCACAAATCATCAGCTGGTTGTGAGTAAATGTTAATTATATATCCACCGTTAACGTGGACATTTAGATGTACGATGTCGGCAATTAGATCGAGTAGTTTACACCGATGCAAGAATTACGATGCGTTAACCGATTGTCGATGGAAGTCTGTAAATCAAAAGAAAATACAAAATCGATACAATCGCAATGAGCATGATCGAGGGCACTTTTCGTTATGTAACTTAACCTAAAGTTATAGCCGTAAGAGCTTTTCTACTTTACCGTGAATAACTGGGTTATAAGTTTATCCTCTTCTTTGAGTTACACGTTGAAAGTTGTACTCGGTATTTCATTTAAATTATGACATTTTACGAGGAGGAACAACAACCTCTTATTAATCGTCAAACTTCGAGAAACGCGATTGTTCCAAATTTTTCAATCGGTTGCAATCGAGATATACGTTTATTAGTAAGTTCGAGATCAAAGAATCCGCTCGATATTTCTTCGCGTTATTTATTAAATATAAATTATGATCCGATCGGAATTTTTTCCAACGATATCGCATGAAACTGGATTGGATATACTTTTTCGTAATTATGACGGATTAGTAATTTTCCTAACGGACAGACGTTAGGCATCGTGCGTGAAACGATATAACGTAATAACTTCTGCACTAACTTTATCGCAACGTTCCATGTAAATATCGTAGAGTTTACTATTGAGATTGTGAAAAGTGGCTCGCAGGATTGAGTCGAAGAGTATGCAAGAGATATGATACGTATCTTCGGTAGCGTGTAATTGCAATCTCACTCGTTATAACGCTGTATGTCACGTTTGATTCAATCGAGTACTTCTATGTCACATATGTTTTTTATAAACTGGTGAGAAGCAAATACGACGAAGAAACGAATTCTCTTGTTCAAGAATAATTAAGGAAGAAGGCCAACATCTGTTCAAATATCAAATTTGAATGCTATACATTAATCGTTAATATTATCTATTATCTATCAAACATTTTATATCTTTTCTCTCTCGATCTGTATACATTAAATAGAAAATATTCTTCTGTAAGTCGTTTCGATTTTTGTTACAATTACCCACTTTCCGAACGATATCCTAACGTTTCTGTCGATCTCTTCTTTGTTTCTTTCTATCGTTGTTTTTTTTTTTTTTTACTGACAGGTTCGTCGCATACGCAAGTAAGTACATACTCGGACAAATTACAAATACGCGAAGGTGATAACGAACGTGGTAACATTGTATCGCCGCTGACTGAAAACTTTCACGGAGCTGCGCCAGTGAAATTGAACGCCGCGGCACAATTAAAAATACCAAGCTAAACATCGTCCAGAAATAAGAAAAAATATCTTTTCCTGTTGTTGCGTTTAAACGAATCCGACGACAATAACAGCGGACGCTCTTTAAAGAAAACTTCCATAGATCGTTGCATTGCACCTCGTGTCTTTCTCCCTCCCTCTTTCCATAAAAAAAAAAATCGCTTTTTAACTTCAGCTGCTTTTAAAACTAACGGCAGTATCGCTGTTTTTAAAGCGATTTCAATAATTCATTCGGCCGAGCACACCGCCTTACGATGTTTTCTTTTCACGATTTTCACGATTTACCTAGCATAGCATTGTTTTACACACAGTACGACTCTTCGTCCGTGTGTTTTTATTCTTATAGAGCCACCTATTGTCCGCGATTCCGATTGTTACGCTGTTTTCGACGTTCCCTGGAATACGAGTATCTTGTAAAAAAGAGAAGCAGCTGCGATCTATTATTTACGATCGATATCCGGCCATGCTATAAATCGGAGGATAAAGCTTGCTGTCGGCAACGCGATTATAAAAATTTGACGTCTCGATTTTCAATCTGCTGTTTAGCGGATGTCGAAACGTTGGGCACTAGCGACAGTCTTTTCTCGTTTACGAAAGAGGCATTCGTTTATTGTGCGCGCACTCGACGACGCGACTGCCGCGTGATTTCTTTTTTTGCTCTAGCTTGCATCAATAAAAATTTCAATTTCTTCTTCTGCCTAATAACGCCGTGCATAAATGTTAAAGCAACAGTTTTGTCGCTGGTGCTCGACCGGCCGTAACCACGCGAAACAAACATTTTTATAACTTGCACATTAATGAGAAGAGTCGTGAATGTAATAGGCATGAATTATACTTACTGCGGTATTAGCTGGAGGGCTTAATACGAACGAGTAACGGCCATTGCAATTATATTTTCCGCGTTATTTTGCGCCTGCTGGAAAACGTATGGTGGCAACAAAAGTATAGAGAGATTATGCTTGCAGTTTATTTTCATGCAAAGCGTATGGATTACGGAAACATAATTTTCCAACTTTAATCGAGTTATCGAAGGATATAATAACGACGGGTGTAATTTTACTTGCGCGAATCCCGCACGAATACCGTCAGTTGCTCGAATTCTCGTTGCAATTGTTTAATTATTCGCTCCGCGAAGCGTTCGATTAAAGAATCTATCGAACGATTTGAATTCGCCTAGGTTGCAGTGTTCTCATTGTTGCGTTTCGCGAATAGGTGTGTCCTGATATTTTTATTCGGAGATATTTTGAATAAGTAGCGAAAACTGCTTTTATTTACCTAGCTGTTTCGATTACATTTCCTTTCTATTTTGCTCTAGTTTCGAAATAGTGGCGCATGATTCCGTACGCGCGGTTCCCACGTGCACGCAATTGTAGGTTCAGGTAATGACAAAACCAATTAGTATAATAATTTAACGCGCACTGCTTACCACACTAGCGCAATTCGCGCGTAATTTTCCTCGGCCGATAACCCGGTTGTCTCGCTGCTGTGTTACTACTTTACAGCTTCGTTATTGTATCGGTTCGTGTGCCAACAAATATGGACTCTGTTACGGGGATAGATAGGTACGTACAACGTTCGATCTATGCATCTACCTATCACGATGTCGAGGCGAATTTAAAAATCTGAATATCACACAGGAATCTTGGCTAATGCATAGAATATCGAAAGGCAAACGAACGAAACGTAGCAAGGCGGTAAATCTAAAAGCTGAGACGAACAGTGACTGCTTGTGATTTCGTTGTATATTTATACGATACGGGTACCAACAACGGCATAACGTGATTCATTCATAACACGGTCGACAGTTTGGTGTATCGTCGTGTCGCGTGTTTGCGTTTGAAATGAAGCGCACGGTTAGAATCGCCGCATTTATCGACAGCTTTTTGCCCCTTGGTTCGTTAACATTGTCAATACGCATTGCTGCCTTTGCACGTTCTGGCAGAAATCATTACGTCGCATTGAAATGGAAGATAATTATAACGCAACTGTTACCGATCCTTTGAATGCCCACATTGATCAGTTTGCGAACCAAACCCCCGGATTACAATGGTTTTCGTATTATATACATCAAAGGGGGTTGCTTGGCGCATCGAGCCTCGAAATCTCTACCATAACTATAACGGTATAAGATTTCATTATTATTTCCGATTGTGTTAATGTACCTACCATCGCTTGCCGGCAATATCGTGTATTATTGCCAACAACCGTTAATTAGTTACGAATAATTTCCTTCGGATACGATTAAGTTTGACTAGGATTTTAGTTACCCAGTCTCTTTAGATACATACATATATAATTCTTCCACTAGCTAATATTTTTTTTATGTACTACGTACCTTCGTTACTTTCTAGGAGATGTTTAATTACGCTAATTATCTTCCTCTTTGCGCATCTTCCCCTTTTCCTTATCGGTATTCATTAGCGAAGTAAATTAATTTCCATGGTTAATAACAAAAACTTGGCCAGTGAGGAATATTTACACGTAAAAGTACATGCTACGTTAATTTCGACGATGACTTTTAGACGAACGGAATAACCAAAGTCAAAAGACAAATATCCTTTATCCACGGTAATTTAACTCTCCGACATGTGTGTATCTTTCCACTCTTTCGATGCTACTCGAAGGATAATCGTAAATGAAACGAAGTTTTCCAAGCTCGAGTTTTCTATGTTTATCTTACCAGGACGTAATACCTTGTAGGACGAAACAAAACGGCGAGAGACAGTTTTTCATTGAAATTCCGAATTTCTATTCAGCCGCATCGTTCTTCGTGCAATTCGTCGTGCGATGAGATGTACGCGTAGACTGTGGGAATTCTTTCGCGATTCTCGCTTTTTAACGCTCTTAAAAACGCTAAATTGTTAATACAATTTATATTTGCACAATAGAGAAAGATAATAACCGTAACTTCACAGGCACGCTACGATGACCGTCGATTTAATTCATGTATATCCAAGAATTATCTTTTATACGTGAAATTCTCAGTCCTCTGTACCACGTCACAGCTACAAAATTTATTCTACAATCCACGCTCGATGAACGAATTTGGAGTTATTTAGTAATTCTTCTTTTTTACGTGCATTTTACGATAGGCGTATTTATCATCCGCGTTTATTTTTACTTTAATCGATTCTATTTTATCGACAACAATTATTTCAGAAAAACGATATCTATGATTTGAAGAAAGAAACCGCGCCAAGTAAGTGAAAATTAATGGAGCGAATCTAATCTAAGCTTTGTACGTTTTGTAACGAGTGGCCATTTTTGATTAGTTAAAATCGTAAATTCCGTGAAAATCACCTGTTACAGTCAATTAGTTTTTTCAGTCTTCTGGTCCGTGTTTTATTCCAAGTTTATTATTTCTGATAAATTTTATTTAACGTAACGTAAATATAACATTGGCAGTCGTTTTAATATCGGAATTCGATCGTAATTGGCTCGAGAATTTTTAGCATTTATGATCAAAATTCTCAGTTCTCTGGTAACTCTCGGTCCTCTGTTAAATAATAATAAGTAATAATAAAACACGATAGAGCATTGAGAAAAGTACCCAGGAACCTGGTAAGCGTGCATCGGCTGTATTTACGTTACGTAGATACTCGAATCATCGTATAGATACTTTAAGTAAAGTTATAATTCAGTTTTTATCGGATCGCGTTTCGTTATCACCGATGAATGAACCAGAGCTACACGTATCAAAGTTCTATCTGTAAAACTTCGTGAATTAACGCATCGATATTTGAGACCTCTCGTATTTCGTTGATTGGTCCGCTTATACGTCGACTAATCGACAGTACCCGCTATTCAGAACGCGGATTCAAAATTCAAAGCAATGGCCTTTTACCTAGCTCGCTCTATGTTCATGAATAATTTCGGCACTTTACCTCTAGTTCGCATAATCGATTGTTACTCGATCAATTGCACGTATTTTCAAACGTACCGTATAGGCTATCGGACACATACATATGTGTCCTATGACGTACAAAGGTATCTCTGAAACGTCGTATGTGTAAGCAAATTGCGGCACAGTGTCATCGGCCAACGCCGAACAAAGTTATCTCCGTTACGAATCTGACTTCTTTTTACGCCCTAACTCTCCTCGCATATGTAACTACGGAAAATTTAGAGTCAAAGCGAGTTGCATGCCTATTACAGTCGTGGTTCGTTTCACACAGTGTAGTATACTGTTAGAAGAGCGCGATGTGATATAGCGCGGCCGCTTTCAATACTTGCGGCATTTTGTGCAATTAGGTAACAACCGTAATATTATATGAGATCAAAGGAACGGATATCACGGTTGACGTAAACCACAATCGGAGAAGCAACTTTGAACAGCCGTCGTCATTCATAGCTTTTAGTTCGCACAAACCTTACGAGCATCGCACTGGAACACAGAAATCTAATGAACATTCTTTTGCATGCACTTGGCGCTTCGTTGTGAATGTTCAGTTGGCAAATGTCTCTGTAGAACTCGCACACCGATGTAATGAGAACAAGTTGGACCGTTATTAATTGTAATCGCGGCCGTGCACGCTTTTAATTAATGCTCTTTTAATTAAGATCATAATTATGAGTCGCCTGCCACAGATGCTGTCCTGTGTTCGGTCGTACAAGAATCTCTACGATGCTCTTCTCCCCTTTTTGTGCTTCTTTTTTTTTAGCGCTTTCAAATCGCCTTAAGGTATATTAACTACCAAGGAAGTGTGCGCCTCTCGTTTTAGAAACCACACGCGAGAACTCGAGGATGCGTTTTAGCTGTGACCATCGCGTCTCGATTCGCGAATGAAACGCACCGAATTGCAAAGTTAGACGTTTCGTAAGGACGACCAGATAAGCGGAGGCATGATTTTGTTGTAACCGTGATGATACGTTCGACGTAAATATTTCAACTTGGGGTAATATTAGGAAGAAAATTGGGCTGTTTAAGCGATAGTTGTTGAAACAACTACGATTACAATTCAAATATTTAACATTTCTATGTTCCTGTGCCGTGAAATATATAGACACGTGTATATTAAACACACGCTAAACGTAACATCGACTGTTCCCACAGACGATGGTAGTTCCATTAATCTAATTTAATTAGCTCTTCAAACAATAACCTACCTCGCTATCCCCGTAAAACTATCAACATTATCCGTTCTTTCGCAAGTAAAATATTTCTTTTAGACTAAGCGAAATACGAACGCGTAATTCTTTAACGAAATAATTTAACGGACGAATGGCTCTTTCGTTCTAAAGTATGTACAACTTTATCGTCAAATTCGTTCACGTTTCTTCGGTAATCTCGTATCGCGTACAAAGGGAAACAGTTTCACGGAGAACAGTTTTAAAGAGATTTCGAGGTAAAAGAGGCCACTTGCGTAAGCACGCGTTATTCATATAGCTCTGCTTTTCGATTCTCCTATAAACCGGAAACAAAGAGCAAGGGAAAATCGTATTATACTCTGCATCAGGCCAAGTATGTATGCAAGTACCCTGTCTAAGATCGTGATTCAATATCTCCAGTCACTGCGTTGTACAGAGCGAGGAAGACAGTGAGTGGTTTGATAAGCGGACTGTGCGAGGGAGGGAGCAACATTTACGCCAGAGCCTCGAGAACGAAAATTTATCTAGTAACAAGGAAGAGACGAATAAATAAAAAAGAAGGAGATCTCCAACACGCCAATAGCACACGGATGCAGTAAATATTCGCTCAACGTGTTTTAATTTCAATTTTATTTCAACGGTCTTGTTTAATTGTAACGCACACTGTGCACGTACAATTGTAGGTACGAGTAGAGACTGATAAATGAAATTAATTTTACGAATCCCGAAAAATTCACCAAGACATAGTAGGCAGCGCGGATTTTTGTTGCGCGCACAACGTGCATCGTTGCGTTGCTTCCATACGCTTTGATCGTTCCGTGTGTTTTGATTTTCACGAAATAATAAACGTTATTCGAAGAACAAACGTTATTATAGTCGAGAATTTTCGTTCAGAGTGCGTTGCAGGTGTATGAAGCGCACGCGGTGCCCGAGTATCTCGTTGTTTTTAGTTTCTAGAGCAGCAAATCGCAAACTAACGAATTAGTAAGTTAGTTTTATGCAATTGTACGCTGCGTGATACGTGTGCAATTTAAACCATTTCGTGCATCCGCACTCTGGCAACACTCGTATTGCTTGTTCTCCCCAGATACTTCCGTTATCGCGGGATTACGCAGAAATTACTCCCTTGTAATTTATAGTCGTGAGTATTTGTATTCACAAAGTTGATACGCTCTGTACACGATTGCGCGTATAAAAATTGGAATCTGTTTTTTTGTGATTTTAGGATTGCTAGCTAAAAGAAAAAAAGGGGGGAGGAGGGGGAGAGAGAGAGAGAAAGAATCAAACGAAAATCCACTACCGAACTACTTTAAACGAACCGACTTGATTTTAATCTAGATAAAACGAGATTGAATAAACGATGGACATTTTAGCGTCTATCATCGTGGATTAAAGTCAAATATGGACTCGAATACTCACGAGACTTAACGAAATGAGTGATTTACCAAGGTATCGTGTAAAATATGTATATTACGATTAAAACTTTCTTAATTACTACACGTGACATGAATTCTGATTGAACGACGAAGCGGACTAATATTCGTATATTAATTCTCCTCCGGTGTGTTTGCGAACGTATCATAAAAAAAATATTGTTCGCAGAACAACGACGATAAATCGAATGGTTTTTATCGATGTCGCAAACATCGCGTGCTCGCCGGTTTAAATTTTGACTTTGGATGAACAAACGTTATTATCTCGTGGATATTCGATACGAACTGAACTAGAAAATTTTATGCGAAAGAGATCAACGTAAATCGTGTTTTCTAGAGGAACGGAATAATTGACGCGGACACGAAGGTTAATTATAATATGCGACTTCCTCGTCGTTCGCCTTTATTCGTTTGCGATATACGTATGTACATAGATGCGTCGTGTACGGTGTTTTTAATTAAATTTTAATTAATCAACGATACACATATTTTCATTATCGTTATTTAATACGTTTTATAATTAACTATCTCGTTACTTGCGATGCTTTACAATTTCATTTATGCGTTAACATGCGCGTACATTCTTCGAATCAATCCCCACTCGCTCGTTGGTACAGTCTAGCTATCAGCCAGGTACAAACTATTTCATCTAAATAGTTTATCATCCACGTCACGCGAATTCCTTCATCCGCGCTCGCTCTAAATTACGATGCTCCGATTATTTACCACGAATCGCTATGCTATTTCACAATGAGCAGGAATTAGTCGTTATAGCGCGTTGCGACAAGCTTCGCTATAACGACGTGTCGTTTTAACGTTTAAAACACACTTGTGCCCTTGATGCGCGAATCCGTGCTTACCGCTGATGAGTACTGATGACGCATCTTTTGATACGTAATGCAGTGCTTACAGTTAATGCTGCGTCTTTGCGGGATAAGCTGACTTTATTACCAAAGTTAAGGTACACAGCCCACTGCTTTGTTTAGAAACCGGTTGCGAAGTTTTCAAATTAACTCACGCCAGAATATAAAATGCTATCTTTGGCACGATCGACCTTAATCTTTTGCAATGCAAACGCGCTCGCCGGCAAATGCGAATGCAAAATAATTCCACAACTATACGATAGTAATTATTTCTTCATTATAATTAACATTCAGCCAAATCGTTCCAAAAACCAATCGATGCTACGATGGAAATTCGATTTAACTGGGTGGAATGAATATTGTCGATTAATCGATTTAAACATCTCATCCGTCGATATCGATATTAATTCGAATAGACATTAAACGCATAAATGAATACGTAGCTTAACAGACGAATTTATTTCCATCGCAAGTTGATCGCACCGTTGCAGAAGCCGTATCCAAGATCCGAGCAGTTTGGTAATTATCGTACGAACTACGAAATAGAGTACGCGAAAACGTGATCGCAATTTCGAAACGTGTATGTATAGGTTTAGTGGGCGCAGATAACGCAAAACGTTAAGCGGGAAGTTTAAAAAACGAGTAATAATACGACGATGCGCGAAACAATTATTCAGGTTTGAAATAAAACGCTGCCTAAAGTTCGTTGTTCTTTTCTTTTTGGCAGTATTTTTATAGTTCGCATAGGCCTGTGCGAGACATCTCTTTTTATTCCGATATTTTAATTTCGTACAACGATGGCGCAATACGCGTCTTTTACCATTTTTTTTAATTGGTTTGTTACGTTAGCTGCCTCTATCGTTCTTGAACGAAACACTTGACAAACGAGGAAAAAGTAATTGCAGACGCAATTGTGAAAAGTTTTCCCAAACGAACAAAAAAAAAAGTGATTTGTCTTTAATTGGAATATCACGATATACTTTGAACACGATCTAAAAATACGCATAACATAGAAAATTTGCAACGTACAATTTTATTTACCGTCTTAAACGGTGGAAACGTATTTGCGTTCAACCATCCACATTTACCATCTTTTATAGACTAAAATAAAGTTGCATATAGCGTTCGTCTAATGGATATTATGTTTCTTAAATCTTTGTCGTAGAGTTTGAGTTACCTTAAACACTTTTAACGGGATTAAATTCAAATTGAATTACTCGGCCATTTAACAAAGCATCATCTTTTTCAAAACGCGTGTTTACGGATTAATTTTATTTCAACCTGTGCAGCAAATAGTCGTTGAATCAACAATTTCGATATAATAATTTCATTGTAACAGAATGTTGAAGATTTTATATAATTTCAATCAAAATTTCAGTGGGATTTTATTAAATGTTTTTTCACGCTGACTTTTAATATTTCATTTCGGCGTAAAGCGAAGTGCGTTTAAAACGTCTAGGCATCCCCATGAAAAACATCGATTAATAAATCCATCGTACGTAAATTCGTATGCTCGCAGGCTGAGGCACAACATTCACGATCGAACCACATACGCACAGTCTGATTACGATATTCCTCGGAGAGCATTAAATTTCATTTCAGTGGGTAAAGGAGAGAGACGATTGCGAGGTTTGACGTGCATCCTGTTTCTACCGTTCAACTTCTGCAATTTCTGTTACCGAGTACGCGGTTCGAATGTTAACGTATTAATTGAGAAAACGCAAATATTTCAACTTGCCTTATTTAACAAGCTAATGTAACCAATGGATTTGAATTTATCATCGTCTGATTACTCTGCGTTGAGGAGTCTTTAACATCGTTACATCTTTGTTACGCTTCCTCTCGTTTTATTTTTCTTATAAGAAGTAATCGAAATTAATACTACTTATTTTGGAACGACTTGATAATTTGATAAAGATACATTTTAACGTTGCAACTAGCTCAGATGCGTTCGATCAAAGATATCATTGGTAATTCGACTATAACTGTCATGATTTGTGTCTGAATTGTAATCGATCAAATATATTAATGCGAGAATAGTCAATTACGACGCTATTAATTAGCTGTAATTGCAACTGCCATTATCCTAGACCTTCCTCCGTTTCTAGGATAGGTCGAGTATATCGAATATATAATAGACAGATCAAATATTGCAGCGCGATATATCATCTACGACGAAACGAAATTTTATTCCTCAACGTCATTGGTAGACATATGAGAAGCAAGTAAAATTTTAATTATACAAATTCCTTTAGCGCAACGGTTTGGGACACGCAACTTCTCTCGTTTCGTAAGATCTAAATTTTTCGACAAACTTGTACTCCTGCAAAATATCACGTTATATCTGACGCGCGGCTGTCCTGTTCAACAAATTACGTGTCTGTAACTCGGCGTCGCGTTGCCGTCTAATCGCAGGAAAAAAAGAATTGTCGCGCAAACAAACTAAAGGCAAAGTAGGAAAAATTCAAAGTAAGTATAATAATTGCCGAGGTATTGGGATGGAAGGGAAGATAAAATTTTGCTTTTCTCGTCGTCAGACAAGAGAAATCCTTTCCGCAAAGTCCTTGCGCACCATACTTGGAGATCGGAAGCAGCAGGTTCACAGGCGTCACGTAATTAGAAAATCGTCGCAAATTTTCTTTTATACATGCTCTATTCGTACCTTATAACTTTGCAAGAACGCCTTTAAAAAAGAAATTACCGTTAACCTTATCATAGCCGAAAAGCGGAATTCACCGTGTCGGTAAATAAACCCACGCGGAATAATCATTTTCGCAAATTTGCTTACCCTATATAGCACATCTATACAACTTTGTTTCTAATTAAAAATAAATGGAATAAATTCCGGTATTCCCAGGTACGTAATACCTCTCGGTTGGCGTATAATCCGGCCCATAAGCAGGATTATGCAGTTATATGTAGGTATAGTTAACCGAAACGGACGAAATCCTTTTCTTTCTATCGATTGGGACGGTACCGGTGTCGACGGACAAGTTGGAATATGCGATTCAATTAGTCAATTAATGGTAGGTGCACGCCTCGCTCGGCTAATACTAATAATACATTTCGCATTACGGGGATGGGGATCGTGCCGATACTGCATCTAATAACAATTCGCCAGGAAGCGCGTCGTTTTCAATCAGGTGCAGGTAATACGCCGGATTACGGCCGATGTTGGCGCTAAACCGATGTTCGACCCATTTTTCCTGTCCGTGGAGCAGCCGGTGAGTTCAGCAGGGTCCAACGTAGTTCAATGAATATATTAATTGAATAATCCTAAGGTTTCAACTACTCAAAGACAGCCACTTATCCGGCCTCTCCTGTCTCCTCTGCCGCAGTCGGGTCTCTGCTCGTGTTATATATGCAAATTCCTGGGCGAATTCGATGTAATAGCCTCTCTTCTCTCCTTCGCGCTGTTCCCCCCTTTGCCCCTCTCAACTGCCGTTGTCCCTCTCCTCTTGTCTCCTCTCTTTCTCTCCTGGGAGCAATGGGCTAATGCGAGCGCAGTTAGGCGGCGCCGACCCCAATTCGCCGTGCACTCCCCCCCCCCCCCTCCCTGCAAATTCATTAAGCAATTGTGATTTCATCCGCCACCACTTTTACGACTGGTCCACTTTTACGTTCTCTCGTAAACCGACTTCTCGATGGCTGCGTAAGTACCGCTTCCATCAACGATACGGCGCGGACTTCGAGGATGAGCCTTTTCGGTGACTTTGATCGTTGCCATTTTCCATCCTGTCGAACAACGTTTTCGAACAGTTAACAGCAACCGTGAACAATCGTTTCGGTCGCAACTGGTTGAAATCCGCGGCAGGAGTGGGACAGTTTGCTTCTCGGGAACGTCCGATATACTCGTACGTATACGTAGAACGTAGAATACTGGAGGAAAAAAAGGAAAAGAAAATGCTTTTGTACGATATTCGCGATCGAGTTCTCACCGGCAACGAAAACGATTCTTGCCCCGTAGAATGGTCTCTTGGTATGAGTCCTCTTGGTCAAATGGTGTTCTATCGCGAAAAGAATCTCTGCTCGACGAAAGATTGGAAATACACCTACCTGTATAAAATTAACGATTCGCCATTTACCTATGATACGTCGTCGGCCGATGCGCTACCAAGACGAAGATTTATGAGAAACGTAGATGCAAGAGATGCAAGGGCGTTAAAGAACAACAACGCATTAGTAATTTCACCGGATACAGCAACTCGTATCTTGACAATTACAAGCGGCCGGTTATGGTCTTGAGCCACGAAAGCACTTCATTTAGCCGTAGTTTCCAACTTTCCTTACAAAGCTTTCAAATCCATATACTTCACGAGCGTATACCTCGGTTTGCGAGCTCATTTGTAAGATGCCTAGGAAATTTTCGTGCACGTTAATTCTAAGTCACGCGCGTACGGTGGTTGATTTATTAGATAAGTACGATCGTTCGGATTCTATTAAATGAAATATTTTTATAAGATAGCGTGATCAGCAGTTGCCTGGCGTATTTGTACAAAGTAAGGGCAGTAACTTTTATCGTGGCTACGATAATCGTTGAGGTCGCTGAAACCTGAAAATTGTAGCGAAAGAGCGGTTTTTAATAATAAATGGAGCTACAAACGTGCGATATAATACATAAGAAACGGAGTAAACTACACTGTGAAACATCGCGCACGTACTCTATAACGCGTAATGGAATCTTTAAATATGTAGCAATCCAACAAATGCGGTGGTAACCTAGTTACCAGATCAACGCAATCATACCGTTAATTCGTCGGTCTTTCGTCAAATATTTCTTGCACTAATGTTAACTAAATACCGCTTATAAAGATTGCAACAAATTCTATATCGCTGTTCTTCGCCAATACGTATTTTTAACGAGAAAATTAGGCATCCACGAAGTAGAGCGTTTGGTTAAATGATAAATAAATTTGAGAGTCTAAATAATTTCCCTCGGATAGGTATTCCGCGAAGCAGAATAATTTCTGCCTTCTGGACGGAAGGATAAAAACAAATTAAACGACACATTCTTTCCAAGTTCCAAGTTTCGCGGTGCGCAAGGCAGGAAAGGTACAAATACCTTATCCTTAATCGTTGGTCCGTGTTTAAAGTTTAATTCGCGCGCTTGTTCGATGAAACCGCATTACACGTTTCTCCTCTTAAAGTGCATTGCTTGAAAACTAATTAATCGGCACTGATACAAAAGTCCGCGTGTATTTTTACCAGATGCTGTGATTTTTCGTGCAACCTTCCCTTGCAAATCCTTCGCGTAACGTTACGCAACGCGCGTAAACGTTTCCCGTCTACTTGCGTTTACGTTACGTTCACGATCGAACGCCGTCTTTAAAATAATCATTAAATACGCGAAGTAAATTACGCAACAGATATTTCTTAATTTTTATTTGCGTTCTAATCAAGGTAAAGTCGCTCGTAAATTCGAAAGGTCAAGGAATTCGTTTCCATTAACCGACGTAACTCTGCATAGCGAGACTGAAAGCATCTCGCTGCACCAAGAGAACAATGAAAAGACTCGTCAAACTAAATTTTCAATTCTCCGGTAAAATTACGCTCCGCCTGTACGATGACCGAAGCCTGGGTTTCCTCCGACGCAACGGTTGGAATTATTCTACAAATTGCTCATTTAAAGCGCAGAAACGTCAATTTCAACGGCACTCTTGCTTCCGTTACAGATAATAAAGCAATTGTAAGTACAGAACGAAAGTGAGAATCGTCGTTCTGCTTTTCTTATTTCGCTCTGATTAATTTCTATTTTACCTCGAAACTAGGCCGAATCTAAATACTTGTTTCTCCTAGCGTAATAATCGCAGTAGCATCGTAGTACGAAATAACCGCCAAGTTAGAAGCTGTTTAACACGATTTTTCCAATGTCCATATATTTGCAAAACAGCCGAGTGCGTAACTAACTACATATGCAACTGTTGTGGTGGCATTCATAGTACGCGAAACGCTGTATCATGACATTTATTCGCCTGGTAGAATTTCGGTTACCCACGGTGACCACGGGTTAATTCAACGCACGTGAGTGTAAATACGTGGCGTGCTTAAAAATCTCTGTCATTCTACGGCTCAAATCGATATTTTGCTGCGTATCTATTATTCTGTCGACCGAATGAATCAGGGAAAAATGTTTTCAGTGATTCGACGAAACGCAGATTTCAAAGAACATAGAAAGTGTCGATATTGGTCGTGGATTTACCGCGTACCAGTGTTTCTCTACGCGCTACGTCTATACGCCACGCTATACAATACAATACTCTATGTATACTCTACGGTTTACAACGACGCGATGCACGATCCACGTCCGTAGTTTCCATCCACCGAAATCAGCGAATAAATTTTCTATTTTTAGAAACGACGCGGAATACCTGATCCTAATTACTAAACTAAATACGTGTCACGAATATTGCTTTCGTACGTGTATTCTTAAACCATGATTCGTTTCTTGAATATCTCTCCTGGGAGTATTCCTAAATAGACATTTTCACGAAATTTTTCGCGAAACGTTAATTACCTCTTTTTTTATCCTGAAACGTAGAAACGTATCTCCCAATAAATACAGGAAATGTTAAGAAAATATCCTATCGTTACTCGTCAACCAATTCAGACTTCGTTGCGTTTAATTTACGATACAAGTTCTTTCTTTGTAGAAATGTAAGAGGCATCGGGATGACGAAGATAGAGATTGGAACATTTCGAACTAACGTCGGATTAGGCAGAAGGCGTTGTAGAATTACGTATACCATCCGTAATGTCAGCTTGTTAAGTCTGAACTTTTGCTGAAAATATCTTGGTCCGTATTTCGAGTTAGGTCAGACTTAGGTCAGGGTTTATGTACTCGTTAATCAAAACAAACACTGGAGCAAGAAATGCAATCACACTGCGCACTCTGAAGTATTTAAACGCTTTGCGCTTGTGAAATAATGCACAGACTAGAGTACTAGAGGCTTCTTGCCGCGACTAATTAGCATCGTCCAGGAGGATCTTTTTGCATTTAGCGTAGGAGGGTAATGAAACTGGCTCGCGTTTCTGCTCGAATATAATATTCAACGTGTATGCTAATCGGTGCGTAACGCTAAGCTTAACCGAGGTTTGAATCGTGGCAGGACCACCGTTGAAATTAGTGCGGTGATAAAGTAGAGGTTAACTGCGGATTCAATTAAAAGAACATTAGATTCGGGGTCACGATTAAATTGCAATCAGATTTGAATTAAGCGTTACGTTTGCGCAGACAAGATTCCCAAGTTGATAATGGCCGACGTTACCTGTAACCATGACTTCGTTCAATGTTTCGTAATAAGACTACAATTAAAGTACCCGGTGATTTTTCTTATTTAGGGTGAACGTCTTGCCCGAAACTATCGGGCCTCTTCTGTTATATAAACGTAGCGTTTCTTCGAGAAACGACGAGAAACAGACGTTCAGCCATCTATTGCAATTACACGCGTGCACGATTTTAAACGTAATCGACAACAGCACGCGGTAATACGTGTTTCATTTGCAAATACGTTACTCAGGATCCAAGTTGAACCCTCCTATCTTCAAACTATATCGTTACTCTCGCGAATAATCGTTTCCTGGTTAACTTGTCGGATCGTAACGCGACCCCGTTAAACGTTTGCCCCGTAGAAAACTGAACGCACATCGAATTCACCCATTCTGATATCGATAAAATATTGTAAAAGGTACATGCTCGAGCAAACATTTACCATGCTGCAACGGTCTCCGCTCGATCCCATCAGCTTGGAAGGATTAAATCGATCCTAATGTTATTGCGCTAAGCCGGAGCTTACGTCAAAACTGTTCTCATCGATGGTGCATGGCTGGTTAGCGACACCGAGCAAGAACCAGGGAATTTGCTTAAGTGCCACTAAGTAGACGCGCCAGGTATGAGGAACGAGCGTGTATTCATCGGCGATACAGGTGAATGGGCGATACAACGGTACCGTTGTGTACCGAAACGTGCTTATACAGGTACCCACGGTACTGTTTATCGACATCGACGTGAGGTTAAATTCTGACTCCAGGGACCAACAGAGATGCAAATGACTGCACTATATCACATTGACGATACACATTCATAGACAAAAGACAGGTGTTGGGGCATCGCTGTCCTCAGAGAGATTACGCGACAGTGAGTTAGAGTTTAGACTTAGACCGTCGCGCCACGTCGGTTGCCAGCTTTTACGAGGGATAACGAATCGAAGGCTCGAGGAATTTTGTTCGACAGAGGGAGGAAGACGCGTCAAACGGTTCTCACGTTACATCGTTATTCTCTAATTGGCCTGCGAATCTTGCTACGACGATTGCATTCAACGTGAACCATGAATTGGTATCTTCGATTCGGATATATACGTCTGTATACGTTAATAGAACTCGCTGACATAATATCCTCGATTAGCCACGTCAAACGTTTTTCGTTCTCTGACAATGAATTATCGATCCCGTTACAAGTTCGTTTTAACCAACTCGCCTACCGGTTCGACTCGAGCCCGTATCGAAAAAGTACGATGTCGGCGTTCCAAAAGAGTACGACGTTCTCGTTCCAAAAAAGTACCGAGAATCGAGAACAATCGAATCCGTACGATATAAAGCGGAATAAATGTACGGCGATCGTTTCGCGAGAGAATAATCTTTGCCGGTGTTGGACGCGATCGATCATTCGAGATCTGACCCGAGATCTAGCCCTACGGTCCAGCCAGCTGCTAGACTCGTCTACGATTCGATAGAGAGGCGAATGCGTGGAAAACGCCAAGTGGCGCCAAGCAACGCGTCCCTCTCTGTTGGCGAGCAAACTTTACGCTTCAGGATCTCGAGGAAATGGGCTGAACTGGACAACTTGGGTTAGCCTCTTGTATATGAACACGCGACAAATTTCTACGGAGAATCGATCCCGTCTCGAGAAAACCACGGAATTCAGTGACGCGAAAGAAATGGCGAGCGTACGGTTACGAAACTTGCCAGAGATATCGATCTGGCGGACGCCAAGATGCGATGCGGTTTGTATCTCCAATGAAATATTAGAACAGCGTTCGTCTTCCATTTTCAACCCTTTGCTCTTCCATGTGCCTTACTTTCCAATTTTTGTCCCCGAGTTCAAAGTTTCCACTCGCTTGGAAATCGTATCGCGCGTTGTCCACGTTGACGTAAAATTAAAAAAACACTTGTACCGACGCATACTGTGGTCTTCGTGTTACAGCTTATTCCGTAGAAACTTGTTCCGTAAGTCGTGCGTAATTGCAGCGATATCTCGATGTGTGTCGTTAGTCCGTTTCTGAAGGATCGACGAGCATCGAAGTGAACGAATATGGAATCAACTATTTCTATAAGAATGAACGAAAATGGGAATAATCGGTGCTCAGCGTCAAACTGGGACGGTAAATGACCCTAATGGTGTCAATTTAGCGCCAGCTCAAATCCTTTTGTTATTTTAGTTATCTTAATCTAATTGCGTTTTGCGACTGTAAACTCGAGCGTTTTTGCCTGTCCCTCGTTTCGTCCTCTGTCCATTTCGCGTCATTCCCTTCTCGTTTTTACCCTTTCTTTGACGTATCGTTCAATCGACGACGATACATTCCGAACAACCTTCTCTCTTTCGAACGTTCGCACTTGAGAAGATGCTAGCAACAGTCGAGTGAGGAACAGGCGACTACTTTCGAGTAGTAGAGCATAGAGCACTTATCGAGTTACCTTAAAATGGATCGAAGGATTATAAGTTCAGAAAATACATATGACGTAGACAGTGCGATCGAAAAATCGGTCTTCACGGGTTTTCAGCCACTTGGGACAAAAGAATGTTTCGAATAAAAGTTAATCAGTTTTCGATCGACTAGACACAAGGTGCCTCTATTTTTTTTTTTTTTTTTTTTTTTTTTGAATGGAACAATACATTTTTTGTACGCCCTTTGATGCATTTTCGATTTTAGTTCTACAAAAGAAAACAGTAAAGGTCGAAGTATTTTTTTGCCGAAAAAATGTGACTAACACAGGTAGGGACGAATACAGAGGTTTTCCTGAAATTGATAATACGCGACGTTCGATGCCAGGACAATTACTTTCGGACTGTGGAACAACGAGTGAACTAATACATTATACATACATAGCTTTAAATTGGCTTCAACACAGAGACGCGAGAAGTTAGAAATGGCGCGATAGATAAGCGATCTCTTTCGTTTTATGCAATACTTGTTTCAAGTTTGACGTAATTAACCTCTGACGTTTGACATTATTCAGAAAGATACAACGTCGTCACCGGGCGAAACTGTCGACGCCAAATGGATATTACCAATGAAAGATTTTTGTGAAAAATTCACCATACTTCTTTGAAAATAGGTAACGAATGGAGCGACGAATTGCTTATTCTCGTTGCAAGGACTGCAATTTCTGATCGGTTTCGTTTAATTTTCCATCGCCTTTCCGACAAATATTATTTATCTCGAGTTGTAGCTTCTGACAGTGGCGATATCAAAACGATGGAATCGAATGCTCCGCAAAGAATTATTTCGTATCGCATGGCTTCGCGTGTACGAGTGTAAAACTAACCAAGTATATGTGTTTGATACCTCCATAAAAGCATCGGGATGTATCAGTTTCCTACCAAAAGAGTTTAGTATCGATGTTGCAGTTCTACTCAATGGAAAATCCTATTTTGAGTGGGGGGGGGGGGATATACAACCAATGGAAACGTTAACGATAGAACGTTACTCTTTCGGCGATAATATTTACGCTATTTTTACATATCGTAGGTGAGTCTTATACATAAACTTCTATACGCTTCTTTCAACATTTTTATCCGGCTGCTTTAATTCCGTTCTCGATAGCTTTATCCGTGCTATGTTTTCTTCTTAGGTTCGCCACCACAAAAGTGGAGAGCATCGACAATTTTTTTCGTCTCTACGATAATTCCACCGTTTCGTTCGGTTTTGAAATATCGAACCGTGATTTGTACGAAACGCCGTTATCAAACGTGTACTCCTCTGACGTTATTTCAATGGTTTTGAACTACATAATAGCAAAGGGATCGAATCGCGATCGTTAAGTTAGGTATTAACTCTATCGCATCGGTTCGGCTCGGCTCGGCTCGGCTCGCCGCAGCGCAGCGCGATTTTCCTCTTTGACGTGGACGTCGCAACCGCCGATGGTCGTTATAAATTTTTATCGCGGCAAATTTTTATCGACGATAGTAAAAATGTTTCGGCCGTAAATCCATTTGGCTGGAAAAGCGCGGCGTTATCGTGTCACCGGCCTCCGTGTTCGTTTGGTGAATCCGAATGAATACCGAGAATCGCCGAAACTCAGCCAGATTCGCTCGACCAACCGAGCAGTAACATAACCGCCACACGTTCCACGATCCTTCTCCCTCTTAACGTTTCCTCGCTCCGATTAAATATTTACAATACACTTGTGCACCAGCCGGTCGCGCAGAGCCACGACGATACGATCCGTATCTCGTCGATGCTTCGTGTCTCTGTAACAACAACAGCAAAAAAAAAAAAAAAGAAGAGAAAAAGCTAAAAAATTGGGGCGTTTATCTTTTCTCCTGCTGCTCGTTTCCATACGTTCCGTCGCCTGTTACGATGAAACGGGCTAACGAGTCAATTTTTCGCTTTCCCAACAGGAAAGGGTAAACTACGAAACGTCAAGTGGACACTCTCGAAAAAATCGGCCCTTCAGCCTTTCCCTAGGATACGTTCCAGGACGCGAACGTTACATAGCAACGTACTTACAACGCGTTTCCTCGAACTATACGATACGAACAGGGTTAACGTAGATCACACGCGTGACAGTTTCTACCAATTACGGACCCTTCTTTGCTTATTGTTTATTGCTTACGGGAATAATATATTAGGATTGCTTATTGTTTACGGGAATAACCCATTTGTCTAAAGGACGTTCGTGACTCTCACGATCTACATGTATTGCGTCGCGTCACGACTGACGCGAATTTTACTAACGCTTCGCGTTTCGACCGACTTCGTGTCACGTACTAAATAGCGTCGTGTTTGAAGTACGAATTTTATAGTTAACGATTTGAGTAAATCCGGGATTATCAAAGGCACATCGCGTTCTTTGAAACGGCAGCTTCTGTGGAAGCGACGTTTAGATTCTGATTAATTTCAGATACCATCGTTTAGATTTGTCGGTATATGACGTTAGATTAAATTAAATTAAATTAAATTAAATTAAATTAAATTAAATTAAATTGAATTAAATAATAGCTTACGGGTGAATTTAAAAACGAGATGATCTTCTATAAAGATTTTACGAAGGTAAAATTTTATCAAGATTCTACGAAGATAAACATCGACAGACGAACCAATTAGCGCATTATAACTTCGGAGCTTCGGCAAAATGTGCTTTTTGCCAAAGAGATTTTTCGTTATCTCTAATTATTTTTAAAAGTACCGCGTATACATATATTGTACGAATATATTATTGCTCCGAGATAGTCTGAACAACGTTTAAAGAAAAAACATTTCCATACGGCCAATTCGAGATACGTTGCAACGCCTTAAACCGTATTGCAATTTTATTGATAATCGATTTGCTATTACCTCATTATGTTCTTGCCAACAATCATAATTTAATAGTACATATATCAGGTTGTCCCGAAAGTTTCTTTCGTCTTGTAAGGAAATAATGGATGCACCACGTTCTCCGTTTTATATTATTTTTGTCGAATCACGTATGATTATAATAATAGAAATAGAACAAAATCTATCGTACATGGTTCAATAAAATAATATAAAACGAAAAGATTATTATAATAATTATTATTTCCTTATAAGAGGAAAGAAACTTTCGGGACAACCTAATATATACGGTAGTATCGGACGAGAAAACAGAATAATTTTTTCAGAATCGAACGAAACTTGTGTTTTTGCGAGAAGTTGGAAGCATTAGTTTATTAGTTCGTTTCGCAAAGCTTCGCTTTGGAGGAACACGGCGGATGAACGCTGCTTTTTTGCTTGTTTTTTGAACGAACGTTTTTTGAATGACCAAGCGAAGTTCCAAGCGAAACAATACAAATTTAGCTTGAGATGCGAGTTAGAGGTCCTCGCGCGTGCGTTTCCGATATTTTTACAGCGTTATTTGAAGATTCCTCGTCGACGTTTCTGCCTCGTCGCGTTGATGCTCAGCTACGTATACGTCCATGCTAAAAAACCGTACCGTAATTATGCTAGGTTGCGTCCTAAGGTTCTGAAAACGAGTATACGAAATAAAACGATTTATGGTGCTGAATCAGTGAAACGAAACTTCTTCGTAATACATACTTTTTATTACATTCCCGCTACAACACATACGGTCTTACGAATGGACATTCTTTACATCTGCAACAAACTTCGTGTTTAGTAACAGTTAACATATTTTCACGATGATGCGATGATAATTATCGTACATTTCTTATTTATTAGGTTCGTACATTAGATGACGCGTTATTATTGTTCTAGAAGGATGAACGTTAGTACAAAATGTTAATCGAAAGTAACGCAATTAGTCGGCATGTGGAGATGTATCTTGTTTTTAGAACTTCTATCAAGTATCGTACACTGAACGTGCTTTATACATGTATATATATACGTGGCAGCTAATGGCAGTGATTAAACAATTTAACACGCAACAAATTCACTACCGATGGTTTTTACATATTAAATAGACAAATCAAAGTTATCAGAAACGAAAGTTTTTACCTGCTTTCCTCGAAACTCTCTGCTGTGAATTTTATCATCGTTTTTTCATACAACAACGTGCAATCAATCTTGTGTATTTACGCCCGTCAATATTCAAGCTGATCACGTAACTTTACGTGTTCGCCATACCAATTACGGACTACGTCAAACAGCTTCGATTGTTTACGTAAAATGTTAGTGGAACTGAATATACAAGAAACAAAATGGATTGAAAATTACGGCGATTTCCGCGAATCGTAGAAACAGCTGATATCGTAGAAAAATCACCCATCGATACGCAAACGATTCGAGTCATACGGAGAGACAGGGGGGAAAGAGAGAGAGAGAGAGAGAGAGAGAGAGAGAGCGCGCAAAGACGAGACTATTGCATAGTATTTCTCTTCTCTAAAAGTTCGAGAAAATATTTATGCCATCGATAAATTAATATCGCTAAATGTATCGTATTAGAAAAATACAAAAATTATACCGTCTGCCAGTATAGTACATACGTAAATATAACTTTGTGAATCCGATAATTTTCAAACGCACAGATATTATATCATGTCGCAGAGAATATCGTGCGTTTCAAAAGTTTTGTTCATTAAGCCGTGATGAATAAACAGGTGAAAAATATCAGGTGATCAGCGTACAAAGGTGTTTTTGAAACGATGCTTCGATACGCGTAATTTACGCAGGGGGTTTCCAAGCGACGAAAAGTAAAGCGATCGCACGATATTTCATGAGACATTCTAATACAACGATCCGTATTGTAGGTCATCGATTATTTTCACAAACGGGAAGGCGATTCAGACGAGCAAATAATATCCGAATAATATTTCCACACCTGGAATATCAAAGTTTACACATAAAAAGTGATAAATCATAGGGTTATTATTTTATTATCCATTTTGTTTCTATTTGCGTAAGAAAGGAAGAAATAATGCTGTTTCGAAAGCGCAACGTCATTCGGTTTTCAAGTTTTCATGATAGAGCCGTAAAATGTTGACGATTAATTACCCTCGTGTACAAATTTTACAGATAATTGTTCATTCACACACTGACTTCGCATTTATACGGTGTTCCTGTATTCGGAATCAATCAGTTGGACCTTCGACTCGTTAATCCGGATGTTCGAGCTGCGGAAGTCCCAGTATAAACTCACTGAGAGACGCGGAGCCGGTGCCGGTGTACGCCGTGCGCCAACACGTTCAAGTAGAGTCTCTCCGACGTCAGATGAACACAATGAACCAGTTTACTCTGCGGTCGGCTTTAGCGATGGGCATCGGATTCAGGTCTGCTCGTGAAATAAATTTCAACCGGTGCGGTGCTACGAAACATCGAAAAGCTTCGAATCTTGCTCGAAATTAGAGATTTTAGCGGATATCCAGGAATTTTTCGATATACCAAGGTACACGTTTTTTCATGGAAATTGAAATACTCGTAAGATTTTCCAAAATTCGATCGAGCTCTCGTCCGGACGAAAAAACCGCTTTTACTTGAAAAATAAATTGCACGAATTCTCGCGGCAAGCGTAGATAGGCTATATTACGAGAACGTATACCGCTATACATCTTTTAATTTTACTTTTCCCCCGACGGGAATAAAACAAACCGCGAAATGTTCAAAATAAATGGCCTACGATCCAACGATTATTTGTATAAAAGATGCATCGAAAATCTTTCGATATTTCTAGTCTTCTTAATTCCGAGCAATATTTCAAAGCGCTCTCTACCTCCAATTCAATCGATTCAAAAGCGTTTCAAGTCTGCCGCTGTTCGCGTCCGCTGCGTTAACGCTGGCGAAATCGCATCGAGTGTAACATCGAGAACATTGTAAAATTAATAGCGGACATAGCGACGCGGCGTGGCGAGCGGTCGTTATCGTTGTCGATGTCTTTTTTCCCCTCCGTAAAATACGGCTTCGTTTCGGTCCAACCAGTCGGTCCGTCGGGAAAGTCGAAGTCGGGAAACGCGACGATCCGAAAACTCGCGCGGATCGCTCGTTGCAGGCGAGCGGCAGTGTGCCTAGCACTAGAACTTATCTAGTCTATTATACGTACACGGATATGTGATGGTCTCGTGTGTCGATCCGAGATCAACGGTCTGCCACGGTAAACTGGGTGTTGGGTAACTCTGGTCTCTCGTATATCGCCGAATTCGGCTCGGATTCGATGGAGAACCGGTCGACTCGATTCGAACTGTGGAATATTGGAATGAACGAGTGCCAGACAAATGGAATTCGTTTCTTTCTCGCGCGGATACTTTTTCAGGGATCTGTGGATAAATTTTACGTCGGTGAAGCGGAACGTAACAGAGCTCTGATTGTTCGAACGATGCGCGACGTCCACGTTCAAACTGTTTTCTATCTTTTCACTGCGATTTTACAGCTCAGTAAATATTTATCGGAGGAACACTCGCCCCCTCGCCCCCAACCTACCCAACTCCTCTCTCTTTTGTCTCTATCCTGATATATTGGGATTTGAAAAATGTTTTTTCGGGACCGAGGTTTTGTAAAAAAAAAAAAAAAAAAAGGGAAAAAAGTTGGAATTTTTGTTTCGGTACTTTAACATACATAGCTTGTGGAAGTGTGCAGGTTTTCACGACTCGAAATACGTACGTATTATTTTTAGTTACCGACAAGGAGTCGCGAAGATGGGCGAATTGTGAGCGACTTTTGAATAATCGAGAATGGAAAATATTACTTATAACGAAAAGTGGAAATATCTTTGTCGCGATCGAACGACGAAAGCAGGTAGGATATGAATTAAACTTGTCCTCGAAAACGTTGACGTATTTCGACCGATCATCTCGACCTATCGTTACGTAACAGCGTACGATTAGCGAACTGATCGTGCGCGTTGCGTTTCGTCGATTTTCCTGCTAGTCGATCGGCGGACTTTGAGGGAACCACCGGTTCGACGGAGTTCTAAATATTTGTCTGTTGGAAATTCAAGCGAACGCAAGCCAAAAGAAAAGCACCAACTAGCTTGCGGTATTCGAACGGCATACCGTGCCGTGAGGTTTTGTCGTAATATTCGGGTCACGCTGGAACCTGGAGCACGAGAAATATGTTGCTTCTTATCCAAGAATCCGCGAAGACCGCGTTGCGTTGTTCACAACTTCCAGCAGCATAAACGTTTCCAATTATTCGCGACTCGTGTTTACGCTTGATAAAATGCATGTCGAGGATGAGCGAAATAACGCGTTTCCATACTCTCGTACCACCGCTACACGCGCGTATTATAGTGTAAAATTCCGCTCCACCTGCTGTACTTTCAAATTTCTCCGCTTTCCTATCAACGATACGTCAGTATCGTTGCAAGCGCGACGGACACTAAACTGATGTTCTGACAATGTTATTCTCCGTGCTAGGGAGCTCGTGCTTCTTTTCGCATCGGTTTCACGAATTTGTCGATCGAACGTCATTTACGTTATATTTAACGCCAATCGACGAATGTAAAACTTTCCGTGCACGCACGCATCGCACACGAATTAAATGCTTAATACGCTAAATGCTTAATGAAAATAAGAAAAAGAATTACGTACGTGTAACAAATTTATATGTACACGGAAAATAAATTATATAATATATACAAAATTAATACGCAATACGATTGAATATATATATATATATATAATATATATGTTATTTACCATTTAGAGGTAAGAACGAAATATCTCATTTTAGCTGTATCCTCAAGCGTACTCGCGTTCTACTTGTCCGCCAGATAGTTTCCTATTCTACTTGTTACAACAGCCTGCCTTTTATACCATCTCCTATACTCGCACGATAGTCTCCTTTGTCATTTGCTTCCATATCCACATTGTTATTTTGCTCGTCTCATTAGACGGACTGCTGCCTTTTCTTGTCGTCACGGTTGTATGCGGCGTTTATCTTGTCCTTTAACGTAAGTGGAATAACGTTTTGATTTATAATTTTAATCGTTCTTCAAATTTTCACGTGATAACACGGACACGAGATCTTTCTTTCAAGATTTCGCCATGAATTTCAAGCTTATTTACGACAGAAATTTACCGAAAGCATTCTCTTTAATAAAACACAATTTTAATTAACATCAACACGACATAACTTATTTCACAAAGAAAAGCGTGTAATTAACTTCGAAATAAAGTTACAAAGCGCACTTTGAATACAGTTGTCTTGCACTATGTACAAATAACGTGCAAGTGATTAAAAAGTTCATCAACGTTGTAATAAACCCTTTTGCAATTAAATATACGTCGCGCAACGAGAAAGACAAAGTTATTTTGTTCGTCTGCGAGCGTTAACTGCAAATAATTTATAATCGGCGCCAGCGTGCAAAGTTATCGCATCGTTGCAATTCAAACGACATTGAAAAAATCATTAGACCGTGTTGGAAACACGAAATCAAATATTTCAATGCGCAAAATATAAATGGAAGATTACGCGAAACGAAAATTACAGGAAAAATGCAAAAATTCGTGTCAGTATATCGTAAGCGGGACAAAAGTGGCTACGAAAATTTTCGCCCCGCGAAACGACCACGCGTTTCTATGAAAGTTCACGAAACAAGTCCGCGAGCAAAAATTTCTCGAGCTTTAGAACAATTCCCGATTAAATTCACTTTGTTGTGAAAAATCTTCCAGAAATGAGTAATTAAAAAATAGAATACAGAAAAGAGAATGATTCGGAAGCGAAACATGGCTGGAATAACGTTATTTCACATTTTGGTAGCTACCAGCAAAACCTTTTAGTCGAAAATAAGCAATTTCAGGAACGCATTTTAGAGAATCTGAAGTATTTTACAAATGTGCAATTCGATTTATTTTAATTCCGTATTAGAAGCTAGGGCACCCTTTTTAAACATTTCCATACCTTTTGCGCGTACAGAAATAGAAAAAATACTTGATCGCGGTGTACTAGTATCTGTTATTTTAGTTACATACGTAGATTATCCTCTTTGTACGTCCGTACTTCAAACACTGTGTCGTCGAATTAAAAAAAAATTAATTCTTTTCTTTTTTTTTTTACTCTTATTACATGCGCGTGAAACATCAGAATTGCCGTGCGACGTTTATCGATCTGTAAAAAACAAAGATCTTGTTTAACTGCTTTTTGCTAATCCTCTTACCAAAATTGAATTCCGAACGATTTATAGTTAACGACGAAATGTTTGCCAAATACGGGTTTCTTTTTATCTGTTTTAATCGTATCTAGAAGCTCGTAAATCTAAGCGTACTAGCTCTTCTACCGAGCGGTGACTAATCAGGTTACTATCGACAAATATTTGCAATCTAATGCACTTAACAAGCTCTTCCCCAAAAGTAAGTACCATAAATATTCCCGTCGCACCAGTTCATCCGATCCCCCATCGCCGATAGGAACAAACAGAAAATCGTGGGAATCCGTAAAACCTCCGGGTTAATAAAAAGAAGATATATTCTTATCCCACGCACATTAGATAGCACGAACCGCTATAATCCGGCAATTTGTCAACTGACACGAATCCGAAGAATTTCCTTTCTCCCTCCGACACGTTTCAAACGAGACTGTAACCGCGATCCGTTCCATTTTTGCCCGACAGACGAGCAAAAATCGAGCAACTTTTATGCAGCGTTGGAAATTTTCTTACAGGTCGAATCGATTGTTCGAAAAGGTTGCTGATTCGTGGTACAAAGATAGCCGAAACGAAGCGACGCGTGGCAACGCAGGGCACACCGATACACCAACACCTATTAATTCCTCTGTTCCTTTCGCAGGTTGGTCGTTTGTCACTGTCAGGCGATACTATTAAACCAGGTGCTGCTACGTGCCGTTTGATCGCGAAAATTATTGCGGTTGCATGTGGAATTGTCACGGTACAAGTAGCGCTCATGAGGAACCGTCTTTTGTCGTGACAACGCTAACGTGTACTCGCAAATTCTAGATGCCCGTGCACGTGTACGTGTACGTTCTCGATGAAAAATAAGTCATTTTTGACGAGGTAGGTCGGCAATCATGTGGCATTACCAGCAATAAAGAGGCAATCGAGGATATTGGGTTACAAGCGTTCGTGGAAACGATCATTTTGTTAACTCTGACGCCTAAATGCACGATTCTGTTGGCTTCTATTCGTAAATATCCTCTTGGGATTTATATATGTAAATTGACGCTACGTCGTTCGCGAGTAAATAACGTTCGATCGAAATTTATCGATAGAAAAATTCGAGTATCGCGAATCTGAACCTGTTTCTTGCAAAAAAAAAAAAAAACGCTTCATCGAGAAATATTGTCAGTTGCAATTAATCGTGTAAGTGTCTGTGTGTGTGTGTGTATGAAAGAGAAAGAGAGAGAGAGAGGGAGAGAGGGAGGCATTTAGAGCGTTCATCCCCTAATTTTATTTCGTCCTCGCCATGAAACGAAACGCGTGGTTTAATTAAAAAAATATTTAATCGTAGAGATTTTTAAACCTGTGACGAGTAAGAAACACAGCGATCCGTGTCTCGTCTTTCTGAATGGTTCCGAACAAAGATAAGGCGTTTGACCGAAAAAACCTATGGCGTAACAGTAACAATACGTCTCGAAGAAAAATACAGAGCAAGATCTGTACGCGTTCTGAAAGGTTTAATAATCCAAGTTTCACAAGTCGAGAATATTCTCCATCGGGCAGGGTCTTTTGTATTACGAATCTAACGAGACTCGAACCGATCGGTACGCGAACAAGTTCTGGAACAAAAGTTCGTCTCCTCTGGGTATCGTTCGAGTACAGAGCTCTCTGCGTTTGTTCTAATGACAAACTCGACGCTGCTCGTCGCACTCTTTAAAGCACAACTTCGCCATCGTTCGCTAATGCGGAACGATTTAAAGGGCGTGCGCGTTCCGTTCCGTTCCGTTTCGTTTCGTTTCGTTTCGTTTCGTTTCGCAACACGGCAATAGCAAGGAAGGAACGTTACCGAAAGAACGTGGCAGTGATCCAACTTGGCAGTTACTCGTTGTACTCGTTAATTACGAGAACGAGCCGCGCAGATCCTTGATTATCGCTGACGCTAAGAGTTCCGTGGATCGCACCGAGTCCAACTGCGTCATACTAAATAGCCATTTACATGTGTCGAGTCCTCTTCTCGAGATCTCGCTCCACTCGTTTGCCCTTTTCCTGCTGCACGAAATGAAAGGAGAATCACATCCGCGAGCTTGTGCGCGCCGCGTTACAGCCAACTGACTCAACGTCTTCTCGGACAAAGTACCACCATTGAAAAACTGTTTCACTCGCGTTGCGTTGAATCGCGTCGCGTCGTCGCGATCGGCTCGAAACATCTACGGATATCAAAATAGAAGCGGAAAGTGGCCACTTCCGAGCGATCGCTCTGCCAGACCCCGTAGATTTACCATTCCCCAGATGAAAACGATTTGCACCAGCTAAAGTGATCGATACATCCACGGAGAGCAGAAGCAGCGAGGAGTCAGTTCCACTGGGTCACTAGATGCCCGACACACTCGAGCTTTCGTTCGTTAGGAGTCTCTTTGATGGTCGCTGGTCTGGCTGCTTTCTCGTCGCTGTTCGTCGGTTAAAAGCAAGATCGAGGGTGATATATAAAGGGTTGAAGGTGGTTACTGCTGGCAAAGACGACGCTTCTTTCCTCGGTCTCGCTCGCTTCCCTTTTTCTCTTCTTCGTCTTTTGCCTCTGTTCAATTACGTAAAGGAAAAGCGATGTTTGCTCGTGTCCTTATTGGAGGAAGGCTTCGTGATCGACCAGTCACCTCGCGAACGAACCGGCGTGCAGAAGCAACAGGAGCAACGCCAGCGTCCTCGTTGCCGCGCCGCTGTTGCTCGAGTTCCCGTGTTGCATCGCCGCTGGATGTTCTCCTGTAACAAGCAAAAACCCCGGAATTACCTCGCGAACCAAATCAGTCAAGACGACGCGCATTTTGATCGACCCTATCGGCAAGCCGCGCGAGGTTCGCCGATCGGATTATTTCTTTCGCTCGTCGGCTACTTCCGCGAGGACCGTTTCGGCGACGTTGGCCGAATTTGCGAAAAATCAGGTTGTTGCCGAGATCGATGTCCAATCAGAAAATTGGAAGGATCGACAACACGGAGATCAAACATAGCAGCAAGATACACCACTATCTATCGATCGTTACGCCCGTCGAAAGCGCTCGCAAAGAGCGAGATGGAAATTGTCGATTCGATCTAGGAATTTTACAGAACTAACTCGAGCGTAACGAGCTGCCTTTCGCATGCGACGTTGTTCAATAAAATTGCGCGCGTTTATCGAAAGAAATATCCTTGTCGATCTCCTACGAAACGTCCAACAATGGCTCCGTATCCGTATAGTACAAAGGTTCGCCGTACAAATCTTTCTCCACGTTCTCGTTCTTCAACGTGCACGCGAGTACGGCGCGTCGTCGACGACGCCGCATTAAACGACAAAGAGAGATACTAATAAATAACTGGAAGAAAAGCGCGCGCCGTAGTACACGACATTCTACTGTTCGTACGATACGTTTATACAAGAGTTTCATTAAACAGCGCTCGACTCTGTTTTCGATCTACTCCGTCGGCTGTTCATCGGGTCTGGCTCTCTCCTAGCGTGGCGTTGCTCGCATTTATGTGTGTCTTTGGGTTTATACTTGCAACGAGTAACGGCCCGGGGCGACGCCATGGCATTTCTGTCACGCGTATATTCTTGCCTGCTAAATACGGCAGGATGGCGCAGAATGCCGAGAAAATCGGCTACCAGGGGATAAGCCGACTGAATTGTTCGGGGATGACAAATATAGAGGCTCGTAGGAGAACCGTCTGGTGTACAGTGTACACTGTACACCACTGTAGCGACGCGTACCAGCGTGCACGTGCACGTTATCAATTTGAGAACGGCTGCGTTCCACTTTACGATGCTTCGACCAACTTTTTGGCCAAATAGTTGGAGGAACGCGTTGTTATCGCGCGCTCCGACCAGGGGGAATCGAATACGCTGCCGAATGTATATTGGAACGCGTGCGTTGCTTCGAATCGAATTTTCCGAGTTCCGATTGAAAGTTACGTGGCTGCGTATTGTCGAGGAAATTTCCCCCCCATCGCCGGCTACGTAAACGCGCGGTTAGTTGTATCGTTATTGGAAGGTAAAAGGTTCGCGTGGGGATTACGCCAGGCAAAGTTCGCTGTCTGTCGAACAACGACGAAGCATATTTTTCAAAATTATCCGGCCAATTTATTTACCGACCGGTAAACTTGCCGCTTCTGTCGCGTGTTCGCAAAGTCAGGCCCGTGTCTTGTATCTTCGACGGGTTCAAACCTTAAGATCGAGATATATTAAAACAATTTGAGAACTGTCGTTTGATATTTCCCAATAGCATCGAAGGATCGTCTCGAAGAAGGTAGCGTCGACTGTACGATATTTAGAAACTGCGCAAGTGGCGCATAAAATATACGTACGATGTAAACAATGTAATCGTCATTAACGTACGAAGCGATTTAATAACATTTCTGACGTTATTCGCGTAATTGCTACGATTATACATCCCCTTAATTTAATTTGCTAATTTATGTTCTCTGCAGGGGTGATCCGCCGATACTGAAAATTATCGCGATATACCCTGGAAAATCATGGAATACGAATAATTTTAATCGAGTTATTAACATTATTGCATGTTATTAAGAGCCTGTTCGATATGATACGTTAATTATTACGTACGAGCTAGACAATTTAATTTAAACGTCTCAGCATCGCGCGTATCAATGTTAGTCAACGTATCTGTCAACGGCCATATTTTTTTACAAACTGGCAAATATTTGGACGTCTATGAAAAGTAGGTAAACGGATGAAATTGCCATGTACGACCGTGCGAAACGCGTCAGTACGGGAACGCGCGAATACACGTTATAGACGATTAAACGTATGGAGAATTCAAATAAAAGGAACATACGCAAATTTTTACATTTATCTTTTCTTTGATAACGGAACGCGTTCGTCGATGTTTATAAAGTTATATCAATTTGAACTAGAATTTACAGCTACTTTTCAAAGAAATTTATCCGTGGCGGTGGAGTATCGAGCTCACAAACCGAATTTAACAAGTTTCGGCCTGACTATCGGAGAATTGGAAAGGCTTGTACAAAGTATCGGGCAGAAAATTCGAATATCCATCGCAGCATGTATCCCGCAGCCGGAGGGCATTTCTTCGACGAACACCTCTGCGATTTCGCCTTTCCTTCCTTCGAATATATTTTTTCTCGGAACGTTCCGGGTCGACTCGGCCTAATTTACGGCGCGCGATTCGACGAACGGCCGCGCGTTGCAAGAAGCACTCATTTTTCAGTGAAAACGACCATCGACATTCCACTGGAAAAAGTAGCAAACCACAGCTGCGGAGCGGCGACGAGTCTCTCTGTCGTTGCAAATGTATTGGCAACAAGAACGGTCAGCTTTTACTACCGACGTTGATCGAATCGAATTTAATCCCATTTGTTGACGAAAGCTCGCTTGTCTCGCGCTCGCCGTTCCTGATATCTCCTTCCTTATCGCGTCTTTCCTATTTCTCTCTATATCGATCACATAGTCGAGCGTCTAACGAATTACCGCGGCAGTAACTTTGCCACTAATATTTCTTATCGGAGCCAATCGACGACGAGAAAGATCGACAAACTTTTGGAACAACGGTTAAGCACCGAATAATTTATTAGCGCGTCGAACGATCGACAATTTTCCTCGTTCTGAGCATTCCAAGCAAATGGACGAAATCTCGCGAATAATTGGCAAAAATGTTCAACCGTAACAAGACCGTGTTCGTGGTACGTTCGTGTCGAGTGTCGAGAATGCAACGTTTAGACGACGCGCGTCTGATTGTAGACGTTGCATTGTCGGAATAACGGGACACGGACCAAGGCAGGTAGAGTTCCTATGGCTTATCCAAAGCGTCGATCGACATTTGCCAGGGCCATAGGTCTTGTCGCAAAACAACCTCTTACGGAATTCCGTCGAGCACCAATCTCCGAGGACAAGAATAGTCCACTTACCCTCTTTTTCGGAGAAACGCATTGAAAGGATAAAAGAGGACAGAGCAGAGAGACTGCACGGCTCTGCCTAGGGACACCGCGTTAGTTCTGCAACTTGCCCTGCCAGAATAAACAGAATCGGAGAGCAACGCGGTTCGATTCGGCAAAAGTTATTGCTGCGATCGCAGTATCGCTGCTTCGGGCGCAAAGTTTTCGAAGAGCAATCACGTACCAACTATCGTCCTAAATTATCCACTGATCGTCATTCTTATTAAGTACAACATTAATAATCCGTGTACTGTTCGCGTTTGTCGTAACCGTGGACGAAACGCATCGTACGATGCTCCGTGGTATACTCGACGAATAAAAAATTGCCGAGCCTTAATAAAAATATTTAGAACGGCTTTTGTACAAGTACGTCGATATTTAACCACCGATATCAAGAATCTCGAACGATCGAAGCAAATACATATAATAAAGGAGAATTTCGAAATATTATTATTGATTATTTTGATTTGTATTATCTATAAATATTCAATATACATACATATTTAACAGGTCAGGTAAATATTCATGATTTATCGTGATAGGTGAACGATCATTGGTTTTAAAATCAAAAGCACCATATACATCGTGCTTGGGAGTATCCTCTTTTTCGTTGTAAAGGAATAATCGCAAACTGTATGCATTTTTTATACGACGATACATATTTTTCTTTCGTTTAGCTCGCTTTGGGTATTGTTCGCAGCCAGCGGCTACTGCAGGATCGTGAATCTGAAGCGTTTTCGCGCACCAGTTCGACACAAAGAATCTCGTTAAATTAGAAAGGCTACGGAAATTTCGAAATCCTCGAGCACGATGTCCCTTGAAGTCTCTTTTTAAAGGATGAAAAAGTTTATGGAATCCGTCAGGAACACGACAACTCGGCGAAACACGCTTGTCTCGCTTTAATTTCAGAGGAGTACACTGCACCCTGCCAACTCGTCCCAAGTATTTTACGAAGGAGAGCGACACTTTCAACGCGCGTCGAGGCTGCGACTTTTCTCTGGAAATTTACGAGACAATTTTGACAATCGTGATACATGGTTTCGAAATGCATTTCTGTTATTCGACGTACATACGCATTCTGTAGGCGATGCGCGAAGGAAGAATATTAAAGTACGTTCTCGTTCGAAAACCGATCAGAAACGTCGTCGAACGTTATTATATATAGCAGAAGCGTATATAGAAATCGGAAGAGTAGGGGAAGAGTTACTTAATGCTTTGTCAAATCTACGAGAAAGTTTCTCGAAAACGTTTGCGATTTATGACGGCCTCGCGGCTCACGGGACCGTTATCCTGGAAAATATCAAGTTCTTGAGCAAGCTCGTTCAAGATTTTAACAGGTAAAGTAATCCGCCATATGAACGAGATCTACGTCGGTATTATATTGCCTCGCGACACTCCGATAATATTAAATTACGCGCTATGCATAAAATGTTTGGCGCACTTTTAACGCCGTACGTATATACGCGTCGGATATAACTGAATAAATGATAAATACGCAAACGTATATCGCGGTAATATACTGTAAAGCCAGAAGTCCGTCCAAAGCCGATAGGCAAGGACTAAGTACAAATAAACAATAAAAAAAATATATCGCGGTAAAGTAAGAAGGTGGCCGCAGCTCGAATTAATTCGAATGAAATATAATAGGGCGTACGTAATAGCGTATAAGTCGAAACGCAACGACGCGATAATTTATGTCGATGATATCGCTGGTTGGTCGATCGAAGCGGTACATGGTAACTAGAGTCCTGGTTGGGATAACGCGCATACGTTACGTAATCCATCCAGCGTATTCCCAAGCAGTCTCGGCATAAACTTCTTAATGTACATCCTGCATGTACACTGCACACTGTACACGCATGCCGTTGAATAACAGATGCGAGCTCACCTCGCGCCAATTGCGTAGAAGAAAATTCCTCGCTGGGAAAAGGGTGGCGTGGCACGGGCCAGCAGTAACGTTCCTCCGTAAGAAGAGCACGTAGCTGAGAAGGGAAACTCTGCAAAGTAAAGGTTGGAACACCGTGGTGGCAGGACTAAACGGCGGAGAACAAACTGCGCTTCCACGGGCATTAATCAAGGCTGGAAATCGCGAGAAAGTGCTTAGGATTTCGAGGGTTTGAGCGAAGTAACCGAAGCTTACGTAACGTTGCCTGTGTATCGGCGTGTGCAGAGTGTCGGCTCACGGTTTACGCTTCGTTTTAATGCTTCTACACCGATGTGCATAATCTTGGTTTCCTTTTGGTGCCAAGTTCACATTCCTGCGTATGTTGCGGTTCCCGTGTACTGCGTGTCATGCTCATACTACCGTATATACGCCGCCTTCTCAGCATCCTTAGCATACGTACGACTGTCGTTAACATCGAGGATTTCGCTTATTTCGCGCATCTACGCGAACACGGTCGAAATTAATCGCGCGACACTGGTAACAAAGCGGCCGATTTGCGACAGACTCGCGACATTCGCTACCGTACTCTCTACCTTGTTTATGTATTTTTACTCGAATCGAGCGAAAAAGGAAAAACGTGAATTCTCCTACGCAAGGGTAGAAAGTCGGAAAGAAGATCGGGGAAACGGTCGCGCCTAACGTATAGAAAATGTTCGTTCGAATGGATAAATTAAGCAAAACGGTCGAAAGTATATTTCACTTTGATAAGTAGATACGCGTTTCGTTCGTCGATCGTGCAGAAGAGATTTATAGAGATCTTTCGTAGAGAAGAGTATTTATTTGATGGACGCTAACGCCCAGGCGGTGCAGTCTCAACGGCATCATCAATTTTCGGCGAAATCACACGCGAGTTTGCTCCCATGTTGCGTACCACGGCAGTTCGCCGTTAGAACGAGCGACAATCGATATTAGGCTGTGAGGAGTTAATTTAACTCGGCAAACTTAACGACAAACGCAGCTATTCTCGTAATTTTGCGCGCTTCGTGGCCGACCATCACAGACTGAAATCGTTCGTACGAAATGGAAAATGGACGCGGATATCACGCGTGTTAGGAACGTGTTTACGATATCCTTTCGTTACGATATCCGTCTCATTGAGTAATTGATCGTCGATCATCGAAAGTAGCGGAATACGTTTCGCACTTTCGGTTTGGTGATTCAGCGGGATCGAAATTGGCATAAACTTGCACGTTCATACGTACAAGGATATTTGCGGAGAAAATAAACGCTGGATACGTTGTAAAGAATTGTATTTTTTTCGTGGATACAACTCGAGGCACATAAATAACGCACTCCGATAAGATTAGTTTGGCCAAAAAATACTTTTCGGACGAAGGTGTATCGAATTACACGAGTGGTACGAAAGGTTGGACTTTTGGACACGTATCGTACGTGAAAAGTTCAAAGAGTGCAATTTTCCTGTGCCTTTACCACGTAGCCCGGTTTGAGTTCCAGTAATCCAATCAAATCTGGAGACGTAAAGAGAGTCTTGCCGCGTTTGCACTGGCCCGAGTTTACAGATGATAAAAACATTCGAAATCGGAAAAACTTGGGCGCCAGCGAGACTCTTGGAAAAATCGTCACGAAAGTCGAGTCGAGGATACTTTCAGCGAAAGAGCAATCTAACCAGAACTGTCGAGAACGGGCACACAACTTTCTCCAACTGGAAACAGAAAAACTTCATAAAGAAGAATGATCGACGCGGTCGATGGTGTTCCATTTTAGGTAGATTATGTTCAAAACTCGCGATTATACAATTGGCGCGTATAGCGTTATGATTTAGCGATTCAACGTTTAACTTTTACCACTCTATAAATCGTTCAAGCGCTACGCTCGTGTCGTTGGCATTTATATTTGTTCGACGTAACGAATGAAAATAATGTTCGGTTGCGAAGCGTGAATTATTTTAGCGAATAGAAAAAGTTGGCGTTGGCTTGAAAGCGAAGATAATTATACGCTGAAACGGAGCAAGGGAGCAAGGCGAAGGTGAAGTTTCTTTTCACCGCAAAGCGTTTCAATCAAGATGTAATTTTGTAGCCAAGCAATGCTGGATCACAGGTAAACCGTTTAACCAAGAAGTTTCTTGAATTAAAGCTCGGAAAATACTTGTAATACTATAATACCTGCCTACCTTATAGTTACGACATTAACATTCAACCGCGAAACAAGTTATTCCGATTAGAATCACGAATTGTAATTATACGCGAAGAACGAGTTGAGACGGTGGTCTACGTAATTTCCATATAAAGCTACCTATCGAAGAAATAAACGAATAAAATTTCGAACGAAAGTGTATTTAACTCTCGTGTTTCTTTTTTATTGTCTCGAGCACTAATTATTCGACTTTCGTTATAATTACAGGCACAGAATTTTGCCGCGTAAGCATTTGAATTACATGTTATAAATTATGGCCCGACTCGCGTCAAGTTAGCTGCAACTAACCGACAGTTGCATTTTATAGTGAATAGTTGCGGCGTGGCATGAATCAATATTAGCTTTACAGCGAAATTATTACTACGCATATTAATGCTAATGTTTATCATTCATGGTATGGTCACATTTATGTCACCGCCAGTGATACTCAATATCTGGACAAGTATTATCAGTAAAATTGTACTTAACGTATCGGTCGCACTTGTAATTAGTTTCAGAAGCGTCGAATTTTGTCATATAAGTAATACACGCCGTTGAATAATTTATGTCATCCTCGATGGATGATTAATCCTATGTTCGCGAAACGAACACATGTACTACGGACACGTTAATTTATACGTGCTTAATTCTTGTAACAAGGCAATCGATAATATTACGGCGCGAAATCACTCGCGTGATTCCATAAATATTAATTCCGTTGAAGATTTATAAATTGAAACGGTATGCATAATATATTGTACATGATTATCATTTTACTTCTCGCGAACGGTTGTTCTTTAAACAATTATATTATTACTTCTTCGACGATATTCCGATAGTCGACGACTTTTTCAAACGCAATGTCGAGCGTTTTGCTAGTCGCAGCCTGTCATCGTGTTCGTAGTAAATATACTGTATACTCTATACATGTATGCGTATAGTAACTGCATTTAATATGGAACATCGGAATGATCTCTTTAAACGCTCGCCAAAAGGCGAAACATATGCTTTTCCTTCGATGAAATTAACGTTAAACCACGACGACATTAATAGATATTCGCACGTTAATAGTTAACTATGCAAAAGTTTGAGCGTCTCAGAATCATGGTAAAAGATGTAAAAAAGGTCGCATGCAGCGACTTAAAAAAATGGTGCTTAATATAGGACACCTAGGAAATTTGTAAATAAGTCTCGAAAGAACTAAAAGGGACATGCAAACAAATATCATCCTTCTTTTAACCTATATCCTGTTATATCAAAATACGCGAATGACATATCTAAAGCATATCCTTCGTGATTCCATTGAAAACAGCGAATGCATTGGACCCAGTTTTCGCTATTATAATATAAAAATAAATACAATTCTGTATCATTATCGTCAGTAGCAGCGTCATCGATATGTTCCGTGTTAAGTACACTCAACGTGTTCCATATCGGATACGTACGTATTTCATCGAAAAAAATAATAATTATAGAATAAAAAAGAAAAAAATAAATTTAACCGTATATTTCCTTTCAACGATCAAAAATAAACACGTTTAACGATAAATCGTGTGAGAGCAATATCTTTTAACTTGCCTTCGCTGAAAGATTTCACTGTTTAACTCGACTCTTTTACGCGAAAAACTTTTATACGCTTTCAAACGCAATAATCGGATGCATTCAACGACGGATCTCCAAACGAAGCTCGACTAATACTTTGTTTGAATATTTTCGCTTTCTGACATTTTACGTTGTTGCCGATTGGTCTCGTCAGTTACTTGCCGCGATATTGCAGCGTTTCGTAGCAAGCGCAGTTTTATAATTTTACCGATGCGATAGACTTCCCCCTTGCTACATCGTGTTAAAAACTTCGATTGTTGATCATCGCGCGTTTCGTTAGTAAGGAAAATGTTCCAGCGAAAGGAAATTGCGAGATCGAGGCTAATTTTCGAGCAAATGCGATCGTAGGAACGATCGCGAAGAGAAGGTAAAGACAAAAAAAAAAAAAAGAAAGCAAAAGGAAAAAGACAAGTTTGGAATATTTTCTTTTCGTTTCTGGTACGACGGTAAAAGTATTTTTAATTAAAGAGTTCTTTCGTGGCTCCGGGCAGTTGTAAAAAGTCTTAGCGTACGGTTCTATCGAATTTCGAGCGAAAATCGATACCTGGGACACGGTAATTAACAAGTTTAAGATGAAGTTTAAAAGCCTGTCGACTTGCTTCGTGTTTCAACGTAAACCGTATCGTTCGAAATTCGAAAATGTGAACGAAGGGAAAACGGAAAAACGAGGAGAGACGGAAGGGAGAGAGAAGGAAACCATTCTTGACACTCGGTCGGATCTCACGTACCATCAAGCAAATAACGTTTCGAGCCTTTCTCGCAAATAAAACTGTCGAGAGTTTCGTAGCGTTCGTTTTTAATTTTCCGGCGAAAGACGAAATTGAATCTGCAGAGTGAATAAAGTATGCAAGCGTTCCGTCGAGATCTGACCAGCCAAGTAAATATTTAATTAAATTTCTCAACAGCCGTGGCTTGAACACTTGCGTTGTTTCCACGCCTCGTTTAAAACACCGTGTCTCTGTTTGATTACGTTCCTCCTTCAATTCCTGCTGTTACTTCTCTAGGATCTAATACGGTCTCTATCCCTGTTTCATCACTTTCTGTCGAATTATTCCGCCTGAATGATTTCACCGGATCTTCCGTATTTTCATCAATGCATACTGATACACGCGTACATGCTAGATTTTTGTCGCGGCTTCGTTCGCGATATCCGTGTGCCGAATTCGAGATCTATAGATGCATGCTATTTAAAAACAGTCGAATTACGATACTTTTGGATATATAACAACTTCTGTTTCGTAAATCGTTTCTTGTGTCGAAAAACGACGATATGAAATTCGAAATATCGAGTCAAAGATCGTATTACAAACCGGATTAATGACAAGATATCCCGTGAAATTGGAAAAAAAAAGAACGAAACCGACTTTCAAAGGAAAAGAGACAAACAGATTACACGATAACCCACTTAATGGAATGAAATTTTCTTAAAAGTTGTCGAATAGTTCTAAAAGCTTTTAAAAGAACCGATTCTACAGCGCGAGACAACTGGAGCACGAAAGAGTCGAAAAAAAAGAAAAAATAAATTATTCACACAGTACTCATATTTGTGTACGCATTTGGCCGTGCAGGTTATTCATACTTATTAACAGAAGTCAAAACATCTCTAGGCGGAATTGTATAACTACGCGAAACGACTCTACCATTTCTTTTTTATTTCTCAATATTTGTTTATTATTCTAAATATGTAGTTTGCCACCCGGAAGCATATTTTCAAAGGCATTCTCTCAAATTTCGCAACGAACGAACATTCTTACTTGCTGGAAAAATATCGTGTTGTAAAATGACGATAGAACGAACCTACAAATCCGCAAGTACCTTTCGTTAAATTTCCGAAAAAAAGATAGGTTTTTCTCAGGTGTCGCATTAGGAAGACCCCTTAATTCGAACATGGTTCGATTACTATTACCATCGCTGCTGTAAATTTGGTATTACACGCGTGTTTCTTCATTGTTTCGAGTAATATTGACATTTGTGTCACGCGACGACAAAGAAGCTTATGGCGCCATTTAAGAAACTAAATCTCGTCGAGAAATTTTATCGCGCGAACAGTACCGTGCAAGTGCCTTTCTTTATTTCGTATCGGCCATTCGACGCGGATGAATCGTTGTTAGCAACTTTCTCCATCGCGTGGTCATAAGCGGTGAAACAATTGCATCGATAGATTGTACCACCTTTATAACGAACGTTCGATGCGGTATCAATATCACTATCAAATTATGGCTGTATATGAACATACACGTGCACGTAGTATCATTTATCTCGAAACTCTCTATATTGCCGAAGCTGACTGCTAATCTAGCCAAGAGAGGCACACACGTTCGTTCTACAATTGTAACGTCGCCACATATTATATATCGTTAATACGAGTATATTCGCGTAACACGTGATACAGCGATGATCAAACCCGCGACTGCTGGTAGTACTGTTATAGAGATTGGAAACTCGAAGAGTTAGAGAGAAATGGAAAAAGGGAGGAATGAGTTGTTTTATCTCGGATCCCGCTAGAGTACTCGTCGGTAAGGTTATCTAGAAAATCCGTGTGCCTCAGACACCGGAATAGGAGAGGTCATATCGGAAGTTGTATTTATGGTGGAGAACAGATAGCTAGTCGGAGTTATCGCTTGCGAGAGAACGTTTACGTGTCGTAGATCTGGTAGTGAGTATCTGTGACTATCAGCGGCAGAGTAGAAAGCGTCGCTACACTGTCATCGTTGAACAAAATATTGGCGATAAATTCTGAGATTAGACGGAGGAAACATTTTGCAGACACCTGTTGTTATTGCTTTTCAACTTGAAAATTATATTTCGCTCGATCTAGCGGATTTATTCGGCTTTGTCAACACGAATAATCTCCGTGTTTGATCAACGATAATGCAACAAATAAATATGTCGTAGCCATGAAAGCAGCGAACGCTCATAGAAAATCCCATCTTGACATAACAAAAGTTGTGTTTGTTCCTTTTTAACTTCGGCAGTCTCGTTATTTTGAAAATTGTAAAAGTTCGCTCTACCATTCGAGAACTTTAAAACTGTTCTCCTCTGACAATTCGATTTAAAATTCTTAAGCTCTACTTTTATTAGAAATTTTAAAGTTTACTCTGTATCATGTTGCTTCTTAAGATATTCTTTACGAGATCTATACTTCCTCGTACTATCTCCTACATAGTATCTAGAGATATCGTGGAAGTTTTCTTAATCAATTTACATTAGCTTAATGCCTTCGTTACTTTAATATCTTCGCTTTTATAATCGTAATGAGCCATTAAAATAAAACCTCTTAGAGCTTTTCTATTTGCCCAGCAGCGTTTTGTAACATTTAACGATGGCCCTGCGATTGATAGAATCTCCATTTATTCCTGCGACTAAAATTAGATATTTAAGAAGAGACCTTAATAAAGAGCCACGTGTTGTCAATGCGAAGATGTTCGATCTTCGATATATTGAAACATCGACAAAAATTAAATAATCGCAATTTGCATGCGTTACGTGGCCTCTTACGCGTTAACTCGTCCACTTTCCTGGTCGAGACGAATACGTTCGATGAACTTTGTTCGAAAATTGTCTCTAAATACCCGTGGCTCGGAAATTACCATTCAATTAGTCTCGCGTGAAGCGTGCATGCAGCAATGACGCGAAATAAAAGAGGAATAGAACGAGCAAAACTATTCCACGAAATTTTCGCTGCGAGATTTAAAACGAATAAAGGGCGGTGTAAGTATAACGTCGTTATACACGACATAATGGGTTGCCGCTTTAGCATACAGTATTCATCTTACCGGTATGTTGCGGCTTGAACCTGTTACACGGCGCATTTGCTTAAGTATCGGAGAAAAACTGGCCTATCTGCGGATCTTTTTACTCCTTATTTTCGTTGGCTAATTGTCCTCCAGTCGTAGCCTTCTTTCCCGTAACATTAGCGGCCCTTTTAAATCTTCGTTGCAAGACACGGAGCTGGAAAAACATCCTTGACAATGAAAAATTAACTAGAAGTAGAGTGACGGCAACGGGGAGACGCGTTGCCGAAGAAATCGACTGTGATTTTAATTTGCAGTGTATTAGCCAAGGTACTCGGGCGGAAGTAATCGTTGCTGTGTTTCAACGATCGCGCCGTTTCAGCCAAGCCGAGAGTTTCCGTTAGCAAAGTAGAAGATGTACCAGAGTGCGAACTTAAGAAACGAACCCGCGAAAACGTTAATGTACGTATAAAACACGCGATATTGCAGGTCTTGCGAGTAACGTTCGGGCTGCCTCCTTGTACATCTTTCAACGCTCCATGTCTTGATCATTGTCTTGCTCGCCTTGTCTAGATCGATCGCTTTCATTTCCATCATCCTCTTAGACACGATTGCAATTTTCGTAGAAATTACGATCGATCTTCGTCGTGACAAAAACAAATGGCCGGCGAATAAATTATTTTATTCGCTACGTAACGAAGGCTTGTATATACGAACGGTACTAAGCAGGTGTCTAGCGCGCGAAACGAGCATCGCAACATCGTAAAGAAACGAGTGCCACTTTGCACGAAGACGCGATCCGTTTAACACGATAGATATTTGTAATAATCGGCCGAGAAGAGAAGTCGATCTGCGGTTCTAATCGAGTTTCCCATAAGGTCCAATCATATTTGATTAATCACGGAATTGTCAATTTATCTAGGCTATTTGTGGCCACGTTAGCGGTTCTGTATGACTGTGCCCAGATTCCGAAAGCCAGCCTCAGATGTATGGAAGCAATTAGCAAATCAGCTGCCACCAATGTTTGTTCGTGACTGATGAAGGCACCGATGTTTTGGCGATCATGTGCATATCTCGCTCATAATTGGCTACAGTCTCGCTAAACTTTCAAACCGCTTTCATTCATACGCCATGTTTCGAAATTTCACAGTAGCTTTTATACAAAATCATAGACGAATAACTTCGAGAAGAGTAGAAAGATTTACCTAACCACGCTTCACCTTGTCTTCTATTTCTTCCCTTTCCCTCCCATCGTCACGCAGAGATTCTTTGGCACTTAATTCGACAATGGCTGTGAATGAATTTCATGTTACCCATTACAACTTGCTTGATTAGAATTTAATTCGGCAAGCGGATACCAGAGAGGAATGATGCGTAAGGTTCCCTGTGTCACTAATGAATAAATTTCCAATCGCGATGAGGATGCATTTGAATAATGCAGACAGGAGAATAATTTATCGCGATATCCTATCTACTCATATTAATTTCTAGTTACGTTCATATGTAATCTGTGTGATATATGTATTCGGTCGCGGTATGTTTGACCACTGAAACCAGCAATTTCTACTTTGCTCCATGGTCACCTTTAACCCCTGGTCTAGACTACCTACTCGCCTCATCTGCTACTTTTAGTCTAATGTTTTTTTCATTAGACGCTATTTTAATTAAGCTTGAAGGACGGTATTTATTACTCGTCTCTGCTCTCCTACTCTCCTGCTCCTTTTTGAAATTCTTGTTCCACATACGCGTATACGGGATGCGGCCGAATAACGTGTCAAGCGGCTGACGGATGAAAAAATAATACGTTCCATGTGAAAAAATAAGAAAGAGACGTAGAGTAAGATTTTTTTCGTTTAAGGCTTTATACGGAATAATGCAATAGTAGAAAATGATAAATTTTCAAATTTACCTTTCACGGAAACGCCTTATGAAAATATATTATTCTATATTTTCTTCTTGTTTCTTCGCAAGGGATCACCTTTCAACCGCTTGACACGTTATTCGACTACGCTCTGCATATGTATATATAGGATCTATTCTACAATTTTACGGCTCCGCTTTTTATGAAAAATCATTACGAACAAAACTTTCGTATCTGTGTCTGTATCTTTTAAAATTATTTTTAGAGCGTGTGTTTCTGCGCGTGTTCGACCTGCAGCCTACGAATTTTTTTTTCTCAAAAATGAAGTTAACGTTGCAAAAGCACTCTTCCATTTGCTATTCTAATCTTACTTTGCTTTGGCCTTTTTCATTTCACCGAATGTCCAAAGGCTTTAAGGTTTTTTTTAATATTCATTCAATATTTTACGAGGACACTCATGCAAATATCAGCTACCAGTTATTTTCCAGATAAAATGTTGAAAATTCGCGTTTTTACATAAATTTTTTCGTCGAAATAAACGACTCGGGGCTTTATTTCGTAACGAAATTGTTTCCGCAATTGGGAAAAATATTTTTACAAAAGAATGGGTCGTTTATTCAACAACAAAATACCGCGGGGAAAAAATTCCGTATTTTATTTCATTTTATTGAAAAAAGGCTTACATATTACCTATATCTCGCACGTTCGTGTACATTAAAAATATACGAAAGATACGCAACAATTAAGAAGGAGAAGGAAAAAATTATGAAATGTATTCAACTAAAAGAAAACGAATCCTTGATCTACGAAAGACGCAACTTTACCGTATACGGAACAACTAAAAAAATTACAATTATAAAATTGGCAGGTTACTACAACGTAGTGAATGCAGCGAAAAGCAAAAGTCTCGCCCGTATTAATATTTTTTCTCCTCGATTGCGATCGATTAAAATTTTTAAAGTAAAATTCACATTTCCTGGCAAGAACGTAGAGACGCAGAATCTGAGAATCTCTTTTTCGAGGAAAAAATTGTTTTGAAAATTGTAAAAAAAATTGACTACAAAATTCATTCTCGTGTCTTTTGTTTTAACGCGAAAGCTCATATGAAAATGCGAATTTTCAGCATTTTATCCGTAGAACGTAGAATGCCCTTCCTTAAAATATTTTTATGCTTCCGCGAGTGTCCTACTTTTCTATCTGTAATGCGTTCCCAGGTATACCGACGCACATAATTTTGTACTATATATTCTCTTCATTCTCCCTAGACATTGGACGTCTATTTTCTCATTTATCCGTGTGCAAGTAAATTATGATTTACTTAACGAAAGTACGAAACCGTTATTCGATACGTATTATACGTAAATGCAAAATATTAGGTTGTCCGAAAAGTTTCTTTCGTCTTGTAAGGAAATAATGGACGCACCATATTCTCTGTTTTATATTATTCTTGTTCATATCACGTATGATCGTAATAATAGAAATAGAACAAAATGGATCGTATATGATTCAATAAAATAATATGCAACGTGCAGAGGTTGTGCATCTATTATTTCCTTACGAAAGGAAAGAAACTTTCGGGACAACCTAATACAAAGGATAGAAATCAAAAACACCGACTCAAATTCGAGACACGACACGGACTTATAGATAGATCTGTTAATTGTTATTTGTATAAGCTATCTACTCTTCGACCGTATCATGTATTTCATACTATAGAGATTCGAGTGCGCTTCAGCAACCGATTATTCAAAGATGAGAGCAGCCTTTACAGTAACAAGCTCTGTTCCAATATCCTAATAGAAAGTAGCTAGACTCGTTTGAACAAATTCTCTGTGACCTACGTTTAAATTACGTAGAAACAGCGGGGGAAAAGCGATTTAATGGACGGCCTGATTCGTTCGCCAACGGTCCGTTTCCATGAAAATTCTGATCATACAGCGAGTACTCGCGGAACACGACGCGGGAGACGTCGCATAATCCCATTAAAACGGAATCTGATTTGCAGCAAGTCGTAGCGAAACGGATGAGAAGAGGGCGTGCACCGGCAACCAGTGAGAATTATTGCTGGTTTTTTACGAGACATTAGTAGGTGGGTATCCGGGTCGGCGAATAGGCGGCTGCTAATACAATGTAGCCGTGCCACGTCGTGAATGAGGCAAAGCCAGCTCGGCGGCGAGTATTCATCTCGAAAAGAGGAAGGATGAAGGTTCAGGAAAGAGGAAAACCCGGACGAGATACGTAGCCAAGTTCATTCCGTGGAGTGGGGAACGTTAACCCAAAGGTAGGTAGACTACGTATGCTGTCTACTGTACAGGTACCTGTACCTTTCTACTAGACTGCTACCGGGCTTCGAGTACGTACTGGCTGTCCCATTTTAATCTCTCCGGTGGCCAAAGAAAAATGCTTCCTATAATTCCCCCTAACGACTATCTATCTTCCTCTTATTTTTTTCTATTTGATATTCACACGGTATAAGCGACGTTGCGTCTTTAATGCAGGCACTTACAGTTGATAGATTCTTGACAAGAATTCAATAACGTATAACACGTAACAAAGCGTGGCAAATTGCAAACACGCGTTTGCAGGATCAGCAATTTTGAAGGTAATTCCGTGACGAAATTGAGATGACACGATCTGTATATACGTCGCGTGCACGTGCATAAGCAATGCCCGTGTTTGTGCTTGAATCCGCGAGAATAACGATCCCTGGTTTCTCTCGCTAGAAGAACGAAGCTCCCTGGTAATTCTATATGACTGCAAGCTTGCCTATTTTCTACCAACGACTTGCTTCTCACGCGTATGTACGTCGCTACGCATCTATGTAAGAGTTGAAATATTTTGTTCCGCTTGAAATAACTTGAGAATCTTTCGCCCAAGCGATTGGATCGCTGAACGCAAAACCCAATATCGCGTAGAAGTTGCTATAAACTCGCTAAATGTTATTAGACGCGTATTCAAAGTGGCGCGTATATACGTAATTCGCGCGAGGATGCATATTTCGAAAGAAAGAGACGTTCAAAGATTCGTCACGATAAGAGAAGAAATCGAATTTAAGATACATAACCTGTGATATATATTTGCCGATGCCTACGACCAAGTTTATAGAAGTTCACGTACCGGAACTCGGGGGAATAGCCGGCAAAGTTCGTACCCCACGCTAATTTTTTATCACGTTCTTCTCGTTACTAAGGAAATAGACACGTCCAGGGAAACGGGCGAATTGCGAGGCTGTAAATTTCATTTCTCGTAATAATTCGCGTAATTTCATCCAACGTACTCGTCCCGTTCTTAATTAATTCAGTACCGATAAAACGTTTCTTTGCGTTATTACGCGTTTCGTACGCAACTGGACAGATATCGAATAATATATCAAAGAAATCAAGATAATTAGTACTTAAACTCTTTCGCGAGATCGTTAAGATCTGTACATTTAGTATCGAAAAGTACCGGTTAAAAAGTGTAACATAATAGGTGAATTTATGGTACAGGAAATTATTATGCAACGTTATTTATGTTTCTTTTTTTAGCGTTTAGCACGTACGTTTTAAAATAACGTCTACTTCTGGCAACTGCGCATTCTTTTCTTAAGTGGAAAGCTTTTAGATTTATGAGGTACAACAGAAGCAAAATTCCATCCGAACTGGGTTAGCTAATTTTTTTAAATTTCCCTCTTTTTGACTAACTTCCCTCTACGAACATTCTTTCACGGCATTATCCATTACCTTTGCTTATTTTCTCATTATTGCGTGTTCTGTATATATTGATCTCTCACTATACACTACGTATATATTATACGCATTGTATACAATATCAATACTCGCTAGTTGCACGGCGTAGCGATATCTGCCAATTACATAAACGCAGTGTTTGAAGCTTATTCGCGTGTAACAAGAAAATAATCAACAAGAGAATAAAAGATGATCTTAAAACAGTCCTTTTATGTAACCTACATCTACGTCGAAACATCGCGAAGATCGTAAATATTCAACCGACACAGGTATCCGTCTAGCCGCGTTAAAATCTGAAATCGCAATTTTTCCGCAAAGAAGATCTGTCCCGAGTCTAATAATTAGGCAGATATTTAAGAAAATTCTGTCAGCCTTCGATTTCGACAGTCCTTCGATCTGTTAGCCGTAATTTATACGTAAAATCGATCGATCGTCCATCGCCACAAGTTTATCCACGGACGAAAGAATTTGCCTAACTATTATTTCCAAAACACACGTTTCTAGCGTATGCTAAAAGACGCGTAAGCACATGGGCACTATGTAAGCATCGAGTAACTTTTTCGTTACCGGGTAAATATGTTGGGAGACTCTTTTCAAAGTGAACTAAACATAAAGCGTTCGTTCCATCGAATCCGATTCTATACGACTTTCGACTCTCGATATATTTCCCCGCATGCGTGCAACTTGTGAAATATACCGGTGAACTTTGAGCTCTGTTAGTACTCGTAAACATAAGGGATAGAAGCACGGGAAGTACGTCTCGAAACTATTCCCATCGGAGACGACCCGTTTTATTTCAAGGAAAATATCGCGAGGTGGATGTAAAAGATGATGCTTGTCTTATAGTTGTATTATTTTCTCGAATCAACGTATATAACGCCGTATATATCGAGGTTAAAGAAGCATCTTTACGAAGGCGAGGGCAGACTGTCCCTTCGAAAATACTGTCTACGTTATTACGTGTATTAAAGCTGTTCCGCGCGGACTGACAAGATTTTCGCGTACTTACTCGATGGATTTCTCAACAGTGCCTATGAACGTCGTTTCCACGTACGTATGTACATCTGTGCCATTGTACGTGATGATCGAATAGATAATTTCGACGATACGAACGAACGAAGGTACGATCGATCATTCTGCGAAGAAATTCAAACGCAGCGAGGCGCATTCATGCGCATCGATTCGAGTTTTTCCTGGAAAAGCCGACGTCTTTTCGATTATCAAATAACGGAAACAACGCACGTATTCCTGGAAGCCGGAGATTAATTAGCGCGAATGTTAAACTCCTCGAAGATCGCGGCACGTGAAATATCGTGTTGCCCTTCTGCAACGTTTTCTGCAATTTCAGTTGTTTTCAACTCGTTCGTTTGCTTATTCTGCGAACTTAGTTAGCAGTTTGATTCCCTTTATTTTACGTGGTACGAAGGAATCGCGTGAAAAAAACCGCTAAAGAAACGTTACGTTCAAAGTGGTCGAGCCAGCTTTATAATTGTCAAAGTTCACAGAGTAGACACCGACATTTCCTATCTTTGTCGCATATCAAAAAGCGTTATGCCGTTAGGTTCAGAATCGCAGAAGGGTCCAACAAACGGACCTTAATAACTGATTACGGTCTCGTTGTCGCTTGTTCGATAGCAGTTACCGCGTTATAATTTTGAAACCAACGATTTCTGTACACGAGTCGAAGCTCCTCCGACGCGAACGTACGCTACTCAGGTACGGCTAATTGCTGGAAATCTCGCATTATAAATTAACAACCGGAAGTCTCACTCAAAGCGGACCAAAGTCTGCTTGACGGAAAAGGTTCTCCTCGTAAATGTATTTACTTGCACGTACGTTACCTATTTAACCGTTAATCGCTACGACGAGTGTTTTCGAATTCTGGATTATGCATACGAGATTAAACGCTGTTGTTCTAGATAAAACCAAGAAGTTTAATCATCGTGCATGTACGTTGTATAAGTTTAGATATACAGGGTGTTCGGTAACCGGTGAGAGACGATTCTACGTGAAAAGATACGTTGAAAATATGGAATAAATTGTTTTCTTACGACGCTTCCTACGCGAGAAAAGAAAAAACCGTTCGAAGATTCCACGAGTATATCCAGCGTCGCCCAATCTCGGACTGAACGAGAGTAAATAATCGACAGAGGGTTAAACTGCGCCTAGGAATAAGTCAAAATCGTGGTATAAAATCTTTTCGTAAGACGCTCAGCCTTCGAAGGAAATAAACGTGTCATGCGCGTGTGCCAGACCAACCCCTAAGTAGACACGTTCTAACTTTATTTTCTTGAAAATGAGGCCTTAAAGGCTTGTCTTATTTTATCATTTTTTATTTTCACACGTAGAATATCCTGCCGGTTGTTCGCTCGCACCTAGTTGGCACTTGGCCCGACGAATTTTCAAACTTAATTTTCTCAGGAACGAAACGCCGTATGGAAAAATGTTATTCTATATTTCTGACTTGCGGAATCGTCAATTGGTACGATCAATTACCGGACACCCCGCATATATATATATATATATATATATATCCAATATATGCAACCAAGAACCTACGTATGTACTTAATTTGTTTATATAAACACAGCGCGCGATAGATTTTTGTTACTTCAATTGTATCGGATTCAATTGACTCCAATCAGATCATGGAATTCAATGGAGTTTAACGATTGTTGACCCGGACGAGGCAAGGGAAATACAGTGTTCTAAACTTTCTATCAATAATATGGTCAAACTACGAAATTTCCGTCCATTGTAACTCTATCGCGAACACGATTGTTCCGACTCGTTTTTGTCTCGTGCTATCAACAAACTCGATTGGTATTTCGTACACAACGCGAATAGTCTCGCCGTAAATTAAATATAGCTCGTAGGAATTTAATCGACACGATCGCCGTTTGAAAAGCTGCGGCGAGAAATAAAGCAAGAGAGAATCGTTCTCGCCGTCGGCAAGTAAAATTAAAGATCTAGATTCTAGGATGTCGATCGATTTCAACGAATCTCGGCTAAATCGAACGAAACAGCTTTTTCTTATTTCCATTTAACATCGTGCCTCTTAATCCTCCAGCGATATTTTCGTAAAAAGAAAAAAAAAAACTTGCAATAAACCGTCGTTTCTATCGTTATTCAACGTAATTAGCAATTTAAAAGCGTTCCCTTAAATTCGCCCTTCAAATAAATTGATTCCCATCGTTCGAACAGATATCTAAAAGTTACGGAACGTTCGCTCTCGTTCCCTGCCAAACGGCAAAATGCAAAATACCGAAGATTACAAATTTCTCTACGTCGCTAGAACGGCAAAGATCGGTCGACTGTTTAACCGCTACTTCGGACCGATCTTTTTCTTCGTCGAAGTAAAATTTGATCGTTGAAAATTACCAACGTATAGTTGCTTCGAATCTCGCGTTGAACGATCCTTGGAGATTTCGCGTTGCGGAACATTTAACAAGAAACGGAACGGTTCGTTCGGTCGGTTTTCGTTACGCGTATCTATCAGCGATTCAGCATGTACCTATAAACGTGGTATCGATTCAAGTTGGTGAGAATGCATCGAATGCGATCCTATTACCTCTTGCTCGCTTTTCATCCTTCCCCAACAAAGACAACAGCCGCGGAACCCTGTCGTCCCTTATCTAATTTTCATCGCGGCCGAAATTAATTACACCCGCGCGGGCATGTCGGCACCGGAAAACCATATTTTCACCGAGAACAAGCACGACGATTCAGCTGAAATAGGCGATACACGGTGGTAAAAAGCGCGGCAACGGGAATGGAACGGCGGAGATAGGAGATCGTAGACCGTAGACGATCAAGGGTGGAGACGGTGCGCTTCTTGCACAAAAGCGCGAAATACATCGCTACGAAAGAATAATTTCCACGCGAGAAGTCCGCCTGGACTTACGGATTAAAAGTTTCTCATCGGCAGCCTGGATAATTGGTTTAGTTATTGGATCCTCCGGCTGAATCACGAACTCGCGGACGCGGTATCGCTTTGCTTTCCTCGCTTTTCGCCGCCAACTTTCCAATTTCTGTCCTCCCGCTCTCTCCTTAATCCCCTATACATTTTCTCTTTCTCCTTCTCGTTTCCTCGCGCCGCACTTCTACGTTATATACGGCCGACTGTTCGACTACCTTCGAATTCCATGAGTCTATTAAAGGTGGCTTTGTCGCGGCAACTTTTCCCTGCTTCTCCATACCGCGGTTATAGGAAAGACGCGTGGGATGGGTCGGATCGATTTTAAATATAGTTTTCGTACAACTAAGTAATACAGACGGAAGAAAAACGAGCGACGTAACGCGATATATAGGATATATAGAATGTTGGCGTTCAGAAAATTAATTCTATTTCTTTCACGCCACCTTTGTTTATGTTGCATTTGCAGGCTTCAGGTACGACGAGAGGAAGGCAACTTTCATCTTGGACGAATAAAAAAAACATCTTTTTCTTTCTGTTTTGATTTCATACCGAAGAAAAGCTCGAAGGGATTAAAAAGAATTTCGGGGCAAAGAGGCTGTTCTCCGTAAAGTAAGATAAAACGGGCCACAATGAAACATCGGTTTTACCGAGAGAGGCATTGATCAACGATCAACCCAGTTTGCAAGCACCGAAATTAAAGAAGGATGACTTTCTGCATACTTTAAACATGACATCGACCTTCTGTTCAGGAGCCGAGGGACAGTGTTTGCTCTGGACGCATTAATCACTGGGGTGGAAACTCGTGAGCCAGTATTGTACGTCTTCCATCCTTCGTCCCCTTTATCAGGCTTTATCTATATGCATTATAGTGTGCAGTTACCGTGCAATCGTGTGAAAGTGAAGCGTATCACCTTACATGCAAACATGTAAAAATAAATAGGACACCGGCCGTGTTCAGATTTTTATCGCGCGTTCAAGTAATTTACCAGTTCACGGTTCGCGATAAATTAAAACCGTGTCTTCGTTAGAAATTCGTTGAAACGTATCGCGCGAAACGAACGAAAATTTATTCGCATTTGCGCGAAAGGAACGCGCCATGCAAGGGAAAGTGGTGTAAACGTATTTGCGTGCTTGTAAAATATCGCAAAGATAATACGGACTTTGTTTCAAAGTAAAAACAGGACTGACCTATTTTTCCCCATAGAAGCATTCGTATTTATTTTGCTTCTCGTACGCGTCGTTCTTTCGTATGGAAACGAAAGCATCGAACATACTACTCGACGCGTAATACGTATCCTCCCGTAAACATTATTTACAAGCTACCAAAACCTTCTACTAATTTATCGTTTACGCTCGCACGAAACGAACGCGATAGTCGTTTCTGAATCGCGTTCGATCCACCGCGCGTCATACTCGTAACAACCTGACGCTTCGTCGTATCCGTAGATATATTTTATCGTAAGAGAGAGATCAAGATTTATCGCGTTAAAACGCGGACGAATCTTCGAGGAGATAGGACGCACGCGAGTCGTTTTACCCGCGGTGGAGGCACTTTGGGTTACATAAAAGTGCAACGGAGATGAAGCAGACGCATTAATCTAATGCTCGGGGAATAATAACGTGAAGCCAGGCGGAACGTCAGTAGGGAGAGGGAACCGCAAATTCGAAATATCGACGAGCTGGCGGCGTTATTGGCATCACCGCAGAATGTAACGTTAAACTGCAATTTCTAATGGTTATCGTGGCACAGTGTCTGCGCGGCTACTGCATCCAAAACGCCCCGTTTCATTTTTCCTTGATCCCTTTTAATTTCAATGGCTGCGTGTCGAACAGTTCGCGCGAGCCTGGCTTCCGCGGCATTAAAAGATTAGCGACGTTACGTGGATCGGTACAATATCGTTTCATAGGATACGCTGAGCCAGAATCGTGTCCCGCATTTTCGGTTATCCGGTATTAAATGAGCCACCTAATTATTTTAATAGAACTTCCGGGCTTTTAGCTACACGGCAGCCGTTCAACGTTCTATAACAAAGTTTCATTACCAATTAACAAGAAATAAAGGGCGACGTTCCAAAAAAAAAAAAAAAAAAAAAAAAATTCCAACGAACATGGAAATTTTATCGATGGCGATTTTTCCCCCGATCAATCTCTCTTAATCGCACGGATTAATCGATCGACGCGCAACACTGTCGCTGCAATGAAACTGCATACATTCGATGACAGATTATTCGCGCGCGTCGCGTTATATGTCTATTAGGAACGATAACGATAAATGAAATTCACCGAATACGAGCTTCGAAATGTAACGGCCGCCGAACATAGAACCAACGTTCGTGCGTCCAAGATCCGATGAAACAGCTTCCGCGAGTTATCAAAGTACCAACGCCGACTCGTCAGGATCCAATTAAATCGCGATGCTGTCTGTCGTATCGACGTCGATTAGTTGAACTTGTTAAATTTGTTTTGTCAGAGGGGATTCGAGTTAATAGAATCGACGTTGGTCGAGGCGGTGATTCGTATCTGATACCAGTCGGAGGAAGCAGCCGTTTTCTTTCCTCCTTGGGGGCGTTCGTTGACAGCAACCATTTCTCGTCGACGAAATACGAGGGCCGATTTCGTATTATCACGGCTTGTCGACGTCATTCCGCGGCTTTAATTATGCGACTGCCGTATCTGGCGGCAGAAACGGAAGTTTGCCATTTATTGCTTTCACCGCGTTAGCCGGGTCTCTTGCGCCCTGTATCTGTACACGCTGCCCCTCGGCGTACATCTTAAATGCGGATAACAGTTGGCTTTTTCCGCCTTCTCGAACACAACAAGTAAAATTCCCAGAGATATCGTCGATCACAGCGATCCCTATTTTTTAGCTATTTCTTTCATTACCTCTTAGATCGTTCGTTTTTGTTCGCCTTTTAGCTGCCCCTCCGATCATCCATCGCTATTTCATAAAGTACTTACCTTCGTGCAAGGTTTAATTACGCGAAGTATGTCCGTTTTAAGCGTATACACGCCATTAGCTTTGTAACTATCAGAAACGCGAGAAAATGTTTCAGACAAAAGTTGTACGGCATTAAAGGGGACACAATCTGGCGTACCTGGTTCTTTTTTTGTAGATGGCTAAGTAGAGGTCGTACGAGGGTGACACTCATCGATCCGCCTCGGCATTCTCTATGAAAAAGTATTGACCTAGTCGTGTCGAAAAATCATTAGTTTAGAAGATATTTGCACTTTAATTTGTCAAATTGAACGTATACGAGAGACGGAAAAGCTGCGAGACAATATCGTCGTGTTTGCGTTGTCTCCGTCTTTCGTACGTTCAATTTGATAAATTGAAGTTCGACGTAAATAGGGCAAGACTATTTTATTTAAAACTATATGATTTAGTTAAAAAAGAAAAGCGTACGTCAGCTTCGTACGATCTCTACTTGACCATCTACGGAAAAACTAATTCTACCTAGATCATGTTCCTTTCGACACCAACATTTTTTTCATATTTGTCATGCTTACGAAAATAGTCGCGTGTACAAAACAAACATACCGTATATACGTGTACAATGTACATGCATACACAATGGAGAAGCGAGGAACGATATTTCTTTACAACTCCTATTTCTTCGTCGATTTCTTTCGACCATCCGCTCGAATCGAACGAGCGAAGTCGCCTTGGAAATTGCAACGTATACGGGTGCTTAACATTTTTATGTAATGAGAAATCTGTATCGTCGAATCGGCTAAGAACGGCGAACTAATAAAGCAAAGTAGGGAATTAATTGGTCGGACGTGAAAGAGTGACTGCTTTCAAGGGTTCTAATTTTTGTCGTTTTGTAGAAGCTTTATGAATCTTCCGTAGGCAATGTAATTCTGACCTTTCGCCAGTATTTTGCATTAATTAGCGATTCCTTCGGTTACTTTGCCCCGAGGCTTTAGTTAAGTATGTACACGCCTTCAGAAGCAAACTTCAGAACGAACTACGTCACTTTCCAAGACTCTTTCCGGCCACTAGATCCATAAAATGTAGACGGTTGTCTTGTTGACAATCTACGAGTTCTTCTTCTTTTCGCATCTTCTTTCGTCGTGGGCCGAAATACGGTGAAAAATTAATTGCATACGATTCCGTCTAAAAAAAATTGGAGGCGAATCCTTTGCGAATTCTCCCAGGAAAAGTCACCTCCATAGTTTCTTACACTCTAAAACGTTAGCTCCTTTGATCCATTTGGCCTGTTCGCGTTTCTAATCGATATCTACGATAGTTTCGAGGAGAATAGATTGCAACACCTTGCGTGGCTCAGCTTGTATCGCACGTATGTCCTATATAAACATTCTGTATTTACACTAATGTACATTAACGCGGACTTGCTCCCGTCTATCATCATCGTCTGTGTTAATAATCACGATATACACGTGTATAAATCGAACGATCGTTCTTCTAACGACGATAGTTTTATTTGGTAAAACATTTAACCCGGGCACCTTCGACGAACGAATTATCGTGAATTCGTTTCGATTGCATTTGAACTTTGTAAATCCTTTATAGGAATATATAGTAGGATATACAGGATGTACCGGACAATGAAAAACTGTATTGCGTTATTAGACACTTTTCTAAAGTTTCGTGTGATTAATACGAAATAAAATAATTGTATATTAAGTCGATGTTCCGTACCAATGTGCATCTCGTACTGTAATTTCGATGAAATTATTAGTCAATTAAAGCGGGGAGTAAATCGTAAATGAAGCTGTTGTATATAGTCTCTGCGAAATCTATCCATCGGGATAATATCCGATTTTACTAAATATACTCGTACGTTGCTCGTAATCCGATATTTTGCAACAAAACTGCGTCGAGTAGCGGGCGATAATAAAGCTGCTACTGACGGGGGAAGAATATGCAGAACACGCAGACTTTTAGGAAAATTTACGCGAGAAACAGTGGCTAGAAGAACGTCTCTCCTTCGTTGACGTTTTAATCGTTCGTATACAAGCATCCTAAGATCGTCAAGCAAACACGATTAGTTTGATTGATCGATTAATCGTCAATGTTGAATCGACTCGTTGCGCTATTCAATTTCCTATAACGAACATCATTCAGCGTTTCGTTTGAAAATGAGCTTCAAGTCGGACGTAAATGTAGCGATGACGCGATCAACGCCTTTCTGATTACACTTAGCAAGCGGCAATTGCATCGTCCACGATGCAATTTGCTATGCTACGACGCTAAGGCTGTAACACTTTCCTCCAAGAAATTGCCAGCGAGCTTTCGAAGATATCAGGAAAATGGCTCGATAAGCAAGTTAAAGCAGTTAAAGTTTTCCAATTACGCTCGCGACTGTTTCGATTTCTTTGTTCAGCCGATCTTAATCGTCGTGTCGCGTAATAACGTTTTTGACACGTTGTTGGTGGTAACTGCGAGTCAGTCCACCTCCTTTTACTTGGCGAAATGTATCGCTCTAGTCCTGACGCAGACGATTATGCGTAAAATTCCTCGAATGAAAATTTCCTCTGTAAAATTAGAATTAAACGTCTTCTTTCTATAGGAATGGCTACTGCGACTTAATTTGCTTCTGCGTCGTAAATGACGTTAATCGGGAAAAAGCAGGAGAATCTGATTCAGCGTAAGCCCGTTGAGTACGAATTAAAAAAGAATTTTAATTCCATTCTCACGCGATACGATCGAAAAATGAAAAATTCGAATCTAACTTTTCTTCGACTTTCATTCTTTTTTTTTCTTTTTCTTTTTCTTTTTCGTTGGTTACCCGATCGTTCTAAAGCAAACAATCGGAATGAAATAACTGTCCCATTATAGGAATAAAGTCACAGAGGCTGAAAACCTTAATTAAAGCGAATACGTTGAGAATCGAAACTGCCTTCGCACTGATCCAATGATTTGCATAGAAATAACCGCTCCGCGTATGAAACGAAAGAAACAATAAAGCGTTCATCCTAATCAGACCATCGGACACGTAATCGGACCGAGTCGGGGGATTAGACTTGCCAAACGTACGAGCTTCGGGGGCAGTCTTTCGCCTTTATTAAATTACACTCTGCTCGGGCTGGTATCATAAATACGTTCGCAATCTTTTCATGGTCCGTTCCGGTGCTCCACGTTGACCTATCATCCAGCCTGTTTTCGAGACGATTATCTCTCACGCAAATCGAGCATAGACCCACCTTAGCCGTAATTCATCGACCGCGTACGGTTCGTGTCCCAAAATGGAGAGTCGAGTAATTGCTAAGGATCCAGAAGATACTGCCCGGAGAATGTGGCGAAGATCGCGTCAATTTAATAGAAATCTACCGTAAACTAACGTCCCTTGGACTAATTTCAAGAACGTGGATCGTTCGAGAATTCACCTTTCGGAGTCATAATTTCACGATTCAACCGCGGAAATATCTATTTCGCCGTGTAAACGTAAATACATAAATGCGCGTAGTTTGCACGACCGATTTGTATTCCTGTTGCCGGGTAACTTGGTCTTCTCTGTCGAGTGATAAAGCTGTTGTTACTTATTTTCGATGCCATGAATTTTAATTGGCTGCGAACTTTTGCTGCGAGCGAAACGTTCCATTTTTCCTTGGAACTTGGATCAGAGATTTCTTTATTGCTTCGTGACAAAGTGGAATATTTAAACAGTCTTATGGTAATATGGCGTCCCGTTTGGCAGATTTACCAGCGATGCAACCAAGTTCGACACACTAACTATCACACCCGACGTTTCATTAACGATTCAAAATTATAGATATGTGGTTTTACGTAGTCTATAACTGTCATTCGTTGCACACCTATTATCGCGTACCACTCTACGCGATATTGCATACCTTGCACGCGTAAAACGTGAATAATGGCACTCGTGTATGTGCGCTTTTTACATTAATATTTTGGAAGTAGCACGCTGATCGTTAATTTCTATCTAATATAATATGTTCTAAATAACATAGTTATGAACAGCAGTTTAAGCCTGGCCTGTCGTAGGCTTATTAACTGTCAATAAACGCGCTTGCGCGGTTAATTGGAGGTTGGAAGTTCATGTAAAACGGATTGAAGATAAAAGAGGTTAAACTGCGACCCTATAAAACGCTCGGTAATTAAGCACAAATCACCGTGAAAATTGTGCTCGTTACGCGTAGCCACTCTTGGCAGGGAGAAGGATAGAGCCGATACGCGAGAAACTAAAGTGAAAAGCTTGCGGATGTACAGTTTCAGCGAAGATAAACGGAAGAGAAGTACCGATCGACGCAAACACTTTTACGGATCTATGCACTATATATGAAAGCTGTAACGTTTGTTTGGCGATGATGGGGCGAAATCGATTTCGAACTCAACCACCAGTCGTACCGCATAAATTATAGATTTTAGATTCATGCATGAAAGATTCCCAATCGAAATAAAGATTCGAGCGAACGCGAAAAGTTTCTCTGTTACGTAGTCGAATTCGTAGAAAATCGTTTCTGTACTTAGGGAACAATTAGGAGGATAATAACGTAGATTGTGACAGAAATCTCGATAGCACGACGTTGTTTTTTTTTTTATTTTATACCGTTTCCGAGATGGTACGCGTTATACGCGTGCAACTGGCACAACCGTGATAATCGTAACATTCCATTAATACCATCGATATTAATTGTCGTCGAAGGGAATCTCATTATCAACGAGCATCTTTTCTCATAAATTTACACTTTTTTTTTAGTAATTACACGTGTCAACGAACTCGAGAAAGGTAAGCAGGTGGACGTGATATATATACAGACTTCCGCAAAACTTTTGATTTTTGGTCAACCACGATATCATAATTAACAAGATATATTCTATTGGTGAAACAGGAATCAAGGTTTGTCTGACTGTCGAGCTACCTCAGAGGGCGAACAAAAACTGTCAAATACTTAAATGTACTTGACACTGTACAATATATGTATAGTCGTAGATTGAAATGCAACAAATGTACACTCCAGGAAGATCGATGTTTCGTCCGGTGTATCGCGGGACTCTCATTCGGGTTCTGTATCGTTCATCATTCTCATCAACGACGTCACATTCGCCTTTAAATATTTTCAGCTTCTACTATATGCGGACGATCTTAAATTATTCCTCAAGATCGAATCTCTCGCAGATGCGATTAACTCGCAGCGGGATATCTCGAGTCTCGACGACTGTAAATCGAACCATTTATTTTGAAATATACTAAAACGCAACGTTATGCCTTTCTACCATAGAAATAGCTCGTCATTACTCAATGGATGGCATTATTATTCTTAATAAGATCGCCGTCATGAGGTATCTTGGAGTTATATTCACACCCTGTCTATATTTCCCAAGCATTATATAAGTATTTTACATTGTCAGCTTCGCCAGTCCTTGGTCTTATTACAAGAATGTCGGCAAGCTTTAGGACTCCATTAACTTTCAAAATTCTTTATACCGCTTTGGTTCTCCCGCACCTAGAATATTACTTTCCCATCTCCAGTCCCTTCCACGTGACGTATGTTGTCTCCATTGAGAGGATTCAACAGAGGTTTCTGCGCGCGCGCTCTTTCTCTCTCTCCCACAAAATTGGAAAGTCCATTTTCATCTCTTGGCATAATTACAACCCACTGTTAACATCCCTCATATTATTCACCTTGGAGCAACGTAAATTCATAGCTGATGCTATATTCGTATACAAAATTACAAACCATTATATTGATTGCCCAGGGGCCTTCCAGTTTGTTAAGCTTACTGCTGCATCCAGGTCTTTCAGGAGATTTTCAATATTCCCTATGCAGAACTAAATAATTAAGCCTCTAACAGTCGTATTAACCGTATTTGCAAATGCGATAATTTACGTATCCATCGATTAGACTCTTCCTCTGCCAATCGTTATATCGTATTTAACAAAAATTGTTTTCCAAAAATATAAATATCTTTTTAATCAAAAATTTAATAGAACGGTTAACAAAAATGTAAAAAATGCTGTACGCAATTCACCGATACTCCCGCACCATTTATGACCTGTTCGTTGTTGCTATGAATCGTAATCATTTGTTCATTTCGTATCGCTGTATTTTTTTTTTTTGTTTTTTTTTTCTCTCTCGTATCACAGGATACAACTCGTACAAATAATATATAAACTGTTACGTTGAAACAATCACGTCTTTCTAACATTTGTTTCGATACAATTTCCGATAAAGTTACAGCCACGGTGCTCATGAGATATCGATAAAACATTCCAATTGGATGCCATTTGCCCCCTGTGAATTTGAAATAATAATACGAGAAACGAGGAAACATTATTCTTTTAACGGAATCTGAGCCTCGAGTGTAATCTTCTCGGTGTATCGACGAAACCAGAGCAGGAGTACGACAGGATTTGAACAAGAACTCTTCTTCTATTTCATAGCTCTTCGTTTCCTGCGGGATGGAGTACGATAAATCTCGGTGGTTCGTTGTTACGCCATGGAAGACCGTTAACTTTTGACGATGCCTTTCGTACGGTTCCGCGAAACTTCTTTTACGCTGCTCTATTAAAAAATCAGGCTCACCTATACGATACGAAGTTTGCTTTTCCCTGCTATGTCGATGCTCTCACCGAGCCCGTACATAAAACGCTGTCGATCAAAGGTTCTCGTGGTTTTTGAAAACGCGAATAACTATATTCGAAAACGAGTTTCTCGTTGGCGAAGGCAAATAACTCAAGCTTACGGTTACCGAGTTTGTAGGACACGGACGATCCGATAACACTTCTGTTTTTATATTACCATATAATTCAAGTCGTAGATAGCGATAATAAATAATTCTTGCAAATAATTTCTTATCAGCCGCCGTTGTGTTCCTCGAACGAACTTGACGCGTGATTTTGCACATGCATACCAAGACTTTATTCCCAACTTTTTCAATTATCGTACTTTTAATTTACCTTGTACCATGTGTGTGTGTGTGTGTGTGTGTGTGTCTGAAAATGGATTTTATATATTTCTTCAAAGAAACTTTGGCATAGCATGTAACTGCTTTAGCGAAGTAGCCTCGTTCGTTCGAGTTCAACTCTTACAAAATCAATTTGTCTATCTCTTTTACTTGTTTTTTTTCTCTGTTTGTACCGGGAGACGCGTAATAGTAAAATAACTTACTTTTATTTGAAACGTTATTCCCCCCATTTTCCGTCAGCCTTCCCTTTCGCCAAGTAACTTTAAGCTATCCGTTCTTCGCTACCACTGTTTGTATCCTTTCTACTAAGCTAATTTACCTTCGATAAACTTCGATCGATAGAAATTACTATAGCTTCTTGAATAATATCAGGACGATCTTGATCGTTGGGACGACGCTATCGATACATCCGTAAAGTTAATATTTTTAACACGATTCAGAGGCTATAACTGATAATTGATGTCCACGTGAAACGGGAGACCAGAGTAATTTATAGTGGTACCGCCTCCCGATTCCTGAAAAAATTTTGGCATCGTTTCAAATCGTTGTAAAGTTAACCGAGCTCGCGCAGATGTATCGACATTTACTGGCTGGCTGCGCGCGCGATTCCCTTGATAAATTGCACGTTATTATTTCCATGTCAGCGTATATGTTTATACGATAATAAATGCACGTTCGTATTGTGCCGTTGTATTAAATTGCAACTTGAAAAATGCGGATTTGAAGGATCCAACAGACAGCTAGCATGATGAATGTATCTGCTTAATTGTTTGTCTCATTTCGCGTTGTTGAAACGTATTGTTCGTACCGTTCGCGGAGATTTCAAGGTAAGCTCGACAAACATCGAACGTGAACCGATCGGTTCGCCTTTAACAAACCTATTCCGTTTATCGTGGATTATTAAATCGATTAATTCGAAATTTTTTACTTCGCTCTACCTGTACTAGAGCATATATTCGTTGATTTATCTAGAAATCGCCGCACCTTTTATCGGCATTCTGGACAGGATTATTGCTTTAGAAACGTTTCAACGAAACAGCAAAGAACGCTATACCTACGAATGCGTCCATTGAACGACGAATCCCTCGGTATATACGACAATCGAGTTAGATCAGAACGGTTATGAAATTTTTAATGTTTAACCGCATCGTTATCACGATGCATTCAATTGTATGTGCACGATTGTTCGTTGTTTAATCTATTACACATTTCGTCGACGTGCATTACTGCCGTGTCAATTATTCACGGGGAATTATTATTTAATAGCTGCTGATCGCTTGTATTATTCCACGGGAGGTTATATTCGATTTTATCGACTTCGATAAAATACAGTTTACGCTAAATTGCGTCGTGCTATCATCAGTTTGATCCCTCGCGGTGACCTCGTTTCAAAACTGTCCGCTTTTATCACTTTCGATGGCAACCTAGCTGTATATCCCATAATTCGGAATATCGCGTTGCTGCTCCAACTATCCTACGTTTAACCTTCGATTTCTAAAAAACAGCTGATTTTAACGCCACTATCGGGCGAACGTTCGAACGATTATTAACGGTTAGACGATTACCTTCCAACGGCAGAAAATAGACAGTCCTTCTAATAATAAATTCTATCGTCGAACGAAGCGGCGGAAATTTGGTTGAACAAATTCGGCAGATTGGACGGACGAACGCGGGTTACCCTTTCACTGTATCGATGGTAATAACGTACGCAGTTTGCCTGTTTTAGTTACGCCATGTGCGTGGTGTTTCGCGTTGAAATTCAACGTTTCCCGCGCTAAACAAATCCCAGCTGTAACAATACTCTTTACTATGGCACGAAACAGTAAATGATTTTTCCGCGTGAAAACTGTCTGAATGGACGCGAAATACGGGCGTATGATGCCTCTGACTTGTTACCGGTCATATAAAGCTTGGGTAGCCGTAATGTAATAATTCTTGCACATACAGCGAAAAAAATGTCACCGTAGAAAGCTTCGAGTCACGCACAGTCTGATCGCATCTGCTATGAAACTTTCATGTAAAGCAATTTGAATAATTCTCCCGCTACCCGTAGAATCTCTTTCGGAATACTACGCACAGTAAATGAACTTTATTGCAACGATTCGTATCTAGAAGAATTAATTCATCTTCAAGTGGAAATCATCTCTGCTAGAATTTAACGCAACGTTTCTGGCGAGTAAAACGTATCGCAGGGCACGAATTAGTGGGAATATCGAACTTAGCTGGAAATCCCATTTGCAAATTTTTCCCGACGTTCGACTCTCGATCGCGTCTCGCTGTTAAACTTTCACTTTGTACGCAGGGTGAACCACGCAGAACGTTATCGCGCTTTTTACGTTTTATCAACTGCGCGCAAACGTCGTTTGCCTCGGTTTGCACAATACTAACAGACGATAGTATAGGACGTGGAACCCGAGCTCCGATATTTCGAACGTGTCTTCTACAGGCAAGTCCAGTTATACCGAGCGAAAATAGGCGCCGATGATTCGAGGATCTATCTTACAGCGGTATTGGATTTCATCGGGTAACTGCACAAATTAAGATGGAACTTGATCAAACGATTTGACGGACAGCAGCGACATCGAAACACGTACACCGGGTGCCGTCTCCATACTGAAATATTACGCTGTGGATATACGAACGAGCATGAAAACGAGAATTTCGCACGGATGTTCATACGAGAGCGATAAAGTTTCGAGAAGCGTAAGAGAAAAATATGCAGACACCTAAAAGTCTTGGATGGACGTGACTGTGTGTTTCCTACGAATGTTTGTAAGGTGCACCTGAAGAAAGAGAAAAGTTTGCGAAGAAGAGAAGTGGTAGGGGGGGGGAGAAACTGCGAATAAAAGAAGTTGCAAAGTAAAATCGAGGGGAAAGCGTGCGCGAGTCAAGGTTGAATAACCAGAAGATTCGTGCTTCGACGTAAAAAAATTGAGCTGCGTCGTGTTACGTGTCGTATCATCGACAATCATCACGCCCATGAATCGATCAGCTGTTCTGATTTCATCGAAATACATCGAGAAACTGGTAGTATAAATCCCACCATTTCGTCGTATCGAGGATGAGACATTAAAAGATATGAAAAATGCGTGTACAGTCGATAATGCTAGGTGCTAGAAACTGACGATAGTTTCTGTACAATTCCGTGAATTATCACGCTATTAAACTCGTCCGAACAACTCGATGTGAATGGAAATCCTACGAGACGCTTGATTGGATCAAATAAACCCTCCACGCGTGTGGAACGCCTAATTTCGATCCAGATTGCCAGTTAATAGGTTTTGACAGAGAACGGATGAAATTGTACACACACCCTGTAAACTAGTTACACATAGCGGTGCGATATGAAACGTCAGAGAACTGACGTAATTCCAGCTCGCAAGTTGCAACGACTACGCGCACTAACTCGCCGCGCGTGTTTTGATTCGTTCGTCGGCGTTGTATCGATAGGAAGTGCGTCTTCCCAAAGAGAGTGCACGTTAAAACGCAACTAGAGATATTATCTGCAACTATTATGCTCGCGCGGCTGCTATTGCTATAAAACCATAGTTGATTGTTTCACGGTATACATACTTATGTATACGTAATATATATATATATATATATATATATATATATATATATATATATATATATACTATATCGAGAAGAAAAATGCGCATTCCCTTTTCGAATTCGATTTCGCTTCTCTTATTTTTATCGATAAACATTCCGATATTTCGTCTGCTATAGAATGCACTCCAACGCTAGATATAGATATAGGAGAGAGCGGAGTAAAATGGAACATCGATGTTTCTCTCAGATAAAATCTGCCAATGAGTTGGTCTATAGCGCCGTGTGAGATGAGACTATGCGACTAAACCGTCTTCCCAACAGTTCGCGATCGACCATATAGACCCATGCATTATTCTTCGATCGAGAGAGTTGGATTTTTCGCTGTTGAAGTTACCATATTCTATTGACGTTTCGACCATTGTTTCCTCCTTTTTTTTTTTTTTGTCAACTTGTATTTTGAAAATTAATAACGATAAGCACAGCATTGAATCCTATAGTTCGTACACTGTGTACCGACGTTTTATCCGATACTTTACCTCGTGCTGCATTGCAAATACGAAATTAAACTACTTCGTCTGTGCAACACTTTAGTATGGGGTAAATCGCCTATGTATTGTAAGTACGTATAGGGGAGAATAGAAACGTCTCTTCGTACGTGTTATTCTTTGTTGCAATTAGGTTGTAGAATAAAATTCTAACTGCTATCCTAGTTTCCCAGGAAATTGGCTTTATATAGAAAATTACGATGTATGAGATGCATGTTTTACTCGAGCAAACCGTTAGTTTAATTCGTAATAAGAGTAGAAATTCGCCTGCATTCCTTAAAATCATGTCGATGCCTATTTCTCAAGAGAGGAACAGAGTAGTGTGAAAATAAAAACTAGAAGCAAACGTTAGACGAGACAGAAGGAATAAAATGGGCAAGATGTTTCCAGAGAGAAAGTCTAGAAAGTAAACACGAAGAAAATCTTACTGTTCGATTCATACTTTGTGATCGACTCTAAATTCATTGCACATCAAAGAAAAGGAAATTGGATACAACGCATGGATTGTCAAGGGTGGACCTATGAGACCTGCATCAGTGCCGATAACAAAATTAGAACATATATTTATAATTTTCTTTTAAACGCGCATTATTAATCTTTAATCCATAAAGATAAATATCTTAGTCTTATTTTCCTTCGTAGCCAACTACTTTTCTTAACAAAGTCTTTCATTTTTTTTTATGGCCATTTTTATGGCTTAGCTAAGAAGCCTTATGTCTATGAAACCTACCCTAATGAAACCTTATGTCACCTTTGCCTCCTGATTTTTTATTATCACGATCCAAAGTTAAATATTTCCTTTATACCGCACTGTCCCCTGTGTATCGTAGAACGTAACGTAACCTACGAGAACGCTAATCTCTATTGAGTTGTACTTTTTATAAGCGTCCTCTAGAAGAAAAAAAAGAGCAATTATTCGATATGCAGCGTGAATCAGCCTTTACCTAGATCAAAACGTTTCTAAAGGGAACGTACGTGACTGGCGCATTGTTTAACGGCATTAATGTATTCCACGGCAGCAAAAGGAGGTCGAAAGTGAAGCTGAAAAAGTGTGGAAAGATATTACCACCGCTCTACACGATCATTTTAACGTGGCGATCGTTGGTGTACATGTTTTGTACGTTTGCGTGCTTCGCCGCTTGGTCTTTAAATTTGTGTACAGCTACGAGAAACAACGTAAATATACGTGCAACTCTGCCTAACCTTCTACGATCATTTAGAAGAGATTTTCACATAACGATATCATGACAAATATATTTAGTCTTAGATGATAATGTTGATCCGATATAAGTACGTCATCTCGGTGAAAAATAAAAAATAGATCGTCGTTGTTATAAGATTATTAGAGAAAGTAATAATATTTGGACGAAATATTTTTTAACGATAAAATTAAATGATATTCGACATCGTAAAATTCGCTCCTAAACGAATGAAACATCTACGTTTGGTAGATGGCTTAAAGTTTGAGCATAGCGCCGTATATAATAAATCTGCGTTATCATACGCTGAAGTAGACTCGCGTGTCCGGTATTTTAAAAAGGCTATTCGCTGTAATATCACATGTGCGATATACGCGCCCAAAGCGAAGTGGGATTGATCTTGTTTCACGGACGATTCTACCGAATTAAAGTTGGAACGTTTCAGGATTTAGAAAAAAATTCAACGCTCTTCTTAAAAGTTTCTAATGGACTCGTCTCACCACTGAATTTCGTTCTTCACATCATCCGATTCTTTAACAAAGATGAAATGCAGGCTACGACTTTAAGCAGGAGAGAATTATTCGTCGGATTTTTAATTGGTTCATTGGTTAACCTCTTAACCTATGAATATTCAAACGACGGATGAAGGTGGAAAATGAGAAGGAAAGTGGAAAGGAAGACAGTAGAATGATCACGGCTTTGCCAAATCTGCGAGAAAGCTTCTCAAAAGCTTTTCAACGATTGATAGAAAGCGATAATTTATATTGCGATACAAAGTTTCGAGTAACGTGCACTTTGCTCCATTTCGATTCATCAGAAAACTAAATTGTCAAACGTAAAATATTGTCTGTTTTCCGTACCTATGTGATTTTCAGCGACGACAACGCGAGTAGAGAGAGATTTACCAGTCAGACTTTACTAAATAACGAAACACGAGAAATAATATTACAGATGCTGTTATAACCACTGTGCACACAATCTAGTATGCACGATATTATATTAACCATAAAAAATTTTTTGAAACCAACAATTCTTGTTCAGTATTTACGCAGAAAATGGATATGGATATAATAGGTACATTGTGATGATAATTATTATTATTCCGGATAGGTCAAAATATCAAATACACTTTGCAAATATCACATTGCAAGGTAGTTGTTTGTATTGTTGAAGGTAAAATTGAAGAAATGCACACTTCGTTTTGTGTGTGTTGCTTTATAACAGAACTTCTCTAAATTATGAACTCTCGTTAAATTCTGGTGCTCTGTCGTTGCTTTCTCAAGACTCTTATCCTCCTCGCGAAACTCGCTCGTTAGAATCCCAACCCTCTTGCGACCAACTGACTCGTTTACGACTTTTCAGATTTCTAACATTCAGCCTGCTAATGCGAAAACTGATACGAAATGGAAAAACCTTTCGATAAAAATCATCTGATCGACTATTTCACGCGACAATGGTTCCACCGTATGGTTGAAGTATACGATTAAATTGCGAGAAAACGAGGATTATTAAAATCGTCCTAAATAATAATTACACAACGACGACATTTCCACGTTCGTCTACTTTGTAACTTTCTTCTATTCTTTGCGTGTATCTCGCGTAGAAAGAAAAGTACTATTGTCACATGGGGAAACTCAACGGAATAGGCACTTTCAATTTTATTTTTTGCCTTATTACAGAAAAGCGTTGAAACGTTTCTGTTGCTACGCTACGCGAGTATATATCCGCGTATTTACGCGATTCTTTCGAATGCCTAAAAGAACAGTGATCCGCTAGGTTCCTACTTTAGACATACGGCCTTGGTATTGACTTTATTGCCTCCTATAGAGCACGCGTGACGCCAAAAGCTGATGATACTGACGCCTGCATTCTGCCACCCCTTTTTATAACCTTCATCGTTTAGTTTATCTGTGCCCCGATTTCATCTCGAGAATTTATGACGTTCTCCAAGTCCTGCTTCCGCGCTATTCAAGGATTCGTTTCGCGATTCCTACTCGAATAGCATCACGGTAACATTCTACATTTTCATCGAAAATCCCGATATGGGCACATTTAAAGGTGTCACGCGAATATAATGTGGTTTCGCAATATACAAAATGCGATTCACGCTACGTGAAATATAGAACGTAACACGTCGGAAAGTAAATTTATCGCGTTAGAATTAATATTTCTCCGTATTACCTACAGTGTCCAAAAGGAGATACCAGGCGTTTGAAAAATTTGATTCGTCGAAACGAAACGAACAGTTGGAACATAAACAAACGAAAAATGTATCATCCAGCTCGTTTCAACGACGGGCTTCAAACTAATTCGTGAAACGCCTGATCGTTCTTCCTGATTTTAATCTTTCGACGATATCGATTTCCAACGTACTGCGTTATAGATACGTTAACGGTAATTTGTTACGTTAATGATAATTTCGATCAAAGGATAATTATAATACGCTGTATGATACCTTCGTTCCATTCTTTCGTTTGACTCGTTCCAAGAAATTGCTTCGTACTATCGTTTAAGGTGGAATAAGTGTATTTTTCGACATTTTTATGAAACTGGCTATAAATTTGACCGCCGGGGCGGTTTCGTTAGTCGAAAAATTTACGTTCGAGGGAAGCGATTTCTCCGGGAAATTTTTATTATTCCGACTCACCCACCATTGAGTACGTGGACTAGAACACTGGCTGACTCGGCCGCAGACGGAGCGCATGTGTAATTTCCAGAATCAGCAGGTAACGCCTTTGATATCAAGAGACGCGACGTTCGCGTTTGCTTCTCAGTGACTACGTTGATACCTCCCCTTTGACTGTAATTTACCACGTGATCACCCTTGTACCTGCAAATGTAACAGCTTTCTGTTAATTGAAAACACTTGAAAACGCGAGCAAACTTTCCTCTTGTATTTGCATAAAGATATACAAGACTTTCTACGGTTTATACAAATATCGCAGTAATTAGATCGTAAGAACGTATGAAATTTATTTAGCTCTCGATTACGTAATCTTGTAATTCGAGGATTTATGAGGAAAGGTAATACTTTGTTAGTCGCGAATTCCATTATAAATACTGTTATATGGAAGGGCAATTTGTTTTGGCGTAATATATGTATATCGAAAATAATCGTTGGAAATTCATGGTAATATTATACTATAATAAATTTCACAGTGTGTAAACTGCATATTAATTTTGTAATTATACGGCGTAACTGGCAGTGCGTTTCCTGAAAATTCCTCTTTTAAAAGATGCGCGAGCATTTAAGTGGAACGCGTTATATTCTGACAACACGATAATACATACATATAATACACATAATGTGTACGTGTACGTTTGGCTTTGAAATAAAACAGATACGAAGCAACGTATAAATTGGAACTTCGATCAAAATAAAAGCGAATTTTCTCATTTTATTTCCATCGTACGCGCAATTCTCTCCTCTCTCCGCGTTACTAATGTTAATATATGCCGATAAAACGCGAGAACGAATTACAGTGAACTTGAAAAATCGGTGTGGCGAGCGAAAAATAGAAGAGAAGGCAGATATAACGAAATAAAATAAAAGAAAAAAAAAAAGAAACTAGGAATATTACAAAACGCCCCCGTTCGAGATGAAATCGGTAATTAAAGCGCTCTAAATTTACACTGAAGTTTGTAATCCTTGATCCACTTTCGGCCTCTTTTGCTTCACCTATTCTTTATCAAACAATGAACTTTTCACAGTTCGATCATTCAACCGTTCAATCAACAGAGAAAGCAACGAGAAGAAAGGAAGCAATTCCGATTCAACGACGATTTTCCATCTGCCAATCAGCATCAGCGGTGTTCTACGTTCATTTTAGCATGTAATCGAGAACCGTCTCGATGAATCATGAGGGGCCCTCATTCACGAATGTTCGTTCGTGTTACGCGGCGACGCGACGCGACTCGACGCGACCGTGCGAATTCACGGCATTTATGTTCCCGAGTAAATGGAATTCGCGAAAGTCCAATTAAACTTACCAATAAATGAATGACGGCGGTTCAGGTGTCTGCAAAACTATGCAGGTCAGATTGATGTCGCTTCCGCTCTTGATGTACAGCTCCGAGTTACCGTTGATCTTTGCCTTCGACACTAACAACATAATCAAACCGACGTTAGATCGCTCTGCATCTTCGAGCAGCTTGTAAGCGTATTACGTCGTGACATTGTCGGCGACGCGTCAAACGCCCTTTATTTTTCAATTATTTAACAAAACGTTCGTACGAAATATTAATTTACGATTTTATAATACCAGCTGAAAGTTCTTTCTAACGCGACGACGACGTAATAGCCAGTTACTATGCCGATAATTGCAAGAACAACGCGTATCGAGAAACGTTTATCGAAGTAACCTTGTCGCGTTCCCTTGATCAATAAGGGAATTTATTCGCTAGGAATGCGGAATGCGTGCGAATCGTACTAACCTACGACGCTCAGGTTAAAAGCCTGGCTGATTTTCGATTCGGTTGAAACCTGACACTCGTACGTTCCGCTATCGCGAACTTGCGGCGAACTAATCCTCAAGGTCCATTCGTCAGATCCGTCTCTGTGTAACGACTGGAAACGCTGGTCGTTCGTGTAGGTCAAGATCCCTACGGTGAGAATGTGCAAATCTCGTTTCCTGATCCACGATACCTGCAAACGAACCAAGAACGATCTTTACGTGACTCGTTCGGAATTCTGGCAGATGTTGCGACAGCCACGAAAAATCGTTGCATTTCGTAACATTTTTTTAGATGTCCGACGCAGACTGAGATGATATCGATTCGTACGTTGGCGGGAGAGTAAAAAGGCGTTAGCGGAGCAATTACAGAACTGAAAAGCAAGGGACGGGTAAATTTCGCGAAACGATAAATTAATCGCGATTGGGATGTATCACCGACGATAAATTCTCATAATCTTTTACTGTTACGCACGAGTAATTCTACAAAAACGAACTTAATATTTATTGGATGAAGCGAAACGGAACAGAAATAGAATTTACGATTGTACGCATTGGTAAATTCAGCGCGGAATTATCGAGAAAATCTTTCCCGGATTCCATGCGCTTTGTCCGCCGAATTTCGTATTACATTCAATCGTGCGAAATCGCATTTTGTCGTCGAGGACGAAAAATAACAACCAGAGAGAAAAAGAGAAAAAGAGAGAGAGAGAAAAACAGACAGACGGACAGACAGACAGACAGGCAGACAGACAGGCAGACAACGAGACAAAGATAGGACAGGGATCAACTTTGGACAAAGCTCCTGACGCGAGAACATTTAACCGATCCGCGATAATCTTCGTCCACGTTATGAACTTCAATCGAACTCAATTATCCAAGAACGGACGCTGAACCGGTAATTTTTCACGACAAAAAAATTTCACCGTACAATTTAACTTTCGGTCAGATATAATTAGAACACGGAACACGCGGCAACCCTGGGAAATGGATGGCTTATCGGCGAAACGTTTATTCTTCGTGTTGAAAACGGAGAATTGATACCTGGAATGTCGTTGCGGGAAATTAATTGTAGCAAGACAGCGGTTGTTACGTGCAGGCTGAGAACAATGCAGAAATACACTGCGTTACCGTTCTACGGCGTGTTTGCTTTGTCACCGCCGAAATTAATGGTAAGAAAGCGTAAACGGCCTCTGCTTCGCGACATTTTCTCCTGAAACGCAATTTGAAAATCGTTCTCTTTCCCTTCGCTTCGATTTTCTTCAACTTCCTCCGAACCGAGTGAAACAAACTTTTTAGTTACTCCCCTTTCTTACTTTAATATACTATATATACATATATATATATTGTAGAATCACTGGAACATTTTCAAAGAAAATTATTTTATCGCCTCTTCTCGTCGATTTCGTCGTTTCTCGGCCATCTTTACTACGTCGTGTATCCGTCGCGCGTACGTAGGATAATATAAAATATAAAAAGATATCTGGTACGTATCTTTGTAATAAGGATAACATTGCAGAAGTTGAATAAGTTAGTTAGTAATTACGATGCAATTATCAAGGTACGGTAGAAAGGAAAGCGTAAGGTTGAACGTTATTTTAACGTAAGTTTAACATTTTTTAGCAACGTCGAGGTAAGGCTTCTATCCTATTTTTAATGCTGCATGACAACCAACGGTATCCTTGTGAAAGCGGTAAAACCAAGCGTATTTTTAAACGAACGTATCCAGCTCGGCAACAAAAGCCAGAGATATGTTGGAAACTCGCAGTTTCAGGCCAAGGAAAAATCCTTTTCCTTTGTTTTCAGCTAAATGAAAGCCGAGTACCTACTACCTACTTACTACTACGCGAATTCTTAACCCAACCTTCGAGAATAGCAGATTCAGATTTGAAAATGTGTAGGAATTTAAATATCCTTTAATTATCCAACAAACTAGAAAATTAGAGTCCACGTGAAAATATTAGAAAGCACGCTGGAAACAAAGAGGGAATTATCCGATAATTTAGATCGAATAATTATTCGTTTGTCCAATTCCGTTCTCCTTTAAAATACATTGCCGATTAATTTCATTTGTAGATAATTGGAAAATCATGTTTCATCGAGATCGCCCTTGACCGTCCATGCTATTTCGATTTCCCAGAGAACATGGCGCGTCTCAACATTTCCATTTACGATTACTCTGAATATCGGGAATATCGATAATTGAAAAGTCTACGTACCACGTACTATGATCAACGTAGAAAGATCTTTCGTACATTATTGAGTTTAAAACTAACTACATACGTACATTGTACGTACATAGCGACGAAGTGACAAAAACTGAGCGATATTTTATACAACGCTACGCTTTGTTCCTCCTTCGTTTCGTTACACGAACGATCCTTTTATTCTTTAGCTTTCAGGCTGGCGAGATAAATTGCTCGTAAAATTAACGCGTGTATCATCTTTTAAGAATCGACGTTATTCGAGCTTTTAACTCGTTAACCGAAAAGGCGAGCACTACTGTCATTATACTTTGTTCATTGTATAACTTTATAATCTCAGATGAAACACCTTTACTTACTGACAAGCACTACTGTGTAACTTCATAATCTAAAATGAAACACTTTTGCCTGCAGGCAAGCACGTAAATATACTTTGTTTACCGTGCAAACTTTATAATCCGAAACGTAACAACTTTACATAGGCAAGCTTGAATAGATCAGAATAGGGAAACGTTACACAATTTTCAAAGTAACAAATATCTCCTGATAGCTTTATTTTCATCGTTCATTGGATAATAATACTGGAAATATTGGAATTCTAATTCTATTGCAAATGCGGAATATCTCTACTGCGTATTATATATGTATATAAAACGTATACTACGAGCATAGTCTGCTTTAGAATAGAGTATCGATTGCGAACGAACAGCGATTTTCGAGATGTACTTATCGTACAACGAGCATCGGTTTATATATATATATATATATATATATATATACATATATAGATTTAAGTCGGCTACCAGGAAGCGAATACTTAGGATCGGGGTCGTTAAGGAAAACTACCACAGGAAAAAAACCTGTGTTGCGTATCCGACGTCTTTATAACGGAGCGGTAAATCACGTGTCTGTGTAACTCGAAATGTCGACGTACGTACAACATGGTCAATGGTCTGTCATCGGAACGAGGCGCTATAATTATATCGACACTGTGTATATAAGGTCAATTATTTCAAGATTCCAATAAAACCTATCCGAACCGGCCAAATATTTCGGAAAATACGCCAGACACAAATAAATGTTGCGGACAAAAATTGCACGGTACGGAGAACGATATACCAAACCTTCTGTAAAAGACAGGATAATCCGTTAAAATGTTGATACGGATGCCTTCGTTTGTTCATTCCATATTTTTGTAGCTGCGTTCCCATTCGGCGTTTTCAAAACACTGCGGGACACGTCTCTTTTGCAACATCCAATATCGAGATACGAACATTAAAATTCAACGTGTTATCGGCGTTAACGTTACCCGATGTACATCACGGCGACGCGTAAAGATATTTCTCACGATGCTGCTACTGACACGGCATTGTCGAAACGCAAGATGCAGTTTTCTAACGTTTCCAAAAAAAAAAAAAAGAAAAAAATAATGGTCCGCTCTGAACGGTCGCTTTTGGGTAATACGTACCTCGTGTTGTCCCGTGGAATTTAAAAGTTCGTCGTGGTAGCGAATGGTGCGAAAGACGCGAGTTTGTGGATTGCGTTTTGAAAACGCCAGAACGTCGGCTGCAAAGATACGCAACAAAAGATGGAGGTATCCATTTAAAAATCGTAACATCACTTTTACAGAAGGTTTCAGTGTTACTCAATTCCTGTCCGAAACATTTTTTCGTGCCGTTCACGTTCCTCCGGATTTTTAAGTCGTTCGATATAAATCGGACGCACTGTATATATGCATTGTTTGGACGTTTGCGCTGGTTGACGACTTTACGAGGAATACGCATCCTGCGCGTCCCGTTCGCGAAGCAGTCGATCCGCCTGGCTCATGATGCATAGTATGTACTTAAGTACGCACATACTTAGCTAGAAGGGCCTAATTTATGGCACGCACATATGGCGGTCGCTCTCTCTTACCAAGTTCCACGACACGGAAAACCGAACGACAGTTTGGAACAGTGGAAGCTCGGCGTTCTCATTCCAGCTTCTACGTTCCATTTAACACGACCGCTGTCACGCGTGCGAGCATCGCTGACGCGTAGCACGCAACATTTTCCAGCTGGCAGCGAACGTGTTAATTCAATTTACAATTACTACACGGATCGTACACGTACGTTCGCAAGATCGCAATACGTTTTGATTCGCGATCAAGTTAGTACGTGAATTTTCGAAATCAATTTGTCGCGAAACGAAGGCTCCGAAACCGCGCGTTTCATTTGCAACTTTCAATTTATACTCTCACGCAACGTGGCTGTTTTTTTCGATTACGTTTCTATCGCGACCCGTTTACGGAAATAACAGATAGCCCGTCAATAATTGTCCCTCGAGGAAAAGCGATCCCCGTATATTCCCTTGTTCATCGGTTTTTAGTGAGTTCTGAGCACTGTTTGAAACAACTAATGGCGCGAAGCTGTCGCGCCAAACAACAATACACGGAGTGTTACTGTTACGTCGCTAGGTTGATTTTACGCCTGCGAATATAAACGCCTGGTTTCGCGCAGATAGAGAACTGTACACGGTGCACGCGGCTCGCTGGTTGAAGTGGGGCCGAAGCGAAGGGAAATCTGATTTATCGTCGATTACGATCGGTGATTGGATTCTGACGGGTTCCTGTGCGTCATGCGGTGATGCATGAATAACGTCGATAACGAGTAATGTCACTACTCCACGCTGACCCATGCACTTTAACCACCAAAGTACTTTCCATTAAGATGACCGTGGATAGGGTTCGTGATCCTTTGTCTCGCGTAATCACGAGACGTAGTATTTCCAATTATATCAAGTTCGATATCGTATTCGAAAATGCCAGTTTCTTAGCTCGCTACGTTCTCTTTATACCGTGATCGTACCGAGACGAAATATACGTGTAAGCCGGCTCGCTCCGATATACGTTTCAGATCGTTGAACGTCTCTACAGACGCTCTTCTTACTCTCCAACGTAACTAGACGTTAAGATACATTTCGTCGAACTAAACTGCTTAATCGTTCGATCATCGCGGTATTAGCCGTATAATTATCGCGTAGCAGATTACGCGAACGAATTATCCTGCAAATCGTAAATTATACGAATTTCGACCGACGTTTCTAATCGGTTGTAGGCATTGCCGCTACTGGATGTAACAAAATCTTCGATCAAAAGTCTAGTTCGAACAATAGCCCAATAATGAGAATACTCATAGAACGAGTGAACGAATCTTTTTACTTGCACTCCATATTTTGAAAAGAAAAATACGATATTCGCGATAGAAGCGAATTCGGTAATTATTCACAAATTATCGATTATTATTTGGTCGATTAATCGTTAATTATCCTCGCGACTTTGCCGATTTCGATGATCTTGAAATATGTCGTGAAGTATGTAACGAAATACGTCGTCGAAGTCGCGACGCTCTGAACAAACTTTTCCCCGTACGTGTCGCCGTCGTTCTGCTTTACTCCCCGATATATTCGCGAAAGTTTCCGTGTCTCGACGAAAGCATGATTTTGATAATCGAATACTCGTTTCTGTCAGTATCACGGCTGAAGCGTTCGAACAATTTCGAACAACGACGCTATAACATAAAGCTCAATACGAATCGTATCCGCCTTATTATTTAATACCTTAAGCTTATAACGATTATCGAAGATAGTTATCCGACATTGATCCATTCGTTTTTCTTTCTTTACGCGATTCGAAGATCATTATCGAGAACGAGTCACGTTTGGTTAAAAACGCCGTATAAAGGACGCCGCCGCCAGAGTGAAGCGCAATCATCGTGAAGTAAACCGAAGCTGTTTGCGAGTATCTCGGCAACTACAGCCGAGCGACGATAACGATTCGCGCGGGGAAAAGTTGCTCGGAAAGCTCATCTTGACGAAATATTTCAAGACCATCGAAATCGGCGAGGTCGTTCGCCTCGTAAATAATTATCGTGAATTTTGCAGCAGGTCGATCGTGTAAAGATACGCTTGGTTCGGCACAAGTGTTGAATAAAACTTGGCAAAAGGAAAAGAGGGATGATATACGTGACGCCGCGGAAGCAGAGTTAAAATCGGATCGAGGAATCACGGCTGGAATTTGCGAGAAAACGTAGGATCGATGGAACGAGAGGGAAAAGCGAAGCGAAGAGCGTAGTGGACTTTCATCAGCCGGCTACTCATTCGTGTAACACGACCAGGTCGGGATCTCGCGCGTTTTTATTACATCAACGAGAGAGTCGGGCCAATAAGGTAACTGGAAACTTACAGCACGATCACCAAGATTGCGCACCCTGCAGTGCAGGAAAGCGGTTTGTCCGACGGTCGTCGTGGTATCCCTCTTCGTTGTGTTGTCGAAGTAAGGCTGGCTAAAGGGTTGCTCCCAGTAAGAAGACGGATGGTGCTCCACCACCGATCCTCCGCTTTTCGCCGTGCACTCTGCCAAAAGCAATAAACACCGTTAATGGTATTTCCTTCTCGTCGAGCTAGTCCAGCGACGCGTTTATTTTCGTTGCAGAAATTTGCGTTGCATGGATAGATCGAAGGACAGTCGAGGCTCTTCGCGCGATACCGAGAACGAAAATGACGCATACGCGTAATGTACGTACGTACGTATTGCACATAGAAGTAACGTCTTCGTTCGACCGATCATTCCGATAAAAAAAAAAAAAAGAAAAAAAAGAAAAAATACGCCAAGAGTAGCAAACGATGCACGATGTTGCTAACAGAAAAGCAAGCACGTTTTACGTTCTATTCTCTTTATAAGCTCGGTAACGAGAACGAGACGAAGTAAAATAGCGATGCGACGGTGAGATCGCAGCTCGGTAAAGACCTTAGAGACGGCGCCCTAAGGTGTGTATCGTTACCGTTCTTTCTTTCGTAGCTTTTACGATCGACGAGCGTGTCGATTTTTCAAATTTCTTTGAATCAAACCGACGCTATATATTTCTAAGCTCGACATAGAAAAATTCCAGGCCCGTCGGTCTGCTATTTGAATGCTCGTAGAGTTATTTTCATTTTGTACACTTATGCGGGTATTAGATAGTACCTACGTGTAACTGCTTGTTACAGAACTGCATAAAGTTCTAATAGTTTCAGTCGTTTTAGCAGTTCTAATAGCTCGGTTTAGTTCTGAACTCGTGATCTCACCATCAACAAACTGATTTTCACAAATCGACGTAGTTCTTGTTCCTTCGTAACATGAATTCAACTTGCTACTACGATTCTACTCGAATCCTATCGCACGAAATTTATCAAACGAAGCTCGTTGACAATGTCACGGTTGTTGGTATCCGTATCTGAACTCTGAGTCCATCTGATCTCGTTCGACGATGTTCTTAAAAGAAAAACCCGGTTGTTGTTATATGCAACAAAATTCATCGAAAGAACGCATCTTTCGAACGATTCGATTCTCAACGTTTCCATAATAACGAAAAGTCTCTAGAGTTTCTACGAACGCGAAAGCTTCTCTATCTCGGCATAGTAATTCCAGCATTGTACAAGTACTGGTCGTTTCTTCGAATTAGTCATGGAATGGGTTTTCATACTGCCATCGTGTATCATTTCGTAAAGTAAGGATATACATATAAATATTCAGGACATTCTTATTCCACTGGATTTAAATACTAGTTGTCATATTCCTCACGAAGGCGTACGATTACACGAATTTCCTTTGTTCGTGGTATTATTATTCGCTAGAGCCGCGAAACGAAATTTGAATTTTAATGAAAACGTGCCTGAAAGAATTCACGCGATCGATAATCGATAACTCATTAGTAACGCAAATGTGGCAGCAGGATCTTTTTAGTGGAATAATTTTGGTAACCGAATCAAAGGTTTGTAAGTGAATTAACAAATTTGTAGAGCGGAAGTCGATCATTTTTCTTCCTTATCGCGGATACGTTTAGCGTGTATCTTTTCCCCTTTACGTTCTCTACTCTTCGATTCGGTGTTTCTAAATTCGTATGTTCGTATATTCAAATTATAGCGATCGATATACGTATGTACGTACTTTGGAATCGGTTTGGCTTTAGCTTAAAATTTGTTAATTTTCCATCTTTTCTGCTCGTCTCTGACGAATACGTTAGACCGCGATCGTACGAAACACGTTGCGCTTCTCTAAATGGAAAAATTTTCGTAGCGCAAAATATTTTCTCGCAAATTATTCGCTGATTATTGAAATCAATTTCCAACGGACAGTTGATTAACGAGAACGGTCGGAATTTATTTATTTCGAGAGTATTCCGTGTTTTTTTATCTAGGTCGAATCTTCAAAAATTAATTTTTCGCCATTCCGATAAAGCTCGAATATATTTTTTCAAACGGCTGTTTGTAACGTTGACTTAACGCAATATCCAACTTGGTATGTATCGCTTCGCTTCTATTTCTTTGCATTTTCCCCTTTGACGAGACGTTTACCAATTCTCAAGTTTGTTTTTGCATTTTCGTTACTTTTTACGTATATCTTATTCCAAATTGCAGTTAAAACCAAAAGACAGTAACAGGAGGCCACCGGAGGGAAATGTTTCTAACAAATTTCGCGCGATAGGAATTTTCTTCGATAATATTCAAATAACATGGATACTTCAGATACCCATCGTCAAACTGAACTAGAAGTGGACAATTTTCGGACGATACTCGAACGAATTGAAAACTGCCGTTCACGCGGGAATACATATAAATCGGGGAGAACGATAAAATTCGTTATTAGCGAAACATTCGTTCGATCGTTCGTGAAAATGGTTTGCAGACTAGCCAGAAGCGGCGTTTCCTTGCTTTTGAACGTCCGAAATTCATTGGAACGAAATTATAGAAACGAATTCAAGTGCACGCGCAGCTGCGGCATGATTAATCGGACGCAACTAAAATTTGAATCGATAATTAATCGGTCGTATATAGCCAGCGTTGCGACAGAATCGCGTGTTCGCGTTCAAGGGTCCTCTAATGGTTGGCTTTTTCACCTGTCACTCAGTTCGTTCGTCGTGCTGCTCTCGCTGCTAGCTTTTTACTAGAGAGCCACGTTACACGAAACGTCCAGTCATAAGATATTCGAGCACTAGTCGGTCGATAAACTCGTGTAAAAAGGATCGTAATTGGTGTCGCGCTCTACCGGAACACGCGACATGCGAAAAAATACTTGGCTTTTGATCAATATCGTCATCGAGTTTTTATATTCGAGCGAACGCGTGCAACGCGTAGAACGCGTCGAACGTCGCCGTTGCTGTTTCGAATCGGTCCGATCGTCGTGTCGCTCCGATCGAAGCGACAACGACGGCGGAATATACGACCGCGCGTTTCTACAACCTACGATTTTCAAATAATCGATCGCTATTTTAACGTTCTCCATCGCGATTCCGACGTCGTTTCTCAACGTTTATTAGTTTCCGCGTATTTACGCAGTTCCTAAACCAACTGCCAAATATTTTTCTGCTTCAAAATAACAAATACGTTTTTCTATTCTCGGTTTATTTATTGTCTTTATAACGGTAATAATATTCCGCAAGGGGCGATATTTTTCTGGTGAACTGGATCTCACCGATTCCGCCATTTATTTGGTTAAAAATAAATAGCGAAACTGAAAGTAATCGCGATCGGAGTAACTAACAACAAGAAGCGTCGTTAAATATTTCTCTTCGGCGATCTAGTAAATTTATTAAGCGAAACATTCGCGGGTTAAGATCCAAAGCAAACGCAACTTTATATTCTATTTCTCAGACGACTACTATGACCGCCGCGTCGTAACGACTTTATTTCCGGCTAATGATGTTTTCACTGAAATACCGTGTTGTCGTTATATCTCCGAGGGTTTCTTTACACGCCTCAGTGAAGTTGGACATTTTACGAAGTTTCTCGCGTCAGAACCTCGTAACTCGCAGGTTGATTTTTCATAAACGCGACGATATTATTAAGATCCTCGAATTATTCGACGAAGTTGCACGACGTTGGACGAACCGCCTTGAACGATTAACGACGACAGAAGTTCCAATAAAGCGTGTTTTATAAAACAACGATAAGAAATTGCAGTTTAATTTCGACGGTTTAACCCGATAACAAAAATAGAGTTTTTAGCCTGCAAGCTGTTACCTATCGATGAATAATAACGTCGCAATAATGATTACAGTCGTTTGTGGCTTACGGGTCTTGGATAAAACGAAAACAGTATTTTTATAACAAACGGGACATTATCTGTATATTGGAGGGATAAGGTAAAGCAAAATAAACCGGACGTGTTAGGAAAATGCATACACGTAGCTTACTGCGAGGTAATACAGCCCGGCAATAAATAAATAGTAGCGGCAACTAATATTTCATGCGATATTTGTTAGTTCCATTGTACAATATGTAGATCTGCGATGTAAAATATACTTTTTTATAGCACGGTGGTCATGATCAGGAAAATCCGACGATCACTGCCGCGCGCGATTTATTTCGCTTGTAAATCTATTAAAGAGAAATTGTTTCAACTGCATCGTTACGTCCATGTATCCCACCCCCTCTCTCTCTCTCTCTCTCTCTCTCTCTCTCTCTCTCTCTCTCCCCGTCCAACTATGTACGAGCAAATAAATTATTATCGGCGTGAACGCGAATCGCTCGCTATATTAACGAGAAATCGCTGAAGAATCTGTGAGGAAAAAAGCGGGCTACCTGTGTGCACGACACGGGTCAGAGGCGAAAGACGCTTTAAAACGGAAGTCGTCTCGAGATGGCAGCTGCAAAGCAGGAGTTCGTTAACCTTCTTTGTTCTACCTGAACTTTGGTTTCGGAATGCTTTGAAAAAAACTTGAGGTACTTGCTAATGGCTTGAAACGAACCACTCGTCGATAGGCGCCGTTTGTTGAATCGCGCTCGGTTCTTTTTCTACCAACTTCTACCAACACCTAGCTTCCGTTTCCTCGCCGACAGATAGTTCCGAAGAAAAGCATCGGCATCGGCAGCGGGGCTTCGCGGGATGCTTTTGTGCCCCGAACTATGCCAGAAATGTTTTAACATCTGTAGAATATTTAACGAGAAAAGTCGGGATTTAAAGGAGCCATCGCATCGGTTTTCATCCTTGCTTCGCCGAGTTACGATTATCTCGGAGGCGCGGTATTGTTACCTCGATGGTTACGATCGGAATTACCGAGAACGCGATGGATATTGCAGATGCCGCGTCGCCGGAATAACAACGAGCATAATACAATTATCGGGCATAAGAATTTTTACATATCGGAGCGTTCTGTTTCGCGACAAAGGTTTTTACGGATAACGAACCGAGCCTTTTCCCCTTTCTAATTGAAAAATTCGAAACGAGACCCTTGCGGTTTGCGCTCTGTGCGATTGCTCTCGCGATATCCGCTATAAGATATTTACAACGAATAAACGAATACAATAGAGAAGAATTAGGTTCTTTCGCGTGCTTCCAGCCATCGCTATTTTTCATTTTCATTCGAGCCATCGTCGTATTTCATTGATCGTAAGACAATGCGGCTTCGATAACTGTTACGTTATTACAATATTTCCATCGAACTTGCACGTACACGTCGTAATATAATTCCACCGAGAGACAATCCACGCCAGTGTCTGTCTGTCTCGGTACTCGCCAGAAAGGGGAAACTTTCTTGTTTTAACGGAGAAGACAATACGAGTCTTTGTGAAACATATTTAAAACGTTTGCCCGTGGTAAGCGTGGACGAATCTCGCTGTAGACCAGTGTCTCTGCTTGTTGCGCGTGTCTTTGTTTATCATATTGTGCACAACGGAACGAAAGCAATTAATTTAATAGCAGCAACGAATAATCGCGTCTGCAGCCTCCAACGGAATGAATTTGTTGGAATCGTCGATCGATTCCATTCTCTGCCGTTTAATTAATTGTTATTGTTCGCGCGATGAAATAACGCGATACAGCTAAAAATAACGAACGATAAACACGCAAAAACACGAAACGATATTACACGCGTGTATCTGCCGATAAAGCACTTGCCTGTTACCCAAGGTTTCCGCCTGTTGTACGTTTATAGGTTAGCTTTACCGATGAGTCTAGCACGGCCAGGCTGAAATATACACTTTTCTTCTCCTTAATCTCACACCATTGTTCCACCTTCTTTTTCTCTGCGACACTCTCGCAGCTTACCTCTGTTTTGCTGTCAACGCTTCTTGTACTTATAGAAAGTACCTTGTACGTTTGAAGGCGATGTACGTTCTCAAACCAAAGACGTAATAGACCACGCGCGGCTGTATTTAATAATGTTTAGAGAGAACGTAAGAAAGAAGGTAGGAAAACACGCTCGAAACGTCTCGTTGCACTCTCGCTAACGGTAAGTGAGAATGAAATGCGAAACCTCTTGCTGAAATCCAAGTGGCTCGTGTCCTCGACATCACGCCTTGCTCGTTCTGAAAGTTAGCACATACCGGAAGTAGTGCACTCTCTAGCATTCTCTAGCTTCCTTTTTTTTTTTTTTTTGTACACACGCCATCTCGCGATACGATATCTTCCACGCTAATGTCATTTTCACAAACACGTGGCAAATCTGCTGTTCCACTTTCTCGGATGTTACTCCGATAACGTATCCGTGGACGTCCGTTATTAAGTCGTTGAAAATCTCGCCGATAGCTGCTGGTTCGCTCATTTCGACGCTAACTCGACCAAGCGAATTGCTCAAGCCTCGAGCTACGGTACACCCGAACCACGTCATCGATTTCTCTGCTAATTAACGTGTAATTAGAGATTTTATTCCCTTCGGGTAATTATCAAAAATTTATTAAACCAGGCAAATAAAATTTCCTCTACTCGATTTAACGATGATAAACGAACCACTCGTTCCCATTCTGTCCTCTAATTTACCTCCGTCGAGATTTTACTCCTACGAGAAGAATATTCGTCGGTGCTCGATGCGATAAGATCGTCGGTGTCCGATCTTAAATTAAATTTCAAACTGTATCGGACGTACCGTAGACGAGGAGATGCAGCCAGAAAACACCGCTAAACGATTCTTTGATAAATCAATACGAGTTAGGTCCTTCGTATCTTGATAACCACGTCTGGCGCACGTTGGCCTCGAAACACGGATAAATTGAACTCTCAGCTCTAAAGACCGACTATCGACTATGGGATATAGCAGCTAACTAGAGATTCGTCCAACGATTTAACCCGTCTTCTCTTATACGATGTTATTCCTTCGCGATGCTCGTGTTGCGAAACGCCAACGTTTTAGGTACAAGTACCTGTACATATGTTGGAAGTCGCGTCTACGTGTTTCCATTAATCTTACGTTAAAACTTAACGCGTTGACTTGGTAAACGCGTCTTGTTACCGTGGAAGAGTTCGCTGGCCTCCGCCGCATGAAAAAGTTGCAACTCCTGAAAGAGCAACCGCGCGCGCTTCGTTCAATCTTTTCGGAGCTGGTGAATGTAAGTTGCCGCGATTAACGAGTGTGTTTATTCAAACGAACGTGCCTTTCTTCGATAGTAAATAAGAACCGGGTTACGTAAATCGCGCAGAACGGTCCGCGCTACACGAGAGAAAGAGAGAGAGAGAGAGAGAGAGAGAGAGAGAGAGAGGAGAGACGATCTATATAACCTTAGAAACGATGCTGCCTCGTTTCCTGTAAAAGTGAAACGCCGAGCGAAGAAGACTTTTCGTCGTTTCGTTTCTTTTACTGCGCGGGAATAAAACACCAGGAGAGATAGTTCTTTTATTATTTTACTATTGTCACTTCATAAAAGTAAGACGAGAATGGTAGAATTCTTTTATTTCTCGTTCTTTTCTTCTTTTCCCTTGTATTTTTTGCTTCGCCAAGATATAACGCTAAAGAAGAAACACCTTGGTCGTTAATTTTCTCCGTGTCGTAAGCGTAACACGTAAAAGTCGCAAATTTTCTATCGTTCCGGGCGTCCGTTTCAATTCGCTGAAACACGAAAATGTAAGAAGAACGAGATCCTTTCTCGTTTTAGCCTTCGGTGTTACGAGAGACGCGAGTCGTTCAATTTTTAAAAATTAAACGCGAGCAACAAGATTCTCGATCGTCGTTGCTTGTACCTTCATCGCGGAAAATTGAACCTTCGTCGTGGAAAACGAAAGAAGAGATCTCCCGGCGATCGTACGCGTTGCATCGAGTCGAATCGAAACGACGTTTTAACTTTGTTATCGCGTTCCGTGTGGCGGAGTTTGATATTCGAAAGTAACCGAACGCGTCAAACTCATCGTCTTGTCTTCGTTGTACAAGTTTAAACTCGCGCACAACGTAGTAGAAAAGCTGTTGGTAAACTGCTGTCACGCTACAACGTTATACAACGAGACTCGTGTGTACGGAGAGTCAGGCGATCGAGTCGTACGATCAGTTCCGCCGTCAGAGATTTTCCTACGAGACATCCTACGGCTTCTCGACGAAATTTATGATCTGACAGCCACCGATGTAGCTTCGAATTAGGAAACTCGCCCCGAGGCTTTCGAGATCGGGGCTGCTACCCTTTCAAACGCGTTTCAGGGAAAACGTTCAACCAACCACGAATCAGGCCAGTTGTTCCATTACTGTCATATCGATTTTTCACAATAATGGCAAAACAATAATAACCTTTCGGAGAAAGCGCTGCAAGCGGATACCAAAGCTTATATCGCCGTAAGGAAAATTCCATCGCTTAACATATATCATAGATACGTATATCTCTCGCAATATGGATTAAAGTGTCATTTCATTTCTACCGTGATTCTATCGCAAGTTAAAGTAGAAGATAGTTACGTTTAAACATCGATGCCTGTATCGTGTACACGTTAAAGATAGGAACGTAGATAAATAAAAGATTTCCTTTGAAGAAGAAAATAGTCCGAAAGGAAACATCTGCGTGACAAGGTCTATCTTTTCGAATTATGCAATTTTATTTCTCACTGGATCATCCTCTAGAATCTAGAACATCGGTAACTTACTTACGTACATGGCGCTCATGTACGTGTATACCTATGTACGTTTTGCATAAGAATGCGTCTGGAGAGAAAGAGATATTCAAAATATCGGAAAAACGACGCAAGAGAAGAAAGAAGACTTAGGGAATAGATTCGACAGAAGCAAACTATTATTCTCCAGGTTCGTAAATGCCGTTTCCGTTTCGTTGATATTTTACTTACGTCGCGGCCAATCGGAAGATTCTCTAAATTCTCTTAATATATATATATATATAATAACGATATAAATATATATAACGAGGCAAAATGTTAACCGCCGCGTATTGCCACGGTCGAATCGATAACGTTTCGAGCGAGTCGAGCGTTCGCGATAAATCACGAAACGTAAGAGCGGAGCGCATTTATCAGGCGAAAACCCGGCTCTCTAACGAAAATATGAAGATTCGCGTTTGCGGGACACGTTTAAATTGGAATCAGTCGCAGCGCTCGGCGCAAGTGTTTCCCGTAATGCGAAAACTTTTTTCGAGTCGAACTCGACGTCTTAACTTGGCTCCTTGTTCTTTCGCGGAACACCCGCGCAACGATTAAAAGACTACGGCTCGACAAGCCACGAGTATAACGTATTACGTTTCACCCTCTTCTGTCTACTCTCCGCCTGTCTTTCACTCGGTATTTCGGTATCGTAATTTCTTGCTGTCGCCGATGAATTGAATTCCGAGGCATTTTTTTTCAGAGATCAGCAGATCCATCGAACGCTTTGAAAGACGGAGCTCGTTCGCGATACCATGCTGGCTCAAAAGAATTTTCTTGTTCGCGGCAATATCGGGCAAATACATATAACCATGAAAATGTAGGAAGCGTAGTCGATAAACAGTGAGAGTAGATTTTCTTCATCTCGCGTCGGTATTCCAGCCGGACTAACCGAAAGGCACGGAAACACGAGAAGATACTTCGCGCAAGTTGTAACGGATTATACATAGCGAGAGAATAATATATCGCGCATACACAGCGAGTTTTATTCGATTCTGAGATTAAATAAGATTTACTCGGATCGTCTCGAAACGACGCATTTTGCGACGAAACTGACGAGTTTGTTCTTTAGGTAGCGCTTTATGTTTTAAAGCTCCACGGAGCGCTTCTCGTGGCGCGGTCGTATAAACATAGTTATTCAACCACAAAGTATTCTGGTTACGTTTTCAATGAAACTATTCCCTCGTCTTCTGCAACGAGACGCGTCTATATCGGAACGAACAACGTTCCGAAATATTACCGTCAAATATGTTTCACTCGCGTAGATTGTTTCATACGGATAAAACTCTCCAGCTCCTATTTACCGCTCTTGTTTGAATTTTATGTTAAATTTGCCATTATGTAGGTACCTGCCTCCCATTACGCATTCGTAATAATATCAACATCGTGGTAATATTAACTTTCGTAATAATATTAACATGCTGGTTATGCATTCACCTGTAAAGAACGATACCCGCTAATATACAGTAATATACGGTATTCGATTTCGGATATACGTACATTTCCAAAAATACATGGTTTCCCAGTGCAATCAATCAAATCGCGGAATATCCTACAGCTACGTGTATTTCGCGACGCTTACTATGTACAGTTCTGCGGTATCAACAAAATTGCGCTTGAGATATCGCGTGTCGGTTTTTAACGTTTAAAAATCCGAAACGCGAATATATATCGCTGTGGCCCGGCGAACCGAACTCGAACTAATGCGAATCTAGCGCAGCTCGAGCGACGAAGGCGAGCCTTGGACTCAACGCGACAAGCTACGAGTCACGGGGACGAAGACTATGATGTTGGGTGGCGCGGATCATGCTGTCCGACGCTTTCTACGAATCTAAGTACGATTCTACGATTCTAAGAATCCAAGTAAGATCAAACGCGAAGCTTGCCCACTCACGGAAATCCACAAGGAAATATCAAAGTTTGTCCTTTGAAATTTCCGGGTGGAAAGGATTGACGCGTCCGCCGATTCGCGAACTCGGCCGCGCGATTAAACGTAACGAAGAGAGGCAACGATCGCGATCTTTTTATGAACATTTCCCATTTCCTGATTCCAACGGTTATAAATTCGATAAAAACTCGATATCCCCGATATGGCTGATTGCAACGAAGCAACGCTCCAGTGGAAACAAAATGAAACGTTTCGTTTGGAATAATAAAGCGGCGTTGAATTTTTCAAATGCAGCGCGCGCGTACGGGAGCATTTTATCTTTTATTATGAAAGGAAAAATGCGTAGGTGATAATATTTGATCGTTTGAACTGGTCTACTCGTGTGGATTCAGTTTCCGCAGGTACGTTTTTCATATTGATATTTCTTAAATCAGCCAGAAACGCCAGTGGTACCCACCGGTTAATAAATGGTTCTTTTAACCGGAAGTATTCGGAAAGGCGTTCGATCGGTTTCTACCGTTATCTGCCGTGGAGAACCGACGAGGAGTTTTCGCGTTTTACGGATCTCTTCTTGTGTACTTGCGCCTCGTTAATGCGAGCAATCCAACAGGATGATATATACATTTTCCTTAACGAAGTATAAATTCTCACCGCGATATTTTATGGACTTTGCTGCAACCACTTTCGAACGAAGAACATTTTTAATTTACTCTTTCCTATATTTCTACTTCGTAGTAATTTGTACGGTTTTAGTAATGATCCGGTAAAGTGCGACGTTATTTAGGTCATTCGCATAGGTATGCTTTTCGCGTTAAAGTTCCTATCTGTATTTTACATTCGGAACTTCTCGTCTCGTAAATTAAACTTTAGATTTCTGATATCGAATATCGAGGAAAAAGAGCGATAGCTCTCCCAAGCGAAAGAGTAAAACTTGTTACTTGATATCGAAACCTAATTTCATCTCGCTCCTAATAGCTTCAAACGTTTCGTTTACGTTGCGTTTTATCATTCGTAGCATCTCCGTTCGAAAATCTTCTCGCAGTGAATCGCAGAAAATCGTAGAAAATCGTAATAAACCTTGATGTTAAAGAGAATAGTGTTTGAACGTGTTTAACGAAGAATCGGCCTAGTACGGGCGTATGATCGATTTTCAAATTCGACTTTCTCGAAAATTATGCCGAAAGTGAAGAAAAAAATCTTATTCCACGGCTTCTCCTTACTTTTACGCGAGAAATCTGTATAGCTCGATGGTGCAACGTATTTGTAGACGCAGTCAACGCAAGGACCGCGCTGTTAATTCGAATTTCAAATGACCGATAAGCAATCGCACAGTGCACTCACACGTGCGATACACCGGTACGAACATTTATAGTTACTTCTATGCGCCGGTGATCGATGTCATCATAAATTCCACGACGTTACTTGTTTCCACCTGCTCCTCCGCACCCGTCGCATGTCTGCGCATTTATCAACGACTTAAGAGGCGTTCCTAGAGTCATTGCGAGTCGCCTTCCATTTCGACAAATCTAATCGAATTTAGCAGCGGTGATTATCGTTTCGGATTTGCGTTGTTCAAACACGTTGCATCTGCCAAGCATTTCATTTATCATCTCGTTCGTTCTTATCGTTTCTATCCATTTTACGATCGCTAACATCTGAAGAGGAAACGTCGGTTTCGATGTCGCCTCGATAAACTTATTCGGAAACTTTTAAGATACCGATTCAATTTACAGACCCGATGATTTTCGTTTAAAAGTAACGATTATTTCGTAACACGTCGAAATATTATACACATTGGAATTATACGCGTTTCAACCGAACGCTTCGTCTCGATAAATAAAACTCTTGAAACGCGCAATATTTTCTGCGATACTTTGACATATTTTAACGGAATCAATTAAGCCGCGTACATATTTCAAGCGAAATAAATATTGAAAGCAATAAATATACGCGTACGTTTTGTATACGTTTCAGTTTGATATCTACAGACTGACCACTAATACGAGAGGAGGAACCAGAGGGAGAAGGAAAAATAAGGATGGTACTTTTGGGAAATTGTGTTTTACTCTCGTACCGACTGTACGAGCCTAAGAAGCCCGTCTCGAGAATATTCAGGTTTCTTGAATATCACGTAGGTCGATAGAATTTTTCATTAGTTTCTTAATCAGTTTGAATCGGCTATTCCTCTAAAGAAATATTCGAGCAAACAACATTGGCGTTCGAACGTGTACAAAGGCGCGAACACGCGCCTACGTACTTACGATGTTCGTACGTACAAAAGATAATGCGAAGCGAATTAGCTTGGTACGCGTGTTTCTCGTGTACTCTCATTACGTGGCAAGCCGTTTCTCTGTATATTATTCTACGATATATTCCATATTACGAAACGTTTGTATTTGCACTTGGAAACGAGCTTTCGAAATAACGATAAAGGTAAGGTCGCAACGTATTTTTTTAGATTACATTGTAGTTTACCGTTGCTACCGCGTTCTACGTTATTTCGCGATTCGAAATTGCGTGCCGCTATTCGCATTTGTATTTGCAATTACGACGTGGCCAGCAACTTTATCCCGTAATTAAAAATTATTGTGCGATCGTATTCGCGCGTGGTAACGAGACATCGTCTCGCGACTTTCAATGAAACTCTGAATAACACGGTTACACAGTTTGCATTTCATAGAAAAATTATGTCGCTGGAAACGTGGCATTTTGACCGAATAAATCGGTAAATCGGATTTTCTTTTTAAATCGAGCTGGCTACGTCATAATTGCGCTCGAACGAAGTTTTCTTTCCATTATTTGTATTCCGCGACAAAAGTCCATCCTGTCCTATACACGCGTCGAAACGTTTGTCGTTGTATTATTCTCCGGCGACTACACACGGTCGTGTGAACGAACGCGTCATCGACGACTCTTTTTTTTTTTTTTTTTTCTTTGATCGCGCTATCGGGAACTTTCAGTCTCGGAACGAAACGCGATTACTTCTAAAATTGCGAATCTCTTATTTCCTCGAATCATCGTTTGTGCAGCTTTTACTCGGATTTTTAGCGTTTCCGTTTGTATTTGTACGCGAATATTCAAACACTGTTTATGGCCGTAGAGTTAGCGCGGAAGTTCGCAACTCGAGGGACTTCTCAAAGATGTACTATCCAACAGCGTCGCTATAAAGCGATAAACCAGAGAGTAGAGAGGAAAAAGAGAAAAAGACAGAGAACGCTTTTCCTTCGCGGAAAATGAACCAGCTGTCCCAGATTCAATCTCTAAAGGAACAAGACGAATTCCCAGGAGTTTCCAAATGTAGGACAGTGAAATGTCACGCGAGCAGAACAATTGTTTTTAAGGGTTTCGAATTTGTTTCGGGACGGACGAGTTCACGAAGGTGCAGTTTTCACATAGTCCGACTAAGTATCTTTCGTTTCCAATTCTCTGTTCAATTTGCGTTTAACGTAGGAAATATCGTCGCGTCTGTCGAAGCATTCTATTCGACTGTAGCTCGCTTTCGTCGCTTTATCTTTACGAAAAACCATCGTATTTTTGACACTTTTCAGCATTCCCCGGTATTCTGAAACTTATATCCACGTGTCGTGTATTTAATTCGGCGAGTTGCCAACGCGGAACAACGTTAAAATTAACGAAGAAAAGATGCGACTAAGAGGCCAGAATATGCCCCGTTCGACGCGAGTAAAGTAGTAAAAGATTACGAAGCAAATTCAAGTAAACGATCGTTTATTGGGCTCGTGCGATAAACGTTAGAGTATCGTGGTTTCGAAAGGAATCGATGGGCAGAGCGTTCTATTGAGCGATCGATCAAGGATGAAAGCGACTCGAACCGATTACAACCTTTAAATACGGATATCGGTACGAGAACGGAGAGACGAAGCAATTGGAAGTAAAGGATCTCAATTACGTGGAACGAACGAACGAACGAACGAACGAACGAACGAACAATTTTGACGAACAACGAATCGACTATAAACGCAAAAGAAAAGGGGTTTTAGCGTCAGCAGCTAGCAGCTACGATAAGAGCGGTCTCGCGCTCCAAAATCTAATTACATTTCTGTTTCCGCGAAAACGAAACGATCGCGGGACTCGATTTACGCGAAACTTTGCCCATTGAAACGAACGTCGGATATAATTGAGTATCGGTTGCAAATAAGAACGAGGATTTTGAAGTAGTCGATTTTTAAGTACGTTGCGTCCACCGGCTCACTGTATACGCGAATCGTCTAATCCCACGCGAATGAAAAATCTTGCTCGAACTTTTTCAATTTCCCGTGGCAAAGGAAACGCCTGATAAATACAAGCATCTCATTGTGATTAAAGCTAAGCAAAGGGTCGTTGAAGAAAAGCGAACAGATTGAAAAGAACGCTCTAAGCGACTGAGGATCTTCGAGGATTTAATTACAGCAACGAAAGAAACGTGCGAACTCGCATCTTTGTGTATAAGGTGTTTGAAATCTGTGCTCCGTACAGATGGAAAGATACCGTATTTCATCGGATGCATCTAGTACGATTAATAATGAAATTGTCTATAATCTGCTACACGAAGGAAACTTTATTTACCGTACTTCCAACTTCAGCAAGCAAGATTTATTTCCGGAGCTCGGCTCGTAAACTTTCGCCACACATATCGAAAATTCTGCGCTAAACTCGGCAACGGCGATACATCGTAACGAGTTTTCCCGATGTTCGGCTAATTCTCCTTAATTATTCGCCGTTCGTCAAATATTTCGTTATTCGGAATATTTTATAAGAATAGAACGTCTCGCAAGACCGTACAATCGCATCGCGGTTTATAGAAAGAATTCGATAATGTCGTTTACTCCGAACGATATTTCCGTACATCTTATAAATTACAGAGTGTCAGGCAACGGACATGGATAGGAAATTTGACGGCTCCTTGTGCAATCTGCAATAAGACGGAGGCGAAGGATAAAGAGATTGCGTTTCAAGTTCCGTCCGTTACTTATTATTTTAAAAATCGATCAAGGTACGCGTCTGTGGCCTGAAAAAAGTCTGCGGACGAATGTAGGCCGGTCTAATCGACAGGGGACTCGATGATCTTCGAGATCGACGTTAGTGAGAAACGTCGTAGATTAAATTTCCTTGATTACAAAAATCCATAAGAATATATCGAAGCCTTTTTGCCTATCTGGAATCATTGGAAAATAGCGAGATATCGCGTAGTTTATGGCGAAATATGATCGATATCGAATCCACGAAAGAGCATATCGTTGCATCGATCTCGCGTTGCGCAACGGTTAGCAATCTGCGATTACTAGCTAGTTACCGATGCCACCTTTGGCGTCGCAATTTGATACGGAATACAGAAATTGAGATATTCTCTGATGTAATTGTTTTCCCGATTTTACGAAGCATCATCGGACAATGACCCCGATTACTGTACGTAATGAAATTTCATGCCAGTTGTTAGCGAGAAATTCCAATATTCCGATAAATTGACCTCTGTGATCGTGCGTGGATTAAACGACGAACGATTAAAGAACTGTTGCGCGTATGCAACAGCTAGAAAGATCGAAATCACCTGGCTTCTTCGTTTATATACGATGCGAATGCGATATCGAGGAACCGAACGATTTCATTGCGTAATCTGTTTCTCATTTTCATTCGCGTATTCGGAAGGTGTCACGACGATTTAAACGCTACCGCAAAGAAACTCGTGAAATATCGCAGCATCCGACGCAACGAAACGTCCACGCGACCTGTCCTGTCAACGTCCCAGCTAAAAACTGTATGATCATCGCGATATACGTAATTTTATTCGACTCGTTTCATACAGATTTTCTCCGATGTTTGCGAACATTAACGCTCGTTGTTTCGCTTTACTTTCGACGTCGATCGTTAAATTATTAAACGCGTATAACGCGCGATTGATATTTATACGCTTACGATACACGGATCTGACCCTGAAAAAAATGCCACGCGCACGATGCTCGCGTCTGGAATTTGATCGGAGATATAAACGAGGTACGACGACTTTCGCTGTTAACGAAATTCGTACGATTTAAATGGCAGTACCGTGGAAAATTATCAGCCATCGGCCCTATTTATCGTACAAATTCTCCGTTAACCTTTTTCAATAGCCAAATTATGAAACCACGTTGATTCAGCCGACCTCTTCGTAATAAAATTTTATTAAAAGCTCTCGGAGATCGGTACATGCCATTAATGATAATAATAGGTAGGGAATTTATTGGATTTTTTAGTCGGCCAACAATGCCTCCGGCGAATATAACGTTCCACGCTCTCTGCTTCCAGCTTTCTGCCCACCCCATATTACGAGCGTATACGAACGAACGATGTGCATACGAGCGTGGCAATACGGGACTAATGTGAAAAACATTGCTTATAGGGGGCACGAAGTCAAATATCCGCGGATTCCATCCAAAGAAATTTTAATAACGACACCGATACTCCCTGCAATTGCTGCAACGCGATCTTTAAAAGACAACGTCTCCGCCAGTAGCTTCTCATCCCATTACATCCTATGAAATTTTAACCTATCTTCTTACGTATTTATTTCGACCGAAGGAAGAGGCACCGCGTTGCCGGCAGATACGATTTGGAATAAAGCGCAAGTACAGCGACCGACGCTTTTCAAAATTTACAGACACCTCCTAATGCGATGGATTATTCCGAAGATCGTGGCATGGTAAAAGCGGATGAGTATATCTCTCGCGTACCGCTACGTATATACCGGTAGACGGTAGCATTGCTTGAAAATCACTGCCATAAAACATCGTTTGTTATTCCGTTATGTAGCTTTGCTAGCTTAACATCGAACGAAATTTCCGTTGTTCCTCCAGCATCCAACTTGTTCAAAGGATTCGGCAAACTTGACGGGTAACTTGACACAACGAATGCTTCGTTTTTCTATCGTTGATTAAGTTTCGTTCGTTTTATGAGATTCTATTTACGAGAACCGCGTTAAACGGCGTACAATAAATCACGACGTCTTGTTACGAATCAAAATATTATTTTCGCTGACGCGTAACTAACATGGAACGTGTATCTACGGTATGACGCGCGAAATTGTTGTTGAATGTTAGAATCACGTATTAAGGAATAACGAAACAGTGACAGCTTGACTACGGGATATTTAATAATAATAATAATAATAATAACAACAACAACAATAATAATAATAGCAACGTACCTTGCGGAAACCAAGGGAAAGCAACGCAAAACAATTCGAACTAAAACGCTAAGCTACAGAGAGAATCGAATGATCCGTATTTTCAGAGCTGGAAAATGATCAGCGGGACGACAAAGGGGCAAAGGAACTACGATGGAAAGCTGGGAAGATGAATCAACGATTAAGCAAAGAAATACGGGTGTGATTGGTTCCTTCACAACGCGTCGCATATACAAGTAAGAGAGTATAATAGCTTAATATCGCGATTCACGATGAACGTAATCGTTGAAACTTTCATTTCCGCGATATTTAATAGGCGAATACGAAAAATCGACAAAAATCAAGCGTCGGATGAAAATAAATTCTAATTCAACAACGTATTAAACGATTCGACGATTAGCATCGTAAAGATTAAAATAAACGTGTTGCGTTTTAATAGCACCACTATTCCGGTTATTTATGGACGGTTTATTAAAAGTGTATCGATTTACGCTCGATAAACAAGCGATCGGACACGAGGAATACCACAACGGGACACGATTATTCTCAAGGAATTGCGAGGGACTTTAAATAGAAACGATAAAAACACGAATCCTGGAGCGCGCTTTTCATTCCAATGTTCGCTATTAGTTTGAAGGGTTACGGTCAATAACGAACCATGAAATTGGAATGCGCGATTTAACGCGCGCATCGATGACATTTATTTCTCTCTATTGTTTGAATACCGTTTTCCCTCGGCCATCGTACGTTTTTAAATAGTTCCGCGCGGACAATCGCGTACAAGATCTTTTATTAAATATCGTGTTTCTCGCTCATACTCGTAATTAAAGCAGCTTAATAATCGGAATCTGTTTCGATACTACGCGCAATAACGCTACGGGGATCGATGCGTTTTCGAAAGGAAAGAAGGGGGAAAAAGAGAGAGAAGGAAAAAAGGGAAAAGACAGAAAGTAGACGAACGACAAAATATCGATTTTATGTTTAAAAGTAGTTAAAGAATCTGCGCGGTTTGGAGTAAAAACCTTAATGGAACGCTTCTTTGTGTACTGTCGTTTCCATCGAGTTCTAAAATCACGCTTACCCTGTTTTACGGTTTCCACAGTTAGTTGATCGATTTACCTACGCTTGCCGAAGATTGAATTCGAAACTTTGAGATTCAGACATTTACGTGCAATATATCGAGACGTCGAGAGAATGGAATTGAAACAGAAAACTATACTTTGACAAGCACATTCTTCGACATGATGGATTATTTCTTTAGAGATTGCTTCTTCGTGAGAGAAATGGGTGGTCGAAAGATACCGAAACAATAGCGATACATTTTAATATTATACAATGCAGATGGATCGAAGTTGTTACCTTCTCCTTTTCATTTCTTTCCCTTTCTTCTCGCTGAAAGACTTTTCTTCCTATTAACGCGATACTGGATGCATTCGATCTTCTATAACGCGCGCTATCGATACAGCTAATTAAATAACTTACATCGTCGCTAGAATTAACCCAAGTACCGGATCTATTTTTCATTAAACGACAAGAGTCGTGGCAAACTCATTCGCCGCGCCAATACCGAGCTCCAACGTTCGTAGCTTGGATCAAGGCTCGCGACGATTGTCGGCTAACTTTTACCCTGATTTGGGGGTGTATTTATGGCGTTGGCAGATATACGTACGCGTGGCTTTGTCTCTGGGCACGATGACATCATTTCTTTGTTCAATGCGAACGCGCGTACAGGGACATCCGCCACCATAGAACGCGTTCCTGAAAGCCACCGCACCTCTGACTGACATAATATCCTCCATTCGAACACTAATAAACTAACACGGAACGAGAAATGCACCTTATTAGAAATAACCCGCTATATCGTAAAGATTACATATAAGGTAAATAATAGAAAAAAAGAGGATGGGGATTGAAAGCGTAAAAGGAGAAACAGATGTAACAAGATAAGTATGGAGAAGCCGTGGAACAAAGAGATACGAAAGTAGAAACTCGAGCGAAGTTGGCAAAGAAGTTTCAAGCATAGACGGGACATGAGATCTGTCAAGAGCAACCCTTCGGTAAAAAGTTACTTCGGAACGTGCCTCGTTTATTAGGAATCTACATGAACTCTTGGTCTAGAATCCGGGTAACGCGAGTATAGCTGGCAGACGGGCTGATCGATTCAACGAAATTACAAATTTAATTCCGACGCGTAACGCTAAGAGGAAACAATTGCAATTGGCTGGAATTACGAAAAAAAGGCTTTTTACGATATGTTTTTACGATATTACGTTTTAAAGAGTTACACACGCTGAGAATCTCATCGAAATCGATTCATAGAGAAACAAGCGGCAAGCATCGAAATACGTAGATTTAATAGACCGAACGTCGCGAAAGGCTGCGTCTCTCAACGTTTCAACCGATCTCGATGATCTTTCAGCACGTATACAGCTGACGTAATTGTACAAAACGCACTGCTTAAATTTTCGTTACTTGGCTCGGATAAGAAGGCTGGGGAAAGCAATCTTCGCCCATCAATTGCAATTTTTTTAAAAGCTATTTTTACGTGTTATCTGGTAAATTAATTCGTTTAGTTTCTCAAGAAGAAAAAAAGAAGAGAACTTGAGTCGTTTGGTGCATTTTTTAAAAAGTTATTCTGTTTTAAAGAGTATCCGAATATTAATGCCGGCCACTGTATATATCACTGTACGTAGGGCTGTTACAGTCGTGCATATAAAAATGACACTGCCCGCTTTTATCATTTTCCCAGAGAAAATGAAAACTTAATGAATTTAAAAGATAAATTAAATCAAGAGGAAATTATTGACCGCTTCAGTGCACGGAAGAAAGTTCTAAAAATGGACAAGAGAGTAAATCATCGTCTGCGAGGGGATCCTCATTACACTTTACGAAAGGAAATTTTATCCTACCAAGTACGTATTATTGCAATCATAAATAGGGTTGGACAGAAAATTTATGATCTTTAGAAAATCGTGTTGGAAATTTACCTTTCATTTTTTAAAGAGCACAGCTATTTCATCGGTCTCTGTCGTCTCTGAACGAGATAAAGGACTACTAGATGGGACGGCTCTCAAGGAACATTTTTTCAATTAAAAAATTTTAAAAATTTGCAAAAACTACCAGCTACTTGAAACGTAACTAAATCGGATGATTTAAATAGACGAACAAAAAGGCCGAAGAACTACTCTAATCATCGTATCGCCAAAGGATTGAAATCTAAGCCACGCCTTCGCTATGTCTCGCAATACGATATACGTACGTACAATATATTCAAAGTAGCACGTAACGACCATCCCACGAATCAATCCCTCAAACCTTTATTTCAACCACAGTATTTTGTCAACCTATAGTTTCCACAGCTATATCGAATTACCGATTGTACGTTCCTTCTTACTATTTCGTTCGAACGATAAACCAGTTGATACTAAAGTCCTCGAGACAATTAATCAAGTACCCTTAACTCCAGCAACTCGGTGTAAGTACACAATCAAAAACCGCTACGGACAAAATACGAACCAATTAATCAAACGCATTGTTACCGAACTAAAATTATAAGTATCTCGTTTATAACAAGTACAATTAAAATCTCATTATTAACAAAATACATCCGAACAACTTTAATGACTATTATGGCGCGCACATGCGTTTCAAGGCGGCTGCGTTAACAGGAAGATAGAGTGGCAATTTCTATCGTATTATACGATTCAAGCGTCGAACGAATTTATAGCAAGCTATCAATGACGCTTATTTACTTACCGATATAGATGTATTAATAAATATCGAACCGCGTACACCGTTGCTTGCAAATCGATTAGCTATTTAGACTCGCATAATCTACTCGACTTTTTATCGCTTTTATTCAATTGTGCGTCGTACTTACCACTTCGATGCACAGGTTCGATGCACGCTCCGTTATTTATTCTCGCATAATAATCGGATTTCACGATCGAAACGAAATGGAATTTTAAGCAAACGTGTAGAAAACGCCATGCTCGAAGGAACGAATCGTACGAAGAAGCAAATTTTGGAAATACTCTAAAAAAAAATCTGATCATTTCGACGTTCGAACGATTAATATAAATTCATAAAATTCCTACTGTACGATGGCAGATGGAATGTTTGAAAATTTATTTGGACAAAATATATCTGCCCTGTAAGAATTACAGACATTTGGCAAATTTTATTTTTCGAATACCTTAACCGAATATTTTTACACGCCGACGACTATTTACAAATTAATTCTCGTGCAGGAATATCTATCTTCGGTATGACGAAATTTGCTCTATGTGAACGATTTCTCTTCTCTCTCTCTACTCTTCCATTTACTGATATTTCACCCTATGCTACTAATTTTTTCCCGCACTTTTGTCGCTTCCTATCTGTTTTGTAACTATCAAAAAAAAAAAAAAAGGAAACAAAAAAATCGAGCGGGAGCAGTATTTGAATAACCAGGAGAAACTATTGAACCGATTGGGGTTAGGATCGTTCGCGACGATGTATCGCGTTATCAACTAAAAATTCACCGCTACGAAAAACTCGAACGAAACGCACGTACGCAAACGTATGTACGCAAATGCATATACGTTGTATTAGACGTCCTTGGTCTCGAAGAAAATCTGAATCAAAACGCCACCAAGTAGAGATAGGTTGCACATTGGCTGAGAATCGGTTGCCTGTATATCCCTTTTGGACAGAGGTGGTTGAACGTAAATGCGATTCTATCTACGGTTAGTCGAAATGATACTGAAAGGAATGAACCTATCCTAGAGGCAGAACCTATTCAGTAGGTCGGACGGTCGCGTCGCGTCGCGTCGGTGTCTTGGGGGCGCAATCGATCGAAGCTCGACCTTTTTTCCTCTTAATCCGACTTTTTCTTTACCTGCTCTGTGCTGAACGATCGACTGGGATAGTTTGAGAAATACAAAAAGAGAGAGAGAGAGAGAGAACGCTATAGATTCCTATCGGTGGTTCCAACGGTCCAACTCTTTCTCTCCTTTTCTCTCGTTTTCAGTTATTCACCCCCTTCCTCATACACACATTCTTCCTCTCTTTACTCTTTCTCTCTGTCTCTCTTCCTACCTTTGCTCGCCTCGAGTATCATCGAGCGATAGTCGCAAAGTACCGCCCTCGTTACTTCGATCTGACGAATCGCTTCTGTCCAATTCTCATTCGATTAGCAAAGTAGATCGGTCCTTGGACGATTAATTCCTTAGATACACCGTCGCGCTGTACAACGGATCTATGAAATTTCGTTTGAACTTCGTTTCGTTTCTCGCAGCTTTCGCGCGCTTGCCAAACTCGTTGCTTCGTCGTTAAATTTGTTGGTTCAATTTCTATGTAATTTCACGCGCCACCCTTAACGAATAACGAAGAGATTGCCAGATAGTGTGGAGTGCCGTATCTCTCGTCGTACTCGATCGTACTCTCTTCGCCCGTCTTCGGATTTCGTAACGCAATACGCAACAAAGGCGCGTCCGCGAAAGATGCGTTTTACGTTTGATCGTTCGATCTTCCGAGCGTAAGGGATTAAGCAATCGCATAATTGATCGAAACAGTAGCCTCAGGCAGTGTGCGTTAAATTGAATATCAACTGCTATCGAAGAAGAGATCTATTACCAGGAAGCGATTCGAGGTATTATCAAACGAGCAAGACTCCCCGTTCTCGGATATACGATCCTAAAGGAAAGAGATGCAGGCGAGTGCGCGAATGGAAAAAGAAACGTCTCCGGATAGAGAGTGCGCAAGAAACCATTTGTCTATGCAGCGAAGGCGTCGAGTCAAAGAGAGGTATATTTTCTCGTGGAGATTTTCGTTGGTTTGCAGAGGGAAAGAGAGGTTACTGGCGTCGTGTGTTCCCGACATTCTAATGCGACACGTGAATCGATGTTCTTCCATCGGCGCAGAGCTAAAAGAAAGGTACGCAAACGGCCCGCTTCCATAGCGTTTCCCAAGGTTTATTCTTCTCCCTTCGAACTGTTCCTTCTCGTGTCTTTACGAGTGGTTCAACTCGTATTGTTTCAAGCACGAAACAAATACGTTTCTCGACATGCAGTCTTTATAGACGGGGCCGTTAAAACTTCTGCCGATGCATCCGAGAGTGTTTGCTTGACAAATAATGATACCGCTTGCGCAGCTTTGACGTATCGAGAAACACATAAACGCGAATTATAATGGAAGTTTAGCGTGACACAACGATCCAGGCGATCTTGCTCGTCGCACTCGTTTATTACGATCGTTGGACACGTTAAGTTTCTTCTTTCTTTCCTTCTTTCTTTTACAGACGTGTCTTTTCCAATTATAGAAACGTGGAACCTAACCTGTCGAACGTCGTCGTCTCTGTCTTAACGGAGCAAAATGGATCCACTCGTAATTCAATAAAATGACGTAAAACCAAAAATGTCGTGCATCCATTATTCCCTTATAAAACGAAAGACACTTCTCCAATGAATTGCGAATAATTTCGTACGATTGTCTGGCAAATTTTACAAAACGAGATTTCAAGCGTGACAAGCGATCCCCTCGCTAATTAACCCCAAAAGACGATGTCGACGATCGTACCGCTTCAAATTATATCGTACGTATGCCAACTCACCGAGACAACCAGCGAGTGCATCCCTTTGTATTATCCATCCACTCGTAATTGAATATTTACACTTGCCGCCAAGCGATCGTAATTAAGATTTACTACGCATAGAACGTATATTAGTAGGATACAGGGGAGAGGGGAGCGGGAGAGGGACACGTGAAAAGTGACGACACTCCGTAGTTGCTGAAAATAGACACGTGAGAATGAGATCGCGTCCCTAATCAAGGCTCAAGGATACGTCTACCGCCTGACTGTTTCGTTATTTGTTGCCAGAAGGATCAGATAATAAGCGGACACGCAACGCCACGTCTACGATTAAATCGTGAAACAGGTACTAATATGATCGCAACCGGCATTCGCCGGTAATTCAACGATTCGAGCTCGACGTTCCTACGCTATGCGATATTCGTTGCTGGCAAATGGCCAGCCAATGTCGTCCGCCAAGCAAATGGCCTCCACGAAGGTAAGTTCACGTGCCATTCTGGACGGATATCAGGGTGCACGTAGTCATGAACGGAATATATGGCATGCTCTAAGGAATCCGATTGTATCGATACTATCGGTGTCGTTCGTTTCCCTCTGCCCGTCTCGTAGAAATCGTCCTTTATAGGGTTCGTTGGGAAGCAGAACGACTTTCAATCCAGCGCGCTCTATTCCAACTATACGACATTTTTACAAATCAATTTTTCCCCGAACCAAGCGTATTTATTTTTCTTCTCTGCTGTCGCGCTTCAACGTGCTTTATTGATTTTCCAATATAACGTAACCAGACAAAACCACAGTAACAGGTGGTTCGGTTCGACGGAAGGCGACTATCTGAAGAAAAATAAATCAAAACCGTGAAACTTTGAATCGAGTACGATGTATTTTCGCTTTTAAGAGATATCCCTATTCGGATACGGATTCCGCGTTTCGATCGAAACCCGATTATTTATTTTCGTTTACGTAAAAACTATCTTATCTTACTTGAAGCTTTCTCCGTCGGTGCTCCATTTTTATATTCTTCGCTTGGCTAACGCGCGGATAAAACTACGGTAAAACGTCTGTGTCTCGTTACGCTTTATAACGAATTTGAACGCGCGCTACCGCGAACCCAGCTATTAATTACAGGCTTTCGTTGTGTTCCAAAACGTAATGGCGAAGAAGCTCGTTCGAGACTTATATCGCGTTATAGTTGTAGCGTGTATCGCGTGTACAGTTGGAACGTATGTATTCGCGCTTGTGGCCGTGGCAGCGTGATATGTGTGTAGATTAGTTCGCTTATAAGCACAAACGGGTTAGAGAATATAAAAGGCGATGTAACGTAGGCTTTCCTTACACTCGACAGATATAAAGAACGTTGGGAGCGAACGTGGCTCGTAAAGTAGCGTTTAGCTCGCTGATATGTATTTGCCACGTGTTATGGTAGATATATAATCGAGTTTAACCTGTTTTTCATTCTGTTCGTGCTGGTACATTCCTAAAAAGGTAAGTATAGCCGTATATGTGTATATTAATTTAGGTTTCGCAAAGAAAAGCGGCAATATTGGAGAATGATCGTTACCTTGGCTAACGGAAGCGCGAATTTTCTTAGACGGCATCAACCGTAATGTATCGTTTCGTAAAGTCAGATTTAGTCACGGATACTAATCGTGAGGGGGAATGGGATCAGTGCCAAATTAACGGCACGGAATAATTCGAATCGAAGCACGAGATTAAAACATGCCAGATACAAATCAGCGGTGCTTTAGTGAAATAGAATTGGTCGGATTGCTGGAACGATCGACGAACATTGGTTAGTTAAAACCCTACGACAAACTACGGCCGTCCGGTATTTTAAATTCGACTGTGCGCGTCCAATCTCATTTGCAAAAATTTCCATGCTAGTCGAGCAGCGGGGAAACAGAATCAATGATTTTAAAACCACGTTGTCCGAAATGAATTTAACGATTCTCGACAAACTTTGCGGAGGACTAGTAACTACGCGAAACGCAGCGAACGATCACGGAAATTCTACATACCGTGCTATATCGGCGATTTCGTGTTTTATAGACGAACAGTTGGGACAAACTGCATGGCGAACATCCGGTATGCTATATATCGAAAGAGAACGCCAAGAGTAACGAACTCGTAGAATTTAATAAACCCTATATTAGCTTCGAGATACGACGCTAAAGGACGCTGATGAAAGCTGAACAATTAGATCGATAAAACGTGTGTATTGCAGGTATGTAGGGCAACTGTACCTAATTATGGAACGCTGCGATATCTCGGCAAGTAACTAAGGAAATCAATCGGCAAACGAGTAAAATATTCGTCGAAAGCAGAAGACAAGCATATTCGCATTTGAGCTTTGTCTGGAAATCTGTCGTTGAATACGGTGGATTGTCGCGTTCGAAGGCGTATATGAAATTAAACGTGTTTTTTCTTTCTTTCTTGAGTAATCGAAGGAAATTTATCGTTAAATTTATTTTCTCCTCGATACGATTAACATAATTCTGTCGAAGCATATCGTAACCCCGTCCGCAAGTATCCGGACGTAGCCGTGAAGCAACGCCACGATAAAAGGGAAGAGAACGATTCTGTCTGTACGTTAGTGGCAATCCAATTATCGGCAGAATCTTGCGCGAAGAAGAATTATTTCGCGAACGTGTTGTTATTCCGGAACGAGTGATTTTAAGATGCTAAGTACGTATTAACAGCGCGTTAACGCCAATTTCAGCAAAATTTGTAAAGACGTCAGTCTGTATGAAACAGAGCGTGGACTGCTATGTTTTATAAATAAATAAATATGAATAAATATGCTTGGTACTGTCGTAACATAAAGAGCTTTTATGTCCTAGATTGTATTCGACAGATTCACCGTAAGATTTTCGATCGTAACGGAATCGATGGAGGGCCGTATGCGAAACCTTCGATTAATTAAACAGTATTTCACGTTTGTTAAATGACCAAACAGTTAAAAGATAGAGTGACAAATTAAGACGAATAACCGTATTACATAAAATTAGTTTCGTTCGAGAAACGATGAAAAATCAGAAATTTCGACAGCGTCGCCTCTATCGCAGAAATAACTGGCCCGGGAGAAATTTGTTATCCGTTGAAAAAATATTCTCTTTTGTCTCTTAATCAACTTCTCGAATGAATGGCAGTCGCTCTTAATGAAATACCGTTTCATCTTGGCGAGAGAACAGCTTAATTACGTTATTTCAGTTTAAAGAGAAGGGACACGTAGGCGCAGACCTGTACTTCAGTCATGCGGTAATTTAGCAAATCAGCCACGCGTTAACGAGCAACTCCAATGAAATCAAATTAGAAGCGAAATATCATATTTCATCGCTAATTGACCAACTTTGTGCCTATGTCGGGCTTCCTTAAAAGTTTTCAATGTAACTCGAGTAGCGGCTACGTAGGTGTTCCGTTGTAAAACAGCAACGTTCTTAACGACTCGCGCCGCTTTCAAATATCGTTGCTTCTATTTGAACTTAAAGCAGCGACGTTCCAGTAAACCAACGACTTCTTCCTGCGCTTTTCTCATTTTATTTTCTCGCTTTCGACGTCTCTATTACCATTGTCAAATGTGATTTCGCTTTTGCGCGAGATGTTCCAACGGCTCCGAACGTTTCGTGTCATCGATCGAAGCGAAATTAAGCACGTGGCTCTGTCGTCGTTTTAGTCGTAATTATTTTCTCCGTTTCGTTCGACCTTGCAATCGAAATCGCCGTGCAAAAGCAAGTACAACTTGTAGGCCGTCAGGTTGAAACAAATAAATAGCGATTATTTGTCACGAAAATTTGCGCGCTTCTGCCAGCAACGAGTTCGAACAAGATGCGTTTATAACGTAGAAGATAACGTAACGGAGAAGATACGATAAAATGTAATTGCTCGTTATACGGTCGAGCGCGATACAAGCCAAACCGTGTGATTGGGAGAGCTTCGCGATTATCAGGAACTGAGAAACTTCGCGATATCGATTTACGTAGCGTTTCTCCGGAATACGATTCCAAGTAACCTTAACCCGACTTAATATCATTCGGATCTCGTCTCGTCGATTACGACGAAACTTTTTCGCGGAAGGTGTTTCGAGTTGGATAAGAGTAACGGAAAGCGGTGGAAAGCAATGCATCTTCGGTTTGCCGAGACATTAAGCAAATAAAATGTCACGGAGGAACGACGCGAGTCACGCCAGTCTTGTACATTTACCTGGGAAAAAGAAAAGGGATTGCGAGCTAACTTAACAGGACGAGACGCGAGCGTGTTTACGATTTTTACAACGCCTTCGGACTCGCGTTTAAGAAACGACGCGACACAGCTGTACGTCGTTAACAGGACTGCGGATGCAAATCGACGCGATCCTAAAATTCTTGCCAACGATAAATCGCGTCTTATAAAGTTTAATATTGCGTATAATAATTCGTATATTCGTTCGTATTTGCATGCCATGGCGATATTATCCCGACGAAAACGTAAAATACGGAAGAACGTATTTCATTGGGAAATGTTCGGTATAGAGAGTAATCGCATTTTATAAGAGACTTGATATTTATTCGCGTTTTACACCGAGGAGTTCGCTACTTTCGTTCGTGTATACATAATTAAACCACGCTGGCTCGTGACCGTGGGTGTTCCATGGACAAAACGATTTAATACAATTGTACTTTTACGAGCAACGAACGTGTTTCCTCATTATCGTTGTCTCTTTGTGGCGTGCAGGTAAATAGCGGCAGACTGTGCGGTGAAATGGTGCATGGTGAAATTTCAATTAACCGATCGATCGTTAAGCAGACGTCTGGTAATTCGAGTACTCGTAGCTGCGCCATCGATCGTATCCATCGTTCCAATTTTTTAATACAATTTCCACGAAACAAACAGGAGAAAAAAGAATAGCGCGCGTTAAGACGGCATCGAATCGATTTACTTCCACGCTGACCTTTTCGTTGTCCGACGTGTTCGACGATCAAAAACGTTCAAGCGACGTACATACGCCATCGACAACTGCAAGTCGATTACCGAATCCTTTCGATTCGTTTCAGAGATTACGTCGCGATAAACAGTTCTCGCGCATCGCATCAAAGTCGCTTTACATCGACGATAGAATTCACTATTGAGGCAAAATAGATGACTCAATAAGCATCGTTTCGCGCTCGAATACATCGATGTTAGAGAACAGATGTTAATAACCATAATTAATAACCGTACTAATGGCATTGATGGGACATTTAATGACTTTGATAATGTAACGATGCAACTTGATGCATTATTGATTAATTTAATTGGTAGAAACGCCATCGCTCGCCGATGGTAGGGAGGATGCACAGTGGAACGAGGGCAAAGAATTTCGGCGCTTCGTGGCCAACGAAATATTATAATTTCGTGAAATTTGAAACTGGGAAATTTCGCCGGCGATTCGACCAAGCGAAAGAAACGGATACTTCGAATTAGACGCGTAGACCAGTTTGTAAAACGCGCAATTTTACTTTGCTAGAGAAACTTCGGATCAAAGTAAACAAGCTCGCCTTGATCTCTGAAACTCGAAGGAACCGAAATTTCAATCGAACCGAAACTCCGTTAGAACGTCCCTTGTCAACTATATCGATCGTATTAAATTCCACGGGATTCGAAGTTGCCGTGAATTTCGTACGAAGAATTGCTGGCCGTAAAATAGCTCGTAAGATCTAGTCGGCGGTAGACGCATCAATTTTCATTCGCATTTGCCAAATGTATCGGATTATTCGATTATTATTGAAACGCGTCGAATGGACGCGCACCGCGTAATCCGGATAACTCTGCGATTCTACGGAAACTAGAGAAAGTCGCGTGCCGACCGATCTTGTACGCGATCGAACGCGTTAGGCGATCAAGCAGAGATTTCGGTGCCCGATCGACATAATCTGCGTTTAGTCAGCTTCTGCTTACGACTGCTAGGTCAACTGATCAATACCTTTAACGTAGATTAACCGTGTTTGCCGAACGTTACGTGCAATGGACGTAGCGATCGAGTGTACTGGTTCCGCTTGCTTTGTTCCTTAACCTCCAAGGATTTCTATTGTTCCGAACCTTTTCAATTTTCCTCCATGTTCTCGGAACAACTACCGTAAAAAGGTCCGATAGTTTTCCTCGGTTATAGGTATACTCGATCGTAATTAATTTAAGGCTATCGCGAAATGGAACTCGTAGAAAATATTACGGATCAGTCGAAAGCAAAGATCTTGCGAGGTCGGGTCGAAGCGAACAAAGGAGAAGCAAGGAATCTCGCGTAAAGTTGGGGAATTTCGTCGATCGTGTCGCAAACTCGAGCGAATAGCCGCGAAACACTCGATATTCGAATCACGCTTCGTCGGAAGTAGCGCGCAACGCCGGTTGTTCGTTTGGCAACTTTCGACGTTGCACGCGATTATTAGCAGAAATGAAACGCGTCCACTTGGACGAACTATCCTCGTGTAAAACGGTATTTCGGTGGCAAACGACGCGCACGTCGCCGTTACAAATCGAATTTCTAGCCCTTGCGAATTATTTTTATTATTTTGATGCGCACCCGTGCGTTCCACGATGAACTGCGGCAAATGACGTTTGCGCCGTACGAAAACCCATTACAGAAACTCGATCAACTATCTAACGCGATTCGCCTAAAATTTCGCCTGAACAAATTTCGGCAGAACTGCTTGTCGGTGCACAAATTCGCAATAACGGGATATTAACGATTAAAATGCAAATTCTCATGAAAGTACGCAATTCCCGGCGAAATTAGACCGAAACACGTTCATTATGAACGTGACAAAAATCCGTTCTCGTGTTTCCACGTTTAATTTCTTCCTCGTAAAATAGCCTTTGTGTTATTGTTTCGCGACAGGAAAGAAACATTCGGCCGAACGCAACCACGTTTCCGACACAGAAAAATATACCCCGAGTAGAATAACGCCTAGTACGCGCTATTTGAAATTGATTTGGACCACCGGCGGGCGATTCGATTCGTCGAACCTAATTGGTTTATGCCAGAATATCGGAAACACTGTGAATCCATCGACGGAAATTCCTTACGTGTTAATTACAATCTCGTAATAATAGAAGCTGGCTAATTTTGCGAACGCGAACATAACAGTGACCGACATGTACGCAAATAGTTAGGAGACCAATCAGGAATTGAAATTCCAGACCTACATGTTCCGTGAGGCAAGTAACACTGCCACGTAGCGTACGAGCCAAATTGGTCGATACATTTAGCTACGGATACCAGCTAACTCGGATCTGATTTTGCGATACTTTCATCTCATTTTACCGCCATTTCGTCGAGTTACGCTTTCTTTTTTTCGCAGCTATCGCGCCATCTTTTATGATTTCACGTTCACCGAAATACACGCTTGTCTGAAAATGAACAGAAAACGTTCCGCGAATTAGTAAAAAAAGAAAAAAGATTGTTACTTCCATCGGAGAAAAACTAATCGATTCGTAAGAAACCGAACGTACGGTTGGGGGTAAAATTTCCGTAAAACTTCGAACCACCGCTCTCTTTTTATGAATTCTCAGTAACGCTTTATAAGTGATTGAGAAGAAAATGAAATTCTACGCCAACGGTTGCCATAGCCTTCTTCTTTGTCAACGTTATTTTTTCCGATGTTTAAATTCTATACGTGTGAGTTTTTTTTTACACTCGCTAGCAGATTCGCGCTAATTAGAAATTCTCACAAGTCGACACCTAATTAATCTCTTCATACAGTCAGCCAATCTCTCTACCGTTCCCGTGCTCCAGCTATAAATAGGTATATTAGGAAGCTTAACCGATGTGTCTCATTAGCTGGTTCCTAGACAAAACGTATACTTTTCCGTTACTTGTCCTCGTCTCTCTCTCTCTCTCTCTCTCTCTCTCTCACTTTCTCCTCGTTTTTCTTTCATTAATTATTACAGCTTGGAAACGATCGATCGCAACGTATATATTATTTGCGTTCAAACTTTAAACTAAATCTACCTTTAGGCCAGCTTTAAATTAGTTTGTCAAACGTGTCAATTCGGAGACGTAAGGATAAATTATTACGAGAGCGCATTGGCCCGTGCAAAGTAAGGGAATAGTAATAAAAAAAAAAAAAGGGACTCGATTGGTGGATAATTTCCGAGATAAAAATTCATAAGTACGATTCGTTTGAACGAAAAACGGAAAATTCCGACGAGATTTTGTTAAACAAGTTCGTGGAAATCGACGAGCCCGTACCTCTTAATTTCATGCGCTCTACGTCATATTTTATTTTCAAAAAGCCCCCGACGTCTACGTCAAAAAGTGATCGATTTATCGTAAAATGACCCGTAACGTATTCCTATACGCTTTGATCTTCATAATTTATACTGTCAACGGTATATTATAAACGCTCGTTTACAATACAGAAATGCACGCTGCTGCAGTCGTTTGTAGCGTATACACGTTCAAGAATACGTCTTCTAGATCGAACTTTTAGCTCGACCACTCCATTCAGCGGATGAATATACGAACAAGCAACGAATCGCTGTATCGTCGCTTAATTGCACGTTACGCGAATATATTTTCAAAGCATCCTTTCGTATCTTTCGTATCAATCCTTTCGTCGATCCAAGTATCGCACAAAAATCGCCATTCAAGCTTTCATCCTTTGACGTTGCAACGTGTGTCGTACTCGATATATACGTATACACACTTACCGATAAATGATCGGTCGTGTTTGCTAATTTTAACGAATCCACATGCGAATACATAGGTCGCAAAATGTAAATATTTAACTATACGCGCTGTACTACGACGTCTCTATGACGAAGTCCCGCAGATAGCTTCTGGCAGCGTGCGTTCCGTTTCATTAAAGCAAACGGATCGATCGTTCGCGATAATCGACAACTTACAGTTGTTGTTGTCGCTATATAGTTGTAACTCAAAGTCGATAGTTGACAATGAATAATAGCTCCAGATAATAATCTTGTACGACGATATCGTGATAATATCGTACGTTGTACGTGATTAGGATATTACGGACGACGATTGGACAACAACTTTGCGGAGAAGAACGTTTTCTCTCTGCTTGTTTCTCGTATCTCCGTAAAAAGTTATCGAGTCCGAATACGTCGACTCGTTCCCAACCGATTCCACTATCTACGTATGTACACGCGTACGAAGTGTAACAGAACGTACGCCAGTCACTTCTGCGGCTGACTGTACGCATAAGAAACAATGAAAAATGTTCACGCAAACGTACGTTTTCTCTGTCTTCGTTCGTGAGATGCGACGAATTTTCTTGCGTTTCGAGGCAAGCCTGTAGGCGTTTCGTCGCGGATTCGACAATGATTCCCAGGAGCCAGCGTTTCCCGAGTTCGTTGGAAAACTTGTTCTATTCTGAACATTAGTATCCTAACGTTTCCCATAGATGTTAGGTCACCGTTAGGTTAATGTAAATGCGTTAACTCCGATAAACGAAGACGGATAGAGCATACGTTCGTATGAACTTTTTCCATTGCTTTTAGGTGTGCAATCGGCTACCGAAAAGAATACCAACGCGTCCTATTACGCCCTGTGTACCTAGTGTTCAAAGCACGAGCGTTCGTATATAGGTAGAATAGGAAGGAAATAGTACACGTACGATAATACGCTGGACTAGAGCGTAAAACTGTTGAAACGACGTTTCTGTGCTAAATCGTAAAGTCAGATCTCCGGAGAATTACAGGGTTACGAGACGAGACGAAGGCGAAGTATGTGCGAACCAAGTAATCCGCGCAATTCTACGACCGTGAAACTTTCGGATCAATACGCATGGATTAAGTAAGCCCGACAATGAGAGCTTGCGATTCCGGAACCCGTACACTCTATTGACCCGGTAACTTGGTCGCGCGACCGGTACGGCAATTGGTCAATATCTTTAGCTTCCGAACTCGATGCCCCTGAGATTCGATCTCAAACTAAATTTCCGCCGAGGGGTTTTTCGTTTCAATCGGCGCGCGATCGGATCATACCGCTTCCGCTTTTACTTTGCTTCCGCGACCCCTAAGAAAGAAAGATATCGCCGTTACAGCAACGAAGGACTACCATGTCCGAGTACACGCGCGTTCTAGCAACGCAAAGATTTCGACAAATTTTTCCTTTCGACCGTTCGCAACAAACAACGATAAACCATCTCTTCGTCGGTCTTCTTTTTTCTCTCTCGCCTACAATTGGCCGATTAAAAGAATCGAACCGATTCCATACGACGCTCCGATTCGAAATGTTTCCTTCTTACGAATCGAACGCTCATAAATTGCGATACGGCGATTGTCGATCGACAAGCGGGGTTTATTTAATTAACCGATGGTTATTTGCAACGCAAATACAGCCTGAATACGGCGAGCTTAATTTTCCGATATTACTCCGATACAAACAGGGGTAGCGAGACAGGTGGTTTCGCGTTTTTAGCAGACAGCGAGTAGGTATGCGTTACGTCATTTCCTTGGATGCATCTTCGTTAACATACGTACTTCCTAAACGTACAACGGACGTCCACGGGCATAATTCCGTGCAAAATGTTTTACATGGAATATATTAGGAAATAATAGCAACGGTAAGGGGAGCATAAAACCTTCGTCATTCGGTGTAGACGTAGCATAAATTTAATCTAGAAAGCATTACGGCTTCTATGTTATTCTACTCTTTCCGCGCATTAGTATTCTACGAGATATTCCTTGTAGGAAGATGCCAGGCACATTGTAACGCGATTGCGTTTTGATGCTGCGTAGCTTTGCGCTATAACAAACAGTCGTTAGATTTTTCTCCGAGAGAAATTTTCTTCGGAAACGACTACGTAGGTTCCGTACCGAACACTACCGAAGATTACACGATACTTCATAGTACGATATACGTATATCGTAGATATCGTAATTGAACAGTAACACAGATACGATAAAAGATAGTCGAACAAGACCATGGAAATATTCGTCTTCCTTTATCGATACGCTAAACGACAGGATATTTGCCATTCGCGTTTCAAGCACCTACGTGCTTTTAATATCTCGCAAAAAATTGCGTCACTCGTAATTCGTGGGTAAGAAGATTTAATAATTTGCTTTGTATTATATCGCAGTTCTGAATCGACAAGTTTCCCCTCGAGGTGGAACGAGAAGATCCTTCGCTGGCGATGGAGGTGGAAGAAGCGTTAATTTCCCGCTGTTTTCGAGGCATTCGGGGCGCGATAAAAGAAAGATAAAATAATATCTGACAGATTAACACGACTTTGGAGAGAAGTCGGTGCGGTAACGAAGGATCCCAAGAAAACTTGGTCCGATTAACCAAGTTTCGCTCTTCATTGACCTTAATTAGATTCTCACTGACACCTACCGGACCTAAATCCGTGCCATTGTCGTTGATCTGCTTTATGCGATCACCGACTTCCTTTCCCTTCAAACTACTTTCGCGGAATAATTTCACCGCGGTTCGCAACGGATCGCGAAGTTTTCACCGAAAAACAAATCCGTTTGGGAAACGCGCGTTATCTATGTATCGCTCGTAAACCTGTTCGAATAGGATTATTTTCTACTCTCGGAACAGTTTTCAATGGGAAAAGCAACGCTATCACCTACGAGTATCACTCGATTATAATTTACTAATACCGAAACGTTCGAGTATCTGTTTGGTGGAATACACAGCGAAAGCCGAGTTTACCGCGCCGAATAAATATCACGGTATCCTCGATTCCACTCTCTTTTCGCTCGTTAACGAATATCGTCGCTTTGATATGTCGTTGCTCTTGTTTAATCGCGTTAAGGCGTCAGACGTAAAAGTGTCATTCGGTTCTGTGTTTCGACGAGGGCGTGTCCTGAGAAAGAAGCTCGCTCGCTAATTGAACAAAGTGAATTTTAAATAGCTGCATTCGCGGAATCGTTCCATGAATATATTACCGTCTAGCTGAGCGTGAAATCCTCGGGAAGAAAAATTTTTTCGCAATTCTGTACGGAAGAACGTCGTTCAGTTACATCGCTTTTGCATTCGTAATCTTCAAACGGCCTAGATGTTCCTACGAAAAAGATTATGGAACAAAGAGTTCTCGACGCTATTTCGTTTTACTTCATCGTTGGCTCGGTCGAAATATAGGTCTGGAATACTGCCAGAAGATCTTCCACGAACTCGGGAAAATTTAACGAGCACACCGGTAAGGCTATGCGGATATGTTTTCATAGGATTAACCATTAAACGCCTGCATATATGGAAAGGCGTCTTGTTTCGTGGAATTTTATTAACTCGGCCAGCTTTCTACAATCGATAAACGGTTTTTTCAGCATTTATAGCAAACGTCGGTGGTCCTCGTTCCGAAAGTAATTGACATTTTTCAAACAAGCGAACGTTAGAGAATGCGCGACGATCATCGATAATACGTTACTTTGTTGCTTTCGATTTCCTTTAACTGTTCGTTTCATTTTCGTCGTTCGGGCGGGTAATGCAAGAAATACGAGTAAACGTTATTTTGAAATTATCGTTAAATATTATCGAGAAAATCGAGTTTGAAAATTTGTCAACCACGCTCGAACTTGACTAATTACCGATCAGGTATAGATAAACGTTCGACAGAAAATTCTACGGCGAGAAAACGTGCAACAGAGTTTTCCCTATTAAGATTTCACTTTCGAGAAAATAGGGTTTGAACGTGTCTAGCTAAGAATTGATCTAGCGCAGGCGCGTGATACGTTTTCAAATGTGTTTTCCTCGGAGACAAAGTTTTATTCTACGTTTCCGATTTACTTTCGCGCGTGGAACAACGTCCTGTCGATTATTTAGTCGTGCCCAGTCCGAAACTCCGAAACTGGCCACGTTCGAGTATACTCGATCGATCGTCAAACTGGATTTTCTCAAAAAAAAAGATACGTCACGGGAAAAATTGTATTTCATATTTTCTTCGCTTTTTTCCATAAGAAATCGCCTCGCTGCTCGCTTGCGCGTGTTATTCCACCGTAGCCCGCACACACACACACACATATGTAGTTACATAACACTATAGTTACATTACAGTTAGATAACAAGAGGAAAAAACGCGAAATTCTCAAATTCGAAGGTAATCGTCGACGATAAAGCGAAAAGAGATAAAATCGTTGATGCCACCTTTGCAAGACCACCACTTTCAACTACTTTGATTCCTGTAGGCGTACGTCGGAGCTAGGAAGAACATGGACGATCTTGCGGAGAACACAAAGCGTGAATTATTTAAGGCAGAAAAGATCGAAAGATCGGACGTCTGGGACGATAAACAGAATCGTGTCGGCCATAAAGCAACGTCGAGCGTCCGTTTCATCGGAAACGTCTTCGGAGCGGTTGCCTCGCGAACCTTAGGTGCGAACCGACGAAATTAAATCACCGTTTTATCTTAACATTCGATAAATTACGCAATTAATTAGCCGAGCAATTAAGCCGGAATCAGATGGTGTACGAATTTAGGAGGGTGTAATTCCTAGTGGTGCGTGAGCGGCAACCATAAGGCGATTCGAGGTGGCTCGAAAAAAAAAGGCAATTACCTTTCCAGGAACGTGAACGAGCTCCGAGCTTCGTGCAAGAGCGGGTTTATGATCAAGAGGTGCTTTATAGGTCAAAGGGAGAGGGTTGTTCAACCCCTTTACCGAATACGCGGTTCGCTAGGGGCAAGATTCGAGTACATCGACGAAGATTAACGATCAGGACCACTATTACGGCGATTAAGGCGAATGATCCTAACTTTCGACCTCTTGGACTTCTTACCTCTTTATTAAGATTGAAAAGCCATCCGTCGTCGATCGTCGTGCCGATCATGCCGTGATAACTGACAATGATGGATCGGTAGTCAATATATGGTAGAGACCGTGGACCGTGCGATAACTCTGCGCTCCGTGTCGTTCCGACGACTCTTGCAGAAGTAAGAGCACCACGAGGCAAGAAATAAACGTGGTTTTCCGTTAGTACGTATTACCGTCGATAGAGAGTGATACCGACTGTATCTCGATTTTACGTCGTATTTCGAATAAACGATCGGACCACCGTGGAAAGCAATTCGTACGATAATAGTTTCATTTCTGCTTTAATTTCCATTCTTCGAGATGTTTGTTCCAGCATGAACGTTAATTAACAAACTTTCCTACCACTTAACACGTCCTTAATTTCATCCTTAATTACGAGACAGTGATGTAGTAAGAACATGATAATGCGGCTGTGAAGTAATTAGGCCGGACATAATTAAAATAGATGAAACAAATTCTTGACTGGCAAAGTTAGAACAGGGATGAATATAAAGATGCTCCTCCGTTTTACCAGAAACGACTATTATAATTGGTTATAGGTGTAACTGCTTCTCCTTTCCCCATAATTTCATATGGAAATTTATATCACGTACAGTTTGTATCGCGTTCTTTTAACGGCGTGCTCAATTTATCACCACTTTATACTATATGTTTAATATATTTCGCATAATTTATATATCCGAGCAAGAATGCGGATGGTATGAATCGCACAAGCCGTAAGCCATCGTGTCTCTTGCATAGCTGAAATTGTTTCGCATCGCGAACGAATATTTACGCAGATAGGTATTTGACGTTATTGCTACTGAATACACGGTAAGAATCGAAACGTTATACGCAAACGTCAAGAACGTATATCGCCGATAATTGCTACGTTAGCGAGCGTACTAATTAAAAAATATTCTCTTTCTACGATAGAAATAAGCTTCAAAGTTATGGCACAATGCGCCCGTTACGTAGATACGTTATCAGATAACGCAGGTTACGTTATTAAGGAATATCGCGAAAGCCTGTCAGGAAGCTAACGCGTATACTTTCATTTCGTTAAAACAGGTAGGCATTAATGGCGTATCTACAAAATGGTATCGCGAAATCCATCCGAAACGCTGGAAGAAACATTATATCGGGTTGGCTGTATTTTGTGCCCGATACTCTCCGATATTTCCCCGAGAGAGTTAAGCCAAGAATTATCCGGTTACGCTCCTTGCTATCGAACGATCGGCAACCATAAAATCGTATTACGTTTAGATTTAGTCACGGTATTATCGGCGGATAATGCAACAACGCAACGCTAGCAAGTAGCAGCATATGCCGCCAACCGATCGAATGGGAAACGTAACTGACCGATATCGATAGGAGCCGGTGAATCGGCTGGTTTGGCACGCGTTCTACAGTGCGCGCGTTGGACAACTTGTTGGTGTCTCGAATCGACACCGATTCCCGGATCAAGGAGTTTCCTGGAATCCGAATCGTTCGGGGCGATTGATCCCGTAAGGTTTAGAACGCGCAGTCGAATGTGTCGACATTTTTTGTTCGGACAGCGCACCATTGAAACCGGAACGTGGAAAAACACCCGGCCATTTTATCAGGAAAATCGGCAGGTCGAAGTTTCGATGGCTCGTGCGGAGGGGGGGGGGAAGGAGAGAGGATACGAATGCAAGTGACGACCTCTTTATCGCGTCACCAAGTCGAGACGATTGGAATTCGAACTGTCTGCATGTTTGAACTCACAGTAGGCGGTGACCGCAATATTTCATCTAATGGAACTGTTCCAGTTTCATAGCCTATAATGGCTACAAAATTTCCGGTTCATCAAACACCGCATATATAACCTAATAAGCTTGAATACTATACGCTGTACGTACATACGTATATAAAGAGGCATTTTTATTACCACATAGCTTTCATCTGTAAATAATATATCGATAAATCTAATATAATCTTAACCCTGTAGCCTTGTTAAAGCGCCAAGATACCGTAGAAGCGACAGTTTAGTTTGCGCTATGGAAATTTCTTACGAACGTGGTATCTGAATTAACGATTCAAACGACGATTCTTCGACGAAATATTTTATACGATATATCTAATGTTCTCGAGTATGACGTTGTTTGAAATAAGCCGGAAGGTAGGAGCAGGAAAACTGTTTTTTCTATAAAAGGGCCAATTATCGACGCCCAAGATGAGTAACAAGCGTAGATTAAGAACTTTGTCGACTCGTGGCAACCTCGGTCGAGGCTGTATTTAAAGTATATAATTGATTTCGTAAGGTGGAATCGAGTTTGCGTTTATGGCCATGTGGGTGGCTAATACGAAAACTGGGGAGGTACTTTTATCTAAGATATATTACAAATTGGATCCCGACCTTCATAAGTCAACGACGTTATCTTTGGGAAATTTCTGTTACGCGACGTTTCATCCAAATATCTGTTAAATCGAACCGCTGCTTACCCTGTAAAGCGTCTTTTTCCTCTTTCAACTCGTCCGTCGTTTTAATAAAAACCGATATTAAGCTTCGAGATTACAACGAATATAAAGTACGTACGTAACGCATATCAAAGTTAATTCGTTCCACGTTCGTTTGGTATTTCTGTTTTTGTCTTACGAAAGAAACGAAGCGCACAGCTGCGCGTAGAAATTAAAACGTCGTATCGGATTGAAAAGGAAGGTAGGTTTATTTCTAACGACGAGAAGTAGCGACAAATTTCGTGGCCCTCGCGAGCGAGCGACCGACAAAAGTGTCTGGGAACGTGGACGTTTCTCGGTGTTGCTATTTTTGGAACCAAGTACACAAACTACGAATTTAGTTTAATTTAAATTTGCACGTAAAGATAGAACCTAGCAACTTTGCATTTCGCGATACCGAGTAATCTAAACCTTTCCTAGAGAAACGTGGACGTATGCAAAGGAAATTTAATCGCGAAGGAAGTTAAGAGTGGCACCTCCGTCGTGCGAGTTCTGCAGATTTACGAGCCGAAGATGGATGGAAGTCGGCAGAATAGCACGTCGGTTCGCAAAGCGTACGCAGCGAAGATCGACTTGTGCAAATATGACCGACCAAGTTGCTCTATTTATAGGAATCGCGCTTCGTACGCTGAACAAAGTTCGATGCCGCGGAAAGCCGAGCATTTTCTTTTTAGAGTACTCTGAAAGCGTACAGCCGCAACTGCAGTCCATATATCGGTACGTTTCCATCGAAGCAACAAAGCTTTCGGTGTAACGCACATACCGAGTAAACAACAGTTATCGACACGTTGTTGATTCGTTTTCTGCGTGCACGGTATTTACATGATATACGGTACGACGACAACGACTAGTAATGATCAGCTTATTGTTTCTTTCAAATAAATTTCACGTTTTACGGTAAGAGAACAAGAGGGGCAATATTTGCGGAACGCGAAATCGCGTTTACGTACGTAACGGAGGACCGGCAGCAGACACTTTTCGTCAGTAAAGTAATATTTATCGAAGAGGTGGAACAGGTGGAAACTAACAAAAATCAGCGTGTATTTTCATCGTAGACTTTTTACGTGGAAATGTAAATACGTATGTAGGTGGCAGAGTGGTTGAAGGTAGCGGCGTGGTCGAAACGCAGTTGTCGTACGTTGCGTTCGCAATTTTTCGATGGGAAGGTTTTACACGCACCGCGTACGCTCTAATTGGCGAATATGTGTGTTCCGGTGAAATTTTGAAATCTGTTGCTTAATTGATAGGTCGGTGGTACGAAGTTGCAAATGGTCGATGTTGGGCGACGGGGTAGGGCGGGGGTGGCTTATGCCCGGAGATGGATAATGCAGAACACTGCAGCAGGGTAGAATTGTGTTGCGGATTTTTAAAATTTTACAAAAATGATCACGGCTGTTGACCACCGTGTGTTGGCGGATACGTAGTCGAGGCTTTATGACGCAAATCGAGTTTGCGAGGACTCGTTTGCCAGAGGTAAAAAGTTTTGTAGCTGATTCAAGTTTGCGTAACAAGGCGATACGATGGGACAGTCGGTGCGCGCGGCAATTCCAGCCCGAGTTTCAAAGTTTTACTCGGAACGTATCCAAGTATCGCGCAGTACGTAAAATATACGCGTCAGAAATGTGGAAAGTACATCCCGTTGTTTCTTGTTCAACGATACGAGATTTCATCGAAAATCTCTGACTCGTTTTATATATCCACGATGTTGAATCGCGCGGAAGAATTACGCGAGACAAAGGTAACGTCGATGAATTACCGACGAAATATAACGGGTAATCCGTAAGTATTATACCTACAGCTTCGTTCTGTCGTATATTAATTACAAGCGAAAACATTACTGCTAACTTGGATGGAAGAGCGGCACGTTTGTTAGGGTTATGCCCAGTGTATCTTGATGTAGGTTCGTGATAACTACAAATGACCAGCGGAGATGCAGAAACTTTGTAATACATGCAGTCCTAATTTCTCGTTGCGAGTTTGTAAACCTAATCCCCTTGTACGTGTATAGCTCGTACACCAGAAACGACGAATTCTGAAATTCTACGTGGAATAAGCGGGTATACGTCCGATTCCTGTAGTCGAAACCGCCTACAGCAACTACGTTGCACCCGTCGTCTTCGGGACTATCGCGGAACAAGCTCCATTTTTTATTTAAATCACGGGTTCGTGTTGCTTTTCCAATGACATAGTACGATACACGTGCTGCATCTGGTCCATTTCTCATGCGTCAAAACTATTTATGGTTGACGCGTGCGCCTCTTGTCGACAGTTTTCCAATGGATCCATGATAGATGCACATTTCCGTTTTTTCTCTATCCCGCTGCCGCGGGATCGCCGAGTAAATTGAACAATGATCGATTACACGATGTGAAAAATGAAGGATCGACTGACTAATTGTCGATACGTAGAAACGAGTCGGAGTAGAACTCCGAGTCGATATTCCGTTTTTACGCGATTGAACGCGGCGAAAAAACGCTATCGACAGGCTGTGGAAAAAATTAGAAAATAATTGTTTACTCTTTGGAGAATTGCGTCCGCTTTAAAAGACACGCCCCACTAAATCCGACAAAAACCACGAAACGACGAATTTTGAAATTTCCGCCCTTAATGGTAATAACGTTGATCCTAATCGTTGCAGCCTAATCGTTGCAGCCTAATCGTTGCGTCAACGCTTGATTAATAAGATCCTAATAACGGGGCGCACCGCGCGTACGAAACGCATCCGTGGACGAATCGAAAGAGACGTAGCTGCGAGATACAAACGTTTTACGAGTCGTGGCATGCCTTCGAACCAACTTTCTTCGCCACGCGTCCGTCAGATTCTCCATAAAATTTATAGTCCGACGTTACGAACGAAGACTCAAGCTTGCCAAGTTCACCGCTCCGCGCTTCTCTAGCGTGGCACCGCGTCGCTTGAATACGCTTCCAGAGAGACGACACCAGCCACCAAGAACAACTTCTTACGATCAGTAGTAGCAAGTTAATTTACATAATTCCAGCCACGAGCGTCGAGAATTCGCTCGAATCGCTTACTGCCGATCGAACGCTTTCGCGTTTGTCCATACAGTGGCTGTTCTCCTTTATTCTCGGTTATATCGTTTCACCGTTGTAATTAAACGCTGCGAACATGGATGGTATTTCCGAAGGCTAGCTACTATTCTTGTACTCTAGCATTCTCGTACTCCAAAGCCGACGCAAATAAAGAATAACGTATCTATAAACCATCGCAGCGTCAACGCACGGAGTTGTCCAGATTCGAGAATAGTTTTCACATAAAAATGTTACGCGTTAGCGGCGTTCGCGCCCTACGAATTATCCAGCAACTGGCTACGAGAGACGATCGATGATCCGTCGATATACCATCGATCGTCCGTGCACGCGATTTACGAAATTTAATTTCCTTTCTCATTTTCCGTTTGATTATCCGCCGTTCGCTGTCCTTTAAAGAAAGAGAAACACACGTAGAAATTACTTTGCGCGAATCGTTTTAACATCCCGAAGATACCGTGGAACAATAAGAAAATATTTCGACGGGAATTATAATAATTTCGTACCTGTTCCGATCTCCTTTACGCGTGTTCCGCGTGCAATTCAAAACCGTCTTTCGGGAAGCATGTACACAACAACTGAAATTACCTCGTTACGGTAACGCGCAGCTGCGAATGTAATTTGCAAATACTAATTCCGACGGCGTAACTTATCTCCACGTACTTTCGAAGCTGGAAATATCCTCGGTTTTCGACCGCAAGAAATTCTGAAAATTTTCGTTGCCAGACCTCCGCGGACAATTAGATTTGCACGATAATTAAAGCACGTCATCCTTTGGTGGTATTTTCATTTTTAAACCAGTTATTTCATTTCCTCCGGCCCAAAAGCTTCTTTTTCTTCGAGCGCGCCCCAGCGACGTTTCCTTTTCAGCAACGAGTAATTAACCGATTATCTGTTCTCGCGTAGCACTGACTTCAACGATCAAGCTCCGCGATCAGACCGTTCCTAAAAGCGAACTCGCCTTCTCCTTCGTTTTTCCCTCGAATAATCTTCGAAAATATTTCGGTTATTAATCACTTGGAAACGCACGTTACTCGATTATACCAAAAATTGAAAACACCGTTGTTGATTAACTTTTATTACGCGACAACCTACCCCAATCTTTTCAACCTACGTATACGCAATAAAAATCGATATTCGAACAGTCGCGAGTACACGACAGGGTAGGCAAACGTTTAAAATGAATATTTCACGCGGCGAAATATCCGCCGTACGTGAGAAATACCGCTATAGATTCTGCTTTGTACGTTTACATTTGTACTTAAAGTGGTTTCAAGAGCCGAAATCGATTGTACTTTTCAATTATTTCTATACCGAACGCGCGGCTCGAATATGAATAATTTTGTGAAACGTCGCAGGAATTTGATCGAGACTTAAAGCGCCACGGCCACAGTCGCGTGGCCCAAAACGAGTCTGAAGGATGTTAAAAGTTAAACAACTTTATCCCTACTGACTTTCTCTCCTTTTTCTTTCGCGTGTATCGTAGAACGTTGCTCGCGAGATTTGCCGCGACTTTTTACGACGTCCTACGACGTGTTAAAACGATCGAATTCGTCACCGCGATTCAGACTTTTTCTGGCGGCCACTCGAAGCAGCCGGAATTACACGCTTAAACCCAACGCGCGATACACGGACTCTCAAGAATAATATTCGAAGTGAAATTCGATACTGGAATTTGTAACCCGAAACCTCGCTGTAATGGAATATACTCTGAAAAAGGGGGCCGGTATTTGCCATCGAGGAAACGGGGAATATTTGCGGGATATTTGAGGGATATTGTGTTTCGCGAATAGCGATAAAAAATCTCCATGAACTTGTCAATTTTCTTGTAAAATAAAAAAAGGTAAGGAACTTTTTCTTCGCCGAAGTTATCAAAGTCCTGCATCCTTTAGATCCACTTGGCTCGCCCAACCGTATTTCAATCGTTATAGTTTCTTTAAATTTTGGCCGAACAAACTATGCGTGTATCGTTGCTACTCGACGTAGCAATTTTCGACACGCGACGTCTACCGCGCGCGTCTCCTTGTCGTCGCAACGTTTGAATATGTCAATTTACGTAAAGTATGAAACGTACGGGGTCAAAGAGTCGCCCAGTACATATTACTACGTTTCCTCTGAACCGTTGTAAAACCTATTTACCTGGCGCTGTCCCTTTGGAACTACGCAAGGGATTTTCGACCGGAAAATCTGTTCAGCTTCGTGTCGCCCGGATATGCCACGCTACGAATATCCTGATGTAATTACAATTATCGGTCTATGAACGCGCATCTGGAAATCGAAAGACAGGAGAGAGAGAGAGAGAGAGGAACCGTCAAACGGAGAAGAAGGTTTTAGAATTTATTGACATTTGTTTGATTCGGCTTCTCTTTGTACCATTTTGCATATATTCATTCTCTGTGATCATATTCCTTGCAGAAAATTTGATATTTTCGAGATGAATTGACTCTACTATAAAAGACGTTTCCCAAAAACAAACCTTACAGGCTGGTAGACGCTGTGACAAATTCCTTGAAGATCGAATGAATTATCGCTGACCCGCGTCAGATATTTCTCAACTGGCGATGCACTGAAACCTTCGCTACAAGGCCTATTTATACACGATCGTGCCGTGTTAATTCGTCCATCGTCGATAATTAATTTTATATATTTCCGAGGTCCGCACCGGATATACCCGGGATAAACGTGCCAGTTACTTTGGAGTTACTTGGTTGTAACAACGATGCTCTTGGACGAAGAAGAGAAAGGAAATTATGCTTTATCTTCGGCCGACTGACGATAGCGAAATCGAAAATCAGCGCAAGTGCTTACGCGAATACGAAAAAAAGAAGAAAAAAAGAAATACGAAATTTATGGTTCGCTGCATTTACGCGTACGAAATATATATATAATATATAAATTAATATATACAATATAATAATCGCAAATATATTTAGCTGGCGACTTTGTCAATTTGAACTAATTCGTCGGAGATTCGGTATGTCAACAAAGTACGATCCTTCGAGAAATCACGGCTAGATTTAGAGGGTCTGTTTTGCTTCCTTTGGACTTTCAAAACGACAATTTACTCGCATTATTCTCTCCTTGCTCGTATCCAGGGACCTAGCGTTCGGAACAGCTATCTCTCTCCTAGCTGTTATTCGCATAGTAGCTCGAATTTCATAATTAAATTATCTCAACTGCGAATGATCTTAATAGAAGGATCGGGCGATTCTCCTTCCCTTAACTTTTTTATTTCGCGAGAAGCGAATCGCTTACTCGGAATAAATTTTTATGAAAAGTCCCGATTCATCGAGCACAAAGCTTTGTACGATGCCACGGATGCGGGAGGCGTGGCGAAATAATTTTCTCGTTAAAAATTCTCTTAGCAGGGGCTAAGTAAAGTATGGTAAGTAGCGCGAGTCAGAGCGTAGAAAGTTTTCGAACAAGAGTCTATCGCTTTTTGAATAGCAAAGATGTTTGCACGTTTATTTGTTCTTTTTTTCTTTTTTTCTTTTTTTCTTTTTTGGTCTTTTACTTTTCAAGCGTTCAAAGATCCCAGAAAGCAGGTACACGCAACTATACGTAAAATTGTAACTATATCCGAAAGATAAAGAATTTCTTGTTGAAATTGACGTAGGACGCAACTATACCGGGACGCAATTAGAGAAACAAAATGGAGAAGTCGGAGAATGTTGGGAGGCAGAGGTCGGTACGAGAGAGCTAGAACACAGGGAGCAAGGCAGTCACCGAGAAAAGAGGAGACAGGGGGGGAAAGAGAATAAGAATGAAAAGCTTGCATGTAGGTACGTGTATTCTCTGTAACGCCTGCTAGGCAGCGCAGAAACGCTTTGACTAACGAACTACGAACGTCGAAGGTGCTCGTAGATAAACGCGTCGCTGCACCTCTCGTTATATCATGCATCGCGATACTTGCAAATCCACGACTGCCCGATGAATCTTCTACCTGTTCTTCTTATATTCACAGGGGGGAGAAAAAAAAAACACACACACACATACACTCTAGAACATAGTATGCCTTTGAAAGCTGCGCTTTACCGTGCTCTACCACCGCTTTTTGCCATTGTTTCTTTCGAAGACCGTAATTTCAGCCGCGAAGAAGAAACTTTACCAATTGGAATTTGTTATAGCCAATTTTTCCCGGCTTTGCGATTCTACGAAATAAGAAATTTTTAGCTCGTGTACATAGGCACGTATTTACTATTCGTAGAACGAATATTCCCCGTTGAAATTGGACGTCCGAACGTTATCCAGCCCGCGTTCGCTATTTGAATAACTTTAGAACTTGAAAAGGGCGTAATCGCTTGGAATAACATCTAGAAAGTAAGGTAGACGAAGAATAATTTTCCCATTTAATTCCCTAATGTTGTCTTTGCAATTCATTTCGGTGGTATGAAAACTGTTTGTTTTCCAACGTCCCTCCCTTTATTAATAGATTCTTTTCCATTCGACTTGTTTGACTCTGTCGAATCGCGTATTTGCAATTATTTTCCCTTTCTCGGGATTTCGTTGTAATTCCGACGTTCCGTGTTTATCCTCGCAAGCAAGAAATTCTTCACGGTTGATAAAATTTGGAAAGCGGCGAAGAACGCGACCGCGAGACAGTTTTCCCGATTCGCTTGGATATTTTAACGTATCTGCTATACGAGTATTCGACTTTCCTAACGGTATACCAGCCTATTACGATCCTTTACGGTTCGATGCATAAATATACAAATACATACGTACATTGTATCCACGGCCGTGCAATACCTTGGGATGTCCGCGGGTATTTTTACTACGCGAATACGCAACGACGCTTCGCGTCTTTCTTCGCGAATCTACGAACGAGATTCAGCGAGAAGATTGTCCGTCGCTGCGATGTTAAAATTCCCGCTATTTACGAAAAAAAGATACTTGGCCGGTCGGTAAGGTTCGGCTGGTTGGAATTTCAGCGAATCGTAGAATCGATCGTGACGGTAGCTGGCGCATTTTCCTGCGCGCAGAGTTTCACAATGACTATGGCAATTCGATAAATGGACGTACCATGTACCGTATCGAAAGAACTACCGCGGAACTTCCCTGTTGCGTCTTTCAACTTTCTTTCGCCGTGAATACTTTGGCAAAAGCACGTTTCCAAAATAAATATAACTTGCAGAATTCTGTTGCGCGACAACGTATTATCGTTATTGATCGCGCGCTTCAAATTTCTTGAAACAGAGAGCCTCGAAATACTTTCGTTCGAGGTAAAAGCTGCCCGTAAATTTCGTAAATTAGTGAATTTTTGTTCGCGCGATACGAACTCGAAGATATCAAAGCGAACTTCACCGTAGCGATAAAAAGGTTTATTTAACCGAGAAAACTCGGCGTTTATATTTCTTTGCGGAATGTTGTTAAACTTGTTCCGTTGGATCGAGCTCGCTCGTTCTAATAAAATCTTATTAAACGAAAAGCAGACTAAATCGATCGAGCTTTGGCAAACATTTTAAATTAATATCGTCGAGACCAGAAATTACAAATAAAGTAAAAAATTTTTAATGAAGACTTGCGTAGTTTAAAATACGGTACGCTACTGGATACGAATTTAACGAAACGCGTCGAAGCTTTAACTATACGCTGTACGATAAATTAAATTAAATACATTCGCTCGCACGTACGCATATCGTAACAAACAGAGTCGTTTATTCGTATACGGGGTCGAAGGAATGGCAGGCAAGAAGCAACGATAAACGAGCACAGCCATCAAAAATGTAAAATCATATCTCCGACAGCTACGGCCCGATGGAAGGTTCTTTAACGCCATTTACCCTTGCTTATTCGTTCGGTACTGTATTTTCAGGTTTGCTCTAAAAATGTTTGTCCTTGACAGTAAACTAAACACGTTAAATTCATGGGAAATCTGCATATGAAGTACGGCATTTTCCAGTAAAATACCCGCCGGTGGGATCGTGGCAAACGAAACGAGTTGAATTTTTCAACGCAGATCAAACACCTTTTTTTCTTGCATAATACATACGCACGTGCATCGAAAACGCGACTGCGTGACCGAGAAATCTGTCGTAAGAGACAAATATTTTTACACGTTTTTTTCCAGACGCGTATCGCTGGCCATATAACCGTCCCCGTGGTCCTTCCGTGTCGCGGAATTCAATTTCGTGAATATTCGTAGGTTGCCGATTTTTATTTTGCCGCATTTGTTTCGTTCGATTACGCATTACGAAGATCGCGTTTACAGCATTAGGCGGATAAGATTTACACGATACGCGATATTCGGAAAGATGCTACGTTTCGAGCGAAACGCGAAACGAGAACGTGGCGAGATTATGGCTTGTAAAGCAATCGATAGCTTCCGTGCAATCGTTCAATGTTTTCACCGCGCAAGCACCGAAACGAACGTTCGTCTTTGATACAGCGTACGACCGATCGCAAACCGTTCGAAAGACAATTATGGCGACGAAACGGAGCGACAATCTACCGAGAAACGAAAGGAAAGGGGCCGTAGCGTGCGTTCGCCGCGATCCGAAACGCGCGACGACGATACGCGTAGCTCGACGGAGACAGGGACGGGGACAGGAAATTCAACGGATCGAGGATAAAAGATCTCTGGAGAAACTCTTGCCGATAGGATAGGTCCCTTGGGAATAATCGATCGTCTTGAACGACGCGTCGATTGAATCGTCGTCGTGTGCCAGACGAATCAAAGGGATCGGGGATACGGCGAATAAGATCCATATGTAAATGAATCGGTGAAAAGCAAAAAGACCGGGGCTCTCGCAAAATGAAATCGACTGTTCGATGAAGAACACGGGACGAGCTTGTTAACCAAACGATACCAGACGCGGATTCGCGCGAAACAAAGTCACCATGCAAATTCAGCCGACGCGTCTGTCGGGTGTCTCGAATATAAAGGGCAGACGCGTCAGAGGTGGAAGTAATTTCCATGAAACATTCTCGAATGAATGAGAACCGAGTAGGACTTTGACTATCTAGAACCTACCCTACGCTAGACACTTGTATCTCCCCCTTTATGCTCGTTTCACCTTTGCACTGATTACTTTTTACTAATGACGTCAGCAGCTGGCTCCCTTTTCTATTATTATTATTATTATTATTATTATTATTACTATTACTATTATTACTATTATTATTATTATTATTATTATTTGTTCGTATTTGCGAAGGCGAACGAAAAGAGAGTTGGAAGCAATCGAGGGGAAAGGTGATTTTTCTAAACCAATGCTCTCTGCCGATATTAAAAACCGTTGTTTCCCGAAATGTTCCTCGTTTCTCGTTAATAACGCGAATGTTACAAGAGACCTCTATCAACGGCAACGCGATATTCGGCAATCGGAAAATATATACGACACGTATAATATTCCTGCTCGTAACACGTCGTTTCCAAAAATTGATCGCCATAACGCCAAAGAACTTTGCGAGCCTCGGTATCGTACAAATATTTTTATTCAAGATGGTGCTACGAGCGACGAACAACGACGAGATATTCGTATCCGAAGAGCGAGTCGAACGAACCGCGTTCATTTTCAATCGATTCCTTTAACATTTTTGCCTCTGCCAATGGAACGGCGTATCTTTCCCAAACTATCGTTAGTTGTCGTAGCTTCGTCGCACATGTGCGTATCGCGTGCGTACGTATCTACAAATGCACGCGTGCAGATCGTATCGGGTTAAAGTCTGAAATCTAACGCGTAACATCGTTCGGTAAATGTTCGTCGATCTTTCGTTGTTTCGAGCGAATCGTGTCCGAACAGTAGGTGGCCCTAGGGCCCAGAATTCGTAAGTTTGTCAAACCGCAACACCACGAGCTATCTCATAAATCAATCCCTTTACAATAACGATACAACTCTCTCTCTCTCTCTCTCTCTCTCTCTCTCTCTCTCTCGGAACCGGTGGTTTACCATCGCGCGAGTCTCCAATCGTTTATTATTTATATTTCCGTATTTGCATCTCTGTCTATCGTTCCGCAACTTGCGAGAAGAACTCGAACATTACCCGCAACGCGTTGCAGTTGCGCGCGAACGTTCCGCCGATCCCAACGGAGCCAGATTTTCCGACAACTTTAATTTGGAATTTACCACGATTAAGCCATCGACTTTTTCGCGAGATAATTTCGCATTACCGAACGAACCATCTCAACGAGGCTTTGTCGTGTTCGATACGTACAACGAACCGATCGCGTAGTCGTCGGAACGACGAAGCCACGACAACGATCCCGCTTCGGGTTGAAGTTAACGCAACGTACGTACGTCGATTAGGATAGGTACGTCGTTCGAAGAAAGCGCAACAAGCACGCACGAGGATCTCCGTCGTTTTTTCAAAGATCTCTTCTTCGCCGATCGCGTCGAGCGAAACGGAATCCATTGAAATCGGTGCCGGCATATCCGTCGATACGGCGAAATTGCGAAACGCACGGTCGGAGCGGTCAGTTTTAACGGACATTAGCATACCGGTTGGTTCGGGGTGGGTTATATCCAGCGTAAAAGTAGCCACGTATTTGGCGATCGGTGATGGAACGGACGCGACGCGATGAATAGCCGAGTATCGGTGTATCGACGGCGGAACCAGATAATCGAATTCGATAACCGTAACGACACAATAAGTTGGTTAATATCGATCCCGGTTAGTTATGATAGGGAATAGGGAGGGAAAGAGGCGTGCGCTTAGGTATATTCGGCTAGTAAGGTAGATGAATTTGACGCGTCGGTGAATATCCGCCAGATGTTCGGCATGAAACGTTAACGAATTCGAAGTTCCCGACGGTTTGAAGTCAGCCCGAATGAAATCGCGTCGTGGAATAATCTATCCGCCGCAGCAATTCGAAACTTGGATGTCCTAGGATCTTAAGTTCTCCTTGCACGAACTTCGGATTACACTTCGGCCGGAAGTGTAATCGACTTGAATTTCACAGCGTGCTGCTCGCACCGAGAGTCTGAGCGGATGGGATTGGCTTTCCAGTCGCTTCAAAGACCCGTTTGTTCTTTAAGAAGCGCCGCTGTTATACGCTGCCGAAGTTGCGAAATTTTCTTCCGACTGCAGCCTGAACGCGCCATTAACCTGTTTCGATCGTCGGAGAAAAAAAAAAAAAAAAAAAAAAAAGAGAGACCCTGAACACGGAAATGAAGCTGCTGCTCTCCTACTCAACGATAGATTGGACGAATCTTTCACCGATTCCACGTAACTTTCTTTCTAAAGCCGGGCGTGTTTTACTTTCAGAGAATCGCAAAGCGGACTTTTCCAAGGGGGGGGGGGAGAAATCGAGTTCGAACGTTTACATTACTCGCGATATTCTATTTCGAGATAAAAAAGAAAAGATAAAACGCGTTCGATTAATTTGCTCGTGAAAATTGGCGAACCAGATACGCACGTATATACTCGCGACGATATTACTCGCGGAAGGGGAAAGCGCGGATTAGGAATACGATTTTTCGAAATCGAAGAATAGAAAATCGTTCGTAACAACGTCAACTTGCTAATGTTTTATGAATTTCACGACTTGAACCGTAACAGCGTTTCGTCGAGACGAGCGAATTTCTATAGTGGCTTTCGCGAGTAAATAGAAGTTGTCGAACGACACGGAAATGTACACGCGTGGGCGTACCTGAAATTATTTTAGGCGGGCGCAAAAGGCGAAATAGCCTTTGACGGAAAAATTAGGTCAAGAGAAACGGCACAGCAGCGAAGTACGTTTTGCGGACGTTTCGTCGAACGATAGGGCTAACACAACGTCGTAAACGATTCGGCAACCGTACGCAAAAAATATCGAACGAATTATCATTTCCGCGTTTCCTTTTTGTTATCCAGGGGAGAAGCTATATTCCTGTTACGTCGGGGACCTATACATTCTGAACACAAAGCTACGCTGCAACTAAGGTAAGACGAAGCATTGTCTTTGTGCTCTCGCATCATCTTATTCGTCGAAGCGTAGGTACTTCACCGAGGAGATCCCGAAAGCAATATCCAGCTTTTCGCTTAATACCGTGATTCCATTACTATTAATTAATCTTCCTGGAATAGTACTTTCCATGTAAAATACCGCCCTTAATTGAAACAACTTTTCTATCAGACAATTACGTCAAATGTAGCGTGAAACTATTAACCGTAGTATTATGTACTTATTTTGTCTTTCGTTTTCTCGATCTCTCTCTCTCTCTCTCTCTCTCTCTCCATCTCTGTTTTTCTGTTGGATCTCGCACCGGGTACGACGACACGAAATAACGTGGTCAGCCTCGCTTACAGAGAACTCGAGGCTGCCGTAGAATATCATTAAAAAAGTATCACGGATCAGGAGAATGCTTTCTAAGAGAGAACCGTATTTGGACTGCTCTGAGTCTTGCGTCGCTGTCCGACCAGCTCGTACTTCGTATCGGTATTCCCCGACGTTGCACGGTATCCGACATACTAAAATCTCTTTAATACGTTTATTCAATATCCTTGCGATACGTTTGAAAAAGAGCGTACGCCGTTTTTCATCAAACTTTTTCTCGAATAAAATAGATTGTATTCGTGATACGATTAAATAAATGGTCCGGCCATCGAAAAGAACCTGAAATCTCTTTAATCCAGCGAATAGGTGGATCCGAGAGTCTGAGCCCGGTACCGTGATTTCGCTGTATCTCGCACCGAAACGATATTCGAGGAGCAAGAGACGAGAAATACCTTTGAAGCGTCCAAAAAGAGAGGAAACGTCGACTCAAAGATCATCGCGAATAATTCCGTAGATTCTGTCATGAGATTATCGACTCGTTCGATAAAATTTCACCTCGCCTCCGGCTCCGATATCGTTCGTTTCGTCCGTTTTCTAAACTACGCGTAAATCAGAAACAACGCTCGAAGAAATCAAGGAAGGTACGCACCACTGTCCGGTAATTGACAATTGAAAACGATGCTCGGAGATAAGCGTGGACGGTTGCGAGCTATTCTAAAACCAGCGCGATCTCACGCAATTGCGTGAGAAATTTCGTTCGAACGTGTTCGCAGCGGCAACGATATAAGCCGGATTATTGCACAATAAGCAGCTTTCGCTATGATCTTTGCGTTGTTCCGTTGTATCGTCATCATCGTATAAAGTTAATAGTTTCCAAGCACGAGTTGTTGAAGTTACACTCTTATTAATAGCCGTGTCTGGCTCTTAACTCATTTCTCCAAAGAGTAATTTAATCGGTGTGTAGAAGCGCGCGTTATTTAGTAACATTATAGCGAAAGTTTACTCGTTACGAGTCTACCAACGCAACGGTTAGCAGGTGAATTTTATTTTCTAGCGTAGTGATTCCCTTCAACGGAATTATCGTTATTTACATATCCAAGGCGAAGAAGTTACGGTACAAGCGTTACGACGCCACCGACATATTGAGCATGAAAAATAAATTCCGCTTCCCTATTTCGATCTTCAATTTTGCGCAAAAGGTTTTCCCGAATCAATTCCAAATTAGTTCAACACGAACCTTTACCGATATTAATTAGAAACTTTAATTAAATCAAGGCACCTTGGTAAGTTAAAGGAAGCGATGAATTTTAATTAAACCAGGTTTAAAGGAAACTTATTTTTAAGGTACTTACAGATTATTATTATTATTATTATTATTATTATTATTATTATTATTATTGTTATTATAACGTAGTAATATCCTTCGCTGTTTCGATATTAAATCCTAATTTATACCAGACGCGTAATTGCGAGAAGCAACTTCAAGATCGATCGGCGATAATTACGCGGAGAAACCGATTCCAAGACCGAGTACGTACTCTATTTAAATAGATACGTTCCCAGGATGGTTTCCATTACCGATGCATATGGTAGCCGACGAAAAGTGCGAGGAAAAGAGAGAAAGTACGACATTTTTGGTCGACACGTAACCGGCCAGCTCGTACGCTTACTATTTAATTACTAAAATATACGCTTCGATTCTTTTCGTTCGTCGATTTTTGTTTAATCATTAAATTGTTTTTATCGAAAAGCTTCCACCTTGATGCTGCTTTTGTAACAAATTAATCTGAACGTACGTTAATTGGATAAAAGATTAAATCGTTGCGAGATGCTTTTCATGGAATTCTCCTGGACAAAAGGATTAAACGAACGCGCATCGCAAGTATCGAAATAACATTTTAAAAACATGTTTCAGTCAACGAGATTTCGACACGGTAACAGCGGCCGCCGACAATGGTTGGCCCTGGTGACTGTAGATTATCGTATCATTAGCGAATAATTGATTTGTATATTTCGTTATTAATTACCGAATATAATTCGATTTGATTTGCGCGGTACGCGAATTTCGGAGAAACGACGATTGGCAACGTTTCGATGAAACGCGTTCCTTCCCTTGAAAATATTCGTACAGCGCGATACGTAATTCGTCGTAATGAGAAGCGCAAATATTTCAAAATTATCTCGTTCTCCGGCCAATTCTCCCGTTTCCTCGCATTTTCCAATACAGCAAACAGCGGTACGTGCGTTTTTCGAAAACCATCGTTTCCTCGACCGAAAGATAACGAAGGAATCGCGCAAGGTATCAGCTGCGGAAATTAGGTTGCGCCATAGAAACCTTCCAATCAAATTTAAGAGACCGGAAACGGTCTCGAAATCGATCGTAACTATCCACCTTGTACGAAGGATTTATTCTACGCGCAACGCGCTCCACCTAACGACACGATTGATACGAACAAAAAGATTAACTTGGATTAGCAATTACGCCACGCGTATGCTTTCGTCGCGCGTGAAATTCAATTACGAGATTCCGATCAACGTTCTCGGCGTTTAAAACGATTAATACATTTGACGGATTAAACGTTTACACGCTTGCACGGAAGATAATAAACTACCGGGCAACGACGTTTCTTCGGTCGGAGCTTCGCAATTGGTACCGCGATGGTTGACCATAACCGTCGAGGTCGTACGACGCATCGTTCGGCACTTGAACGCGATTCGGTAGAGTCTAGAAAATTCGGAACTGTTGAATATCGGCAAAGTTCGACGTACGATCGTCCAATAACTCAACAATTTTTTGGTTACGGCGTCGTTACTTCGGTTTGCAATTCATTTTCCACCGATTGTGTCCGCAATTTCTGCGGCCCCGCGCGCACCGACCGACTTGTGGGACAAATTGCTTTCGGATGAAAAGTGCGGTGCCAGCGAGAATTCCGCTGCCGGTTGTATCCGAAACGCGCGACGTTACCATCGCGCGGGGATAACGTTTGCGGCGAGAATCGTACCAGAAAAAGGTAATGTCTTTTAATGGACAAACGATCTCTCGAAACGATACGGCACCGAACTGCCAGACATTCACCGAGTCAGCGTCGACCGACCGTTCCGAATCGCCCTTCGTCGTCGATTTAAAATCACACCGGCAACGCGTTCCCAGTCACGGACGGTTTTAATCGGTCGAGATGACGAAAAGGGTAACTTTGACGAAACGAACGACACCGTGTCACGGTTTGCCACGCGAACCTTTACATCGCCGCGTTGATGTTCGTCAATTCGTTACGTAAAATACGACTTACGCATCGGACGTGGCGTTCGTTCTTAACGAAACGAAGCCACGCGTCGCAGCGTACCAAAGCGTTTTTGCGAAGGACCTTTTCCACGTTTCTTATCGCATTTCGTTCACAGTTTTTACGAGATATATTCGTATCACGTGGCCGTTAGACTGGTTCTAAGCGAAACCCTGAAGCGGGGTTCGGATAAATTTCAATATAAAGGTTTCACCGCCTTCGAAAGGCCTTTATCAATCCTGTTATCGCGGAAAGAGAGAGATAGATAAAGAGAAAGAGAGAGAGAGAGAGAGAGCTCGTTTTTCTGTTAAAGGACATTTCGGTCTGACCAAAGTAATCGGACTGACCTCTCTTTTTGCCAGGACACTGTTACCATCTATAGATACGGCATAGCCTTGCGGACGCGCTAGGGTTTCGCGACTTCAGCAACTTTTATTGGAAAACTATTAACCCTGCACGCTCAAAGAAAGTTTACGTTACGGGTATCGATTCTGTTGGAATATTGCAAACGTGAGTTGTTTGGAGCAAAGCTGTGGCTCTTATTAAACGAACTCCGCTGTCACTCCGATCAGTTAACGAAAGCTTTGTTTCTAGCAGGATTTTCCTGCTCTCCTGTTTAAAAGTTCCCCGTTGCCAACTTTGTTCGCAGTGTGTTTACCGTATGTACATAGTTATAACAATTTTACCGTAACAATTTACCCGCAACGCCGCGTCGTATAAAGCTTTACAGATTCGCTCTCTTGTTTTCGACAAGTTATAATAACGCGTAAAACGATATTTAGCCGAAGCAAATAAGTCTCGCTCGCGATGCATAGAGAATCAAGCGCAACGATGCAAAACATCGCGAGCGGACAATATAGCACCGCTTGATTTATCGTGATTTACGTAGAAGCGAATGCAGTTATTTTTCCGCGCGGGTCATAAGCGGTATCTGATGCTGTTCACCGACGATAGCCAAAAGGATACAAATTACTCGTCATTTTTTCCATATAACGTGTTTACCTAAGCGTTTTTATTACGTCGGTTGGTTATCCGTTCTATCGACGATCATAGACGACGATACGTTCTAGGTTAGAACGAGCCCCGTGTGTACCCCGATGCACCGTACACGAGTCCGACGTTGTATCGGCAGATCGCTCGCGATCGTTGCGATTCGTACATACCGCTTCCCAGGGAAAAAGCAATCGTAAATTATCACGAGGTTACGATTCGTTCGTTATTGATAATTTTCATATTATCGATAATTGCACGAACAAGGTAACGAAGCGAGCGATAAATCGTTTCGTTTTATTAAACGCTGCGAACGGAACTAAAATTAATAATGCCAGCCGACTAACGCATTGACATAGCACGAAGAAACATTTGCATTTATTCGTAACGGCCAATCATTCCACGAGACATTAATTTTAATTAAAGTTTCACTCTGGCGACTCTGCGTTAATTCGGTAAAGCGTTTAACATTAATGGGAAAGAACGACGCGTTTCGTTATTTTACGCGAATATTTTCGCGTATCCGCACTTGCTACTTTCGTATCTGTCGATCCTGTTTTACTAGGTTCCTTCGATCATCGTCGATCTATAAACCTGATTTTCCTCGAAAGCTACGCGTATGCGATTCGTTTCGATGCTCGCCAAATTCATCGGCTCGACCGAAGGCATCGATATTCGCACAAACGAGACAAAATATTTCGCGAACGCGTTCATGTTCGCGGCGAAGAAGAACGAGTCGTTGAAATGGTCGAAGCACAGGACTCTTGCGAGATTTACGAGCTCCCGTCACCCTCGTTTCAACAGCGTATCGTTCGATTATACGATCCGACGATAAACCGCGTGGCGTGGAACGAAATAAAAGATCGGCGAGAAGAAATTAGGCGCAGTCAGCATCCCATCGAGGTTTGCATAGAATCCGTGTTCTCTGGAAATTAGTTGGAAACAGATCGAGGTATCGGAGTCCGCGAACGGCGGACGTTCCCCACGGGTACACGAGTTCCTGTTCATCAAAGTACCGATCCGACTTGCTGGATGCTGTACTCAGCAGCTCGCGTCTTTAAGGTTATTCCGTTGAACGTTATCGGGAAACTATTAATCTCCAGAGAATGATGGAGGACGTTCTGGAACGGTGTCGCATGCTCGAAACGACAAATCGTCGGGGAACAAAGAAGATCCCTGAACGAAATGGAACGCGTACCGATAAAACTGTGGCAACGTTTTCTTCGACATCTACGAAAACCTGAACGAATCCTCTAAGACGGATAGCCTGATAAATATATAATAGCTCTTCTCTCCGTACGAAACATCGCGCCTCCGATGATCCGCGATCCTTTCCACCATGGATTATCCGATCTAAGGCATGCGTAATTTCTTTCTTTTGTTCTTTCTTCGACGATTTCCGCTTCGCGACGTCCGAATAGAAATTCATTCCGTTGTATCTATTTTCGGGGATGGAAGGAAGCGTTGTTCGTTTGATTAAAAAAGTCGAATAATTTGAAAATTACCGTCGAAACTGAATCGCTTCGAAGTAGTTGTCGAATTATCGCTGGCTAAAGCCGGCGGGCGTAATAAAGAGCAGCCATTTTAAGGAGAAACGAAGGTACGTAAAAGCGAGAAGAAGGGTGGTATTCGAGTCTTAACAAGCACTTTCGTTCTCATTACTAACGCGTCACGAACGTTAAACACAGCACTGAAAATTTTCCTCCTCCGGTCCCTGCAACAGTCCATTCGATTCTACAACAATCGCTATCCCGTTAGCGCTAATTCACTTTTACAACGAGTCACGGCTCGCTGCGCGGACACAATTACGTCCAGATACGTACATACACACACACACACACACACACACACACACATATATATAAAGGTAGTTTGATTCACTTAAAAGACCTTGCGTGCCATCGAGGCTGCTGTCATTAGGAATACCGAAATACGTGTCACCGTCGGTGTCAACGAATCTCACTGTCGATCGATCGTTTCACGCTTGTCACAAACGAGCAATCTTTAACGTTTCCTAATAGAACGCATCGTTCGTAGTTTCGTTCTATCGGAACCTCTCGGGTAATCGCGTCGAAGATTCACGAATAAAGATTTCAGTCAATCCATAACGATGCTCGGAAAATGAAAACTTCGCAAAGTACTCGAACGCCGAGCAAGTTGCAAGTTTAAATTATTGGGAATCGAAGCGCGAGTTGACAAAGTTTCGTCTAATATTTCTCTACGTCGCTTGTCGTTGTAAAAAATAAATTGCCTCCCCGACGTGATCGTAACGCCTCTCGCGCGATACGATCGAACGAATATCAATTTAAGAAAATTAAACCAATATCGGCGAATTAGATTCAAAGAGAAACAGCTCGTCGTTGAGAATACGCGTACGTGGCCGGTACTGTCGAAGAGATCGAACGATCGTAATTACTCATCGTCGTTTTCGAAGTTACCGACGTCAAGTTCCCGAGATGCGAACGAGCTTTTCGTTATTCCCTCGCGCTTCGCCGTAATAAAAGCGATAAATCGAGTTGCGTCTTACGTATACGTCAAAAATATCAAAAGTACGTAACGTAAGTTGCTTATCGATCGACGAACACTTGTCAACGTCGTATCGATGCACCTGCCAACACGCGTACGACCGTTGCGCTTTCGTCGGCAGCGCGTCGTTAGCGTAACGACGTTAACAGCCGAGAGAACTACGAATAACTTATACGATGATATATATATATAAATTTTAATGCTTCCATTATATTTGGCGAAAGAAATCTCACCGAGCGAGCAGAGTAAATGTAAAAAATGAAGGGGGACGATCGCGTATTAAAACTTGGCTATTGGAAATCGATTGGTTCGCGCACCAAGTTACATTATACCTAATCGTGCGCGTCCTTGAACGATGGAAAAGAAATATTCTCTTGCTTTCGATCGAGCCAGCTAGACGATTGAAAATTTGCATGGCCATGCTTCTCTGATCGTACGCTATTTTCGAAAGCACGATCGCGCGATTTTATATTGCCCTTTCCGAGGTTTTGAATAAGAAGCCTTCTAAAATGTTTCGCTGATATCTATACAATCGGAGTATTTCAGGCGAAACGAACTTTCTCCTCCCGACTAAGCAAATTTCGCGAGCGAATTAACCGTAAAAACCGGATAAAATTTTCTCCGCGAAGAGAACCTCGTTTCATATTCTTACACGCATAACGAAACGGAATTATTACGCTTGTGGAATCGTTAATTATTGCTTCGTTCATACCTTGTACGCTCCTTCTATCGATTTTTTTTTTCTTTTTCTTTTACGTTCACGTGGATCACGTTGCGAATCGGCGAATTAACAAACTACGAATATACGTAGGAACCGTATTTTTTCGATAACGTTGCTAAAGCGTCCTGATCTTTCGTCGAGTTTAATCGAAACGTGTCATCAACTTGCAACGATATAAAAGTCGTTGTCGAATAAAGATGTTTTCGTATTTAAGCGACATCGACGCTGGAGCAGGGGACCGACCGTGCGGGAAAAACCGCTCGTAACATCCGAAACAGCGACGGCGTTGCGTCTCTGATCGTTCGACACTTCCATACTTATACGTAATCGTCGATTCGATGAGCTATGCTAAAATTAATGTTACGGAAGCGTAGATACGTAGATCATAGCGCCGGCGATTCGATTCTCTGCTGACTGCTTCGATAATGCGCAATCTGATTACGCGAACTATGCTCGTTACAAGTGACTTTCGCTAATGAATTTACATGGAAACCGCGTAACGATTCGAAGATTACACGTCTAACCGAATTACTCGAATATTGCCTAATTAATATACAAAATCGCTGATAACGATGACACGAATAACCGTTTTAGTCGGACAACGAGATAACACGAATTTATCTGATTAATTTTGGACATTGGATCGGGCATCGCGTGCGATACAGGCCATCGTAAAAGATGTACCATACCGTGATCCTGCGTAAAAAGTTCTCCGCCGTGACTTCGCTTCGGCTGCTTATAAATTATTTGATATTCGTGTGAAGCCGAGGCCGCGTAAAACACACGCTCGTACGTTAACGATAATGGACAAAGTTAATCCAGAAATTCTTTAGGCGATACAAACATCGCTAGACTCTCTGGTAGCGCTTTATTTATCGTACTATCTGATCGTTGTCCGTACGCTTCTCGTAATTTAATTAATCGAACTACCTTCGCGGACGCACCGATAATTAAACCGACGATGCGGCGCAACAGCACGGTGACGCTGTTACCATTCCTGTTGGCTATCCGACCTTATTCGTTGTAAGATACGACTGGTTAAGTTCGGCGGGTGCATATCGTCAAAGTATTTAGATTGTTCCTATAGCAGGTGGATGTAGGTGTCGTTGATACCTTAATACGATTACGTAAATAGAAAGAATATACGCGTGCTTGTGCCGGCTGTGTGACATACTTTTCGACTACAACTGTTCTAGTATGAATAACGGATGACGATTCATGGAAATACGGCGCCACTCTGGTTACCTAATCGCACGGAGAAAGAATCAAAGGTACGGCACAGACTTTCCGAGCGTACGATAGAAGATAATTAATAAACGAGCGAACGAAGGGAGATACGAAGCTGGTTCGTGGCAATTTCGCACGTACCGCGATATTTAGAGCGAAAGCCCCAGATAAAGGAATTCCAGCCTGATAAAAGCAATTATGGGAACTTTGCTCGAATGGCCGCGGTATTTTCGGCAGCATCGAGCATTCCCGAAAACGTGTTAAGTCTGTTTATCGTTGTTACGGAATTAAGAGCCGAATCAACGTTTCTAAAAGATCAGACTCGATCTCGCGTTGCCGTAACGTAATCTACGTTCGTGGATCGTTAAAGGCAACTGTAAGCGACGAGTTAATCGGTATTGCGTAAATTGCGGTTATTTCCAACGTCGTACGGCGATCTAATCTCGCGCGATTCCGACCAATTATCGACAAAAATATAACAAAGTTCCTCGATATAGGACGCGACCTTCGTTCAGACGTTTAGCCGGATCGACTTTCCAAAGACGTCTTTGATCCTCCTCCGGTTATTAAACATTTCGAGATACAATCTCGTTCCGCGTATCCGCGAACGAACGTTCGCTCTTCTCGCGCGCTCCAGTGAAAATAGAAAATGAAAATGTAAACGAGCATTCGTTCGCCGTTCGTCGGTTTGACGGATTGACAGGTACTCTTTGGTACGGCGGAGCGCGCGCCACTTCCGCTCGTCCGTCGCATAGTGTCGCTTTTAGCAAAGTTACCGATTCCCTCGTGCGATGTACGGGCCGTAATTACGAAACTATTTGCTCGTCCACTCGTCTCGCGTTTTTATCTTTTAATTCTACCGGTGCAAAGTTTAAAGGCCGGGCGCAACAGAAGACAGCGCTTACGAGTCGGTTCGCGCAGGTGTGCAAAATCTATTTTTTAGTGATCGTTCGATCGACGCACGTTCGATCGTTCTCTTTGAATTTGTAGCAAGCGCGATAATTTCGTATTCAGATTTTACGTACGTAGATGCGGGCACGTTTCGAAGCGAGCTTTAATGTAGCTTCGATTTGTAGGCCGGCTCGCGGATTCGAACGCGCGATAAATCGTACGCGATATTTTGCTGGTTTGTTACCGGAACAACTGTATCGCTGTGTAAATCGAATAAATCTTGATTTACTGGCTTTATATCATTCAATAGTATACGGCTGCGCTCTTGTTACTAGTTTTGTCTCTTCTGACGTACTTCCAACAACTGGAGCAACGTAATGTACCGCGTGGTATACGAAGCGAGAAAACGAGGTGAAATTTGTATTCGCGAAGGGAGAGCGGCCACTGTCGCGACTGACTTTTTGATTCATAGAAAGACACGTGCCGAAGACAGCGACGTGCATTTGCTTCGCGACATCGACGTGACTACCGCGTCTCAAATTGTTATCGATGCTTCGTGTACGTCCGCGACCCGATAGGATCGTCAGGAAAGAATCGTATATCCTTCGTGCGCCTGTTTCTTCGTCATGCGAGTAATTTTCTTCCTTAAATCGAATATATTGGCTGAAACGACGGCAACTGACGGGTGTCGATGCTTTCGGAGATTCGAGGACGAGCAACGAACAATCTTGGCGACGATTAGCGAAAGGGACGAAAGGCTCGTGCCGACGATCTTTTAATCGAATGAAAATTCAATCGAAAAACCAGTTTGATGTCCGTTCGAGGGAGCGCGCGATATCGGCTAATTGCTAATAAGTGCAAAGCAAATATTGCTTCAATCACGGTTCCTCGATAACGTCGTTAAAGCCGACGACTGCTGATTGCGAGAGAGCAGGCCGCGAACGCCGCGTATGACGAACGAATTAAATTGCCAAAAATAACACGATAAAAAGATTACCAGCTCTGCTCGCACGGCTGTCACTACTCCGCTCTTCCGTCGTGGACGATGGTCTTCCAACCGTGGAAATACCGCCAACCGATAATCGTTCCATCGATTCCCCGATAACACACACCGCCGCCTCTCGCTTCTCTCGAATTTTTTTCCGGGAAAGCCCCGTTACATTCGGTTCTAACGTTCGACGTTCTTGACAAACCGACGAAACAGCGATCTCGGCGCCGATTCGCTTCTTGAAAGAACGTCGTTACTTGTACCGTTTCCGGAACGCGAAGAGACAACGCTCGAGCGTGGAAGCGAAAACTAACGCGCAAATTCGGTAACGTTGCGTTACAAGAAAATTACAAGCCGTAACTTCCTTACAATTAGTACCTAATAATATTTCTTCGTACGCGCGGCGTGCTGTACACGATGCATCCACGGCGGAACGTTATCTACGTATAACTATGTGGTGCGAATCGATAATTTAGAGCGTTAACCTTTCGTAGTTGGCCGAGGCAAGTGCAAACTGTTTCGATGTACGAATATGAAATTGCAAACGCAGAAACGTACCGGGCTGAATGAAAAGTTACGAGTTACGCGACTTGCACGAAGCGATCTGTGTGGATACGGATTTGTATCTGTCGCATGCGCGAGAAAATTCTTCTCGCTACCGCCAGGAGGGTCACTTTGCTCAACGAGACTAAATTTCTTTCCACGAATTCGTATATAACCGAAGAGGCTTGCTCGACTGGCGAGAGTCAAGTACTTTTCAAAGAACCCTTATTTACAGCCCACTCCGAAAGTCGATCGGTCTCGAAGAAAGCGGAGGAAATGGTCTCGTCCTTTGTTTTATGTATCGTAAATTAACGCTGGATTTTTTTACAACTACGCGTTAACTTCGCCGTAACTTCGACGTTCTTAGATGGCGAAAAAACAAGCGGTCGTGAATATTTCGAATCAGTTTCGGCGTCGTTCGAGATATGATGCTTAAGCTTGAATACGACCGACGAGTAATTATCCAGTAGCGAAACTAAAATCTGATAAACATCGGACGTCGAACGTCGGACGGTTAAACGAATTAAACGAATTATTGCGTAATACGACGAATCGCACAGCGGCGAGTTACGAACACGATGTAAAATTTTATTATTACGCAGCACGCCCATACGCGATATTTATTACGCGTAACTTACCGTTTGCTACGGCCGTGGTAACATTTCCACGACACGAGCCCGGAGATCATAAAAGTCGACGTCGAACAGGGACTGAATTCAAAGTTCATATTACATGGTACAAGACGCACGAACAACCATCGACGAAAAGGAACAGGAGAATTTGGGGAAACCGTTGGCTGCACAGCAATAACGTAAACCCTGGCTTCTCCATTAAAATCCAAATTACTTGCGTCGCGTCTGCGAGAGAAAAAACCAAAAATAAAAAAAAAAAGAACAGAAAAAAGAAAAAAGACAGTTCTAAACAATCGCTCCGTGACTCTGCCTTTCTCTCTTCCTACTAGCACGGCGACGATCTCGTTTTTCCATTCTTTCGCAGCAATCTCCGCGTTCTTTTTCCGCTTTCTGTTGAGCTGGAACCGTGGGATATGGATGCGGTGAGCGTTTCGGAGCCTGTACAAACAGGTCCGCACAATACCGTCGAAAAGAAATAGATTTTCCACCTAACGAGGCGGAAACCAACAAATAGCGATGTGAGGTCGTGCGTGCCGGTGGCCCATTGCCAACAACACATGATAAAACACAACCTCGCTACGGCGCTAGGCTTTTTGCCGAGGTGCCACCCAACGGAGCACGCTTTTCTCTCCTCTCCTCTTCGTCCGCTCCTCGTCATTTCCACTGCACGTTCGACCGTGAGAAAGTAATCGTCGATTCGACGCGGGAAACAAAGAGATTCGATTTCAAGCAACGAACGGTAATCTGGACGATACCGAATCCGCCGACCAGATAGGGCATTCTCCTTTTCGCGAGAGCATTCGGATCTTCCTGATTTCTTAAAGGCGTCTATGACTCGAAATATCACCGTTCTTCGAGATACGTATCGCTTTCAGATTTCCTCGTTAATCCCGCTAATTCGCTGCGCTCGTCCGTTCGGCCGAACCATCCTCGGGTATCTCGTACGAACGAAGAAACTATCGGCCCAATTCGTTTGAAGACGCAACTGTCGACAAACTTGGAGATTTAAGGACAAAAATATTCGAATCGAGCGAAAGGAGGAAAGAATCAGCGTCGAGGGAGAAGACGACGTTATAACGATATCGACAAGGGTAGCGCCGCGTCGGTTGTTTTAATAATAAAACGAAAGAGCCGATTTATTCTCTTTGAGATTATGTTTCACCGCCAAGAAGAAACACATCCGCGAGAACCATCGAAGTTCCTCCTCCTCCTCTTTCGCGTCGCAGCCTCTGTTGCCATTTCAACGGCGTTTCCACGTTTTCTCGCCTATCTTGTTCGATCGCGACGGATATTAATCCCGTTCGCGTCGACGATAAATTACGCGAATTCGAGTCCGAGTTACCCGTTTCTCCGGCGATTATTAGCCCTTTTCGAGCCCTCGGGAACGCGTGGAAAAGTCGTAGCGTTTCTGGCAGAAATTTGCCCAACTACTTCCATGAATATATCTGCTCGGAACGTGCTAGGCGTCGAATGGACTTAACCGCGAGCTCCGAAATAATATGAAAACTTATTTCAACGGCGTACAATTGAATGAAATTCCTAGGAGCAGCTGTTAGCACCTGCATTGTCTGCGCCTGAATCGGCCATTCTACTATCTCTGCAACTTTCTCGGGTGCGACCATAGAGTGGCAAAACTTGCGTGCAACGTCGCGTTGCGTAAGTGTCAACAAGTTGTCGGAAAAAATTCCAGCTACGGCCGATCCAACCGAGACACAGGGCGGTTCATCGAGAACTCGCAGATACAGGCTCCGCCATAGAAATTCTCTGCGGCTCGTTACGTTTCAAACGAATATATATATATATATATATATGTGTGTGTGTAATTTGCATCGATGTTCTTTTTTTTTTGTTCTTTTCTATAAAACGAATTTTCGTCGCGAAACTTTTGTTTTTTTCGTGAGAAATTTTCACAAGTATTATCGACTACGAGTTGCACAAAAGAGAACAAAACAGAGTTGCACACGGACGTCCCGCCGCGTAGCGCGTTTTCGACGCTTCCAATTCCCAAAGATAAGAGAAAATTAATTCGACCAGCTTCTATTTTTACAAAGCCATTCGTAGATGTGGCTGGCGAACAGTCGGTGGAACGGAAATGGTATACTCCTTTTTCCAGTAAATGTGCATCGTTATTTACGCTCGATCCGGTATAATCCTTTCCTTTCAAGGTACGCGGGTCACAACGAGGCACGCCCACGCCGCATAAAAATCGATTTACCAGGCGTTGATCTGGCCGAATAATCGAGCAAGAAATCGACGTGGTATAATGGAAATATTTATGTGGCGTCGGCGGTACGGTGGTTGAAAAGCATTACCGCAACCGCGGCAGCAATTCTCCTGACACGGCGCGAACCGAATCGGCGTATCGAATTGCGGGCAAATAAGAAGGATAGCCGCGGAGAAGAAAAGTTGGCAAACCGAGAAACTTTATTCGCGTTTACGACAGAATGCAAGCACTTGGTCGCACCTGTGCGCGCGCGCGCGCGCGCCTTCGCTATCTCTGTATTTCTAGCGAAAACGTAGCCGCGTTACAGATGTACGAAACAGGTCACCGGATTCGAGGGACGTTACCCCTTGCGTATTCGCGACACAGAATTCTCCCGGTTATTACGTAACGTTACGTTTAATTACGCCGATTCTCGTGTTTGAACACTGCGACGCATCGCGATACCTCGCCACGCGCCAAAAACACCTACTCTGTTGTCATTCCATTTCCTTCTCGCAGCCAGTTCACGCAACGATCAACAGAGAGGGATCGTCTGGCAAATTTTTTCTCGCGAGCGGATGGGAAGTTGCGTCAAGTCGAAACAAAATATTTCGCGCATCCCAAAGGGTAAATCGTTATTTACTTTACTCCCGTGTGCTCGCGTTTGAGCGTTTAACGCGAAATTTCGTCTGCAGATGCTTATCGCGAAAGCGCGTTGCCGCGAAGCTTCTGGGTTCGTAGTTTGCGTTGCGAAGAACGTCGCGAACGAAGAACAAGCGTTACGGTTACAGACGGGTCTGTCGCGATCCAACCGACCCGAGCAATCCGTTAGATATTTAATTTCTCGTAACGCGTGCTCGTTAGAGTTTCCTCGAGAGAGAAACTCGACACGACCTTTCTATCAACGACGACTGAAGTTTCAGAGACGAAACTACCGCCCAGCTGTTCGCCTTCTTCGGCATACTGTCTCGGATGTCTCTATAAGATGCGTACGATCGCAGGAACCAACGACAAAGCCTTCGATAAATTTCCAGTCCAAGCGGAGATCTACTCACGCCATTTGAAAAAGTTCAACGTTTATCCAAGGAACGAACGTTCTTCGATCTGTTCGGCAAAGTCGCGCGTATAATTCCGCGAGGCATAAAACCAACCTGTTACATTCCACGTAACGCTTTACCAAAGTGTTTTTTGCGCCAGATGAAAAACTTTTTCCAGCGACTAACGACCGACGAACGAATCCACCACCTCTTGGCCGGGTCGGCGCGACCCGCCATAAAAATTCTTCGGTTCGCCGTTCGGTAACGAACGACTGGCCACGTTTTCGCACATTCGCCATCGTAATTTCAACACGTCCGTTGGAAAACAAGACGAAAAGACTGGTTCGGCGGATCGCGTGGCCGACGCGAGGAATCACCGCGGATCGACGATAACGCGACGCTGAAAGTTTCGCGAGCATCGACAGGGATGCGAATAACGGACGAAAAGCAATTTACCGTTTCATCGAATTACCAGGAAACGCTCAGACGTACGAAAACAGAAAGTTTCACGGTGAATGGTGCTCGAACGGTGTGCGCGCGGAAATACACGCTCGGTGCGCGCTGAGTAAAAGGTGCTCCGCCGAAAGAAGAGAAACACTGGTACTACGTAGGGCGAGAAAGAGGCAATGGAAAGGGGCTCGGAGGTCGAAGAAGAGACGGAGACAGACAGTCCCCCTCCCCCGGCCCTCGAAAGAGGTCAGAGAATCCACGGATGTTTCGGGATTGCAGCTATTCTTCAGCCACAATAAGAGACACTAGGGGCTCGCGACACGGATGCATCCACGGTGCACTATTGATCCTGAAAGTGGTGAAAATGTAGTTTCATCTACGAATGGTATCCGTGATACGGCGGTGGCTCGGCTGGCGGAGCACTAGCGCCGTGAAAAAAGGAACGGGAAGAATTTACGTGCCAGGCCAGATGTATTGTTCCGAATAGATTTATGTGCAACCGAACAAACACGTTTTTCCTTCCTATGGTATCCGTTTCTTCTTCGTTCTCCGCTTCGTACGATTTCTCCCGGCTATGCCAACATATATTTTCCAATTAATAGCCCCGTTAATCGGCAGCTGTTGATTTTGCTGCTACGGGACTGCAGAGGGAGAAAGAGGAAAGAGAGAGAGAGAGAGAGAGAGAGATTGAAAGAAGAAAAAGGAACTACGTGCACGGTCATGAAGCTCATTTTACTTCTATATCGCTTGGACGTCGCATCGAGAAAGCGCGTTCTATAAACGGCATATGCATCCAGCGTGTTGCATTATCGATCCGGAAAGTGGCGAAAACGTAGTTTCATCCGCGAATGGTAACCGTGGTACGCATTTCGCGGTACATTCGGGTCGGTCGAAAGAAGGGAAGAAATTTATGCGTTACCTGGAGATATATCGTTCCTTATGGATTTATGCACCGTGATTCTTCATCGTGCGCGCGGAACTACAACTTTTGCAAAAATTTAGACCCTCCGGAGACGGCGGAGCGATCCACGAAGCGCTACGTAAAATACATATTTCTATTTCTCCCTAGCTCTAGCCTCCCTATCGCTTTTAGAAGAAACGCGCGTATGATATAGAATTTACGAACTGAGTTTTTTCAAATTTACGATTCGTCCGTGGACGTTGTTTTCTGTAGTTTTTTCTTCTTTTTTTTCTTCTTCTATTTTTTTTACGGGCGTATATTCTCCCTTGCATTTGCGAACGTCCGCTTCGTAGGTGCAACTATTATACAGGGCGAGGAGTCGCTGGAAACTATCGTCCGAAGTAATTGGTTTCTTACCGATCGGATGGAGAAAACGTATCGAGCGAAACGTTTATCGCATTCGAGAAGCCTGATTAATATTTGGCTTAACAACTGCCTGTATCTCTTTAGATATTAAGGCGACTTTGAGCTTTTCAATAATCGCCGTATATAGTTTTTTCAACGTTGATCGATCCGGCTGGACATTCTCGCCAAAATGTATTGGCCAATTTGTATCGAAAAAGCATTAGTTCGGCAGATATTTTAACTTTAATCTGTGAAATTTAACGTACGAAAGACGAGGAAAGACGCGAAGCGGTGCTCTTGCGTTTGCGTTATCTTTGTCTTTCGCGAATTAAATTTCACGGATTAAAGTTAAAATATCCGCTGAACTAATGGTTTCTCGATACAAATAGGTTAACGCGATACTTTTCGGTAGAGAATGCCCGGCTGGATCGACCACCGTCGTAAAAACTATACGGTGATTATCAAAAGGCACAAAGTCGCCTTAATATCTCGAAAAAAATATAGGGAATTGAATCGGATACGAAGCAGACTACTCCTCGGGTACGATGAATTTCGCTCGAAATATTTTTTGGTAAAGCCGGCGAATAAGGAATTATCTCGGGTGATCGTTCTTTTCCCGACTCGATACGCGTTACGTCGATACAGGCTACTTATACGCGATTCGGTCCGTATCCGAGTGCATTATCGGCAAGAACTCGATCCTTCGTCTCGTCGCGTTGATTTCTGTCATAACCAACCGATGAACCGCGCGCCGCGCTTTCATTAATCACGGAACCGACTTTTTAGCGCGGAGATATCGGATCGACTTTTTAGCATAACTTGGTAAAACTTGGCCGCGAAAAAACGCTCTTTCTTGCAATTACCTTCTTCAACAGCCTCCATCAAATATTCCTCCAGCACTCCTAAAATCCCGAGAAACCCATTTTCCGCGGACGTTGTATCGGCACCAGGAACTAGGTCAAAGAATACGCGAGAATGTTTTACGAATCGTAGCTATTTCTCAATCGCGATATAAAATACCGTCGACCATCGCTATTCACCGTGACGTACTTCTTCGTCGAGCGTCCACTGACCGGCACGATCGTTTTGACCAAGAATATCGCGGCCATTTCTTTCCAGAAAGATACTCGGATGGACAATGCGTGCATCCATAAAACACGTCCAAGGTATTTCCTTCCAGGCTGGTTTTTCTATATACGAATAAAGAGACGATCTTTTACCTTTCATTACGTGTACGGCCGTACTATCGACAGACGCGCGTAAATAGAAGGCGATTTAATCGTCGTCGAAGCTTCGCGCATTTATCTCGCGTACGACGACGATCTCGGATTTATTTGACAAATAAAAACGAATCTCGAGTGTCACGGACTTCTTCGGAGAATCGAATTCGCTAGAATCTAGATGAAACGCGTTCCAAACGCGACTCCGAGTTACCATCGTGCTGCAGTTTCGTGGATAGTCTTCGGGTTCGTGAAATTTAAGACGGTCGAACGTGTACGTGGTAGAGCGACTCGCGCGCGAACGCAACAGAGAAAACGACGAAGTTGATAATTGAGCTGCATTTTTATCGAAACGTAATTTTGTGACGCGAAGAGGTAACGTTGGGTTACGCGCCTGCAACTCGGCGGCTTTTAACGAACACACAAGGTGCAGCGAAGCGTATGTATAGCCGTTAAATGTCTAACCCCTGACTCGCGTCAAGCAACATCTCGGCATAATTATCGGTGTTTCTCGAACAACAAAACGACGTAATTTCGATCTTTTCCATCGAAACGTAAACCTAGCCGCGCTCTCAAAGCCTTGACAAGTGGAACCACTTGACCGAGTTTCGGCGGAGACTTTGAAAGCAATTACACGGGATGTTCGCGAAACGTAGAAACCGAGTTAAATTTCGAAATTCGAATGGACGGAAGGTCGCGAATCTTACGATCGGGGTACTTTCCGCTTTTATCGAATAAATATCCAACTCCGTCGATTCGAGCGTTCGACAAAGCGTAGTAACCGCTGCTGGCAAACGTTGTCCGTTGGTAGATTCTACGACGAGTAGAGTCGGTTCGCTTCTGTTTGAAATTACACGCTGTCGCGTCGAGTACAGAAGGTAACGATATTACGAAACAGTAACGTTATTTCATTAGCGGGATGAAATTTTATTCGAACGATTTAACGAGACCGCGTACGTATAAACATAGTTACTACGTGATTACGTCGAACAGCCTCGCAAAGACGGAATTTAGCACGTGTCGAGGACCCGCGTCGTCCCGACGCTACGAGCGATTAAAGCAGCGTGAAGAATCTGATTAGAAAATTCAATGCTCGCGTCGGTCTCTGCGCCACGGGTTACGTACGTATCGTAGCGGAGCAACGCGACGAGCTCGCTTTTGACGCGACGGAACGTAGGACGGAATACGTTCCAATTTATACGACCAACTTCGCCGAAATCTCGAAAATACTTTATCATTCGTTTCCACGATCGAAAAGCGACGTTGTCTTGGATTTTCTAAACGGCAGCGTACAATTCTTTCCCATTGTTACGATACATCGTCGTAGAGAATATTAGACGCGCTCTCGATACACGCGAGAGCCGTCCGTGGTAAGAGCCACGTTATTAATAGGGCTGGAAACTCTCGCAGGCAGTATCGAATCGATCGCGATCGCGTGTCCCTATCGCGATAAGAAAGATCGGGTTAATAATAATCTCGGACGTGCCTTAGAAACCGTTAAACCGATTTCAGGACCATTGCTCTTTTCGATGACCGTGTAATTCCTTTCCTGCGGTGGAAAGTGATTTAGCCGCACGACCGTTACACGAGTTGTCCATGGATATAAATTTGCCGGACACGCTCCCGACAACCATCGCGTCGGAGGGATTGCTTCCTGTTTCCTCCGCTCTTTGGGGCAAGTGGAACGAAGATATCGATGAAAGGAAGGAATAGCCAACGTTGAATCTATTTCGTTTGGTCGCACGGTCGCCTATTACGTACGTGTGTAATTACGCGTATACACATATATACGTGTATCGATAAGAAGCCATCGAGGCTCGATCGTGTGCCGTAACCGTTTCCGTTGTTCGCGAAAAACCGTTGAGCGGTCGTTTCGCGCAAGTTACTGGTTCTTGATCGCTTGGCCAAACCGTAAATTTGGCCATGCTAAAAATCTGCCCGCGAAAGACGACCGAATACCGCCACGCGCGATCGGCCCGTTCTTCGTTACGACGAACAGGCCGTTTTCGTACGCGGCTGTTTCGTTCTCATCGTCCGTGTCTTTTTCTGTTTTGTTTTCGGAGGAAAAGTCGACGCGAGAAATCTGCGATACTTTCTCGTTTTTCGTATCGACGTTGAACGCCGTCCGACGGAGGAGACTTCCTAAGATCGCGTTAAAAACGACGCGTTCGTTTAAAAGTCCAGACAAACGATCCCTTTTCGAACATTTCGAACTTTCCATCGATGTTCGATGGAAGCTCGTCGACGACGAAACAATTTCTCTCTCGAGCGAAACGCTGCCAAGGAATTTGCATTAATTAGATCGTTGCCAAATTCGAACGTCTCCGAAATAAATACTTGACGATTAAGAAACTTGCGCTTAACGCCATCGGAGATGCGTTATCGATAGCCTTTCGCGGCGATATCCCTAGCTAGCCGACGCAAAAGCGTTCTGTCACGTTTAATGGAAAGTTCAGTTTCGCTCTTGTCTGCTGATGCCCGAAGGGTACGATAATTTTACGGGTCATTTGCATAATACCGTCGACCAGTCGCGTGAATCACTTTGATAAGCCCAATATCAACGGTTTACGCTCTATCCGTTCGTCTGTTTCCCTGTGCTCTGTACGCGATCTTCTCCACGAATAGCTTCCATTCGCCGCTCGATCCCGCTAAGCGCCGTTGCTCGCGTGTTTCCACTTTTCGGTGCTGCAGGCCGTGCTAATTTCACGAACGTTCGACAAAATTCGCTTCGAACGTTTCTACTTTCAGCTTCGTTAATAATCAATTCGCCGGATACTAGAATATTTTCCAAAGGTTCGAAATTCGTCGACGATTCTACTCTCCTGCTTTGGCCGTTCCATCGATCGGTCGGCTGCTTCGAAAACTCTGAAAAGCGTGTGCTTAAAATGTACGGCGGCGAGAAGCTAGCGACGATCGAGTATATACTCGCGAGGGACTAGAATCGAAGTGGAATCGAATCGCGACCGTTTTGTTTCTTGGTTTTATCACTCGTGGAAAACAACAAACGGGTCGACTCGAGACGTCGCGTTTCGCCGTTGTCCGTGCCTCGTCTCGACGGCAAAGAATCAGAGTCGGAGTCGCGGGCAAAGGCTCGGGCGCGATGTAATTCCATTAAATTAAAGAGAACCGGCAATGCCCGATAAAAGTATGGAAACGGTTCGACGCGCGGAGAGGCGTCGAGACATCGGACAATAGGCTGCATTTGCATTCAGGAACGATAAATGCGGAAAGGCAGTTCGTGACGGCGCAAATGTGCGTCGCAAGGCGAGACGAGGTCGCTTAATAAGCACTTGTTGCGATAATCGGATGAAAATAAAGCTGGCGGGCTGTAGCGGTACACGCGATGTAATAACGTACCTACCGATGCAACGGTTGCCCGGCTTTAATTTTGACATTCTCCGATGGAGTTGAAACGAGGTGTGCTCTAAATCCACAATATCCGTCCTAGTAGCTCCCCGAACATGGCATAATAACATCAGCTGCTACAACTTCAATAGAACGCCGCAACGTCCTTGCGGTGTGCAACCCCTTCCATCCCCAAACGACGGAACTTGAGTTTGGCAAATTGGGTTCTCGACTTACAATCAACCGCATTCCGCAAACGTGTAACACGTCCGCTCGAGCGCACAATTCCGGGACACCATCCTTCGAAATATCGAGATATCGCTGTTACCTTGAGCATCGACGCTTCCTCGACGCTTCCTCGACGCTTCCTCGACGCTTCCACCCCGCTTCTCCTCCCGTATCTTTCGATTATTCGCCGCCACTCGAACGCCGCACTAATCGCAAGCACGAGCGTAAGGAAAGGACAGAGTCAACCTGGACGAGTAACGTCGAGACGCGCGAATCGAAGAACAGATCGTACATAGGGAACGAGGCACGCGCGAACAGAAACTTGGCGTTTCTCGACGAAAACAGTATCAATCAGGATTCGATGGTTAAAGCACGGAGGAAATCGAAGGCGAAGAAGTTTTCCGCGCGAGGGACGAAAGTACGAGAACGCAGCTTACGAAATTCATGATAATACGGCAACTTTGGCACGGCGAACCGTGCTTTTACAGGAACTTTCCTAACGTAAACTCTGCAAGTTCGTTAGAAGACGGTAGTGTACACAGGAAGAATCAACCGCGGGTTCGTGCGAAAATAAAACTCCAATTTCGATGCGGGCAGGCCGCAGTCGGTCGGAGAGACGAGGGAAACGCGCGTGGTCAACGGGAAACGGAAAGATTGATTTCACGAGTCAAAGACGAGCCCCGGCAACTTAGTTATCGGTAAATGAGCCGTCGCTTAAAAATGCAATTTTCCGCGACGCTCCTAAGAAAGTTCGCCTCGATGGAATTTCCAGACACCTCGTCCCCGTAGATCTGGCCACGGATAGCCTGGGTGAAAACTGCCGCAAGACGCGACGATGCCAACGACGCCGAGGATGGGGCGGGGGGCAAATTTGTTCCGTTAATTCGGCCGATGTTTATTTTCCCTCGACTAATAGCCCGACGGGAAAGCAGAATAACGTGTTCATTAAAGAACGCGGATAATCGAGTTTCGAGTTTTTAAGCGCGCCAAGGCCTTCCGCTATCGCGATATTACCGATATATTTAGATCGCGTTGCCGATTCGATTCCGCGCGCGAATCCACTTTATTATATTTGTCGAATAAGATGCGCCCTCGAATATTTTCCTTGGTGCTCGGTACGTATTTGTTGTTAAAAGCGCGTCAACGTTTCGCAATCCGTATAACATCATGGATCAATTTTTATTGAAAAGCGTCGGTGCGTTAAAGCGTTAAAGAGGAACTTGTCTTTCTTCTTCTTCTTTTTTTTTTTTTATCCTCTCCTCTTCTTTCCCTTTTGTCTGAACTTTCACATAGAAGTTTCAAACGAAAAATCGATAGAGTCGTTCGAACGAGAGAATAAAATATTTATCGGATCGATCTCGTCTCTCTGTTTCTCTCTTCTCGCGCCTTTTTCATCGCGTATCTTTGCGGTAACGTACTTAGCGAGATCAACGAATCCCACTTGCGATCACTCGATTAACAAACATCGCAGAATCATCGGAAATATCTGTCGGTGCTTTCAACTTATAACGTACAAACGACGCACGATCGAATCCGCCTGTCGTCCAATTTAACCGGTTAACTGTTTTCGGCGAGTATGCTCGTCGCGAAGAAACGGCATCGTTTCGCGTTACGACGAGCCATGTGGGTAATAAAATTAAAAAACGAAACAGACATTTCGCTGCAACCTGATTCTATATCGCGGTGAAATACGTACTCTGCGTTTTACGTACGCTTAGACGCTACTACTCAAAGTTTTCAACGAGGTCGCAACAACCAACTGGTATTAAACTTTGTTTTCGTTTATCGAGATGTTCGCGCGCTTGTAATTACTCGAAATTAGACAACGACCTGTGCATTTACCTATAACCAAGCGCTTGCACGCATACGTTCGATCGTCCCGTAAGTAACGCGGTTTTCTTTCGAACAATGTTTTCAGAAATTTAGTTTAGAACAACGAGAGTTGTTACGGTCGAGGTTTCCAAACATCGGAACAAGAAACTGTACAGGCATCAACGAATCGTAAGAGATTCGTCGCTGATCGATTTTCATCCGATACGTAAGGAACGACGACTACATTAGCCGCGTAGCGTGTCTTAATTAATACACGTTCGATTCGTACGAAGCAACGTACGCGAAAACTCGTATTCGGCGTTGGAGCTTGAGTGCGAATTATTTCGCGTTTTTACGCTGCATCGAGCGTAAATTAGAGTCGCACCGTGAAGAAAATATCGCATCTACCCTTATGCAACGGTTACAATTAATAACGTTGTGAAACGCTTTGTTATCGGAAACTGTAATGGCGGAATTTAATTTCATCAGACCCGAGGCAAGTTTCATAATTATATTCTATAAACTTTTAATTAAAGGCACGCGTTCTCGGTTACGCGATATATAGGTACGGATACGATATTCAACGTATGTTCTTGCAAACCGTTAAAAATAGATTAGCGGCGTTCAAAATACGATCGTGGCGTAGCGTATATTCCGTTGTTAATAAACAACATCGATAAGTTTTCGTTCCGTTTTCATAGCTTCCACGTTAGCCCAAGTTCCATTCCATTTTCCCGGCATGTTATTTCGTTTTCGTTGGTTCGAAATTTGTTCGTTTGATCGTTGCACGTTGTTTCGCCGATAAACAAGGCTACTAATACCGACGCGTAGAAGTCGATTATTTTAATAAGCCACAGCGACGTGCTAACGCTTTTCCACGTTGCACGCGTTCCTTGGTAAAATGCTTAATTACCAATTAACGGTACAACGACCGACCACGCGATACGAACGTTTACGCGATCGTCGATCGAAACGCACCACTGTTCCTATTTCGAGAAGAAAGTACGTCGTTTTCGAAGAATACCGGATTTCACTCGGCCAACGATGTAACGATCCTTTCGTTAAATATTGGGTTGTGCCAAAAGTTTCTTTCGTCTTATCGAATCGCGCACTATCTATCTATCCTTCTATCGCATCTATCCTTACGATCGTACGTGATTCGACAAAAATAATATAAAACAGAGAACCTGGTGCATCGATTATTTCCTTACAAAAGGGGGAAAAAAACTTTCGGGACAACCTGATGTTTCCAAAGAAACTATATTGTGGAAAAGTTGCAGCGTACGCGCCCGAAAGGGTACGTCTCGTGGAACAGACTCTTGCTAGGGTCGCATGTTGCACAGACATCGCTTTTCGAGTCATCGATTCCCTCCTTCAGCGACACGATTTATGCAAAGCACGGTATAGTTATATATGGAAAATATCCGTGAAAATACCGTTTCGAAATCAGCCGCAGATAGCGAACGGTCGCATAAATAAGCCGTGTATCTGCATTTTTGAATAATTTTGACGCCTCTTGTTATCGCGGCGAACCTGCCCTCGCTATTTCTTACGCGATAATCTCTCGCCAACACCGCCAACCATTTTTATCGTCAAAGTTGTTACCGCGTAACAAAGTTACACGCGAATTGCAGCTGGATATTAATATTTAAGCGAGCGGGTTGAAACACGTTCGTGTTACGCTTTGCGCGCGCGGTCTCGACGACTCTTCGAGTTACGAACACCGCGAACCTCGACAACGGTGTCTCGTTGTGCTCCGATCGTCGTGAATTCGGCTTTCGATGTTTCAAGCGGAGACGGGTCGCGTGCCCTTCGAACACCATTTTTCCATTCTCGGTTCTATTCTCGTTAAGAGCAAACTTGGTCGACTAAAATACTTTGCAGCCGGAGTTTCGCCGTTTCCACGAGTCGGAAACGAGTCGAACGACGATGTTTCGGCGTAACTCGGGCTAAACGGTCGCGTCGTAATGAAAAATTGTTGGAAACATCGGCAACGATTCGGTCGCGTCGAAATTATTGGCAAGTTGCCTTCGCCAGACTCTGGAGAATCCTCGGCGATCGTAACTCTTTTATTCATGAATCCATTCATCGTATGGAAATCAACTAGACCGCGATAGCGGTTAAAGACACTTAAGAATGCCCCGGCTGGAATAGCTCTGTCTTTCCATAATTGCGAAAGCACTCGAAGCTTCTTATCTACCGGTGTTCCACGACTTTTTACCGCGCGCGATGCTGCGAATTCCTCGGATAACTGCGATCCTCGTTTCCACGGGTGCAAAAAGCCTCGCGTGCGAGCCACTCGATCGAAAGGTTCTTCGTGAACGCGATAGACCTCGAATAAGACGTTTCGCCGCATTTCCTCGCTTCAACTTCCCCTCGAAACCCCGTTGGCCACGAGGCAACCGTTCATACGCCCGAGTAATCGCCATCGGCTTCGCCGCGCACGTTGCACCAACCCACGCGTTTCGCGCCGACTCGATCTCTATTTCACCGACAAACGCCGAACGAACGAATCTCGCCACGCGGCGTTACGAGGCCGAGATCTCCTTCGGCTTCCTGGTCGTTGCACGACCGGTAAATCACTCGCAATTTCGAATCTCGCCTGCTCGAACAGCCGCGACGTTTCGAAACGATCGAGCAACGTTCGATGGGAAAGTTAGGCGCGTACGAGTTTCGAGGCAGCTCTATCGTCCCGAATCTCGACGTCTTCGCCAAGGGATGAACGCAGACTCACCTATCTGGTGCGAGAGGAACGCGACGAGCGGCAGCGCGGCGTACAGCCATCTTCCACGACGGTCCTTCAACGTGTCCATCTTCCTTTCGTTCCGTTCTCTGCGCTTATCCTTCCTCGTCCCTGGGAACAAGTGCTACGACGAACGCGAACACACTTCGATCTCTTTAACGGTTACTCACGGAGATCGCGGTATCATTCGATGTGGTCGGGACTCGGATACACCCGTCTCACTCTCATCCTCTCGCCGCAGCTTATCCGCGTTCCGCGTGCAAGCCAGCGTCCAAAGTCACAACCGGTCGGAATCTCGAGACAGTTCGTGTTCGCGCTCTCGAGATTCACTGGCCGCGCCGACGATCGGTCCCGAAATACGCGACGATCGTCGCGATTCGCTGTTAGACGTCGCGTCGCGTCGTTGCAAACGGCGAACGCGGCGTATCGGTAGACGAGGATCTCGCGAATCTATCCGGTGCTCTTCGAAACCGGTGATGGAGTATTATTCGTCGTTCACGTGGGCTGCTTCGAGCCGGGATTCACGCGCGTGCATTATCGACTCTTTCGAATCTATCTGTAAGCTTCTGTCCACGATGGCTGGAATAATTTCGATCCCCTCCGAGTTCTAATATCGCGCGAGCATCGGTCCGTCTGTCGAGGATTAAGCTGCTTTGCGCGCGGAAACCGCTATTATATCGTTCCGTCGTATCCTTCGATCGGGATTCGGCGAGAAATGACACTCGCCGACTCGCCTTTTCCTCAAAGTTTGCGCGAGAAGTCGACCGCGATCGCTGCTCGCCGCGAACGAGATTCTCCGACGAGGTCGTCGAAAGCGCGGAAAGACGAAGGAAGAAACGGCCCGATGGCACCGAGCACCTGCCGCGTAACGTTCGACGCGTATTTTTTTGGACAGTTTACGTTCTCGGCTTGCGTACTTGCACGTTGTCGCGAACAATCGGTAGAAATGGCCGCGCAAATGGGTTCTTCCTGCCTGTCCATTTAATTCAACCTCTGAGGGAAATCGTGCACTCGTTCGCGTTCATCACACGGTCCGAGCATGGGCCATTAAACGAGCGTCATAGGGCGCATTAATCGCACGGTAATCCGCCTGTCTGGCCTCCGTGTTTCATCGCCCCGCCGTAATGTTCAAGCGGTTGATCGCCGCAACTTCTCTTATTCCGCTCTAGACTCGCCGGATTCTGAAAAACAACCAAAAGGACGAATTATTTAGCGAGGTTGGTCGTTCGAACGAGTACGTTCGGCGACGCAGCGACTAAGCGGAAACGAAACGGCTTAAAGAGTACGAGATCTCGCTTGAAATCGATTTTTATTCGCCCTTGTTCCCTGCAGTTTTGCAAATTAAAAATAGACACTCTCGCCCTTTGTGTCAATCGCGTGACAGTTTTATCGGATATTTTTAACAACGTATCAGATTTCCGATAACCGGTACACCGTTCAACTTTACGCCTATCAGCTTCCATGGTATCGGCTAGCAGGCCAGTTTGGCCTAAAATTTACTCGCTGAATCGCCGCGCCATACATTCCGTCGTAGAAAGTTTCCAACTCCAAGCCCCTTCCCACGTTTTTGCTTTCAAAAATATGTACGGGAATCGCGGCGAGCGAAGGGAAATTCACGGTACGCGTTAACGGGCCAAATAACGGAAACGCGGCGCGCGCTACTCGACGCGTGGAAAAACGTAAGTAACGGCGAGAGTAGAATAAACGCAGCGCAACTACTACGGCGCCGAGTATAAAATCCTAAGCGGGCGAGATGTTCTTCGATCGCTATCGATCCTTACTTTCTAAAAGACGGTCGAACGTCCGTTGCTTTCTTCTACCGTGAAACAACGTTCGTCCGTGCCACCTGACCTAACCCAAATTCGCTCCTCTCGATAAACGACCTCGCGCTTCGTCGGCACGCCTGTTTCCAAATTTTAATCGACCGCCATTCTCTAACGACGCGACTCCAAATCAAGGATCAAGTAAACGCCTACGAGCTACGAGCCACGTCCGACGACTCGCAATCGCGATCGAGCCTAACGTATCGTTTCGCGTCTCCGCGCTAAGGTTCCATCCGCGTCGTCTCCAAACCTTGCGAGATATTCTCTGCTACATCGGGATTCGCGATTCAGACCGTTACAACGCTGTTCGCACTGCCATTTTCGCAATCAGACCGACGCGGTGCGGTGCGGCGCGAGTCGGTCGCGCTTGTTCGTCCGTCCGACGCGACCAAATGAATCCATAATCGGGAAATGTACAACACGGGGACGGCCAGTGATTGGTACAGCTCGGCCAGAGTGCTTAAACCAATCCCGACAGTTGGAGAAGGCTGTTACAAATCCCATGGTAGTTAAGGCGTCTTAAGCGTCTTGTATGTATTCGTCCGATTCTGCAGGAACGAGGTGTAATTGGGTCTTTCCATCCCCGTTGGCTGGACGATCCCAGATTCGAAGTTGCGCAGCTATAGCGTCCTTGTCGTCCAGCAGGTGCGCCGGCAAGTCCTCGGGATTAAAATAGCCCGGGAATCACGCGTACAGCGCTGCAGTTCGAGATTGACCTACGACCCGATTACGCTCTGGTCCGGAGTACGGATACGACCGGGATTTCGACGACCGAATCGTTTCTTCCGGCTGACGATCCTCCGCGCTCCGAGCAACCGTACCGTGGTCGGTTTACTTTAGAAATTCGGTCGCGCGGCGGTGTTCTACCAGACGAACGACCCATTTTTTTTGAGATCTCCGCGCGAGAAACCTTTGCTCCTTGACTTATCGCCGTTGAGCGGCGATATTATCCCGCGGAGACGCGAAACACGAGGCTCCGTCGGAAAGCGTATACGCTTCTGGTAATTGAGAAAATCTGTGGCGCCTTCCACCGGTACCAAGTTGGTGTTTCGCGTAAGAACGCGGAAGAACGCGTTGCGCGGGTAAATGCACGAATATACGATCATCGCGGAGAGCGTCAAGTTTTTCGATGGAAGAGACAGCTGTTGAAGCAAACGTCGAGGAGGCTACGAAAAAAGGAAAGTGGGAACAAAGCATGTATATCGTCAGCCGTCGCGGTTTTTCCTGTCATCAACGTCTCCGAGAACTTTTAGCAGTCTGCCGCTCCGCTTCTTACGCGGACCGGTTCGAATTATTAAGCGCCGACAGCAATTTTGCTCGGATATACCGCGGCCCTTTCCATCGTCCCGGCTATCTCACGAGATATTACGCTGAACAAGTCGCGCCAGCCGTATACTCGAGCGGAATCGCGACGCTCCGGTTACTTAGGGAAGAGGCTGCGAACTCTTAATCGTTGCGAGAAGCGACGTGCAAGCGATTCGGTCTCGCCCGATACGAAACGGCCTGTTCGAGGGGAAACCGCTGTCGGTAAAATCGGAGGTTCGATCACGACGAAATTCATCGACGTGCTAATTCGGTGGTTGCAGCTTCCTCTTAGTCAAATAATCGTAACGTCGGTATATCGTCGAGTACGACGCGTAGCAAATTGGTTTCCTTCGTTTCGAACGACGTTCGGGTAACGCGTCACAGGGATGGACGCGGAAGTTGCATCGTTAGCAACAGCAACTGCAACAAGCGACGGTCTCGATACACGACGCTGCTCTGAAACAGATTGTGCGACAAAAACGCAGCGCACGGCCGAGAAGTTGTCGTACTCTCGAAAATAAGGCAGAGTAACAAGCAGCTTCTCGCGAAAGATAAAGAGACGTCCTGGAGATGTCGCGTTTGGCACGCGAAATTCGCCACCCGCCTAATACAATCTTTCGGCGAGGATCAAGAAAGAATCGCAAATACGGATTCTTGTCTCGCGCGGTTTCGCTATAAACTCGACGTTTCGGGCAACAGAATGCTCCAAGTTCAACTCGAACTCGTAATACCTACGATATATACATAGACGAATTGAAAATGCAAATTCTTCTATCGTACGTACGTCCGTGAAATTTGTCAAGAACGTTGTTCGATCGATCGGTGTATACGCGAGAGTGTGCGTGTGCGTGTATGCGAAAAGAATATCGTTTTTAATCGTTTCGATCGAAAACCTTTCTACCGGATGAACGTTCCATGCGCGACACGACGTACACGTATTAGATATCAGCGAAATTACACGGATAAAGATCTTGCAAAATGCAGGAAACGAGATGCCGATAACGCGGAAGATGTCGGAATAGATTAATAAAGCGAAAACTGTAGTCCGACGAGTGAAAAAGGATTTTCTTCGTAACGGATATTAATCAAGAACGAACGGAACGTAGGTTGTTGATCGCGTAAATCGATAGATTTTGAGTTCTAACAACGTGAAGTAATTGCCACTTTGTTACTTAAAAAAAAAAAAAAAAAAAAATACATCGATGCGCTCGTACTTCGTTTTATGGGTGAAAAATTTCTGAAAAAAAAAAAAAAATGTAAAACGTTGGCACTCGCGATTCCTACGTGTTTCGAAACAACCTTTCCTCGTATCGTATTTCTCGATGGAATCTCGTATTATAAATCGCAGCAGCCGATAAAAGAAAGGAAAAAGAAGGCACGAGAGAAACTTTCGCAAGCTTTGCGTAAACGCGTTTCTAAACTAAAAGTTTTCCATTAATCACACAACCCGGGCAGGATTTCAACAATGCGATATTAATTTAGCTTTTAAGGAGAAGTTGGAGCTTTTTGAAGTTAATCCTCTACAAAAAAAAAAAAAGAAAAAACAGTCTATAAAATTTGGCTAGTCGTTGGGGAATTTTCGAAGAGAGTCCCTGTAGAAAATTACGCGTTATTTCGTTCGTCGATAACCATTTGGCGATATCAGGCGATACCGCGCGTCGAAACGCTTCCATCTCGCAAAGCGAGCGAGCAAATTACTCTTCGCGCGATATTAAAAGTAAGTCGCTTCGCCGGGTATCAATTTTCCGAAATCGAATTCGACGAACGCCAGCCTCTGTCGCTAGAGCAGCTTCCAAGGAAACCTATCGATCATCCGTGTATCGCGCTAGAAGCTTCGGGTTTTCGTTCCATCGCCAATTCACATCTCGTACCGGACGTTGAAGACAATTCCGTGCCATGGATTATCAACGAATAGCCGCAACAGCAGAAAGTAGCCGAATTTTCGATATCGAGAGAAATATCGCGGCACTGTCAAAGGAACGTCCAATTACGAGCAATAGACGCGCAAAGACGAGTAGGTGGAGCGGTGCGAGAACGATCGAACGTATCGACGATAAAATTCGGCGTGACACTGTAACTCCTCTGATCACTTTTTATCGTCGCACTGCATTAAATCCAAGTAGCCGTGATGGAGCCGGTATCTTTCACTTTGCACTTAATCGAACGAACGGTACGTCGCGTCGCACAGACTCGCGTGACAAGTACGTACATTTATTAACGGATCGCGACCAAGGATGCGGAATAACAGTTGGTTCGTTCGTTCACTCTCACCGCGAGAAGTACGTTACCCTTGCGTCGCTGTCCCATCGCACGATCCCATCTAATCCGACAGGTTCGAGGAAGGAACGCCGTTACGAGAGATTGGTCCGTCGTGTCGCGTAACTGTTTCGTTCGCCGACCAATTTTTCAGCCATTTCTTACCCTAATTCCACCCAACGGCCATGAAAATTTACCTACGCTTCTTCGTCCTTTCGTATCCTTCCCGTCTCCGTTCTCGTTGAACGGCGCGTAATAAATAATTATCTAAGCTGGTCAAATATATCGAGCGCGCGTTGTCCTTCGATGCTCCTTCGTCCCCGTTTCTCTTGCCTTCTAACGCGTTTTCTCTTTTCCTTGCGATTCACTTCCCTCGTGGTTTCCCATTTCCGTTTCTAATTAATTTAAATTCATAGCTTCGCCCGATCAAAGTGGAATTTTGTTCGGAGCGGCCGAAAGTACGATCAGAAGCTTTCCAGACTGTCGCTTCGACCAACGAGCGTGGACGTTTACGCGAAATGCTTTAATTACGCGACGAGAAAAACATTTTTGTCCAACGACGAGTCGAGACAAGTTGCGCAACTCTCGTCGTAATTGTCGAGTTAATTGCATTCCGACGAGTTCCTGCCGCGGCAAGGAATCTTTGTACCGGCAATTTGTTGTTTCTATTGTCGTCGATCGGTTCGGTCGAATTTATTTGTTTAAAACCGCGTATACTCGACTTCGGCCAGACCAAACATAGGCTCTTCCTGTATGCAAACTCGCCAGCGGTAATTAACGAATATTTGCGAAGAAGATACGCTCCAAGGCGAGATAAACGAAATAGACAAGATGGAAACGCGCGTCGCTTCGACTACCAAAATCGTTTCGGATACTATGAAATTGTTCGTTCGGGGAAAAAATTGCGCGACTTTTGATCGATCCTTTCTTCCTCCTCCTCCTCCTCTTCTTTTTTTATCCTTGGACGACAGGAAACGGGATATCGGTAGTACGTATATTCCCAAGAACAAACCGGACGCAATAGATTTAACTCGGTTCGCCGTCGCGATGCAACGAAATTTCGCTCGATCCTCGTTCGACGTACAATACCGCGTAACAATACCACTTCGTTCGCACAAATTTAAAACGTTCGTCTACCGCGAGGAAGATTCCTCGGCGATCGGTACTGGGATCGGTGAAACGGACCAAAAGCAAGGAGGAAAAGCGATAAAGAAGGAACGGCAGCGACGTCGGACTTGAGAGATACGGTGTCACGGAGCACGGGAACTTTCACTAGCGACGAATCCGTTACACCGGCGATCCCCTGATCCCGGAATCCCGGATCTCCGATCCAGTCCGGACCGCGACCGATCTAACCGCGAATAAAACGTTAGCGGTCGGTCGCTGGTAAAGAACAAACTCTGCTCGCTGGACGAGGCTCGGAGCGCGCTACGGTGTCGTAGTATCGCCTTGCATATCGGCCGGGAATTCTGCCTCGTAAATCGACCGATGCCACCCCCACCCTGCCGTTTCTTCGAAGCGCGTTCGTGGAGCCGAGTGCCGGCGATCCTATCTGTCCATCCGTCTCGCGCCAAGTCGCAGGATCCCGGACACGAAGCCTCCCTCCCCCGTAAACCGACGAAATTCGCGGTCCCGGTCGGCCGATTAATTCGCAGCCCGATACGCACCGCGTACGCGAAACTTATCGTCGAATCGTCTCGGAACCCACTGCGATTCTCTAGAGGCGGTGTCTGACCCGTTCGAGCTCGGTCAATCGGCCGTTCGCACGTACAAAATCGGCCGCGGCACGTCCTCGATCCGCCCGACGAATCCACTGCCCGCGCTCCTCTTACCACGTTCGATTCACCACGTGGTGCCGAACAACAATCCGTTTCACGGTTACGCGGAATACGCGATTCCTTCGCGAACCGATCGTTCCGTATTAATATCGCCTAAGCGTTAACGAATAATCGTATACTAACGATGGACGTGCGGCGATGTCGCTCTCGAAGCAACTTCCCCAGCCGCGATACTACGTCCGACGTTATCCTCGCGTGGCGGCTTGTCCGCGACTGAAAGAGCTCGCAAGCCAACCCCATCCGTGTTTCCGAGCTTGGCCGCCACGGCGCTGCTGCGACAACCCTTACTCCGATTCACCGCTCCGCCCGTCCTTGCTCTGGCTTTTCCCTCTCCAACCCCGCTTTTCCATCACCACCCCTCTCCATCTTCCACACCTCCCATCCGATCCGTCGGTCCACTGCTCCATCGCAAAAACCTAACCCTCTGTGTCCTTTCTTCTTCGACGCTGGATTCTTACGAGCCGTACGTACGTACGTACACTCTCGCGCCCAAAGGCTACCGCTTGCTCGCCTCTCCGTACTCCGTACTGGATATTTCGTATATCGAGCATCGTCGACCACTCGAAAATCCATGTAATTCGACGACCTATCGAGTCAGGTTTAACCGCCGCGTTTACGAAGCTCTCGCCGGCAACGCGTAGCTCCCTTCTTTCGATTATATCCCTATTTACGCCATTGGCGTAATATACGGCGTTCCATACGATAAACGTAATTACGAGCTTACGAAAAGAATAATTCCAGCCTCTTTTAAGGATGGAAGCACCACCTCTGAATGCTGAATGGCAAGATTCTATGACCTAAAATACGCGTCCCGATGAATAGGGAATCCTCCACTCTTTAGGAATTGAATAAGTTTTTCAGTCGGGGATTTAGACGTAACGATCATGTAAGCGGAGTATGTAGCGTTTTGCTCGGACTGGAATCCTACTATGGTTGACTATAGCATCGGCGAATCTCTTAACGAAAGCAACGTATTCCGCCGGAGTGCTATTCTTCAAACTTTGTCGACGGAAACTACTCTCGCTTCTATCGTCTAATCGCTCCGAGTTTTCCATACCGTTCCTTACGATCGTAGCGCGATTATATATTTTTCGAAATTCTCCTCGTAATTAGGCGATCGGCCTTCGAATCGCAAGGGCGCGAACTTTTCGTTGTGCTCGTTCTCGCGATTCGCTTCTTCTTCGACTAATTTGCTTTCGATATACGGAAGTGGGAAAGCGCGTCGAACACGCACCAGCACGTTCTGGAAAAATGTTATCGATCCAAGTGTCGGCATACATTTGCCACAGAATACGCGCTGCTCGTCCATACTCCTGAAACGCGTCTAACTGTGAAATTGCCGAACGATCTCGTTAAGACGGCGAAACGTTCTTTTCCTTTTCGGTGAAAACGGTGGATACCGCTCGTTACTCGCGAGTACTTGTTTCGCTATTACGCGCGGTTGTCTCGATCCGCGTCGTCGAATGGTTTTAAACCGGCGATAGTAGAGCAAGAATATGATACGAGGTTGGCGTTTGACCGCGTCAACGATCGAGTTATTCGTGCAAACGCACTGTCAGAGTCGGGAACGTCGAGATCGATGATAAATGTTTCCTTGGTCCGAGGGGTGTTGGGAAAACGAGAAGCGGTTAACGATTTTGCATTTCATTTTCAGCCGTACGATATACAAGCGGACGGGAATGAACGAACGCGGAATACACGCGCAATTGGAAAAACGCAGCGCCGGGCGTTAAGAGCGACGAAGCGGGGCCTCCCCGGTACGACGAGAGTGTATTCCCAGAGCAATAGTTGGTAACTTTGAGCGCTTAGCATTTGGTTATATTTGTTTTTAGCGAAATATAGACGGGGCGAGCTCGACGTTAATGGGATCGTTGCATTAGGTCAGACGATACTTTGGACGTTCAAAGTGCCACGACACGCCACCCCGTGGCATCCACACACCGCCTCTGCTCGTTTCTACGAGAACGGCAAGAACGACGAATTTGACGTTAATCAGATCGTCGGGTCGTTCGCCGAGGATTTCTCGACGAATCGGCCGACACAGTCAACGTCGTTCGTCGTCCGTTTGCCGACGGTTCTTTCTAAAACGCGCAATGCCGTTTCTACTCGCGATCGTCGAAACATCGACGCGGTGATTTCGAAGCGTTGCCCTTTCGAAAGGACCGTCGCTCGGGTCACGGGCGAAAAATCGTTGCGCCTATTACGACGGAACGAGTACGAGCGATTTCTGGGAAACGTACAACGTTTTAAGAAGAGGAGGAAATTCGTGCGAGCTCGAGCGGGAGCGATTATTCGTCCGGTCATAAAATTCGCGAGATTTATATAAAGGTGACTGCATCGGCGTCGCATGCTTTCGCGTTTGTAAAGTTTTTCGTGACCGATATCGGCGACAGTCGTCGCTTCGCTATGCCGAAAGAAAGTTTATAAACAGCCTGTAAAGCATCGATTACGTGTATTACGTGTACAAGTTTATCGGGAGAACTAGGAAATCTAACCTATTTCCGGTCTAGATAGGAAGCCGAGAGAGTTTCGGATCTATCAACCTCTTTTCTCTCGAATACGCCCTTGAGTCAGATGGATTTGGAGATAAGCAGAGAAGCGACTAGCCTCGGAGACGAAAGTTGTATCGAAGTAAAGGACGGACGACGAAAAAAGACGGGAGAAAGGACGGAAAAAAAAACCGGTTAAGAGCGAATGAAAAACACCGTGTCACGGCGAACTTGTCATATAAACGAATATCGGACGTTCAAGCATACCGAAAGCTTTAACTCGGTTTAATCGGTTTCGTATTAACGCGTACGTGACGTTTCTTTCTGCCGTTTCAACCCCGTTACTTTTTTCAATTTTCCGTTTATTTGCATACTTGAAAAATGAGAAACAAACGAAACACGTTGAAAACCGCGTTTAACGAGCAACGCAACAAGAAAAAAAAAAGAAAAAAAAAAAGAAAAAAGAAGAAAAAAAGAAAAAAGAAAGAAAAGAGAAGCAACGAAATAAATCGACGCAGCGTATCTGGATCGAAATACAGCGGCTATCGGTTATCGCGCTGATATCTCGTGGCAACATCATACGTTAAGATAATATTCCGCAAGGTAAGAAAATTTGAATATAGAATAGCAACGTTGAATTTACTATGCGTGATATCGGCACTAGCATCGAACGAGAACAATCTTCCGAAGACGAAGAACTCTTTCGCAGAATATTTTTTTCGATATTGGAACGGGAATCGAATGCATAATGCATCGGTTGAAAATATTTCATGGCCTCTGTACCACCGATACGTCTTACTGTTACCTAAACGATCGCTCGTCCTTTGAATAAAAAATGGCAAAAGAGGAAGATCAATTTTCACGTTATTCGTTGCATCTGCCGTATCGATTCTAATTAAACGAACGATAGATCAGAGTCGAATTACGTTCTACGAATTACGGACATACGAGATTCCGACGTTGTTTCCAGCGCTACTTTGAAATTCTCCAGCAGAGACGTTCGTCGTCGAAAGATCGCGTCTCGTCAACGTCTCGCTGCGTTAACTTAAGAGCCGCGACAGTTAAATTTTCTTAATGCAGCGTCTACTAGATTTTTGATTCGTTCGTATTAGGAAACGAGTCGCCGGACTTTTCACGGATATTGACTTTCTAACAAAACCAGCCTTCCGATAAAACGTCAACTACACACTAGACGCCAAACCCCTCTCTCTCTCTCTCTCTCTCCCTCCCGTAACCAACCTCTTGTCATTTTTTTTTATTTCGTTCTCGTTACCCGTTCTCTTCTTTCCTCTCTCTCTATCTATCTCTATCTCTATCTATCCATCTCTATCTCTATCTATCTAACCCGCCTTCGCCGTTCTCTCGTTTCTTCCTTAACGTCTCCTATTTTCTTCCCTTTCGTTTCGTTCGCCTTAGATCATTTTCTTTCCTTTATCTTTATTCATGTTCGTTTCTTTTCACGATCCGAGCCTCTGCCACTTCCTCTCACCCTACGAGAACTCTTTGTCATTCTTTTTCCAACGCCCTTTTGTTTCTCCTCGCGTTGCTCCTTTTTACTCAGCTTATCCTTTCGCAGCTTCCTTTCTCTCGAACCTCCTTCTTTTCCGCTCCTCTGCCCGTTCGCCTCTTTGTAGCTTTCGCGTCTGCCTTTCTCCTTCCCTTCGCTTCCGATTATTTTCCTTTGCTCCCCTGTTTCGCTCCCTCTATCAACCGCTCTTTACTCGCTGCGTGTTTCACGCGCGAGCAATTAGCAACTCCGGCGTCGATCAAGCGAACGGCTTTCTTAACGAAATAACCGAATTCGACGGTGAACTCTCGCGAGATACACCGCGTTCGAATTACGCGGCAACAGTTCCGGCAAAGCGTCGATAGAAAGCGTACGATATCGTTTACAGGGATTTCTAGTTATCATATCGACGAAACGGGTCACTTGGCCGTATTCGTGCCGCACCTTGTAGCGGCGAAATTATGTCGTAAACCGTAGACCGAAATTTGGCGGAAACCAACCGGCTGTTCAGCGCCGTGCAACGCATCGTCCATTCTTACGCGAAGCTTTCGCCGGCTATTTCTCACGCATTCGTCTCTCCTCGTTGCTTTTACCATTTTATCGCCTTTATCGCCGTTTGCGTCAATTTTTCTGGCTATAGTTCAGTCGTAGAAACATACGCGCGACAGCCGGGTCAAGAGTTTGAAAGTTCAACCGTTAAATTACTCGGCCCAGAAACTAAGACGCGTCGAACCTTACAAAGAGGAAGGATTAATAAACGTCGGATTATCGAAGCATCGCGCGCAAGTAGGAAATTGAACGCGTCGAATTAAGGTTCAAAATTTCAAGCTAGCGTCGATAGGCGCGCGTTGCGATGGTTTTACGTAGTCGAACGTAGTATGCGAGTTCCACGACTCGTCAAATTCGTGCTTAAGCAAGGAAGCTGTACGAAAGCCAATCGAATCGACAACTTACGACGATACGTATCGTCCGCTCGCGTAATTCGATCGCTTAACCTTTCGAAAGAGCTCGCCGACGAAAATTTGAAAATGGCAATGCGAGAACAGAGATTCTGTCGTCGGTGTTTGGGTTTCGAAGACTGGCGATGCCGAGAAATCGGATTTTACGCGACTCGTTCGTCGCTCGACGTCGTCCAACGGGAGTCGATTTCTGGAGACGGAGCGGCAGCCGTGATCGCCGAAACGCGGCACGCTCTCGCTCGAGTAGCCCCTGCATCGTGGTTAAGATTTAAACAAAGTTCCGTAACAACGAAATAACGAAATTACCATCTTCCGTAAATCGGCCGTAGCTCGAGCGCCTTTCGACCATCGGAGCGCTATATAAAATCTCGACGCTTCCCTTGCAGATAATGCGCGAGCGAATATATTAGATTTTGCTGAACAGGTGTTTTATATGGGAAACTTTCCTTCCGGATGTGTAAGATTTATTTCGTCCAAGGAGAAGGGAAAGGCAGGTACCGATGAGAAATAACAAGTTTATGAACTCGCAGGAATTTTTTACCACGGTTATACCGCCATCAATTTCTCGGCGTAGACGCAATAAGTACGCTCTAAAATACTCAGCTGCGTCGCTATCATCTGTCCACACATTACGTACACGCGAATACGTTTCGTAGGTCGATACATGGTATTTTCTCTCTTCTTTTTTATCTTTTTCTTCGTCTTCTCGCGCTAAGTCGACTCGGCTTATATTTTTATATATTTTCATAAAGCAAGTTCCGTTCAGCCATCCGGTAGCTTTAAGCTCGTGCCACGTAGTTGCCGAGCATCTGTTTCACTCCAAACCGATCCTGCGTAGCAGCGCTCGTTCCTCGACGCATAGTTCTTGCTCCAGAGATTCGGCGTTAACTTGCAACGTAATGTGTCGTTTCCTTTCCTTTTCTTTTTTTTTTGTCTTTTTTTTCGCTGCAACTTCCAAGAAAATTATATCGATCAATTCTGGGAATGGTCGCGCTTTCCGGCGAGGTAATTAATTCTCAGCGAGAAAACAACGAATTAACGTAAATGCGCAGTTGCAGTCGCGAGGTCGCAACTATCGATGCGTATATTAGGTGGCGCGTTTGCTCGCACAGCGGACGCCAATTTCCTTTCGACGGATACGATAACGAGAAAATGCCATTTAAGAGGTAATTGCACCGATTTCGTGCCAGGATTATCCGAGGTGCGCTCCCTGGCTGTCGTTAACCGGTAGGAGTGTAATTAATCGCGTCAAAGACATTTTAGAAAGCCTCGCTCCGCTAGAAATTTTCCTGCTGTGCCGCGCCGCGCCGATCGCAATCGAACTTTTTAATGAAATGTGTTTCAAATTCCTGACAGTCAAACCGGTATACGACGGGAGAAGAGCCTGATCCGAGGTTCGCGCAGCTAATGCTATCGTCTTTCGATCGAGGATACGCGATAATACGCGTAACAATAGGAAAAAGCAAAGACGACGGCGACGACACGAACGACGAACGTACAAATCGATTTATCTACGTTTTCGTTCCGCCTCGACGTTTCGTTTTGTTTCTCCTTTTTTCTTTTTTCTTTTTTCTTTTTTTTTTTTATCAACAGCCTATCCTATAAATAATAAATACACATGACCGTTACACGACGTATAATAGTTTGATATAGCGTTTTCGATGTAAAGCTGCAGCGGTCGATCTATTTTTGACTAACTTCACCAACAACGTCGGTCGTGGATTTTATCGACGATTCATTTTTCATACGAAACGTTAATGACAAAAGTTGTCGAGCACCGATCGATTTTATACCTGTTAATGGCAAAAATTCGACGGCTAAAAGGAACAAAACCGATAACGCTTGGATAATCTTCGGCCTCCGACCAACTTGCCGATCGGTTTTTTCCGACAAGCGTAATGGTTACGTATTTATGCCGACTTTTACGTTACCACGATAATATTGCTGCTTTCAGAAAATTTGCGCTATTCGCGCGGCGATATTAAAATTCACGAGCGTCCATCGTGATTCGATAATAAATGTATGCATTTCGACGTCTCATGGTGCATTAATAAAGCGAAGTTCGTAGTACAACGATTATTAATTAATTTTGTCATGTTTTACATTTGATCTTCGATAATAACGTCGCATAACGAGCATGTAATTGGTTATTTTTAAATTATTTTGTATTAATTGCTGACGCGGCGTAAATCTTTTAAACTATATGTTATCGATGTATCGACATAATCGCGAAACACGATTATATCGTTTACGTGTGTTATGCGCACATGCGCGTCGCGTGTATTTCCAAATGATCGCAAGTTATTGAAAGCTAAAGCGCGGAACACAAATCGTAGCGAATATCGCGAATTAGAGCGAGTCGTCCGGGGAGCTCGAACGTTGTTTCATTCTCTTCTCTTGGCTGCTAGAGTTCCTCCTCGCGTTGCGTATCGTCGTACAAATTTGCCGATCGACGAGGCAAAGAGAGCCGGAATTTAGCGTTACACTAGTTACTTTTTATTTTCCATCGCGCGCGAGTATATCGATCAATAGGAACGAAATTCGCGTAGTTGGAAAAAAATTTAATCTCCGATATGTTTATTTTATTTCGCTCGTGGACCACTGAAAACATCGATTTCACTGTCGCGCGTAAAAAAGCCGCAATCGTCGAAGGAAACAAGAACGCGAACTTCTATCAACGCGAACTGAATTTTTAATTCTTTCCGTAATCGATTTTGTTCCTTTCGTTGGGAAACGCTTTTTACTTCTTCCCTCGTGGCAAGCGCATAATTTTCTTTCTAAACGATCGCTTTTCGTATTCCGCAACGGAACTCGCTAAACATCTCGCGTACGCTCGTCGCAGTCCTAGTAAATTTTAAACGAATATTTAGCGAAGATGATGGCGACACACCGATATACACGCGTATTTGAACGCGCGCGATCTATCTACGTGTACGTGGCGCAAATATATCGATAATTGCGTTATTAAATTGCACGCAGGCGATACGGATAACGCGTTTGCTACGTCTGGAGAAATACGTTACAACGGCGTCGATCGTTATCTCGTAATTAGTAGAATGTTCGATAGAAAATCTTGCCGCGGTTGCGTTTATCGCGCTAATCGATGTTTACAGCGTTACAATCACGACACGCGGCATATTGCCAAGAACGCTGACCCCGTGTGCCAGCCATCACGAAACTCCTTCCCAGAGAAAATAACGACTGACGCGTAATTGGAAGTGCAACACGAATACACTCCAGACGAGTGCTAATAATTGTTCTGTACTTGGCACGTGACAAGATTCACGCCGTTACCTAAATTTCGCAGCAAGCGACTCGAGCGTGCTAGCGCCCGATATTCCGATTAAACTTTTTCCAACAGGTTTCCAGCGAGAACGAACTATTTGTTCAAGTATTTAGCGTACAACTTTGAGGAAGCAAACTTTCGGTCGAATTAATTAAAAAAAAAAAAAAAAAAAAAAAAAAAAAAAAAAAAAAAAAAAAAAAAAAAAAAAAAAGACACTGTACGATGCAATACACGCGTATATCGGTTAATTTTTGTAGTCGGCGCGGCGCAACAAAATTTATTAAGCGCGTCGCAAAGGCGAATATAAATCTTAAAACGTACGATTGGCGTAAATTGGCAATATCGTACGTAGTACGTAACGTATAGTGCTAATCAAGCGTAATGATCGGGTGCAGGAACAAAGGACAATTCACACAAAACAAACGTTGATTAATAGAGACCGGTAATGGAGTCGGTATTACGTTGCTTGATCGATCGATCGTTTAACCTGGATTTACGATAGGTCAATTGCTATTGTAAGCAGCGGAATAGTACCTACTCGAAAAGTTCTCTAAAATTAGAAAATACGGCGAGCCTCGTTCGGAGTTCCAGATCGTCCAAGTATTTTCCGTTCAAAGTCGATTAATTGCTCAAAGTACCGAAACGAGAGAGATTTTACGATATAAACAGGCTTACACGTTTTTTTCTTTTTTTTTTTTTTGCCCTGAATTTACTTTTATATTTCCGCTTGCGCAAATTTTTCTACCGTTTTACGGATCGGACGGAGTATCTACGACAACGACCGTAGCTGATCGATTTAGTCTGGATATGGAATAACGACGTCTCGATCGATCGCGATCGCGCGCATCGTCGAATTAACTTTACGCAGTTTTTATCAAACGAAGCACGAGCGACGAGAAGATCGTTTCGAGACGAATTTTCTAACGCGATCCGTATCGCACGTTCCATTGGAAATTTCAGTTCGGCAACGAACTTCCATTGCCGGTTGATGGACGGATTAAAGAATCGATAGGGACGTACGCCAACTTCACGCTTGCTCGAATAATTTTCAAAATGAATAATTCATTCGGCTGTCTAAGAATCGCCTGACGCGTGGAAAATATTTCATTTTAACTGCTGTATGGAATTAATTCGAATAAAACGAACAATCAACAAGTAGATATACACGTAATTACTCCGGTGTCTGACACGTTGCATGGCTATACTACCGAGGCCGTGTACGAACAATTTGGAATTCACTCGTCGCAACGAGAACCGTATGCAGGTTCTGTTGTGATATTTACGACCGACCTTATTAAACGAATAGACGAATATTACCGATCTTCGTCCTTCGTCTCATCGTTCTCTCGTCGTACACCGTCGAATACGCGTAATAAGAAACGAAATTACGGACGTGTTCGAGGAGTACCTTTAACGAAGGTCGGAAATTATAATCTTTCCCGAAAGCCAATTACGCGGCAACTCGATAAGAGTAAGTAGACAACGTTCCTAAGTATAGCGCCTCGTAATTCAGCAACGGTCGAATAAAAGCGTCGTTGCATTAATGCCCTTCGTATTTCTCTCGAGTTTAAGACGAGTTTTACGCACATTTCGAAATATTTGCCGTTTGTCTCGTACACTTTTACGAATATCTCCGAGTTTCTATCCTCGTAACGGATTACGTACACAGCGATCGAGTTGACCCGGCCAAGCTATTTTTTCTTGAAACATACGCGCACGTGAACTACGGAGGAGAGGTAAGAGGTGTACGCTAGGTCGATGTCGCTCGCACGAACATTAACGCGTAACTAACAACTTTCCAACTTGGAAATTTATTCAGGAAACATTCGCGAGTGCCGTTTCCTGTAATTTGTTAATAGATTTCGCGAGAAACTTGGCGTTAATTCGATTCCCGGACGAATCGTGTCGCGAATTCCCCGTTGAAGAATCGTCTGACGTATATTATGCGCATCGGCCATGTTTTCCGTTGCGTCTGCTAACAGGCTCGCCGATTAAACGTCTCAAACTCGATTGACTTCCAGAGTCCTAACTTACCGTCGTTCGTCTTCCATTCGGTCGGTCAAAATTCCGGAAATCGCAACTTCCGAACGGATACCTCGCTGACGTTCGCGCGTTACCGTTTACACCGTTTACAAACTGTAAGTCCGTGTCTCGCGCCATCCGCTACGCGGTGATATAAACTTTCGAATTCGACGGAACAGAGTGGTGCGTTCGGAAACGTTAAAAAACTGCGAGCCTCGCGTTTCGACGATGCCGTATCAGCGGTGGCAGCGTTATGAAAAACACCTTTACGCGTCCCCTGTGGCGTATACATCGAATTTCACAGTCCGTATCTCGATAGCGAGTTTCCATGGTTTTGAAAGGGTGCGCGTATCGGCTACGGGAATATGCGATAAAGGACGGAGGCGTCCGTTTAAAAATTATAGCGTCGCCTTTGCGCAACGTTTCAAGATCGTCGCAGGGCCAAACAGAGAACGCTTTTGTCCGAAACGTTTTCTCGCGTCCGTGTTTTTCCAGATATTTCGAGCGGCTCGAGGTAAATCGGACGCGCGCCGCGTATCGAGTGGATTTCTGAAATAATTTCGAGCGGGATGCGATTCACCGGGAAGATTTCTCGCGGGGCAACATGCGCGGGAACAAAGTTATCGGCGTATCGCCGCGCTAGTTTCTCGTCACGCGATGGACTAATTATCGGCGCGCGGCATTCCTCGGTGAAACGAGACGCTGACAATAAGCTGTCGAGTACGATGACACCTCGAGTCTCGAGCGTTCCGAAACGGCGCGGCGTAACGCGAGAGACAGAGACGGAGAGAGACAGAGAGAGATAGAGAGAGGGGGGGAGGGAAAGGCGGCTCGTCTTCCTCGCCGTTGTCATCTTCTTTCGCTTCTTCCTCTTTGCCCGCTTTGCGGCGAGGTACTATGGCCTTAAATCATAACTACGTGTACCACGTAGGTTAGAGTGGCGCAAGAAATGAAGACAAATGCCCAGCAGCGAGTGTTGTGAAGAGGAAACGCGATAGCTGCTGTCTCCGGACGCAGACGTTGCGTTGCGTGCAGAAGCCAACTGCGCTGGCCGTGGCCAGACACGACGGAACTTGCACGGCCCAACTTTCGACGAAGTTTCGACGACAGTTTCTTTCCCCCGGTCCGCGTTGATGAAAATTTGAACGAAACTTACTTCCGCGTACGATTTTACGAAAAGTCTGCGAACGTTTAAAGACGAAAACACGCGGCCGCTTGACGAGCCCAGCCTCGTCTCTCTGCTTATCGCCGCGAACTACGGATCGTCTTTTCTTAGCGCAGTTTCTTTCTACCGATGCGCACCTCCGGTTCGTTTAACACGGCCGTGATTACTTTAACCAAGTGAAATTGTTGAGCGAATCGCTATTAATACGAGATGTTTCGTTCCGATAGTAGATAAACGACACCGATAGGGGCGTTTCGACATAAAATTCGGTAAAAATGAAGAAAGAAAGAAAGAAAAAGAAGATACGAGGTAAGAAACGAAGGCGACAACGCCGAGATATTTCACGAGCGAAGCGCTTGTTGTATATGCGAATCGTATGTACACCGCGAAGGAGACGCTTGTCCAGATAAAAGTAGTTTCAACGACGAAAACGAAACAAAGGGGAACAGCGTCTGGTCGAAAAGCACGGGCATGAAAGCGCGCGAATAGAAATACACCGAACGGAATTTTAAGCGACTCGCCATTCGTCGACGAAAAAGACGTTGATGATGAACTTATCGGCGAGTGGTTGCGCGCTTCCTCGACAACGACTATCTCGGATGAAATTGACGATCAGGGGAAAAAGACGTTTCGAGGCTTGTCAGTGGCACGCGATCGCGCAATCTCTCGCATCCCTTTAATCACCTTAATGCACGAGTTATTACTGCGAATCAAATTTATCAGAACAGCAGAGAGTAGCGTATTATGAACAGTAACGCGTTACACGAGTGTCGGGCAACGAGAAGCCGGTAGGAAATCTGCTGCTCTATATAAAGCGAAAGCAAATAAACGTAAATCGCGTGTGTTCGGGGTTGATATATGGGCTAACGTTGTCACGTGTTCCACTGTGTACAGAATCTTCCGCGGAATTACGGATTTAACGTTCTGCTTTCTCGTTACCGTGCCGTGTCGTAATCCCGTCAGAATACAACCGTCCGCTCTAATGACTAATGACGATCGAACAGCAGGCGCGTTTACTTTTCCCACGTTTAAGGCGTTGACACCGCGAGTCGATCATCGCGTACGACTCTTTTCGCCGCGCGAAGTCGCGAATTTCCTGTTCTCGGCCGACAAACGTTTCTCCCGTTCCATCTTTTCATTTCCAACCATCGTATCTCGTTTAGCGAGTTCCGTGTCGTTGGATACGTATCGATGTATCGTACAAAGCGCTGCTCTCGTCGAGCAACTGCTAGATCGATGCGTTTCTAAGTAGGCTTACCAGATGGAACGGTGATATCTCGCAGTAGTAGTAGAAAATTAAATGTACGCCTTTAACCCTCGGTCGTCGTTACGAGTTCCTTACGAGTTCCAGCCAACCGTAGTTTCGCTTTCGAGAGAAATATCTCGGAGACGCAGCTCGTCGCGCAACCGCGCGTTCCATCTACCATTAATTCGAACACGATCAGACTGCTAATAATCTCGTCAGTTGGTGTCCGTTCGTGTAATTCCCTAAAGTTAGCAACGGGCCACGCCGACCAAAGCGCGACGAAAGCGTACCTTCTTGTTCTACTTGTTACGCTTGCGTGCGTACTCTTGTGCACCGACTGCGGGGGAACCGCTCTTCTTCGATACGTGGAACGAACGTCGTATCGAACGCCGAAACCCGTTTCTTCCCTTGGAGTATCGTCTCCTCGAAACGCGCGATGCGACAAAATTAAATCGTTTCTTCGCAGAAACGTCTATGTTCGAAACTCGCGGTTAAAAGAGGATGCCTGTTTGAAAAGTGGCGTCGCTTCGTCCGTTAATCCTGTTTTATGAGAACATATTCTAGGACGTGGAAACTATGTATCGCCAGATTTCGTCGATTCGGCGTCGTTGCCGTTTCTCGCACAGCGGCTGCTTGAAAGCCGAGCAGCGTCTGGGCGATGGAGCGTGGCAACGGAGAGTCAAAAACGGAACGACTAACTCGACGGAAACGCGAAACTCGGAAAATCCCTAAAGAAATTTAGAGATGGATGTGCAACGGGTGCCATCGACGAAACGTTGGAAACAAAGTCCGACTGCGTCCGCGATCCGTTGAAACGGACTAATGGTCCGTATGGTGTAATCGACAGTTTAGATGTATCGTTGTTAAATAATCGAGATTAGCCGCATAATTCTGGAAGGAAGGTGCTCGGTCATTGATATATCGAGGCAGAATGGAGCTGGCCAACGATCGCGGCAATGGTTGTTTGCTTTTAGCAGCTACTACGTCGATAGCTTCGCTCGGAGAGATTTCCTGCGATAGGAGTTGAACGTTCTCGTGAAAGCAGGAAGAAGCAACTAGAGGAAAGCTGGCTCGCGAATTTTTGCACGAGGTAATAGAAAGGTAATGGGAATGCTTCTCCTCGAGTGTTAGAACGATATCGGTTCGGGGTTAGGAAGGGAAACGTCAATGACCATCAGTTTCCGTTTTATTTTCTGGATCCTAGAGGAAGAACTTTCCCGGTTCCGTAAGCCGCGCGAATAAAGGACACGTTCTCCTCGTCGAACGCGCTTAAACACGCGATTCGGTAACCGAGTTATTTGTTTGTTTGCTTTTTATTACGTTCCGAAATTTAATCTAAACAGAATGAAAATTCCACCTTTATACTCGGCTTTGGGTTAACTTTAATCACGGTTAAGCTTTCCTATTCGATCGGAAGAACGTCCGGATGCTCGCGTTTATACTATCCTTCGCGATATACTTTATCGTCCCAGGGAGAACGCGTTACGCAACGAATTAAGCGAATAGGAAAATCCCAAGGAAATAGACAGAACCACCGCAAGGTACGAAATGGCGCGCGTAACAACGTTTTCACTCGTACAGGCAACCGTACGCGAAACCGGGTTAACTTCGCCGCGAGATTCTTCGCTGCGTTTCGAGTCACTCTCCGCGGAAAGTAAAATCGTCGGTCGGAATAAGGTGATTCTTCGTCGCGATATCGCCAGACCGCGTACAGCGCGAACCGTTGCAAACAACGAATTACGCGCTTTCCATTCGGAAAATTTATCCGATTCGCCGTATGCTCCGGATATTACAGCATCCGATTGTCTCGTCTTTTCCGTGCGTCGCGACGCTTTCCACGCGGCAACGCTTCCCGCTATCGGCTCGATAACACACGGTACGTTAAAGGACGTTCGAGGAAAAAGCCGAAGATGCGTCGTGGCGACGACGCGAAGATAAATTTTGCCGGAGATTCGTAAGAAAAGAGGAAGGAAGAGAGTATCGTTTACGATGACGCGGACGGGAACGTACAAATTGCCACGGGTACTCAACAAACCGCAATTATTTTGTAATTGACTGCTCGCAAACTAGAAGCGACGGATTTCCGCGGTACCTTGTAATCGACTGTGTAAATATAGCTGTCAGTTTCCCCAAACACATATAATTTAGATGGTTCTTCGAACTCGGTGTAATAAACGGCGATACACGTACGCAAGACGCCGAGCATCGAGTATTTAACGAGACGATACTCGATCCGCGCTGTGAACAGAGGCTGGCTGTGCTTTGTCGCGAGACTCGAAGGTACCTTTCAAATATCGACCTAAATAACGGCGAAATAATCGGTACGCGATCGCCCTTTACGTATCTCGGAATTTTGTTTAAATTCCTATTTTCCTACTTGAACATCGTTCCAAAGAAACGATCCACGCTATCGCAACTTACGTTGTACGACGGTTAAGCGTCGGCTAGCTTGGCCAAAAATCATTTTTAAATCGGCCGCTGCTCGGACCAAAGAGATGGAAATTCGCTCGTTGTCGGTCGACGGTCCGCGTAGATCGACGCTTTCTTCTTTTCCGTCCGCGTGTTTTCCTAATTGGCCAGACATTTTAACGGTCGTTGTCGCGATGTTTTCGTCGACTTTCCACCGTTGACAAAAAGACGCGCGCCATAAATTTGAAAATACCGAGAAAACAGCACGAGAGGAGAAGAGCGTCACCGTGTTTCAACTCGAACCATGGAACAATCGCGACGAACGGTCGGAGACACGGGAAATCGATGGGCGCGTTTGAATTCGAACCGCTTTCATTATTCAGAGAGGCAGGGCGCGGGCGCGCGCGCGCCCCGGCGCGCGGTCACACGTTGCTTCCTAGCAAACTTACGTGTGAATCGCAGCAAACAATTGGCGTGTGCGAATCCCGCTTTTCCACGCTTTGGCTCCATTTAACGAGAAAGCTAAACCATTCTCGCATATCTATTCCGTGGTTAATCCGTCTTCGAATTTCCAATTTCCAATTTCCAATTTCCAATTTCCCATTTCCAATTTCCAATTTCTCAATGCATCCCTTTGCCATTTGAATTTCCAAAACGCATCTGCGCGCGCGTTAAATTCTTTACGATAGGTTCAACTAACCAACTGACGTGTGTCGCAAATTGACTGTATTTTCTATTTTCTGTTCTCGGATGTTCTACGATCTATGGAATGCGTAAAGTCGTTGCACAGGAAACGTACGTTCGTAACGAGACGCGCTTTAATGAAAGACGAAACGCTCGGGAAATAGATTGCGCCGTAGCTGCTGCGTAAATTCAGAAGAGGAAGAAAGTTGGTGACGAGAAAGGATATACCTACGCTGCTAAGCTTCGGCGTCTTTCAATAGCGATTTCTTTGTCGCGATCGTGATTATAATAGATACAGCTTGTAAATGCGGCTAACGAATACGAACGAACGTCCGTAAAAGTCGAATGGTCATGTATCTCGAAAGTAACGAAACCACCGTGTCGTAAATTGAAACACGTTGCCTTTATCACGTGTCGATTCCTTCTTTCTGTGGCATTTCTCTCGTTTGTTTGCACTCGCGTGCTCGCAAAGCGATGTTAACAGCGTTGCGGAAAAAAAAAGCGAAAGACTCGCACAACGCGATTGTACGCGCGGATCTTTCAACGGCGGAGAATCGGGGTCAACGATTTAAAAATTGCCGCAAAAATTTCATTGAATTCGTAGTCGAGCCGCTACCAAGTACGCGTTTACTTACCACTGAAAAATTTTCTCGTACGCTTTTCGTTTCCGCGTTTCGTAACGTTCGTTTCTACGATCGTTCGCGACTACGAGGAAATAAAACGTTGTGAAACGCGAACGAAAGGTTACCAGGCGTCGTAAGATGAAACAGGCGGCAAAGGTAAAGCGAAAATCGATCGACGTTGCTTGATTATAAATTTCGAGGGAATATTGAAAAAAGTATATACACGAGCCGCGTGTAGTTGCTCGTTTAACGAGCGATAACCGTATTTTTTAAACCGGTAATACTTTCGTCCAGCATATCTTTCTAACAAATCGCGAATGCGCGTAATATCCTTTATAGATTCTTATACCATATACACGCGTAAAACGTAAATGCTCGACAACTGGGAATACGCGCTGGCAAGAAAATATGGAGACGCGTTATTCCGGGTTCGGGGACTGGCGAACATCGAGCGTGTCACGAAACAACCGCGAGTTAAAGAATTCCGCCGTACGTTTCGAGAAGGATTTGCAGTTGCGTACGTAGCGAGGAAAAGACTTTGCCACGTGCCTCGAGAAGGATTTCGCGGAATCAACCGGTGTTGCGTCCTACGAATCTATTCGGCATGGCTGCTCTGCCGACTGCCTCGCTGTAGAACGTTACGTCATTTACCTACCAATATCCTAGGACCACGATATTATAAATTCGATAAAAACGATTCGTACGACGAGCGCATGCTCGTTCATCGCGCGTATCACGCGTGAAACCGGTCTCAGCGAAGAACCAATATTTAGCCGGTGTTTGGAATTTTACGGCGCAAACAAGGAACGAGTGACCACCGGAGCTCGACGCTGTAACGTTTGGAAAGTTTCGCTTGGGCGATAAACTAGCGGCGAGTTATTAATCCGGTGGCGGTAGGCAGAGTGGCGCGGAAGCAATGTCTCTTACTTTGCACTTACTTTACACCCCGTTAATGCACCTGCGGACGAAGAAACGAACGTCCGCGCCGCCGAAAGAAAACAAAAGAAATCAGGCTGCAGAGCCGCAGTTCGCATGGAAGATTCATACATTTCGTGCCGGTATAACCGAACGCTTTTCCGCTCCACCGGATTTCCTCCGGTCCCTCGCCTTCTTTTCTTTCTCTTTCGCTCGCTCCTTCTTTTCCTCTTTTCCGCTGCTCTCGATCGATAAGAGGTTCGGTTTATCGCGGGATACGCGGCTACTCGTATTCAACAGCTGCCGTACAGAACACCGGGTCGTAAATAATAGCCCCATTGAAAACAAGTCGGATTATCTCGATATGCTGGGCGGAAAGGATTGATAATTATAAAACGAGCGACGTTAATCGACAACGTTAACGGCGTTAAGAGGATACCAGCTGCTGGATATTTTGCATCGCCGACGCCACGATATCGCTGAGATTTTTGTCACGTCTCTCCTCCCCTTTCCCCCTTTCCATTTCAACCTACTACCTCCGCGTAATTTCTAGACGGAACAACGTTCAACGCTTGAAAATTCACGAATGGACCTAGCTCCGGATGCAAGAAGCAAGAGACGAGTCAAATTAGGGATAAATCGATCGCCAGAGATCCTAAGAAACGTACATTTTACAAAGATCTACCGTTTCGTAATTATACGACGAAACGGCTCTTTTCCGTCGCTATTTCTAAGACGTACTGCCGGTTTGCCCTCACCGGCGAAAAGGAACGACCCTGCTGCGGAAATGCACGGCACTGCACGGTTCTCGTTGCCACGTCGCGTCATCGATGAGACAAACTACCGCTTCGTCGTCCTTTGTACACAGATACGTACGCGCGTACCTGTACGTTTTATACGGCGTGGCACGTCGCGTATCATTTCCAGACGTATTTTATCCTTATTGTATCCTTGTATTAGACATACTTTATCCTTGCAGAGAACAGCTTATCGGGGAACTTTGGATTAGTAAGCGCTAGAAAACTGACGGTATGGAAATACGGACGATTCTCGATAAGGACTTTTATCGGTACGAACGAAACTCTGGTAAATCATAAATTTAAGTAATCCGAGTTCCGCTTGCTTTCGTCGTGATATTTAGCCGATGGATTTGTTCTTGCACGATGGAGAAAGTAATTTGCTACCGAGATGCGGAAAAGTTGCGCTGCTCGAAACGATTTTACCGTGCCTTCGTTAATGCGAGACGGAAGTTGGTTGAGTTTGTTTTAAAGTTCCGCGCACATCTAACGAAGAAATACCGGGAATGTACTCGAACGTAAGAGAAGCAAGCAACAAATTTCAACTAAAACAGGTGTTTATCGACGTTTATTACGTTTTACGTTTCGCGTCATCAAGATCATCGCGCAACTGTCAGAGGTGGTGTCGGCTGATCGTTCTCGTTCGTTACACGTTACGTCGTTTTTAGATACCGTCGATAGCTATTCGACAAACTGCCGCTGGAAAATCACTTTCTATGTGAAAATCTCTCTCTCTCTCTCTCTCTCTCTCTCTCTCTCTTTCTATCTATCTATCTATCTCTGCGTCCTATTTCGAGACAGCGCAGCGACGTTATAAATACCTAGCGCGATAATTCACGGACACTTTCCTCCGCAACAACAAAATCGCCAACGTTTTCGGATCCCTGTCGAGATTCAATTGTGAGGCCAGGCCACGAGGAGGAAGTCACGTCGCTCGTTATACTTCCGAGCACGAACTCCGTGTCCGATGCAATTTTATCGCGTGAAATGAAAATTGATAATTTCTCGCGTGATAATTAAACGTCGCGTCGTAACGAAGGAAAGTCTCGGTCATTAATACGAAACAACTGCCTCCAATTACATATCCCTATCGCGACCGATCGTGCGCAGCCACGCGGCCACCTCGTGTCACCGTATTCGCTGCGTGGCTGGCGTCCACTCCTTAAATCGATCAGTGCCTCCGAAAACCGTTTCGCTCGAAAGCTGAAAAGATTTCGTCGATTCGATCGCGCGAAAATTTGTCTCGAGAAAATTGCCGGATACGTCTCTGCGAGCTAAACGTCGACCGTTATTTTATTAATCCTCCGTACCTTCGTATCATTTCAGCGCCGTTCCTCCGAAATCTTGTTACGCGAGAGATTCGCGACCGTACGAGTATCTATTTACTTCAAATACCGCCATAACGCGACGTCGCTCGAATTATAAAACGATAAGCGTCGAAATATTTACACGGTCTATGGGCAAAGTCGGTTAACTGCAGCGGTAACTACGGTCGTACACGTGTACTCTGTTGACTTCCGACCAGTGCAGTGCTTCTGTCGTTAAGCGGTGGACAAACTTAGTCGCAGTGTCGTTTCAGTTTCCTAACAATTCCTACTACTCTTGCTGCAACAGCTTTATCAATTTCGCACCTATATATATATATATATATATATATATATATATATATATATATATATATACATTATATTATATAATACATTATATGTATATAAATGTATATATATATAATGGACAGACGTATCGCGCGATATGAAAAGACTCTAAAGATTGTAAACTCGCAGATGGTCGAGCGGAAAGTCTGGGGACAGTCGAAAGGTATTCGATCGCCTAAATGAGAATTATCGTTTCGTGCCGAGAACGACGTTGACATCGTTGTTGGCATTGTCCGACGCGGAAGGAAAAACGCAAGGGGCGTTTAAAACGCTTCGATTTCTCGCCGATAAGGTTATAGATAACGGGAAAGGCTCGGCAGGAAGAAAGGAGGGAGAGATGGACTCCGCGAACGAGACGATTTTGGTATTCTCGCTTCTGTCGCGTCCGTTGTAATTCTCGCGCTCGGAAAAGTCGAGAGGATAAATTAATGGTCGTGGCACGTCCCGGGAATAAAAATAACAAGAGTAGAAGAGGTTAGAGGAAAAAGTTGGCGGCAGCTTTGTCCATTAAGTCGTTACCCAGCACCCTGCAAGAATACTTGGCCCTCTACCCCCGTGACCCACTCTTCCAAGTCGTTGACAAGTTTCGGCGATTTCTCCGCTCGTCTATCCCCGTATATGCCGCTTTCAAAGGTGTTTTGTATATAACAATTATCTCGTTTAAGGGCCGTCGCGTTGCGCGCAAACTACGAGCGGCGGAGAGACAAACGATGTCTTAAATTTAACGAGCAAGACAGGTCTGTTTATTATCGCTGGCAGGGATCTTCGAGTTTCCAACTATCGCTGTCACTTTGTTTGCATAATTACCCGCTACTCGAAAGGCGTTCCCCCTCCTCCCCTTTAGTCCCATCGATGCGTTCCGTAGGAATCTCTAATCTTTTCGGTGTTTGCAATGTTGCGCCGGCAATCTCCGGTGGTTAATTGCGTTTCGTTTCGAGAGAAAACGTTGATTATTTTATAAGACTAATTAAGAATCGAGTTGCGAGAGAGGAAATTCGCAGATAATAAGCACAACCGCGCGGAACGACGCTTTCGACGATAACAAATGAAAATGCATTGTGCCTGATAATGGCTGGAACAGTAACAATAACGACTGTAACAGGGTCTAAAGTCTAGAGAGTCGCTCCACGACGACGACGACGACGACGACGACGACGACGACGACGACGACGAGTTTCGCGCGAAGAAAAATAAGAAACTTCGTATTCGTTTCGCTCGCTGTTTGGCCAACGTCGCTCGGCATGCGACGTAGGTAATATACGAGAAAAAACGTCGAAGCTTATTTTCAACGCGTTCCAACTCGTTTCTTGGTAAATAATATATCACGCGTCGAAAATCTGCCTCGCCCTTTCTCAAACGGATCTACGCCCACTTCTCGTTAACGTCGGCCTTTTATTTTTCTACATATAAATCGATTTAATCCGAATAAATCCGCGTAAATCCGTTTCCACTCGACACCTTACTTTTATTTTCGCCTCCGAAAGAATTCGAAAGAGTTCGTTCGTGGGAGCGTCGCGTACGCGTACACGCATACGTAATACGTACAGATACGGAAAGCCGAGATCGTGAAACTTTTTCGCTGCACGCTCGGTCACGCTCGTTGACGCGTTGTAATTAAAGATATACGTTGCCGCACGGACCATTACCTCGCGAAAGGTATTTCGATCTACGGACGACGATACTTTTTATCCAGGATCGTTGAAAACACGGCTCGATTCGGTTCGTCCATCTTTTCGCGACGTTAACGGAGCTTCGCTGTCGTTATCGCGTATCCAACTGTCGTTGTTTGAGAGAAAGGAAAAAATGAAGGGGAACGAGGAGATGGTTGCGCCGATACGCGACCAACGTACGAAATAATCGACGTCGTTTGTAAAATTTTCGAGACGTTGCAGCGAGAAAGAACGTAATTGCCGAGATACATTTGGCGTTAAAAACTCGTTTCGCGTAAAGCGCGATCGACGATATCAAAAAACGAGCAATGGAATACATTCTTGAAGACCGCGAACCATTTTACGACGCCTTCATTTCCTGACCCACATCAGCGCTAAAGCAGCGACAATGAAGATACGGAGCAAGATAGCATGGTAACGTCAACAGATTTAATGAAATAGATATACTTTGGAAGTTTTCGCGTTTCCAGTTTAAGCTCGCGTCTCGTCTCGTCTCGTCTCGTATTTACGACTCGCGTCGATACCGCAAAAAATATAAAGAAGAATACCGCGCGACATATAAAATTTGGTCGTAACATCAACGTAAAACGTATACAGGCAACCGATAACGAATTCGACATTCGCCGTTTTATCTCGACGGAGATTTCGTTTTTTAATTAAAAATGTTCCTGACACTGGCGCGTTTCTAACGACGTGCTTCGTTCGTCGTCTATTTCTGTCCGTAAATTAGGCATTAAGCGCGATAATCGCAACGTTTTCTCGTTACCTTTCGAAAGTCTCGTCTTTACGCGCGACGGATTTTTAACGTTGAAATTCAACGAGGAACCTGCTGTCCAGGAAATTGTCTTTGTCTCCTATCCTGGTAATTTGCAAAATCCGACGAACAGATGGATAGACTCGTCGTAATCGTAACATACGTTTTACCACTCCTGCGACTAACTACCTTCACGCGTCGGCGTCTTGCGCGTTTATTCGTCTTGCGAACTAAATTTACGATTACGAGATCTGTCTCCTCGGCTGGAACGAACGTTAACGAAACAAGAGGAAACGTTCGTCCCGCCAAGTGCCGTGGTATCGCTGGCGCGACGAAACGGCGTCAACGCGAACGCTGACAAATTCGAAATTCGAAAAGTATAGGATGGAGTCGTCGAGTTTTCGCAATTCGCAACGACGTCAAACGTTGATTCGCCGTGCCGCGCGCTTACGACGATATCGACGCAACTGGCAAAGACGCGATTTTCGAATTATCGCTATGAAAATGTCGCAGGAGCGCTGCTCGTTCGTTCGTAAATCGACCGGTAAAGCGCGGTTATCTCGCCCTTCCTGCATTCTACAAGTGCGTCTTATCGCGAGCTCTGTCCCGATCGGACGAACGGCTCGGCGAAAAATGAAAAAGTAGAAACGAAGAAAAAATACGCTTGGACCTGTTGCACGAGCGTTCGTTCTTCTCGTTCGTAAATTTGATGCGATTACATGGTCGAGAAAAGCGTATCGCGTGCAGTCGCTTTCGTCGCGCGTGCGCCACAATAACACGCGTATTTTCAAAAATACGACAACGCGGACGCTTGCTCGGCCGAGGAGGAGAAGGTTTCCTCGGCCCGGAAGAGAGAAAATCCTACGAATTTCCTGTCTAATCGCGGACATTAATTTCCAACGTTGCATAGAATCGGTATGGAACTTAGCCGCGAGTAAAGAACGGCAGACAACGATCCATCGGACGTTAATTGATTTTGGTATGAAATAGGAGCTCGTCGGATGCACGGCCGTCTCGAGGAAAATCCAGCGACTCATTGGCTATGCGAAACGCCGTCGACAAGAAAGAGCCGAAAGCGATCGCGCGAGTTGGCCGTTTCTCGTTAGAGGGAAACTGTCAGATTCTGGAAAAACGATCGGTGCGCGGCATGGGAAAGCGCAGTAGCGACGACGACAGGATCGATGTACGTACACAGAGCCGGCAGGCTTCGATGGAAACGGAAGCATAGATAGGCTGCCTCTTTACGGAAATGAAGCAATCGCCGAGAGCCGACGGTCTTATTGCTCTCCTCGACTATCGTAACGCCCAAGTGCCATTGACGCCTTTTCCATCACACGGAATAAGCTGGAACTTCCAACTGGAAATAGAAATTTATGCGGCGAGATAGAGCGGCACTGCCAGCAGGAACTTCCTGATCGGCCAGGAAAAACTCCGCTTCCGGTTTTGCAATGTAATCGCTCAACCCCGTGGCCCGTGCTGCGAGCCTCTGTTCTCGCGAGAAAAACTACCGTTCGCTACCGCGCTCGTGGCAATCGCTTCGCCCCGAGCTGTGTTTTACGTTCGATCGAGTCTCTCCGGAAAGTCTAAAGCGATATTCGTGGAACCGACGGTCGTGCGATTTGACTTTCGTCGATCCCCGCCGAATTTAAAGAAGAAACTCGGATCGATGGCGTTAATCGTATAATCGACCGGGGTAGATTCGATCGACGGAGAACCGATAGAAACGGGAAAACGCAGTGGGAAGATCGAAGCGTCGAAACCCGGCGATCCTTTCGATCCGCGCGCGAAGTAAACGTTCTCTGGAATTCCTAGCGGATCTTGTACGATCGACTCGGCAGTTTGTGCGTTTCGTCTCGAGAATCAACGAATACATACGTGATATAATACAATATAATACGACCTTATCGACCTTCCGCGCCGCTCGTTCACGCCCGACGACGACGGTCGTCGTTTTCGCCAATAATTTCGACTCTCTCGCTCGGCTTCGCGAACGCCGTGCATATCATTTTCCCGCGACGCCGTTAAAAGCGTTCTCGTCGTTTCATCGAGTTCCTTTTTTCGCGGCCAAGTGCGACGGATGTAGACGGCGGAAGGATCGGCGAAGGAGTGGCGCGGGCAGAGAACCACAGAGAACAGGAGAGGGGAACGAATGGTAGAACTTTTCAAGTATTCGAAGCGCTCGCCGCCCCGGGCGGCTTCCTCGCCGATCCGCCACCAGCCCCGAGACTAGGTAAATCTGTCCGCTAAGAAATCTTTCGTCCCATCGCGCTTTTTTCCGGCTGTTCGCGAAATTCAATCAAGATTCAGTCAGAGTCGGAGAAACCGGAGACTCGAACGAGCCAGCTTTCATCCGGTTCGAGATCTCGCGTGCTAGCTTTCTGGCCGAAAACCATCGTTACCGTCGATACCCTCGACCATGCTGCGGACCTTTCGGCCCAACCTTCGAACGTCCGACCAAGCTGCGACAGCTTCCTCTCTCTCTCTCTCTCTCTCTCTCTCTCTCTCTCTCGGAGCATTCGACAAGCCGATTAAAACTTCTCCTTCTTGTTTCAAGTTATTACCGCCGCGTTCGACTCGGCTCGTCCTTTCTTCGAAGCGGTTCCTTCCGATGCTGCCACTGTTTCGTCAATTTTTCGTATCGCGTCGCACCTGCTTGCGCTCCGACTAACCTTAAGACACGAATATTGTACGCGTTTCCGCGAACGTCTACGTAGAAAATATCCTGAATGCTTTTCGAAGGAAAATCAGGGGAAATTTGATTCGCAGGTATAAACGGGAAACGGGAAACGCGACGCGCAGCACGCGTACCGGTAAAATCCGCTTTAAAGAACAATAGCAGGTAATTTCGCGCGAGACGAATTCCGTTATACGTTTCCATCGGCGTGTATTAATGCGATCGCTAGGCATCCGGTTGCACGGTTAAATTATTTGAATTGCATCGTACGAAAAGCGCGAAACGTTTTAATAAAAGTAAATTTACTCGTTCCGCTGTGATTCAACGCGCGCCGCTGTCTCCCTGCCGTGGAATTAACACGGCATCTTTGCGATCGTTGCTACACTCGGCAAGATTTACTGTACGCGGTATACCGGTCACGTGTCTCCGCAACGTTCTGTACATGCATATGGATAGACATACATACGCGCGTAAGCGATCTGTCGATGCATGTTGTACGTTAACGCGTCCCAACGTTGAATGATCGAGTATCTGCTTATTCGAGGCTGACAGATCACACTCTCGGATACCTTGGTTACACGGCCTACCGTGATAAGATATAAATGTATATCAACGGTGAGATCGACTTGTATAGGTAACGCGCGCTATCCGAAATTTCCAACGCGATACCGATAGATCGTAAGATCGGCGAGCGTAAGAATTGGAAAGTGGCAGCCGGCCAGTGAAATCCAGAATCTGTGAAATCCGTCGTTCGAGATTATATACGCGCGTATATTGGAAATTTGATACGACGACTATTTTAATACCACCGTCGAACCATCCTTCGAAAGTAATATTCATCGTCGGTCAAAAAGTTTAGCTTCGCTGCTTGAGATTTATTCTCGCACACCCGTCGTCCTTCGATTATATTCTTTCGTACCTCTCGACGCTCGCGTTTCAGAATCGACTTTCGTTCATTTTCTATAAATCTCCTTCTCGCGGCATATTAAATTTCACGCAATAAAGCCAACTCCAATATGCGCTTTATGGTATCTGGAATATATTCCCTGATTATAAGCTAACCGCGATACATTGCATCTCCTGTACTCGTCGTACGTCGGACGTAACGTCGTTCCTCCGCGTCGCATAAATCAGATTTTCGTTACACTAGAAAATGCACGATACGAAACGGTCGTGCAACGAGGACGCGCGTCGATATTTTATTTTTTCCAACGAGTCCGGCCACTTTCGCGCGATGCTTTTCGCGCAAAATCCTCCCTCTAACTTTGGTATCTAACTCTAGCTTCGAGCGATAAATAAACGACGAATGAACCGACGATTCGTACGTAACACGAAGGCTAAGGAACACGAGAATAGCTCGTTCTACTTGTCGTTAGGTTCGAGTTTAAGCGTAATGCTTTCTGCAGCTACCCGCTTGTTTCTCCGCTATTCCCGCGCACTATTTATTTATTTATTTAACATCGATCGTTGGGAGGAGTTGTCCAATTGTCGCCCCGTTTCTGAGAGCGCAGCCTCGGCTTTCGTTAAACGACACGAACAACGGCGGCGAATATTCGTTTATCCAACGTATCCGTAAACGTCGTAAATCGCGTTGATTGCGAATGAAAATTCGTGGAAAATCGAGAATTTTAATAACTTTGCCGGAAATCCTGTCGCAACTCGAAACGCTTCTAAACGCGCGAAATTAAAACCTGCCCAAACCGATTACACGGGCTTGTACGTTTGATCGGCCGATTCGTTAAAATCGCCGACTTTTATCGCTAAATAAGAGACAACAAACGGCGATAGAATATCGGAATGTCACGAAATCCTGCTGTTTGGAAATGGTCCAACGCCGTAAGGACAAAAGTAGAGGAGTTATATCCCGGAGAATTCCTGGAAACGATGGCTATGATTTGAAGCTTCCCGCGCCAGTAGTATATTCCCGGGGCTCCACGGTTCTTCGTAATTATCGAAAACGACCTGCTAACGTACGAACGTTAAAGCGAAGCCGGCCTATCGTCCAACAACGCGCCCCGTGGCCGCGATTTCGTCAGCTTCGTTGGATCTCTGATTTGCATTCTAGAAACGTAGAATCAAAGAATCGCGACCACTCGTGACTCTAGTGTTCGCGATCGGCGGCAAGATTTCGTAACGCGCGTGTCTCGTACCCGTCGTATTTTACACGTTCATACACGTAGTACTCCTTGTACGTTTCAACGCGTAATATCCACATAACGTGGCAGATAATCGCGAGTTACGCAGCGATAAAACCCCGCTTTCTTACGTACTTTCTTCGTTAGCGTGGCACGACCGAGAGGAGTTGCAAGTTACGTCTCGACTACGCGAGTCACGCGAATCGTTCGTCCGCGACGTTTTTCGTCGTAAACGATTTCGATTGTCTCTAACGATCTATTTTGATTTCCCTGCTATTACTGCTACCACTATTTTGCATTACAGTCGTAGCCGTCGTCGATTACACGAAATGGAACATTAGTTCCATTAGTCGGAGGAAGCTAGAACGGTTCATCGATCAAGCTCGCAACTTTTTCCCGTACACACGGGGAAAAAAGCACGGAATGATAACCTGTCCGCTGGCGAAGCACTCGCGGAATACAATGATAGAATACAATGATGAATAGCAAAGCTATTAGAGCGGTATGCAGGTGGATGTTGCATAGGTGGTGAGCCCGGGGAGCGGCGAACGCGCGCACCACGGTTTGCCTAAGCTGGAATGGTAGGAAGCAATTAATAACTTTGTTGTGGCAGGCAAGCAGACCTGTAGGCAGACAGGCAGGCAAGCAAGCAAGCAAGCAGGCAGTCAGGCAGTCAGGCAGGCAGGCAGGCAGGCAGGCAGGCAGGCAGGCAGGCAGGCAGGCGAGCAGGCAGGCATGGTAGCTGAAGCTACGTTGCAATAATTACGACGTCACGCCTCCTGCCCAACCTAATTAACTAATGCTACCCTCTCTCGCTTGGCTCTCTCGCCCTATCTGTTTACCCCCTTATTTCGCTGGCTGTACGGAAAGGTCCGCTCGTTGGCCGTGCTTTATTTTTGCCAATTCGCGAGTTTCTTGCACGGTAATAAACGTACACGGCGGACAGCGGTTACCGCGGCCCCCCGTTAACAACGGGAAACTGGGCGATAGCCCGCCGTTGCGCCGTGAATCCGTACAACCCAACCGTGGACCCGTGGAGCGCCGTGCTCCGGGAAACGCAGCCACTGAAACATCAAATCCCAGCGAAAAAGCAGCGCCACTGAATGGAAAAGCATCGCGAAACGGCCAATTGCGGAAACCGAGCCTCGCGAGACGCGCTCGTCCGGTCAAGGTTCGGCCGCGATAATATCGAAACGGTATCGACTACATCCTGGTCGATACTCGCCACGACGAAGAGGCAGGACGTTTCCAGCGGTTCATAGTTTACCGTGTTCACAATTCTTTTTCGCGTCGACGCTTCGAAACGAAAGGTTCGCGAGTGGGTTTCGTCGATTCGTATCGAACGAGACAAGGAACGAAACTCGAGATTACCAAGCGTTGTTGGTAATTGCGACACAGAGCGAAGCCGAGTAAAAAAGAAAAACGACTCTTCGAGTTTACTATCGTCGGCGCGCTAGTTTTTCGACATATTTGCTTCGCCCTGAAAGTATGTATTCAGTTTCCTTTCGCTATGGAAGACTTTGTGGAAAGGCAAACAGTTCACAATTTCCCGTGGCGGAGCAGAGTGAGAAGTTTCTGGCGCGACCCGAGTAGAAAGTGGATAGAGGCGAAGAAGTAAATGTTGATGTTAGAAACGCGATAATCGTGCCCTGTCGAAGGAAAGTAAAATTAGGAACGAACTGAAAACGTTTAATTGTTTAAATTGAATTTCGCGGAAGGCGAGCGAACGCGTATATTTATAAAACGTTCGGCGACAAAATGCCCAGGTAACAGGCGACTAGCGCGATCCGAATAAATTTAAAAGGTATCGTTCGTTTGTATCCTTGGTATCGGCGCGCGGTAAAAACAATCCACGTACTAATCCGTACGAAGCATTCGCTAATTGAAAATGAAACATAAATTTCCTACAGTTGCCAGCGCGACCGACGCTGGGCCAAAACCAACAACAACCTCTTCCACGATATCGTCAAAATGTTGTCCACCTCGAGTGGGGACTCGAGCCTAGCCAAAAGCATCGCTTTGTTCGAAGCTGATATCGTAACCAACGTAGAAAGCTGAAAGAATTGGACGTTCGCGAAACATCGACGACGCGACTTTCGAAGATTTTCCTACCCGTAAGGAATAGAGGCGAGAAATACGGACGAGCGAAAGGAAAACGAAACGTTAGGAGTCGTAAATGGAACGCGATGTTGCTCGAGACTTCGTATTTAAGAGACTCGTTTCGCGCGTATATCGATTTTCAAAGTTTTCCGCTTTCTTTCGCCGCGCGTTCGCTCGCTACGATCTTTTTGCTTATCTCGAGGAAGAAATCGCTGCGAAGACGAAGGAAAAGCTGGATCGCGGGTACATACGTGGGCGTCGACGGTGAAACGACGACGACGACGCCTGCACAAGTCGAGTCTGTCAAGCACACCGCCGATATAAAGACGATTCTAAGCGTTCGCCGGCAAGCGAACCGACGCTATCACCATTAAAGAGTAATTTCCAGCAGCCAGGTAAAAAAGACACGAGACTTTTTGCGACGTTACCGTCAGGTGCTTTACCAGGTAAGTGGATAAAGATGCCACGACGCGGACCAGGACCCACGAGTAGATATCGCAACCCTTCCTTTTTGCGAAACAGCGAACCTTTTCACGGCGAGGTCCGCCGCGCCGCGCCGCCCGGTTGTTCCGCATGGAAATTCCCGCGTTAGCGATACACGCGTCGCAACGTGTAGCGCGCGATCCTTGCGTTGCAATTACTTGAAACTCGACGCGGAGCTCGACGAGAAAAAGAAGAAAAAGAGGAAAAAGAAGAAGAAAGGACACCGAGGATCTTAGATCGTTTTTCCTCTTCTTTTTGTTTTTTTATCTCGTCGCGTTAATTCGTTATCTCGTCGCTGATGATAAAAGCGCCTAAAAACGCCTAAAAGCGCTTAAAAGCGACCGAACCTTCTTACGGCGAAAGCGCGGAGGAACCGGCAACGTTTATTCAAAAGATGTAAATATAACGAACAAAAAAGACACGCGCGAGCAACGCTATTTTACGCGGCTGGAAAATCTCGCGACGCGATTTATCGTTCGAACGAGATGGAATGAAATATAATGGCAAATATGGAACGATTAGAAATACGTATAGAAATATTCTCCGTAAAAGGTGTATTCTACAGAGACGTATCGTTAATTTACGAAACCGTCGGATAACCCACGGAGAAGAGGATGCGCGGAATATATAACGCTGGATCTGCCACGATTCTCGGCCGTTCGACGATGAAACGCGACTTAACGAGAGTGTCCGTAACACAACGAACGAAACATATGTCAGCCTTTTTTGTCATAATATCGAGGCAGTCTGCAATCTGCTACGAGGAGCGGCGGGGAAACGCTCCAATCAACAAAACGACAGCTTCGGTCGGCGTACCCTTCCTCTTTTTCCCCCCTTTTTTTCACCTCCGCATTCCCCCCCCCTCTTCCCTTTTTCTCTTTTCATCGCAACCTGACTTTGCCGTTTCCATCGCGCGCACGATTCTCTCTCGGCCGTTCGCAGGGGAGACACGTTGCAATCGTACGTGACGTCGACGCGATTGCCACTTACTAGTATCCCCGATTGGGTATCATCGTTTGCTCTGCCGACAGTGATCGGCGAACAGAAGCGACTCGTCAGCCGTATAACGACGCAGGAAAATCCAATATTCGCGTGGTGCACGTGCCGTCCCTTCTATGCATCATGAATCCAATTTCGCGCATTTCCGCGACGGATCAAAACCTCTGATCCGTAAGTACGTGCAATTGCGCGTCATCGGCCGGCTTTTCATCCGCTAATTCCGATGAATTATTCGCCGGATCAGTCGCTTCGCCGACTTGACACGTGGAAATCTTATTTTCTCGTCGTCGACGAGACGGAACCGGAGAGCCGGAGAGCCGGAGAGCCGGAGAGCCGGAGAGCCGGAGAGCGGGAGAGTCGGCCAGCCGGGCAACCCCAGGAACCCAAGAATAATTCCTCGTCGTATCCAGGAACGAAACGGAATTCGATATTCAGCGAGCCGCGGCGATGTTACTCGCAGGCGCCGATCTAATTTTCCTCCCCTATCGAGGATGTCCGCCCACGACCAATTTCGAGAAACGTTCGCTCGCGTCTCGGATTATGCTAATTCCCAGCATCCGGCCCGCCCCGAGTACCGATCGCCGCAACTTTCGTTTCGTCTTGCCGCGACCATCGCCCTACCGCTGTCTACCTTATCGCGGAAAATACGTATCGACGCGAACAGGCAGTAGCCAACCAGCAGTACGTACAGTCGGTCGAAATATATATTCAACGACCAGAGAAACGAACGTTTACCGTCGCTATTCGCCATTTCCAAGGTGCCTACGTGCGATTAATTCGCGTTATAGAAGCGCGTTGAACGGCATATTTATTTACACGGGTTCCGGAGAGAGCGTAAATCTAGTTTTCCGTCGCATTAGTACCGTTTACACTGATATTCGGCCGCGGCTGTGTCTTTCTCGCGCCGTAAATCACATTCCGCGCTTCAACGTGCCGCCCTTCGTCTCGCTGCGCCAGCCTGCAGCTCCCGTCGAACGCCGTGACTCGCGTTTTCGCGTAATAACGCGAAGAGAGACCGGTTTACGACGACGGAACCGGGACACAGCGCGTCCCTTTCGCTCCGTCGTTCGTTCGACCAGTTAGCTGTTCTCCGCGAGTATACTCGCCGCGCGTAAGAGGCGCAGTTACGATTGGCCGTATAAATTGCAACGCAGTGTAATCGCTGCGATCGAATTAAAAATTAAAACGGTCGTCTCCTCGCGGCTCGATTCCGTATCGTGACAGCCACGCGTATGCTACTCGGTCGTCGCTTACTTTCTGGCCGCGCGTTTTAGCTACGCGATTTTTCGAAAAGGCGGCAACGGCAAACCGATCGAACGCGGTCACCGTTCCACGATACATCCGCTCGAAATTATTCTTTCGCGTCGCGATCTCGGTAAAAATCACGAGAGATCGAGGCGCGAGTAAGACGTTTCGATACGGTAACGGAGACGCGGAAAACGCGGCGCGTTATATACGCGCGAGCGAAGTCGATGGGGCAGCGACAGCTGCTAGGAATCGTCTGCGGCGATCGCAGCGAGGAGGTCGGTTTGCTGCGAGCGCGACCATCCAAATCCACTTCCTCTTCCTCTCCATTTCCCAGCAGTCCCACAGAAAGTTCGACCAATATGAAATTCGATAACCCCGATCCCTGTCGAGTTAGCCGGCCGGCGTGTCCTCCCCCGTTCCGTCTTGACGAGACCTTTCCTCCGCCTCGCACTTTTGTTTCTTTGCTCGACACGGATGTCTTCTTATTCGACTGTCCGATTCACGCAAAGCGAACGTCACCGTCGCCGAAATCAATTTCGACGAGCAACGTACTCTTTTCTCTGCCAACAAGGTCGACTCTTAAGCGATACTACGCTGTAGCCGAGGCCTGTTGCTTCGAAACGCGCTCTTCTCGTATCGTTTCTCGATTGGTCGAAACTCTTCGGAGCCGACCTATGTACCAATTTACTTTTACGCTGTACCGGCAAGCTTCGTGGATAGGAAGATAGGTTTCGTTTTTCGGGAATATAGCGTGTTACCGGGTAGACTCGGCTGGTAATTAGCGAGGGAAGCACCTGCTGCGCAACTCGCTCGGTGTCGCGATGTCGAACATTAGCCGATCGTCGAGCAAGAATTCGCAAGCTTTCGACGGATGTCGCAAATGCGCGTAACGCCAAGTATCCCTTCGACGATCGTATATTTTCGTGTCCGACTCGTTCTATTTCCGACGTATAAACGTCGTCGACTGGCGATCACTCGCGCGCGAAAATTAGTAACGATCGAAGGAGAAACGATTACGGCGTGCCGCGTGTTCGACCTATTCTAACAACGTTATATCACCGTACGTCAACGTGGACAAAACGTTTATTCGATCAAACGTACTACCGTATATTTTATGGAATCGTATTTCGTATCAACCTGTTCGTTCTGCTGGCAGGATACGATGATCGTTGACAGGGATCTACCCGATTCGATTGGCCGTTGTCGAAGAAACGTAACGCTAAACATGTACGTGGTCACGGTGTTCAGCCACGTTTCATCGTTGTTTGTCGCGAAGGCGGTTACGCGGTACGTCGACGAGTAACGTCGTATCCGAGCGGTTATACTTCCTTCGGGGGAAAAACAATCGGGACTCGCGTTCGGCGTGCTCGTGGAAACCTCGGTAAATTTCTATCGAGATGTACGTACGTAAAAGGACAGAGCGAAGGTCGGCGGACGCGGATCGAAATAAAAGCTGGGCGGCGTTGTTCCAAGGCAAAGCGAGTCGAAACCTTCTCGTCTAGATGCTAAACGGGATAAGGGCGCGCAACTTTTTCACTAAATCGTGCCATCTGCGAGGGAAATTCATCAAAACTTTAAACGCTTAATTTACGAAACGTCGTATTTTCATTTACATTCCAACTACACGATTCGCCTCGCCTCGGCTATCTGGAGCGTAGTGGATGCGCAGTGTTCTGGCTTTCTTTCCGAGTCTTCGCGTTTATGCAAATCAAGTCGGTGAAGCTACAGGAGGGCAGGGTAATACAAATACTCGACGGTCCGAACGAGGTGGAACACGCAAAGTGTTATATGTACGCGCGTGTTCGCGCGCTTCTCGTTCTACGGATTCGACAAATTCTGGCGTGGAGTAATCGCAAGGTGCGGAATTACCCCTCTGTCTTTCGCTCCTTTTTTCTTCTTCTTTTTTGCTCCTTGTTTTTTCGTCGAAACACAGATTGCTCGTTGAACGACGTATCGAGTTACCGGATGGAAGAACACAGCGTCGGATGGTGCCTCGGTTGCCACCGGACAAAAAGTTATCGTAATATCAGGGTGTATCTACCTACGCGCGACGAACCGTGTAGTCGCGGCGAATCGCGATTCTTATCGCGTTCGTGACGAAAAAACGTAAAATAAAATAGCCCGACGATATAAATTAATTTATTCGCGCAAATGTACAGCGTTCGCCGCTTTCACGGGCGAATTACGAAGCGACCGAGTCGCGAGAACGTCGCGTAATATTTTACGAAGCGCATATTTTCGCCGATATCTTGTCATCGAACTTTTCGCGCATCGTACTCGTACGTAGGTTGATTTACCCAACGTGCCATTGGCGGCTTTAAATTATTCGTAAACTATTAGCTGCACGAAGAGACCTGTAAAATCGAATTTACATAATTCCATGGACGATACGCGTCGCAGTATCACGGCTTCTTTTCTTTTCTCGTTTTTTCTTTCTTCTCCTCTTCCCTCTCCTTATCTACGTATCGAATTTTGTTCAGGGGCCACCTGAAAATCTCGGACGAGAATCGCGAGGAGAGAATCGATCCGACTTTTCTCGATCTCGAAATTCTTCCGGCGAACCGAACCAAGCGACGCTACCGGAGTCCATCTAACTCGGATTAGAAAGAGATTGAACTTTGTCCGCGAGAGAGGCGAACGCGCGACGAATTTGATCCGCTTACGTACACGCCGTACGATCGGTCTCTTTACAGAACGCGTTACGCGCCTCTCGATATTTAATCGGAGGAAAGTTAGGTACAACCGAGGATCGTAGATATATTGGAAAATAGATATTCGAGTATTCGTAACAGCGCATCGTCGCGGAATTACTTTACTTAACGTTTGCTAAAGTCCAGATAAATTTTTATTTTAATGCCAGACACGTACATAAATTATCGGGTGTTTTGCATACCGTGGAACGACGTGAAAAGCAACCGTGCTTCTTCTTATTGGAATTTGCCGTTATCTCCGTCTTAATAGCTGCCGGTAGCCCGTTCGAAAGGTAAACGTAATCCCCGCCTGTTCGTTCGACTCCTCGGATATCTCGTTCTCGGTCCCGGTACTTGTTGGCCCGTTTCGATTCCAAGTACTCGAAGAATGCATAAAATATAAAGCGTTGCAACGTGATTCCACGATGGTATCGAGCAGCAGCCAACTAGCCGCATAGCTGGATGGCGAACGAGAGCGTCGTTGAATATCACCGGTGAATTTTATAGTGATTCGAACAACGATGAAAACCGTGCGCGATAGCCGATGAAATATTTATCATCTTCGCGAATCCACCCAACGAACGCGCCTTCTTCGCTTACATTTTCCATCGCTTAAATACCGCTGTTATCCGACAGCATTCGCCTCTTTTATATATATATATATATATATATATATATATATGTTCCATTCGACCATCACATTATACGAAGGTACTGTAATTTTCCCGCTACCGCATCCTTGCTTCGAGTTCGTCGCGCGATCGCTCCTTCTCCAGGCGCCCCTCGCGTCACTTTCGATCGATTTTCAACCGTTCGTCGTATAAGCGGAATTTTAAATCGTTGCGATAATCGCGACGAGTAAAATATATCCGAACGTTTGCAAGCCCGTGTTTCGAGGAGAGCGCGATTTTACGCCTGGCGACCGACCGATTACCGGTCGAACAAATCCGTGCGACGCATACGGGTAAATTTGCTTGGGCCGTGCTCGTGCATTTACTCGAAACAAGTGCGAACGATAAAGCGTATTCTTGCCGTTGTCTATACGTCTCGAGGATCATACGAAAACTCGCGACTTTCCTCGCCATATTTCCAGCGATTCCATCCCGTTGGTCACTCAAGGATACGTTTTTATTATTCCTATAATTCTTCCCACCGTCCTGCTCTCGGTCGTTGGAAGAAAATAAGGAAAGGGCGATACTCCCCACAGATGTGGAAGGATTTCGGACGGATTTATGTTTCGAATCCGAAACATTTTTCTCCTCGCCGCGCCCACGCCCCGACGTTCGTGTCCTATTTTTTCAAGCGCGAATCGTGACACGTTCCAGTCGAGATACCGCGTGGACTGTCCAAGTCACATTCTCTTTTCCCAACTAGGTTATTGTTTCATATGTCCCTTAACGCGCAAATCGATTTCCTCTCTGACAAAAAAAAAAAAAAAAAAAAAAAAAAAAAAAAGAAAAAAAGAGAGAAAAAGAGAGGGACGGTATTCGCACAGTAGCGGAACTCGTTTACCGATTTTATCGGATCGCCGAATCCGAGAAACACGCGTTACCACGCTTACGATCGCTTTGCATCGCGTCGCTGCGAGAGAAACGCGGATCGTAGGTCGAGAGGAACGAAATCCAAAAGTTGAACCAGTCGCGAACGATTGGAAGACGCGGAAGAATCTTGTTCGACGATACCAAGGATATCCCGAGGGTAGCTTGATCGATGGACAGATCGAGAATCGAGGAAACGAGAACAAAGAGGCGGGAAGAAAGCGAAAACGAGTCGAACTGAAAATACGCGTACAGGTAAGAAACAAATGCACGATCGTCGGCGGTGCCTCGAACAGACGGTGGTAAGCTTCGTGTTCCCGAAAAAATGCATTCGCGCGTAACGGGTTATCGTATCAAAGTCGTGCTCTCGTTTCCGCCGCAGAGATTCGTCGAGGCGTAGAACGGATCGAAACGAAACGTAACAAACGCATTGTTATAATCTCGCTTTAATTACATTTTCTACCTGAACGAATAGCCCGGACGTTGCTTTGTTCTCATTCTGTGGCGTTACACTGCAGCGGTTGCGCGTATCCGCGCTCGCGTTGTTAATGCCGCCTGTTTTCACGCGAAACACGGTATTTTTTGGTTACCGCCTAGACAGCCTTATCGTAATTTATTCCGCGGCCCGCTATATTATCGCGGAATCGCTGCTGGATCGACTGGAAAATCGTCGTAGCGCGTCGACTACGTAACCGCGTTAAAATGGATTCGGCGCGGTCATTGGAAAATTTTAATGGAAATGGGACTAAATATCTGTTACGGTCAGGGAGCAGGGATCTCTCCTCTATACGTATTCGATAAACGGACGCGTTAAACCTGTAGTAGCCAATACGAACGAATCTCTGCGATGGTATCGCGTTCAGAAACATTCTCGCCTAATAGGTATCCGAATCGGCGATAAATCGCAAATATCCTCGGATCCACCTACTTGTTTTCTTCGACGTTCTCGAAGAGCGTGCAGCGACTCGTCGTTTCGTGCTTTTATTGCCTGTACCAACCCTCGTGGATAAGGGCAACACGGTAACACGGGTAAGTAACCGGTGGGTACTCTATCGACGCGATCGTACAGCTTTTTTCCACTCAAAGTCTGTATATACTCGGCGTGATCCCACGAGACTCGTCCAATTGCACGAAAATATCTTCGTGAAACCGTTTCTATGGGTCACGGCGCGGAAACGCGTTCGAAATATCCGTCGATCGGCGAATAAAAGCAGCAGATTTATCCTGCGCGTACGTAAGTTTCCATCAATCGCTTTGATTCGCGCGTTCAAACCGTTTCGAAAACCTATTCGAGTTTGAAAGGGTCGGATTCGATCCCTCCGCGAGATCGAAATTCTTTTCGTCCGTTTTTTAATAAGCCGAGCGGCGGATTTCGAGTCCTCTTTCGTCGTTGGCGTCCGAAATCTCGAACGTACGATGCCCCGGCGAAAACGAGGAAACCGTTGGATCGTAGGATCGAATCGTCGCGACTCCGATGACCGAGAGAAACGAATTTCGTTTCGCGGACGGTGTAAATTTGCAGCAGCGAACCGACCCGTCGCGTTCGCGTCACGGTAGTCGATAGACACGCGACTCTATACGCGTCTCTTTTCCTCCGTCGCTGCCGGTTAGCTCGTCGTTGGCCGACGTTGAACGACGTAAAGCGAGGGCCGAACGATCGGCGGTCGTTCGTCATAAGGCGGTCACCGGTGACTAAGAACGACTAAGAGAGCGACAAGGTGGAGGAAGAACGTAAGGAACGATACATCGCCGTACGCGATACGGCTGCAAGCGATCGTCGTTTGTGATGCATCGCTTCCGAGTTTCGATACCGACAAAGGAAGAGGAGGCTGTCTCTCGTTGCCAGAGTAAACGTCCTCGCAATTATTCAGCGCAAGAGCCGCTATAAAGCGGTCGTGGTCGCGTCGATAGGCTCGCGTTTCGATTTGACGCGCTAAATCGTAGGCGAGTCGAGACGCGGCTTGAAATTCGATGAACCGCCGATTTTTCCATCTTTTCTTTTTTTTTCTTTGTGTTTTTTTTTTCTCTTTGGTAAAAGAGAAAAAAACGCGCTTAATCGGAAGGAAGGAAGAAGGAGGAAACCGGAGAAACGGAAGAAACGAAGGCGAAGGCGAAGACGAAAAAGAGACACGGTCTCTCTCGTTATGTGAAATTTCGCAAACGAATGGGGCTATGAATTTTCAAGAGGAGGAAAGCTACTGGACGGAATAAAGCGAATATGTGTCACAGGAGCGGGGTAACCAGTTTCGCCGAACGCTCGATTCGGTTAAAGGGATGTTCCGAATGGATGCTATCGCCGCTAACCTGCCGATGTGGAATGCCGTTTTCTTCGAACGGCCTTTGTTACCAATTTTCCATTATCTCGGCCAACTGATTTAAGAATTCTTTTCGCCGCGTTTCCTAATTTTCGCAGACTCGTCGAGAGGACATACGGAACGAACGGAATAAACGGGCAATTTGTTATCGACGCGGAAATGAAATTTCTCAGACTTTCGAGTCACCTAAAGGGATCCGGTCGTTCGATGATTCGACGCCCCAGTGTTTATCATACACGTATGTATGGTATTGCGATTTATACACGTACGTCGATATCCGAGACACTCCGAGAACGTTCGTTGGACGATACGTTTTCGTTCCGACGATTTCTTTTTCTTTCGTCGGTACGCCTAATTTGTACAACGCTCCCCGCGGATCGCTCGTTTCAAGCTTCTTTGCTCGCTTCCCGCGCGGTATTCATCTCCACGGAATTTACCGAGTTTCGACGAACGCATCGTACAACGGGCGCAAAAGTGTCTCGGCTCTCGAGCGCGATACGTTCGCGCCATAATCGCGCACACGCCGCGATACGCTCGCCCGCCCCTCTTACCCAAACTAAATTATCTCTCGGCGAACAAGTGGAACGGAAAAGCGAAGCCGACGGTAGGAATTTTCGCGTCGCTACCTCTCGACGACGAGTCGATGCATACGTAGCGAGCAAGGCGATATGGTGGTTTCGTGGGAAAAACGAGGAAAGAAAGTTCAACTGCCAAGCACAAGGGTCGATGTCGTTAATATTTTCGTATATATCATGTACGACCGGCACGGCTTTCACCCGCAGCATCCGGCGGTACCCGTATGGCACGCTACCGTATTTTCTATACTGTTTCGGAGAAACTCTTCGATCGCGAACGAGAACGAATACGTTCGGCGGTGAAATTGTTCCACGATGCGATATACACGATATTTATGCTTCTTTAACGCACGTTCCGCGTTGGCGAAACGCCAAATGGAGAAAGACGAGATCTCGTTGCGACCGCGTGATCGGCGATGAAACGCGACTCGCGTCTTCTTTCGCGTTAACCGGTGCAACGCGCGTAACGCGGTCGACGCGAAATTATCGTCCTTAAGAATCGTACGATCGTCGCGAAATAATCCCTTACGGTGGATCCCTCGCGATATCCCGCGTGCGCGATGGCGCCGGTAATTTCTCGAAGAACTCGATGAAATGCGCGGTATCTTATCGAGGGCTGGCTGGCTGGCTACCTCTCCTTATACGCCGGAATTGGCCGCGTGGAATCCGTTTTTCTTCGTGAATCGGTTACTGGCTTTGAGAAAGCGCGCGATCCGGTTAGCCTTTCTTCCTCTGTGGAAGAGAAAGAGACGACGAGGTGGGGAGGGCGAGCGTGCCGACGCAAAAGCAAGGAAATCCATGCCACCGAAAACCGCGAACTGTCCCTCTCAGAAAGCCAATAAAAAGCAACGAACGCGCGCGCCGATCGATATACCGAGCCGAAGCAGGATATACGTCGTCGCGTGGCGATATGTGGCTGCGGACGACGGTGCCGATAGAGACGAGAGGATAAAGGGTGCTTGGATATTGCTTGTCGCGCGATATCGATTCCTCGAGGCCAAAGCGTAGGCGAACGAAACACGATCGGAATTCGAGTCCTCGTCCTTCTTTCGTCGCGGCTGTGCGCCTTAGTCCTCGCGAACAATTCGTTAACAACTAGCCGGTAATCGACGAACGAATATGCTCCTCCGTCGTGTCGCTCGCCGAGCCTCCGTTCCACCGTCGCGCGTTGTCGTCGCGCGCGCGGACTCTCGAGAGATTCGCGTCTAGCGGGCGGAATCCGCGAATCCAGAAGATCTATCGCCGCTCTTCTTACGTCGCCATCCCGGCCAACGATCGAGCAAACGAACGAGCAGATGCTCTTAATAAGAAACGGCGATTAAAATTATCCGCGTGGCGCGCGCTGCTTCCAAGCCCGACAAACTCTAATAATTTAAACTTTTTATGTATCTTTCGCTTCGCTGGTTTGATTTCGGTTTTTACGACCGGGGAAAAGACCAAGATTTTAATTAGAAGGAAGACGAGTTTCGTATTGTCGCTGGCGATCAACCAACCTGGGTCGCTGTCGATCTTCGCGCAGACGCGGAAAAGGGATGTCGACTCTTCCGCGAGATCTCTCAAACGACGATACGCACGTATATACCTTACGCGCCGATAGTTGGAAAAAACGAGTCTCTCCGTCGAGCCGCGATCGTCCCTTGGCTGGAACTGGCGACCGACCTAACTTTGGGACAATATCGACTACGATACGAACGCGCAAAAGCAAGATATAGCTTGTCCGCTTTGACTGTTTGCGCGGCACTTAATCCCGTCGCTGACTACATCTCTAATTAAGAATTAACGAGCGTTCGGAGGAGAGAAACTCGGCCCACTAGACGTAGCCAGCGGAATCTGTTCCTCGGAGAGAAAAAGGAAAAAAGAGGAGCGCGTTGCGCGAGACCGCCGTGTCGGTGTACGACCTACTTCAGAAGGAAGTACGAGAAGTGTTTCCGGAGTGTGGACATCTTTCACCTAGCGGAGATCGAGTAGCAAGATGGAAGATCTTAGCAAGAGTACTATTAACGGGTCTCAAGAAGGCACGCGCAACGGAAAAGGCGACCGAACCTCTCGAGTTTCCCCCGGGTTATCCACTCGACGTTTGCAGAGGCCAGTTCCCCTCGTCTCTTTCAGGCTGCTCCACCTCATTCCGTTTTTCCCGGCCTCTCCTCGCGGCCCCCCTGTCCGCTGTAAATAGACGCAAGCATTTCTATGAGATATCTCCCACTGTGCCCGTGAAAAGATCATGGTACTCATAATGTGACCACCCTCCTTTGAGGAGACGCTGCTCGTGGAACGAGACCACCGTTTCAATGCTCCAGAGTATTCCGCGATGCAAAATTCTCCTCCGCCGTGTCGCTGCTCCGTACCTGTCTTCGCCCTATCTCCCTTTCTCCCTTTCTCCCTTTCTCCCTTTCTCCCTTCCTCGTGGCTGCCACCACCCTGCTTCTCGTCCGAGGTTTAAACGTTGCTCGCTTGGCGAGACGCACGCGCCAGCTCGCCGATTCTCCGCTTTCGCTCGTCCACCGACAAATGCTCTCCACCCGACGAACATTCCGATACTTTGCGACGAGCGTAACGCCGATCAGGGCTACGAGCGAACACCGTGGCGCGTTTCTTCGCCGTAGGTGACACCGAATTAACCCGCGGCCAATCAATTTACGGCGCGCTTTGTACGAATCGTCGTATCGTAAATTCGCTTTACGAATCGTCTTCGTAATACCGTTTTCTCTTCTTCTCGTTCGAACGTTCCAAGCGTCTATCCTCGTACTTTCTACTCTTTGCTCTTCCGTCTTTCTCCGTGTCCTTTGTCAGCGCGTTTACACGGCCATTTCGCGCAGCTGCATTCCGCCCGATAGCCGCTAGATTTTGACGAATGACACGCACGTTTTCCTCTCCCTCTCTCTCTCTCTCTCTCTCTATTCCTCGAGCGCTGTATTCTTTCGCCTGTACTTAGCAGCCGCCGCTAACCACTCTCTCCTCGTTCTGTCGTTTCCGTATATACTGAAATTGTATCGCAAATACACGTTTCTAATTTACCGTATGGCCGAGTTTTCTTCCGGATATTGGTATTTACGATTAAATAAAACGTTTCTGATTACGAGGGCCGAGACCTTTCGTTCGAGAGAGTTCGAGGGCGATCGTTCCCCTTTGCCATATTCGTCGTCCGAAGCACGGCGATAACTTTCCACGCTTATCGCTGCTCGAATATTAGCCGCGTCTGGTTTTGTTCCGATCTACGTATCGCGTAAATACAACCGAGATACGCCGTCTGTGGAGATCCAATCTGCGCAAAAGGATATTGCGCGTCGCTTTCTCCCCGACTCTTTTCCACAAACGTATCGTATCATTTTTGAGACCTAATTATACTTGCAATTTGTCTCGAGCCCAAAATCGCTTTAAATGGATATTTATCGAGCGACTCTTTTTTTGTCGCGTTTGCAAACTTTAACCGGAGTAGCGAGATCCCGATGGTTGGATCAAAGTTGGCTATCGACTCGATTGGAGCAGTGTTGGTCGAAACGAGATAAATACGGTGAACTTTCGTCGTTCAATTTTGTCGCGTTTCCCTATGGCGAGACGAAACGAATTCATTGCGATTAGAAGACGTTGTTTCTCGAAATCTTTGCTCGTGGAAGAGACTGACGGACTACACAGCGCGTAGAGCATAGAGCGCAGAGTACAGGGTATACGGACGACGATACGATATAGCAGCGTACGCTTTGCGAGTTCAAAAGCACCGGCCGTAAGCCTATCGCGTTGATCTGTCGAACCACTAGTTACCGAAATCTCGCTGGGTAAAGGTCGTGTAATCCGTTAAAAGCACCGATAGAGAAGTACGCGCTCCTAACCGGCTGGAGCTTTCAATCTCTGGTACGGTGGCTATAGATGTCAAAGCCAGTTAACCGAAACTCGGTTAAGTCAAAGTCAGTGGCGCCGATCGTACGCCGCCGTAAATAACTGCGCGGTCATTTTCATTTTAGCGCGCACGTATATGCACGCGTACGGTCGTCTCTGCTTTAAGGTCGGAAGGATTGTACGCATTCGCGGAGAAAAGATTGATCGCGAGACAAGCGACGGAAGGATCGCACCTTTCGCGGTTTCGTCGCTAATCCACAAAGATTTCCGACGAACCGCCTCGTTGATCGTTGCGAGTATCTCCTAAGTTGAACGAGTGGCGGATTCCTGGAATTGTACGTGGTAAATTCCTACCGACCACGGCTGTTGCTAGCGTGCCGACCAAGAGTAACATAGCGGTTTACGACGTTGCCTGCAAAGCGCGAGACACAGAGGCTCTCTCGTTAAGCCGAAAATGCCTCGCATAGGATGCAACCAACTTTTCGATAGCGTACGAATTTTGCCCGGTGGTAGAACCGGCAAACGTACGTGGCGACTCGATTTTAAAACGCTCGATCGACTCGATAAATCGATCGATGGGTCCCCCCGTCCTTGCGTCGATCGATAAACGCGCGATTACAGGGGCCAGATACAAGGAAACGTCGCATCTTCTTCGCACGGCTTACCGTTCGACAAACGGTTGCGTCTGGCGCTCGTTTCGCGTCGAGCTATCCCGCCGGCACGAGCATTACGTTTCTTACGGTTCGCGCAAGCAGACGGGACGAAAGGATCGCGTATACGAAGGACAGCGTATCGGAACGATCGATCGGACAACGGATTCAGGAGAAAAGAATGCGAAACGAACGCGTTACATGGCGAGGCTGAGTTAAATTCGGACGTTCGGTACGTCCTAGCTGGGGTACGCTTGGAACATCGCAGCCGTGGCGGCTCGCTCGCGAAGCTTCGGTAAAAAATTCCTTCAGCGTCTAGAGACGAGATCCCTCTTCTCGACTTGCTCGCTCGCCCGGAGCAAGATAAAATTATCCTTTGCTTTTCCGCGTCTCGTTCGTAGCGGTCGGCAAACTTTCTTTCTCCCCGTCCTCTTTCTTCCGAGGGATCCGCCGCTATTAATTACGCAAGCGTACCGTCCCTCGTTCGATACCGGTTTCGCGCTCGCGTTCGATCCGGCTGTCGTCGATCGGCCCGCGCATCCGCGGAACAACCGATTCGAGTCGTTAGGCGAACGATCGTGCAACGGTGCGCGCGACTTCGGTTCGCGGGAAGACGCAACGCGAGTCGCACGAAGCAAATTGCATCGCGCCACTTCGACGAGGCCGACGTTCTCGACCGAGAAATCACTTTCCTCGAAGCATTTCCGCGCGTACGTGTTTACCGCTGTTGCGTAAAAATACATATTTGCGTTACGGTCTCTTTTATAACCATTCGGGCAAAGTGGCTCGCACGTTCCGGCGATTTACGACCACGTTCGTTTTTACCCTCGTGCTGTGTCGTATCTCGTACAACTTTGATGCAAATGCGGTATTACGGAATCTGACCTGGATATTAGCGTTGCCGACGTGGTTCGATCGAACGCAGCCATTCCCAGTGACGCGAACAAGCCTTTGACGTTTACCATCTTTGGTGTCTCAAAAATACCTGTAAATATACTCGTGGAATAATCGACGAAATCAACGTTGCGCGATGTTACCGACGCCGACGTTCAGCGTCCGATATACCGGCGATAAAAAAGCCAATTAAATTCGTTAGTTTGGCCGTGCGTTTCGAGTAAACATCGTCGAAAAGCGTCGCCGCTTTCTTTCTCGTTCGACGCTTTTCGCGTTATCTAAATATTCGACTGTCCCGGGCATTTGTCCGCGGGTTCCATTATCCAAACAGTGTACGCGTACTTGCGCGATTCGGTTTAAATCCAACGACGGTAGAACTGCATAGCGTTCTAATGTCCCGGAGATGGAAACGCGCCGCGCTAATTATACCAACTAAATGGAAACTAATTAGGTAACTCGAGAGTAGCGAAACTGCAACAATATTAGCGCTATATGCGACTCAAAACTACGGATATCGCAAACCGGAAATACCTTATTAAAAATTTGCCCCCGTCTCCACTAATCGGCAGGATGTTAGCGTGAAATTGGACGAATTTTAACGATAGGCGACACACGCCATATACCGCGTACCTGCGATATGATCTTCGAGCGATCAAACAAAGTACGTCGACGGTGACATCGGCGTGTTTCGGCGTTTCTAGACTGATTTCCGACCGTAGAAAAGAATAGTATCGCGCGAAGAGTCCGTCGAACGAGTGGCGCGTCGTTGTCTAATTTTACCGTTGAAAAGGTTTCGTTTCACTCGTCGATGTTCTTGTCCTTGTTTCCAAGGGACTGAACGATTAAATTCTCGTAAAGAGATCGTCGAAGTTTCGCGGAGGAACGATTCGACGCGATCGAGATTTCCTCGCAGAGTTTCACGATCGACGACTTTCGTCAAAATATCGCGCCAAGGGAAAACTTTTATCCGAGCGGGAAGAATGGAAAATCTCGTTCCTTTGATCGAGAGCGCGACAAAAGCGTAAAAAGCGGTATCGAATTCCACGGAAGAGGCACGAAAAGCTACTCTTACGCGGTTTCTGCGAAACATAGCTGCAGCAGGAAATAATGTGGCCAGTTTGGTCGAAAATCGAAAGCAAACAGCGCTTCCAATCACAGAAGGGGTGACTTCGTTCCGCGCCAGAAAACCAACCCCATTTCCGTTAATTGTTTCGCTCTTCGACGATTTAATTAACTAACCGATACGATCGTTCCTCAATGGAATTCATCTGGCTGTGGAACGAGAACGAGCCAGCGTTGCCCGGTAAATGAACGATCGACGCGTCCGCGGTGCCCGGTACTCGTCAAGAAATATTTCACGATCAACGTAAATCGATAGATAAGTACGGGTAAACGCGTATCCCAACGTCGGACACGTCCCAAGTTATCCTCGACGTTCCGCGAACGCTGTCCCGATATAAAACGGTACGTCATATCGTTTCGTTCGTTTCGTTCGGCCCAAGTATGTATTTATTCGAGCCGGTTCGAGCGTTCCATCCGCGCGGTTCGCGCGACGTCGTGACAATTTCCACCGGACGTATTATTCGAAGCATTTCGATCTTCCCGAAGAACGAAACGATTCGCTCGTTTCCATCGATACACGAATTGTTACGTTTATTTAATATCTCTTGTTACGCGATACTTTGTTCGCAAACTTTCGATAGACGATAGCTGCTCGCGTGTCTCGCGTCACGCAGCCGTAATCGCGCAATCGCGATGATTTAACACGCGCGGCGACGCTTGGCCCGTAAATCGTCTCTTTCTTCGCTTCTCTTTGCCTGGTGGCCGACGACGACGACTTTCTTACGCGAATCAACGAGGGGGAAGGACGTTTAAGCGAAAATTTGCAAGAGATCGAAACGCTCGCTCTCGCAAGCGTAGCCGTATTCGTCGAAAAATCCGGCTCGATTATGCCAAGAAAATTTCCATCGGCGAAACGACGGTCTCTTCTGGTTTACATTTCGCGAAATAACCGGATGGAAATAAGGGAAACGTCGCGTCGCAACAACGGCAACTTTTCTCCTCGCTAATTTTCTTACCCTTTTTTCCCCTCTTCCTTCCCTTACATTTCCTTCTTCCCTTAATGCTCGTTACTCTTATTCCCCGTTTTTACATAATTAGAGACCCGCTGTAAGAAGCTCGCTTCCCATTAAGCATCGCGATCAACGGCTCTGCGTTTTTCCGCGATGCTCCATCCGATCCTTCCGAATACTAATTCGTTTTATCGTCCGAGTAAAGTTCGAACGACGAAAAAACCAGCGAAAGGAATTGCGTGTCACGCGGGTTTCGGCTGCTCCTCTCCGTTATACGACCGGCGGCCTGCTGCTTGAGCTGTATCGAGTTTGTTTAGGATTTCCAAGCTTTTATTCCGCAAGGCAGGAGTCAACGTTTTTTCGAGATCGAGAAGTAGAGCGTCGGAGAGGCGATACGTTATTTTCACGGTCGTATTAAAACCGCGGTACAGCCACAGGGGATATCGTATTAACATAAGGTCGTTATATTTGGAACGTGCGAGTCGAGTTATTCCTTTCCTCTTTTCCGCGACGAATGTACGGCGAGACGTAGTTCTCGACAGGAGCGTATCAAAGTACGTACGTACTCGAGAAATACCGAACTCGAGCGTAGAACGCGACGTTTCGGTTCGTACTGGCACTTTGCCACCTCTGCTTTACGCGATCGCGAAACGAGCTGCAACAACCGGCGAAATTAAGTATCGACTCGCCTCTTATATCTGACGCGTTGCGCGTGCTACGGTGTACGTACGATTTCACGTAAAGTTACGAATCTACTCGACGCCAAAATAGGTAGCTGGCAGGAAAATAAATATATCGCGCGCGATGACGATCCGGACGAAAGTTTGATCCGGCGAAAAACATCGCTGTAAAACGGGACTGGATCGAACTGGAACGCGTTTTCGCACGAAAGAAGGGAAATTCGAAACTTTTGTTACTCAAATTGGATTCGATACGATCGATTCGACTTTGATCTGGCGTATTATCGGTTCGTTTATTACGGACCTTTGGCGAAACTTTTACGCCCAAGCCGCTTTTACTTTGTCGCTTTATAGAAATAATTTCGCAACCGCGAGACCGGTCGAGACCGAAGCGAATCGTCGCATCGATGTTCCGTCACGTAGAAAAGCCAAGTATCTCGTAGCGTAGTCGTTCAACTTCCACACAGTTTTCACGCGTGTCCCGCCGACACGAAAATCAATATCGATTTCCACAGACCGCAACTTTACTTCGAGCGTCAGTTTCGCTGTAAACAAACGCATCGATCGATGCTGGATCGCGACTGGAACGCCGTCGTAATTATTTGTCAAACGTAATGCTCGTTGCACCGCGTAATAAAATCGGAGTTTTCGCGTGGAACAGGAAAGAGAAAAAGTTTCGAACACGTAAAATCTTACGAACGAAGTTTTCCATTTACAGCCACGATCTCATCGCCGATGTTCTGCTCCACCGCTCGACACCGGCCCTTTATCGTCAACCGAAATTACGTAAACGCTTTTCTTCGACGATTACAACGGCTTCTGTTTTCCTTCTCTTCGCAATTACGAAATTTGTAATTATATCGCGTAAAACGCAGCTCTTTCGCTCGACGAGTCGCCTGGGTTCGTAGATTCGATCGCAACGGGATCGAACCTTTTCTCCTTCGACGTTAAAGAGAAACGTTCGCAGAATCGACAAGAGCACGCGCGAAGCTTTTAGTCGTTTTTCAACGTTTAGTACATAAATAACGGTATACCGCATAACTACGGTATTTAAATAAGTTACGAGTGACCGTCGGTTGTCGCTGACCAGTTGCCGTAGTCCAGCGGTTCTATCGCCGTGAAAACATCGGGCAATGTGCAAACACTAATATTTGCGTAAATTTGTATCGAATATTATTAAATTTATGCCATTAATTCGTATATCAAATTCTGTCATAAATTTAATTGAATTCGCGTGGAAAATCAATGTATCACTGTGTAAATTTTGGCGTTCGTGCGGTGCGAACGAATAAATCAAAACGCGTAGACAGCGCTGCATTACTTGAAAACGTAATACAGACCGTTCCACGAAATTGCTTCGAAACGTTCTCTTTCCTTAACTCCATCGACGCTTTTTCTTGCGTCGAGAAACGCACGGATATCGATCGAAGGAGCCGCGATTAGGGGAAAAATGTCGAAACGGACGCGAAACCGGAGGAGGATGAGTCGCGTGCGTGCGTTCGCCTGAGAAATAAGCTATATATATATACAGCCTATAGAGGGATTTTTTAGTTGCTTCGGTTCGAAACTTCTTTTTCCGCCAACGTAGAGACGCCGCGGGCGAACTTTGAAAGGGAACTCGCTAAAAAAAAGAAAAAAAGAAGCAGTTGTCAAAATCGTTTTCTCGCACAGTTCCGTAAAACGTTCCTCGCGAGTGTCGCGAGTTCGCGTTGGCTGGTACGACGAACAAGGAAAATAAGAAATCGAGAAAAGGTAAAAGCTTTCGTCGCGCGCGTTCCTGTTTGCCAAAATGACTTTCGTCCCTTCTTCCTCCGTTCGAGCTCTCGACGCATTCTTCGCGATTAATTTCTATGTATCTTTTTAACGTCGGTCGACGTATCCTTGGAAAAGCGGATGCTCGAAACGAGAAGTAAAGCCGTCGATAGTGGCCGGCGCGACTTTTCAGAATATTCGAGTTATATCATCCTTTCGTTGTTAATTTTACCCAGCGAAATACCGTGTACCCTATTGCGTCCAGAGTGGAATTTCCAAGCTCCGAGGCTACTCGGAAAATCGAACGGAATTTGAAACGTGCATCTTGTATCTTGCGAACCGTCGGTTCACCTCGAGATCCTTCGCATCGCGGAACAGCCATCGTATTTCACATTTCCCTGGCACCGCCTTACAGCGAAAAGAACCGACCGTAGACTTTTCGAAGATAATTTCTGCGGGAGCAAAAGTCACGCGACGAGCTTCGTTCCCACGGCCTGCTGCGTACAGATTTTGGTACAAAGACGCGGTACGACGGCGCGACAATTCGCGCGTAAATACGTCGCTCCGTATCCGACTTGTCGTACGACGTAATCGAATAATACGAATTCTCTCTCGCTTTCGCTGCCACGTAGTTTCCCCCTTCGTCGGACAACCCATTCGGACACGACTCCTACGAACACAATTTTTCCCTCGTAATTGACTGCCTATCCGCTCTCTCGATCTCGCTGCGCCGTTTTATTTAGTACGAGCTAGGAAAATACCTCAGTGGGAAATGGAATCTCTTGATACGAAATGATACAGCAGATCGTGCCCTGCCGCCCGAACTTCCTTACCGGTTACAATAAACTAGGATTTGCGTAATCCCGAAGGCGTATCTCTATCGCGGCGTGCTACATGACGTCATACGGGATAGGTAAAGGTAAAAGGATCCCAGTTCTTTTCGCCGGAATACGAAACGCTTTATCCCTCTCGCTGCTTCGTTTCGTCTATATCGTCTGTACCATGTATATATATATATATGCGCGCGCGTGCGTATGTGCGTGTGTGTATACGCACGATCGCTCGAAAAGAAGCAACAGCGGGTAGAATCTCGATGCCGATCGTAATATTCGGATAAACACGCGTGCAGTTATCCGAGAGGCAAGCGCGTTTCACGTTCGACGACGATAAAACAAAGAAACTCGATCGGTCGTCCGTCGCTCGTCGTACGCGATTTGCAACGTTTATCCAGGGCTGTTGGCGGCTGGTTTGCCCGCATACTCGTTTGATGGAAACTACGCACGACGTTAGGTACACGATGTTGTTTACGGTGCCTCCTCTATGGGAAATATCTCGCAAGTACGTAATATTTTCGTCCAACGGATTTATATTTACTCGACGGACGTTGGCGGAGTCGGTCGTCCGTCGCGCAACATAAAACACGCGCACGACGGTAAGCGAGGCTGCCGGAGCAAAACGATTTCTCCGTCGATCACGCGAATCGTTAATTTCAGCGTGCGCGAAACGTATCGAAGATAGGAAATTTACATTCTGTCGAGTGAAAAAGTCGCGATTTATTCCAACGAGAGTTATCGCGGCCGTATTTTTCGAAAGAGTAATACAGATAATATTTCAGCGTGGCTGATGTTTTATGCGATCATCGTGGTAAGAACAGCACGTGCGCGCGCGACCACGTACGCGAAAACTAAAAAATATTTGCTGAAACGGAGAGGAGAGGGAGGGGGAGGGGGAGGGGGAACGCGGTCGCGGATACGATCGTTAGCGAATTTCCGTCGACGCGCGATAATTCCGCCCGACGATTTTAGACTCGTTTGTATTTGCTAATTAATAATTAAACACTGGATGAACGGAATCGCGCAAACGAGCTTCAGCTTTCGGGTAACGCAACCCCCAGCCTTTTTCGTACCATGATAATTTTACGCAATATCGATCACCGCGTCGAGAATATACCTCGAAATTGATACACCAAACGGATTGAAACTCGCCCCTATAACGTTCGTAATTTATTTACGTTTCGTTCGTCCTTTTTTCTTTTTTTTTTTTTTTTTTCTCATCTTTTTATCGTCGAACGGAATCTACGGCTATTCCGCGCGAGTGTACGATGTACGCGATAGATAGCGTCCGCGATATACGTACATATCGTGTATTTTGTTTCTCGCGTCGTCTACGCGTCACGCGTACGTCGATTCGATCAAACGATGGGAATTAAGAGTTCTCGAAACATTCGAAACAGCGAATTGTACTCGTGTTCGGTATACGCTTCGAATCGTACTCGTATAAGATACGTACGTGCAAAATTCAGGAAACCACTCAGAAACCACTCGTCGGCCTCTTCACGCGCCCATCCGCTACATTGGCAACCTCCCAACAATATTTTCCAGAGAGAAGTTTCGCGTTTCGTCGTAACAGTTGTAACAATCCCGAGCAATTTTATATTTGCGACAAAGAATCGTTTTAATGTATCCAGTTTCGTTTCCCTGGCGAACGTTCGAACCTCTGGCTGAATGTACGACAGAAGAATAGAAGCGACGTTGTAAGACGCGGAGAGTGGGAAACGAGCGTCCTCGTGGAGGATGGAAAACGAGAAAAGAGATAAAAATAAGTAAAACGGTCGAAGTTGTCCAGCGAAATCGGTGAAACGGCAAGTTTCATCCTTGAAATTGAAATATATAAATGCCATTTACCAAACGACTTTTATTCGAGCCGGTACCGATTACACGAACGACGATCCAAGGCGTTCGTTAACGTAAAATCACGATCGATGCGGGAGGACTCGCAGCCGCGTTGGAAGATAGATTTCCATTTTGAAGTAACTGGAAGGCAATATGAAAAAACCGTGGGACGAGGGTGTACGCTTGTAGAAGACGGTATTATATGGCGACCCCGTTTCATTTATTCCCTCTCTGAATAGCGAACAGCCACGCGTATACGGACGCGTTATGTACGTGTGTCGCGCCTATATGCGTATATTCTGTATTACGCATTGTCCTTTTCCGAGATAAACATTCGACTACCACACCGACGCGCGTCTCCGAACGTCGCTCCGTTTCTTCGTGCGCGACTTCGTTGAAATTTCTCGTTCGGTGCAAAGTACAAGACACGGAGGAGGCCGGTATTTTTTACGTACGTTTGCGCCGTATCGAGTTTCGTTACAGGCAGCCGGACGACGAGGTTCGAAAAAAGTAATCTTTAATTTTTTACGCGTCGTTCGGTCGACCGGTGCACCTAACCGCTCGAAACAGTTCGAAACAATGAAAAAGTGTTATTCCGTTTTAAAGGGCGTGCGAATACTTTCGCGAGCCACTGTGCGCGTAACGTGTACGTACAAGGTAGTTGGAAACGCGCGTTTCTATGAAATTGGAATGAAAGTTGTTGACAGAAACGTTACGTCCAACTTGTCGACGATTAAATTCATCAATTTTAATGTACAGCGGGATGCGCGATAGTAACGTATTGGTTCGAGCATGCGCGATGCTCTGAAAAAAGAAAAAAAGGGAAGAGAGCAACGACCGTATCAGTGGAAAAATCATAAACGAAACTATTCGTCCTCCGTCTTTTTCCTTTTCTTTCGTTCCACGGAACTGGAATAAAACGCTCTAACCACGACATTATCGAACGTATACTTTGAAAGTTTTATTCGCAGAGTAATTCTATGGAGTTCGAAACTAAATTAGAGCGTTTAATCGAGTTGTGATTTTTTAGAGTGATACCGGCCGGGCGCGCGGCCGTAGTGGTTTGGTTGGAAATACTTCTGAAATCAATAATTCTGTTATCGCACCTCGGACTTTTCAACGGAAAACTTGAAACTTTAATTAACGAAGGGTAACGATTTTTAAAACGTCGCTGTTAAGCGCAGTTATCTAGGTTGATTGGTTATTTCATATTATCGGTATAGTCATTTTTCTACGGGCGCATCGAGAGTTTGAAATTTACGACCTCGTACTTTTAATAACAATTATTTCACCCGCAAAAGTTACCGGTTCGATATCGACCATTTTGCAGATCGTAGACGTTCCGAAGGCGCAAAACTCGAAGAGATCGCAAATGAATATCGCGTTTAAAATCGTGCGCGTGTGTGTGTGTGTTTTTTTCTTTCTTTCTTTTTTTCTTTTTTAATAATCGTTTCGCTCGTGCAACGGAATTTCTGTATCGTCGGGCCATCGTCACGCAGAAATCAGGTAATTCTCTTCGTTCTCTAGGCACACTCGACGAAACTCTTATCGAAGCGTCGATGTACGTTACGCGCGAGACGAAATTCTCGAACGTCAAGATTTTTATGACAAACGTTAATAAGATATTTACGAAGGTAGAAGGAAAATTCAAATTTACACGTCGTATCTTCGTCGATGTTCTGTTTCTAAGATGAGCAAGGCCATTATACGTGTTTCGTTCCGCTAGCATCGAAATACGCGTAGAAGAGTAGAACGTGGCTGGGGTAGAATCGAGATCAACTCTTAAGAAAATTTCGTTTTTAAATTTCAAAGTTGGCTTCGTTTCTTAGGAATTTTTGCATCGGACTCGAGCAGGACTTTTATGGGTGATTTTTAGTTGAGTTTTTGAAACATTAATCTTCGTGAAGTCACAGCGGAGAGCTCCATCTCGAATAGGCAGCTTCCGAAGCGTCTTGCTTCATACGAAAGAACCTTTTTTTTTCTTCTTCTTCTTTCTTTCTTTTTCTGTTTTCTTAAACGCGAATTCGAAAACACCGCTTCGAACTTTCCGCGTTCCACGTTGAACGTGTCGCAGTCAGACGAACGAAAAGACGTTGTTCAACGCGCTCGACTTAAACACACGTAGCAACGCGACGCAAAAGGGGTCCGAATAATGTTTTAAATATACTCGTCCAGGTGTTGCGACGAGCGTTAGCATATCGGAATTAATGGAAACGGTAAATCTCTCGTTGAATCGCGCCCGGCCATCGTTCGTGACTCATCGGGCGAGCAGCTCGTGACTCGTGGTACGTCCTATCGAGGACCGATTACGAACCGACTGCAAGTCGTCAAAAAGACGCATTACCCTCTCTCATCTAACAACCGAAACTCGCACGTTAGAACGGTTAACTCGGCGAAACGCTCGCTTATTCCGCGTACAGGTAACGCGTCTCCCGTACCGAAAGACGAATCGAATAGTCCGGCGAATCACGAATATTTTAATAACCGAAACTTTCTTACAACGTACATCGTACGTACGTGTACGATATAATTGCTCGCGATGGACCGCGCAGAGGCTCGACGGGTTTAACGAATTACGCTCGACAGCTTGCTGGAAAAATGACTATTTTAGTAACCGATATCGAAAAATATAGCATCGCGATGTAGAAGATATTCGCGTGTCATCGAGGCACATCGAGGCACATCGAGGCACATCGAGGCACATCGAGGCACATCAGTCACGGATATTGCACGCTTTTCACGCATGCACACAATCGCTGCTGGCAGAACGCACATACATGCATCCGTCAGGAAACGCATGCAAGAAACTGCATCCCCTGCGAGTGGTCCTATCTCTGCTTATGTACATATTCGCGAAAGGCCGAGCAGCTGACCTGGATACGTACGAAATGATACATTACCGGTTGTTGCCGGCGTATTATGAATTTTTAGTTTTTATCAGAACGAGCCGCGTGCGTCGTTTCTAGCTAGTTTTAAACCGCTATTAAAACGCTGCGACGACAACCGGCGGCGTTCGCTTCGTTCTCAGTTTCGGATCGCGTCGCTCCACGTGAAACGATTTTTACGGGCCGACGATTATCAAACGGACGATCGATTTGTCACGCTGCCGGATTCCTATATAATATGTACAGTCGGCTTTCGTTTTTCTTTTTCTCTTTTTTCTCTCTTCTCTCTCTCTCTCGAATCTTCGTACGCGACGCTCGCATAATCTGCGACGCTTTGCAACGTCTGTCGCGATTCGAGTTTCGCGTCTGTTTACCTTTCGTCGTTACTCCGTGACGCAGCCAACTCCCTGCGATTCCTGCAACGGAAATACAAGTCCATGTTATACGCAATCGACGTAGGTCGTACGATATAATTGGAGGAAAGAGAAAGGTAAGGGTATCGTAATAAAACACATCGACGTCGTATACAATTCAGCGATGTATCGCGCGTCTATATACGTATCCGGTATCGACATTCTCGTGTTAATACGTCGAACGAAAGAAAAAAAGGAGAGAAAAGGGGAGAAAGAAAGAAAGAAAGAAGGAAACACTTTTAAAGAGAACTATAGATTCGACGTTAAGAGGTTCTAAATAGTACAGAGATTACGTTTTACGCGGAGACATCGCAAAAGTATTCAAGTTACGATATACGTCGAGAGAACGTTAAAAGAGAGATTCGTGCGCAGTGACGTTTGTTCTTAAGCGTGGAAAAATATGTTACGGAAACTGCCTTTTAGTTTCAAGTCCCTGAGAAATCGAAGAATATTGGATTTCCTTGAACCGGTTAAACTTTCTTATCGAACAAGTTTTGCAAAGTCTCGCGCGGAAATTTGTCGAACGCGATCCAAGAATTCGAATAAAAGTTTCGTTTTATCTAACGGTGTCTTCAACTTTATAAATAAACAGGATCGAATGATGTTTCTATTCGCTCGTGATATCTACGCCAACAACGCGAAACACGGTCCTTACGAAGCTTGTTCGTAATGGCGAGTCGCAAAGAGAAGAGTCGCGTAATGGAATTCAGTTTCCTATCGTAATGGCAAAGTACCGCCGATTCTGTCGAAAGTTTCGCGAGACCAAGTAGCCGCGAAACACGACTCGTAAACATCTGGCTTGGATTTAACCTCGGTTACGACGCGATTGACCAAAGCGCGTCGGCCAGTGACACGTACGAAATACACGACGCACGCGCGTATCCATATGGTGAAATATATGGCACGCGTAAAAATTCTTTGGCGAAATAAAGTCGTTGTAACAAAATTCTATTTGATCGAGCGTCGCGTGGTTCGACTCTTTCGTTCGTATCGCACGCCTCGTAAATTGCCCTCGAGTTATTATAAAATCAAAGCGATTAACTTTAAATTTTCAATAGCTTTCGACGAGATCTCGGTTATTTTTTAAATAAAAATATTTTAGCTTTAACGGCCATCCGTGACGATATCACGTGGATAATATCGGCCCGGTTCTACGTCGATTCATCTCGATTTGAAAGCAAATTAAATCCGATATTAAATAATAAATCTCATATTCGATATAAATAGTACGTACAACGTACATATTGTAGCACGTACGTCCAACTTTTGTTCGATCAAACGTTCGAAAGGGAGAAACGAAGCGACCGCGATAATTAGAAACGCTTAATTGTCGCGTTCTTTGAACTGCAGGATGCGCGAAACGGTTTTAACGAGTATGGGTATGCAAACGAATTATTCCAATTTATAGCCGAAGAAACGAACAACGAGATACTCGTTCGAAACGCTTCGAAATTGGCCATAACCGACTCTGTCCGCCAACTTTATATCCTTCCAGAGAAGACTTTATGGAGTCGTTGGCTATACTACTTGGACAGACTGTTGCGATCGTGCGTGGATAAAAAATACGCGCTGTTAAATTTATCTCGATTCGAAGATACGTCGTTCGGAGAATCGAATTATTCCGTGGGGAAAATTTCGAGGATCTGGCAAACAGCGAGAGTTCCGCCTTTCGCGATTACGCTGCACGCGGTTAAGCGAGGAAGTATTCTTTTGGCTCGTACTACGTTGCTATTACGCGCAGAACTCGGCCGTAACGGTCCGATCGTTAGCCAAATTTTTCACAACTCTCGCCAGTTGTATCGTAAATACGTCTAATTACGCGTGAAAATTCTAGTTAAAAGCACGTTCAAACTTTTTTCGCTAAAGCCGAAACGGAACGCGCTTTCGGATAGAAAACGAGCAAAACGAGAAACTCGAAGGAAAGAATTTGATTGCGAGTGCGATACACCTACGTATTTAGACGCGCAATTGTTACGAGCCGATAGCGTATGAAATTAACGACCACGTCACCGTATACCGCGTAAATTTAAGCGGTCCAAGCCGAGGGTAAGTGCTAATTCCAACGAAGGCAGCTCCGATGATCTTGATCTTGACGTAATTACGTTTCCGACAACCGTCCCCTCGGCAACGCGCGCAAGATTTTAGCCGTCGCTCGTTTCTTCCTAAAAAGTCGTTAACGAAAGACCGTGGTTGCCGCTACGGTGAATTACGCCAGTGAATTATGCCAGTGAACGCTGCCGCGGACGAACAATCACAGTTAGAGTCGGCTGTGGCGATAACGACGGTTTCTCGTTGATGACGTTTCAACGAATAGCGTCTACGGTAAAAGCTACACGGAAGACCGTCGTTGCCAAGGTACGCGAAGCTGCCTCGCCTAAAGTCAACGTTCGACCAAGCGCGTAATCGGCTATTCCAAAGAGATTATCTTCGTTCGTAGAAAACGATCAAATCGAGCGCGACTCGTACGTATCGCGAGATCGACCATCGGCTGCGATCAGAAATGCCAAACTAACTGCGCGAAGACCTGCGTGCGTATGGCGTGTTCGAAGACGTTACGCCGGAGCGAAGAACAACTTAACGAGGACGTTCGTAAATCGAGCAGGGAAAGCAGGAATCGCACGGCCATCTGAATAACAAGAATCGCGTATGGCGTGTCTAGTCCTCCGAGTATATACTCCTATGCTCCGATACTTGCAGCTCGACGCTGTTTAAACGCCTCGATAACACAGGCTAGAGGGATATGCTTGGAACGGCAGATTTGCGCGTGATTTCTGATCCCACCGTACAGTCACGTCACGAACTGTCACTGTAACAGCAACTATTCTCACGCAGACATCCCGTTGACGGACCACCGCTGTAACTGCGTTATGCACACGTACACGGAATTCCGTTCGCCGACGGACACCGATTGCCCGTGACAACCGTCGCGTCAAAACATTTCTCTCGAAAATGCTCAACAATTTGTCACGACGACGCCGCGTTAACCCTTAACGACGCACGTGTACTTTCGATCTATGCACGCAAGAAACGTTCCAGCAATTCCAACGGCAGAATACCGACCATCTTCGACAAGAGTCGACGTTCTTATACATCGGTGGCGTTCCATCGAGTTTAATCGATCGAGGCAAATTATACCGGCAATCCGTTACGTCCGGTTAAGACACGGATAAAGTCGTTGGAAGCCCGGCTTCGGACTGAAAAGGAGAATGCCGATCCTTAAATTTTTTTTCGTAATCGTAAGGAATTTGAGCACGGCAACGTCTCTATTACGTTGTCGCCCGTGCCACCGAAATCTAATCGCTCCCGTGCTGTGATCAGTCGGTTGCTTTCGACGAGCATACTCGTCGTCGCGTAAGAAAGGAAAAAAAGAAAACAGTCGTTTCGTTACAACTTAATTCCATGTGGCAACAGCCACGCACCCTCCGCGTGTCACGGCCATACTCGCCAACGCCTACGTTTTCGCACACACTTTAGACTCGCGTCTAGTTAACGTACGACGACGTCTCGCTTCGAGTTTCCCGAGCAATTTCGAAATTTGCCGCGTTTTTTGCGAAACGAACGTCCTCTCTTTCGTAGTATCGGAACCGTCGAAGGCGAACTTCGTTAGGTGACGCGCGAGGAGAAAGACTTTGCCGAAGAGTCTGGCGGCAAATTCTTGCTTCTTAGCGGCAAGATCGTAGTTCGCGATGCTCCGCGTCTAAGAAAGAAGCTGCACGAGTATCTGCGGCGTTTCCGCTCGTCCGTGTACCTACGTAAATATCCATGATATACAGGCGTACGCGCGAGGCAGCCGAGTCGGTCGATTCTACCTCGCACGCTTTGAAACGTCGCAGACGACGTGGCTGGATGAAAGAGGAACGAGGAGAGGGTAAAGAGGATGGCGCGAAGGAGGATGCCAACCGAGGAGTACCACTACTCTGTTTGCTAATTACTCGGCGTCGGCACATTTGCATTCACGTTCGCGCCAGCCTCCGACTAGCGGCGTTAACCTTCTCATTAAACGTAATTGTTTGCAATAATTTGATGCCACCTGTCTCCCTCCTGCGACGACCAACCTTACGACCAACCGGCTCCTCCATCGAGCCTCGTCGCTCTCTCCTACCTTCCCGACTGTTGCGCCGCTTGTCACGCTCGTCTTCCAGCATTCGATGCTGTCACTCTTACGCGCTTGATCGCGTTTTCGTGTTCGTGCACACGTACGCGCGCGCTACCGAACCGCTCGCGTCGGTCTACCACTGGTCTACTCTACTACTCGAACCGCGAATACGTTGATACGACCGTCGTGCGCGCGCTCGCGCACGCACACACGCGCCACGACACGACCGCGCGTTCCAAACCAGAGATTCCTGATTCCACTCGCTCCTGAAGGAGGGAGAGCGTACGCGGCAGTCGTTGTCTGGATCTAGTTGCGGAGGGCTTTTGTTTCAACGATGACGTTCGCGGCGTGTACACACGTACCGCGCGCACGTAATAATAGCGACTTCACACGTACGTCCTTGGACACGACAATTACGGACGAGCCGATCAATTGGTCGAGTCCTCGTCGGATCGGCGGTTACGATAGAACCCAATTGCTAGGAGCAATAGCCACGTAATTTCCGGACTCCGCGTGCTGCGGATTTATTTATTCGTTAACGCGACCGTCCGGAAATTTCTCCGCTTTGTCGTTGCACGGTCGGGCTTTTCTTTCCGAACCGTGCTCGAACGTAATTTGCGTATCGCGGCCGACTGTCCGCGTGGCGATACTCGGTCAATCCGTTCGATGCGCCGATCATAAAGTTACTTTATCTTATTTACGCGTACGCGTACGTTGCTCCATCCTGTCGCCTTTCGTCGGTTCAACCACTATCGCGCGATCGAATAATTTTTTCTCGCTTAGGTCGCTCTCGTTTAGGATCGCAACGTGCCGTCGTTCGCGCCGTTCCGCGAGTCGTCGGACGGCGATTGGTATTTCGCGAAATTCATCGCGCACGGTTTTAAACACGGGCGAGCGAACGATCGACGACTGGAAAAATATTTTTCCGGACAAGTCCAATTCCACGGAGGATCCGTACGAGCGAATTTTCCAGCTTAGCGATATTTTCTCGTGCCGACACTCCCGATATCCATGTTCGTTTCTTCGCCTTCGGCGCGACTCTTTCCCAATTCGGCGTGTATCTTCGATGTTTGCCGTGCAACGTGAGTACACCTTGTATCATTTCGCGACGCCACGCCGAGCCAATAAGCATTCGCGAGCGATAAATCCTTCGCCGCGACTTCGTTCCAACCGATCGCGACCAACTTTGCCTCGTGGCAAGACGCGACGAGAGGCCTTTCGAACTTTTATACGTTCTCGCCGTTCTTCCGTGCGTATCAATACGATCCCTATCGGACATCGACGCGTCTTTCGCCTCTTCCCTCGAAAAATCCGAATAAACGATCCCAGATTGCCCAAAATTGCGGCTAAACGTTCCGGTAATTATCCAGAATTTAAAAGTACCGCCACCTATTTCCACGACTTTTCGACAAATCGTCGAGATCGACGTTTCGAACAATCTTTTCCTTGCGCTCGCAACCCGCGCTGGGCTCTGCTCGCGGAGATGTTCGTCAAACTACCTTCGATTTGTCTTTTTTCAGCGACGCGTGACGGATTGTTCCGATGGGAAGAAAAACTGTAACGCGAGCCTAATCCGATACGGGTCACCGAGCTTCTCGATTTCGCTGGAAATTAAAGCGAAACTCGGCGCGAATCGACCGAGATCGCATCGAAACTTATTTAATCGCCAGCCAGCTTGACGAGTCGCATCGGGGTAGGCTCGGATCGGATACGTCGATCCGTCCGACCAACGTTTCGTTACAGCGCTAAAACCGATCGATCCGACGAAAAATCGGTTCCCTCGAACAGCCAAGCTACGCTGCGTGTTTCTTTCTCATCCGCCTGCGTTCGATCGAAACGCGTTACAGCAAACACATCGCGGACGAAGCACGAATCTAAACGGCACCCGACGCGCATCCGAGCGAACGCGCGAAGAATATGCTCGACGCGGAGCTTGAAAAAAAAAAAAACTAATTTAATCAAAGGATGACGCGGTAAGAGGAGGGCTTCGTTCTCAGCACCCTCGAGTGTCTTCGTCGCGTCTCGCTAGAACCGAGGATGACGAGAACCAGGCGAGCCTCTGCGAACCTTCGAAGGTTCGCGTTTTCTCGCCTTGCGCGATGCTTTGCGTAAATCGGCCCAACAGACTACAGCTTTAAAACATTTCGAACATTTCCGCTGGCAAGCTCGAAGCGATTCGAACTTTTCCGAACGATCGCGCTTGGATACGTACGCGCGTACACGGCGAATCGGGGCAACTTGATTGGGCGACGGCCGTGGTTCGCGCACGGCAGAATCGTCGTTCGTCGTTTCTTAGTCGGCCTGGTAACGACGCGCCGCGTCGATCGTTAGAAAGCTTCGCCGAGCGTGAGCCGGTACCGAAACAAAGTACGCGCTCGGACGAGCCACCGAGCCGAACCTCCGAACGAGCCGTACCGCGATTCGCTTACAGCTCGTGCTTCCATGTCGATATTATCCGTGCTAAAGGGATTAGACGGAATACCGTTAGAAGCTCGTTACATACTGTTTATTAGGTATAATTAGATTCTGTTCTCGGCGAAAGCTGTTTCCGATAGATTCGCTCGACCGAAACTACCGTTGCCGGTATTTTACGGCGTTCTACGCGTCGCATTTATTAAACCGTATAATTGCTCTTGTTCCGGGTAAATTATTAGCTCGACGCCGGTTCGAAAGAGGTGGCCCGATTTCCCACCGTGCGAGTATTTTAACGGAGTAGAATATTTCAGAGTAGGAAAATGACAGAAACAAGTTCCGTTACTCTTACTCTATATGCCACGGACGAAGCTGGAGAATCTCCTCGATTTGCCAATTTTCTCGTTCTCGGACGATGGTATCTTTGGAAAGAGCTTAGACAGCGAGCGTCGTGATCCAATTACCTTCAAGGAATCGTCGTTCGTTATTCCAGTTGCCCTACATAATTCTCCTTCGATATTCTCGTATGGAATAAGAAGGCACCGCGTCGGACGTGCGTTTGCGACAGCCTCGATGATATTATCGACGAGAAGATATCGGCCTGCGATCGAAGCTGGTTTTCGTCCGTACTTTGCCCTAAATCGAGCTCGTATCGCTCGAAACAGCGATCTCGTGTACTTGTAACGCGCGTACGCTATACGTTAGGCTTTGCGTAAGGGTTGCGAGTTTGTACGTTCAAAGAACGGACTGTCGAATTCGACGAACTTTATCGAGCCGCGGTACTAGCAACTAGCGTGGAAATTACGCAAGGCCGCGAGCCCCGTGGTCGTTGAAGACCCAGTTGCAACCTTAATCTTTCCTTTTAGTTACGGGCTATCGTTGCGTCCGACCGATTCGCCGGCTGGTGTTTAGAAGAATTATTGGAAGATCGGCTCCGCGGCAGACCTTCTAGGAGATAAACGCGCATTAGAACCGAGATACTCGGCGTAAACGATTTACGATCGAGAGAACCGTGGAAAGAGATACGGGAAACGTACAACGGTTAACTATGAACCGCGTAACGAGTTTAGGCAGATTTTGCCGACCGAGCGTGTAAAATTACGATAAGAAATTTACGGGAAGAAAGTGGGGAAAAAAGCGCGGAATCGTGGCAGGCGCTACTCGAGGCGAGCCGATAAAAGCATAGAAGAGACGCGTAACGTTAAACCGTAAAAAGCCAAGCGAACGATGGAAAAACGGTGTATCGAGTCGCTAATTGCAAGATCGATATCAAATATTTCCGATAGCGTGGCCGATTTCCAGCTGGCCACGAAATTTTTACATCTGTTTCTCGCAGAGACGCATTAACGGTACATTAGCGCGATAAAAAGCCATTTGCGCTAACAGCCAAGCGGATAATAGAAACTCGTCGTCGTCGTCGTCGTCGTCGTCGTCGTCGTCGTCGTTTCTGTACGCTGCGAGCCGTACCTAGCGACTATGGGCCGCGATTCGTTTCAACGAATCGGCGATAATACACCGCCACAGCCTTAATGCAGACATTACCGGCTCGATCGCGACCTGATCGGAAGAATCGTGGCGGTGGTCGTTTCTGACGCTTATTTAACGCAATATTTCGCCCGCAACGATATTCAGCAGCGGCGGTGAACCGTCTCGGCAGATAAAGGCGAAGAGAAAAGGAAGCGGAGACGAAACAAGGCCAGAGAGAAAAAGAAGAATGGAATCGACGCTACGCGAAACTCTGCTATCCGAGCGACACTCGTATAAGACCGCGGCGGCTAAGCAGCTTATCTGTTGATGATGCACTGTATTTTCCGCCCACCGTAGACGACTACCGCTGCCGCTAGACACCGGAGCGTCGGAGTGTTCCCGCTTGATAGCGTGTCGTTCTCTATCGCGCATAACCCACCCTTTATTCTCGCTTCCTTCTTACCAGTCCTCGCCCAGTTCCCTTGGCTACGCTTTCTCTCCGACGCAACGACCAGCTTCGCCATCGCCGCTACACGCCGACGCGCCACGTCGCTGTGTTTTCTATCGTTTCGCCCAACTATCGTTCTCCTCGCCTCGCTACCTTTTTCTCGGAACCGCCAATTTCTGTCTCGACCAGTAACCTGGTCGACCCCGGAGCCACGCGTGCCTCGCGTCCGACGAGCTCCTACCAGTTTGCGCGATCTTCGTCGCGCTAGAACTTTGCCGACGTGTTCGAAATTAGTCCGTCTGCCCGTTTCGGAGATACATACGCCGAGAGTCGACTCTCCGGTTCACCGTGAAGCCGAGCAAATAACGAGCTTGGCGAGAACGTAGGCGAGCGAAACACGTACGTTGACCGTGTCGCTTGGAAACGAGGCGAAAAACTGATTCTTCCCTTCTAACGATTAACAGCTTGGCGATGTTCGAATCGTTATCGTAGATACACAACCGCCGCGAAGACTTGTCGCAACGACCAACCTTGTAATTCGCGTACTTTTCGCTGGGTAAAAGTAAGCTTCAGGATTCGGCGACGTTAGATGTTTTCGCTTAGAACCAGGCTAATATTACGCTAATATTAACGCTAGTTCACGGTAACGGTATTTGTTGCGTATACGGCGGCCATCGATCGAACACGAGCGCGCGTACGCAGGTAAAAAGATCCTGCTGGGAATAAAATTATTGCACCGTCGAAGGGGAGAGATCGTACGCGTTTTATAAACTCGTAAGAATTACAGACCTTTGCTCGTTAATCGCTATCAACAACGTGCTACAAGCGTTACCCCATAGATTTCGGTTACAGGGAGAGTTTCGTTGGCGCTGATACTACCTTAATCGCTCGATAAAGCACCGTTTTTGTACTTTCTCCGCTATCGTATTAAGGATGATCCATAGCCAATAAATATTGACAAATCGTTATTACGCGGCGGCGTACGCTACGGGGGTATTTTCCGAATTAACGAGAAACGCGATCTTATCGTCGATCGTAACAAGATCGTAAGAAGGATCGTTGCAATCGATCACGGAAGGCCAGCGTCTGCTTCGGAATCGATATAATTATTTTTCGAGCAAGCCTGGCGCGTCGATCGGCCACGATTTACTCGACGCTGATCTCGCGACCGCGCCCCTTTAAGCTCCAATCCTCTGCAGCTTTTTCCAGCGCGAAGAAGGTTTCAATTGTTCGACTAAAACTCTGCTCTTTGACATTCGGCGACTGAGACTCGTATATTGACCGCGATCTTGCCTCTCGAAAGAGACGATGAAGAAAGGAAAAGAAAAAAACCGAAGGGAACCTTGCAATCGCGATGCAAGTCGTCCGCGACACAAGTACACTCGGTCGGTGGCTGCTTTCCTTCCGCCGGAGATCCGAAAGCGTCGCGGGAGATTCCTTGGGGCACCTAGCCTCGAATTCGAAGAGATTACACACGGTCTACGACGTCTCCCTTCCAGCTTGTAAACGACGTTCGCTCCAGCTTCGACGGACAAGTCGAAGCAACGTCGTTTTTGTCGCTTTGTATTTTCGTACGTTACGTGGTTGCGCGTTCTCGAAAGCTATCGTTCGAACAAACTGGAAAGGAAAAATCTCGTCGAAGCGCGGTTGCTACTCTACATTCGCCCGTTTAAGTCGAGTAATTCGAACTCAGGCAATTCCACATTACGCGTGCCGCGCGTGTATCGTACGTCCTCGTATCCACGTCGTTGGTCGTTGTTCGTTGCTACTTTGCGTTTTCCATCTACGAAAGCATGGAATTCGGGAGAAAACAGGTACTAAACTCGTTCGTCGAACGACACCGACAGACGAAAAGACCCGGACAAATACGTAATCTTACTGATGTATTACGTTACAAACACACGGAGGAGCGTACAAAGCCGTCTGTCCGACAAAAGGAATCCTTCAGAAGGGGGAACCAAGGAAGAAAACTCGCAGGAAGCTGGCTGTCTCGCGTGCAAGTCGCTACGGGCTTTCGATCGACGTTGATAGATAGGAAAAAATATTTGACATTGGCAAGAATCCTTGGGAAACTGATTTCTCGTGCTCTGTTTACGCGGTTGCCGCGAGTCGTTCTAGCCAGGTTCCAAAGCCGATTCTGTACGATATTCTCCGCTGGATTCGATAATCTCGTTGCAATCATCGCGCATCCGCCGCGCCGTCTCTGGTCGCTGACCGAAAAGAAACCGAGCCGAAGAGATGCGGGTACGACGCGACGCGACGTCGTAAATTTGCGACCGGCGGATATCGTAACTAGGAAATATCGTAATTAGCGGTTACGTCTTCCACGGAATACGTCTCTTGGCAAATGCCAGCGTCGGTGAAACCCTATTTTTGCCTCTGGAAAACTGATTTCAACGTTCGTTGATTTTTCATCGGCGAACGTCGGCCGAACGAGCCCTGAAAAATTCACACGAACGTCGCGAACGATCTCTGGTCCATCTGCTCTTACTTTGGTACATGCACGACGATAAAGAGAAAGGTGGACAATTTTTAAGTGATCGCGCGAGCAATTTATAGCCTCGATATCGACAAAGTTTCTAGATATTATCGGAACGTGGCAGGAGATACTGTTTGCGACGGCGGAGTTTACGACGAGGGCGCTCGGTCTTTGTTATTTCTGAGATCTCGAGTAACGATAAAAGACGTCGACTTCGTCAACCACCGTGGCCAAGAGCGTTAAGCCAAGAAATTATTTTATGGCCGCGCAAACTTCTTCCAGTCACGGTGGATTACCACGTACTACACACGAGTGTGTGTGTGTATATATATATATATATATATATATATATATATATACTCGCCTCTGCACTCTCGATATCAATAGAGGCGTCATGAGCCCGGAACATGGGCCGGGATTCCCCCATTGATCTACAGCCCCTGTTCGCTAGCGTTCCAGCCCTCTGCTAGGCTAAGCGATTCCAAGCTCCGCAAACCAACGTCCAAGAGAGCGGATAGTCGCTAATTCGCTCGTCGTGCCAACGCTGCTCATCCGCCGTATAATAAAGGATAAAGATCAGAATCGGAAGAAGAAGAGCGGCGAGACTCGACGGTTCGACGATGGAGATCGTTCAATTATTCGACACGGAGGAATGCGCAGAGTTTCGGTATGGATTCGCGGATTAGTCGCGAACGCACCCACGTCGTCCGACGACGCTGACAAATTTTGAGTAAGCGACGGCGATTAACGCGCGATTCGTAACGATTTTTCGCGAAGCGGCCGACGCGGAACGCGACGAAATCGAGTAGAGCGTCGCGTCGGCTGACGCGGTGGCTCGTGGACCGGGATAAAATGATGCGATTCCGGTATATGTTATGTAGAGAGATATAGAGGGCGCGAGGACAGGGGAGAGAACAGAAGCGTAGCGCTGCGTGTTAACGAATAAAGAATGGCATGTTGCACCAGCTGCATCGGATGGGACGCGGTGCACTGCGAAACGACATGCAACCGACAACGTGTCGGCACGAACAAAAAAGAGGTCGTAGGCAAAAGGACAAAAGCGAATAGCCAAGTCAGCTTCTGCGGCAACCGGCTATCTATAGATGAGATAATTGCGATCAAACCTTTTAATAGGTGGGCCGAGAAAATTTCAACCGGCAGGGCTGGCAACTGTGCCGGCAACCGTGCGCGGAACGTCGAGTTTTTCAACGAATCCCACACCTCCGTGTTTTTACACGCGGAATTTGCAATTCCATCGAATCTCGTTGTAAAAAAAAAATCCAACGTTTCGTTTAGAAAAAAAAAAAAAAGAAACGCCATTAGTCTGCAATTTTTCTCTATTCTTCCACCGTCTGCGAAGAAAGGAATCTTCGCCGCGTGGAAAATGGAGGAACGTCGACAACCGCGTTTTCCACGCGTAAACCTTCGAGACTTTGCTTGCCGATTTCAACCGTGGATAAATCGCTCGAACTTCGGGCTGTTAAACCCGCGACAGCGCGAATAGTCGCTTAGATGGATGCTTACGTACGAAGCTGCAGCGTTCGCAGCCGTATCGACGATCGGTCTCGCTCGGTAATAAAAATTACGCGCGTCGAGTCTAGACCAGCATCGTTCCGTGCAAAAGAAGAACGCGATCGCGAGTGACGTAACTCGCGCGCCACTCGTTATACGTAGCATCGCGCTAGCCGAATCTTCGCTCCGAGTTTGTTTATCCCTAAACGTTCCGGTTGCTTCGAATCGCGCGTGCGTCATTCGGGTGTAAAAAATTGAATCGGTTATAAACGTCAGAACGCATCCACGCGCGGTAAAACCTCGAAAACCGGAATAAAAGCTGTCAACGATCGCATCGATCTGCCGCCAATTTCCCCGTTTCTCCGTTTGCCGTGGCATTCGCGTACGTAGGACCGGACCGATTCGTTGTACGGCCGGCGGCATCGGTGTCCGCGAAAGAAAACGCGTCCGCTCGCCCGGTGTGAAACTCTCGACCGGCTGTTTATTCGGTTCATTTATCTGCCAGTTGGAGTGCGGGTCGGCGTTCTACGTTCTTCGCCGCGATCGCCGGTTTCGATGGAAACGAAACGCGCGGCGGCGCTGGGTAAACGCGAGCGACGCCGACGTCGTAACTGGCAAACGACAAATTCACCGCGAGGTTAATAAACAACGAGCGCTGGTACGGAGAAAGCGGATAGGCAGAGAAAGGAGATGGACGCGATACGGACAGAATTAAACGGAAAAACACCAAAGTAAAAAGGAGAAAACCAGCGGTGGATAAAGAGGCGAGTAAAAAGCTGGCTCCCGTCTCATTTCGCGTACAGCGCGAGAACATCAAAAGCAGCCGTCGAAATTGTCTGGAATGAAAGTGGGTTGCGGGTTGAACGGTCGAAAAAAAAAAAAAGCAAAGAGCTGGACTGGCACGCGCTATCGTTCCAGGACGATCGATGCGAGCCGCCAAAAGAGCGAACATGTTGGGAAATCGAGACGCGTCGCGCAGCTGATCGCGAGTCGGCTGCACACCGGCGGCTGCTGGGATCGGGTCATCGCTCGTTACCGTTACACCGCGCTGGTCGCGACGCCATTCGTTTCGTCTCGCATATTTCACCTGGACAAAGAGAGGATCGAGTATCGATCCAACGTCTCGCGTTCCCGCCCGTTGAATGCTCCCGTCTTCGACGACGCTCGAGAATCGACTTTCCGAGGAGAATCCGCGAAACGCTGCGCGTTTCCGCGTTCCTCGCGAATGAGAACGCCAGTGGCGCGATTTATTATTTTTCCTACTGTCGCGTCGTATCGTCGACGACAAGTCGCTTGAGCGATACACCTCGTTTGAACGTTCGGTCTCCGAGAGAAGACGGCGAAACGGTGCGAGAGCGAAGGCGAGCCGAATTCGCGATATCCCAGACGAACGCGCGTAAACCAAAATCAAGCCGGATGTAATTCCCATCTATTGGCGTCGATCGAGTCAAATCGATTTGGAAAAAAAAAAAAGGATTGGCTTAATACCGGACGATTTCAATCGGTACGATACAGGAGTAACAGGCTTCGACTAACAGCGGGGGAGAAACCAATTTGCAATTGTAATTCCTTCGCGTCGCGCAACGTTTTCGAGCGCCGATCGCCGGTGTCACGCCCTTTTCGTCTCGCATCCTTCAGGAAATCGGCCGATGCAGCTAGCCGCCGATCAACGAAGATTTCGTCTTTCGACGTAAATATAGATAGCCATCGTGCTCGTAAAGATCGCGGAGCTAAACATCGCGATATTGGAAAAACGATCGATTCTTTCGAACGACAGATCCAGTCGTAACTAGCAACGAGCGAAGAAAGTAGTCCGAGAATACTCGATGCCAAACGTGAAATCGTTAACATCGACTTTTTCAGATACGTTCATCTACCGATTTTTCTCGTATTCGTTGCTCTTCCTTGTTTCCTCTTCCACGAACGATACGCGAGCCTGTTGGATCCATAGCCGCGTAACAGGTTACGCGGACGGAAAAATTACAAGATCGATCGAAAGTATCTTCGACGAAATCGCGTTTCCGCGTTTAACTACAAATTCCTACGCAACTCTATATATCGCGCGATATTTTCCGCTTGCGATTGTCGCGTAGTAAAAATTCGCCGCGTCCATCGACCGAGTCGATCGATCATCGTCGCGTATCGAAAACAATGGAACGAGGCCGATGTCAAGGCGGTTGGTCGGCGCAAATTGTAAACCCATCCATAGCCGGACAATCGGGGGGGGGGGCAACTTTATACCCGACACTCTCGACGAAACGTTCTTTCTCGAATTGGCACGCCGCGCCGAGCCGCGCCGCGCCAGTCGCCACAGTTCTATTTGCGAGTAAGTCTGATTAATCGGAACAAGGGTAAACACGACGCGATTGCCATTAACACGCGTATACGTTTGATCCGTTTACGGGTCTCTCGCGCCTCCAGGCACTACTAGCTTTGCTACGTAAATACATTTACGTGGCTCGCTGCGAAACGCGAGCGATAATGTAAGTTGGCGCGCGCGATGACCGCAAACCCAATGCGTTCTGCGTCTAAAAACGTCGGCCGATGAACCGAGTTACTCGCGTTCGTACGTACGTTCGACGGAGATGCGGAGGCCGGGGCCCGTTTCGGAAAATCACGCAAAACGCTGTCGAATCGTGCATCCGTTGGTCCGTTTCTGTTTGTTTTTCTTTTTGCAATCCGCCTGATCAAACGGCGAAACTAGTGCGTTAACCGCGGTTTCGTCCAAGTTCACCGACCCCTTAACCTCGTACAGGTACATACTTTGAGTTACGTGTTACAGGTATTGAATTCAATGAATCGCTTGATTAGCTTGCGCAAAGAAAGGAAGGAGAGGGAGATGGAAGGAAGGAAGCAAGACTTCCTAACTAACGTATTTAACCAACTTGGTAACGTAACTTCGTAGCTTGGCAACGTATTTAAGGCGAGAATTTACGAGAATTACTACGTATATTCGTGTAAATCTTGCCGGTGGCCACAGAGCTGTGTACATTGTTAGTTTCCTAGTAAATCGCTATCGTTCGCGTTGCTCGGATTTTATTATAAATTTCTTCGATTCGTCCAAACCCATTTCACGTACGATACTCTTATTTCTTGAATACGAACGTAACTTGCGCATACCCTAGACTACTGCAATTCGTTCTAATTCCTAGTGGACGGCGGATATTTCCGCGAATGTATGTAACGATTTAGAATACAAGTTTACTCGTTGTTACGTGGTATTTCGCTTAACCGGATACGGTAGAATACCTCAAGAGGGATTAAAGTTATGAAAAAATGTTTCAACGAAGGTCGTTTGGTTCGAACGAAGACATCGTATGGAGCAGATCGTCTCTTTTTTTCTTCTTTTTATTTTTCTTTTTTTTTTGCGGATACAATAGCGAGGAGATTTCGAGAAGATTTTAAGATCAACTTCGTTCTTTTTATCGTATATCTCAACGTATATCTAACGCATATCTTTCGACGCATTAGTCGATCAGGTGTTCGCGTAGCGGATGTTTCAATTCTGATTTATCAAAATTTAACGTACGAAAGGCAACGTAGACGCAAGAATATCTCCGCTTCGTGTCTTTCCTCGTCTTTCGTACGTTGAATTCGACGAATCAAAATTAAAACATCCGCTAAACTAACAGTTTGTCGACATAAACGATACGTTTTCATAGGCAACTCAAAGTCTATCTCGCAACTCGACCCGCGACAAAATTATTTACGTCGGATCCCTCTTCGAATCGAACGACTCCTGTTAAAACGCTTTTTCGTAGCTTTAATCCTTCCTGAGATATTCTATGCCGTTTCCAAATAAACAAGAGACCTTTCTACGTATATACAAGATTATAAAAGTGCGTTTACTTTGGCGTTTCTCCTGCAACGCTTATGTATGTTTATACCTGCGATTACGATATCTCGTTACGATTTACGTGGACCGTTTATTTATTTACCTTGTCAAATTGATCGTTTATCGGTAAATTCCCATTAGGCACTACTACTCTTGTTACAGCATTCGTACCAATAATTATACGGCGGATACCGGCTATAAACCACGTCAAACTATAAACCACATATTTCCAATTTTGAATGGTTGGTTGAACGTCAGATGTTGCAGATTGCGTTTCGAACGCGGATGGTCGAGTTTGATTAAAACTACGCTATTATCTATAAATTGATAACCCGAATCGCGCATATCGTATCACGCGCTATACAACGCATCTTGTCTTTAACGCCTGAATTTTTTAACACGATGCGATCGCTCCGTTTTCCCTATTTACGTATAACTTTGCGCGTACGGTTTACGCGTATCTGGATAATATTATCGTTTCCCCTTTTCCTCTTGCCTCTGCTCTTTTTTTCAACATATTCCTCGGCTCCTGAATTTCATCCAACCGTAGAGTACGAACGAACATTTTGCAAGGATGCATGCGCGCGAAGCTGCGATTCATTTCAGTCGGATAAAATCGTTTGAACATAAAGTCCATGACACAGAATTTATTAAAATTTGGTTGAAAGCTCGTGGCGCATAATTTTGTAAACATTGTATTTCGTGGTAATCGAAGCATAATACAAGTTACATTCAAAAATATCCCAAGCTTTCGGTTGAAGTCGCGCTAAATGAATTTTACAATTCCCACGTGCGACTTGCTAAAACTCATAAATATTACAGCGAGAGAGAAAGTGAGGGGGGCGGGCGAGAGGTCGTTTCATAATTGAAACATCGTAACGTTTCAAGCACCTACCGCGAAAGATAAGGTATTAGATACCTGGAATCGTTGATCCGCTACGCCCAATACGCGCCTTTGTCGCAACATTCGCGGGCCAGAGAAATTACGTGGCGATACGATCTTCGAATTTTAATAGAAATCCGTGGTGCGAAAGAGACGGCGGCCAGAGCACGAGATTTTTATCGCTTACGCTGTTCAAATACGAACAAACCTTTTAGCCAAAGAGAATTCCGATTGCTTCTACCAAATGAATCTACCAACTTTCGTTCGTCATATTTACTTCGCGTTTTCAGAACGATTCGCGCGGCTCCCTGTGTATATCAAAGGACGTTGATAAGAAGAGAGAGAGAGAAAAAAAAACAGATCTCGAGATCGAGAGTCAAATATATTCCTACGCGTATAAGCTGCTCGAATGCAAACTCGAGAACTTCTACGCGCCTCGTATCTCCAGACGAGTAAGGCCGAGTGAATGGCTAATTTACGCGTAGTTAATCCGGATACCGGAGGCGATGATAGAGGAGATCGACTCGAGAAATATGTGCGCGTTATTAGTCCGGGGGACGAGGATCGCATATCGTTTACCGTATTACCGCGTTCATTTCCCATTCAATTGCCATATCTTATCCAGGAAACATTTTCATGACGCGATGGTCAGCGCCGCTCGCGTCGCTCGTTTCTTCCCTTAATTTCCCGTGTGCAAGGAAATCCAGGTGAACGCGGAACGATAAATCACTTTTGCGAAATCCGTACGCTGGGCGACGATTAAGCGTAGCCGAACGGAGTCGGGCAGATTTATTACTTGGAAGAAAGTCGAGCGTGTATAGACGATATTCGTAAAATATCAGGCCGAGCGAAGAAATGGTAGCTACGTTACCCCGCAAGGACAACAGATAACAGCGAGGAACGCGGTCGATTGTTCGGCGAACGAAGCTCGACGAGAAGGCAAGAGGCTGCTCGCTTGCGTTTTCGTCGAAAGAGAAGCGTCGCGTCGGGCACGGTGCAGTTTTTTTTCGCGCCGATTAATTTCCGCTAGCTTGGACACCGCCACTTTATTGCTGCTCGCCAGCCAAGGAACAGGGTTCGTGCAACGCTTCCGTACTTGGGATTTACTCCACAGCTCGCGTTTCTCGTCTTTCTTTCGAGCCCGATCATCGGCTATTTCCTTCGACTCGATTGCGCGTTAACTCGTAACGTCCCGCGAGCAGTTGCCGCGTTAACGGAATCGTTTCTTACCTGTCCTTCGACAACGATACGCCGCCCGAATAAATACACGGCTCGTGACGATGCTTTCGATTTAAAATCGTTGCGCGAGTATCGAGTGCGTTCGACGACATCGTACGTTTAAATCGCGTATGGCATGTATCACTCTGGTAATTGAACGTCACGAAATTCATCGCGAACGACGAATTGGTCGTCGCATTTTCTTTCTTTCTCGCACGTAGTACGTATGAAATTTGTACGGTTGATAGCATACGCGTATAATATCGCACCGTAAAATTTGCCACGCTTTGCAAACAACGAAAGTTCTGTCCAGTATCGATACGACACAATGGCTCCAGAATATACAGCTTTTTTTTCTTGTTTTACACAGAAATAACGTAATTTCCGTCTTAAATCGATAAATCGTACAGAGCGCGTTATCATCGTTGTATCGATTAATATAAATTTCACAAATTTTACGTACATTTTGGTTTCCTTCCGAACAGGAAATTCATTTTCAAACACTCGACGCGTAATATGATACTTTGTTTCTATAGAAATATACAGTTACGGCCAAATACCTTTCGATTTGAAATTGGTAACGTTTTTTGTCGAAAACTGTGTACGTCGTAACGTCGCTCTTTCGATTACCCAACGAAATGGGCAATCGCTGGTTAATACGAAATTGGAAGAAGAAACGGAAAGATATTAAATCGTGGTAGTCGTTTCGTCGTTGAGTCGATCAAAGTTCGCAAAATGAATTATACGTTAACGAAGTTAGTGGAGAGTTTGGGAACTTGCAAGAACTCCGGCCTGGCTCGTGCGTGTAACCGGCGTAGAATACACGTTACTTTTAGCAAAAGCGTATCGTTAATCGGTTTGAACTCGCGAGTTGCGTACACGCGATGTATCGTAGTATCGCGGTTAAATATAGGAGAAATTTCCTCTTTAAATGGACTTGTTTCGAATCTGAATGATCGTTTCGCCAACTTACTAAGAATAAAACGCGCAAAGGACGCTATTTTCGAAATATCGATAGATCGGTCGCGTTATATCGAGCGGTGCATATAAGACCGAGTACGTTATACGAATAAGTTGGCATAATTCGAAGATATCGGTGATATATGGAATGGTATCGGGAATGGAATTACTGGATCATCCACGGTCGAACTGTAAACGTCGTATTATGGAAAAAATGCGCCGGATTTCCGTAAACATGGGCGTTTTTAGATTTACATTTTCCAGGCTTACCGAGTTCGTTGCGTCTCTGCATAACGCATATACCTTGCGCCTTAAATCAGGCATTAATCGCGCTTTAACAAGCACGAGGCGTTACTTTTCTACGTAATATAGCTCGAAGCTTTGTTTCCCTTCGCCTCCCCGTCGGTACTGTCATATCGGAAATGGGACGATCGGCCGATTAAAACCAAGCGAGTTATCTAAACGCCGGTTCGAGATAGCGCGATCGATTTTTAAAAGGAATCGCAGCCGACGTCGGCTTTCGACGTCTTCCGCGCTATTTGTTTATCTATTCGCGCGGAAGGTATTCGACTTGCCCAGCTTGTGGCTGTCGAGCGCCATCTCTTACATCAATTTCAGCCTGTCATTCCGTAGAGCGTAGAGAACCGTGAATTCGAACAACGAAAAACCGCAGTCTCGCGAGCAATCTATGGCGAACTGGATCGTACAACGTACAAGCGGCAAGCCCTCTCCGCCGTTCTTCATCCTGCCGCCGCCTCTCTTCTCTTTTCTCTCTTGTTCTTTTTTCTTCTTTTTTCCTTTCTCTGCCACGACCAAGCGTGAATCGTGCGTGAAAATGCTTTACGCTGCGGCTACAGGACGAAAAGAGGGTGCGCCGCACCCTCGTTCTTACCCTACGGTTCTCGCGTTGCCGGAGTCGGACGAGCGAGAGAAGCCAAAGAGAAGCCTCTCGCCCTCGAGAAATCCCGCGTCCCGTATCCGCGAGAACCGACTGCATCCGAGGAACCGCGCGCGCCGCGTTTCCTCCGCCATATAGCCCCGCCATATTATTCGGCTTTCGTTTCGCTCCAGCTCCGACCAGCCTCGGTTTCGTACGTCTGCGAGAACCGCAGTCACGTACGCTGTGCAGACCGGGGACGAACGGTAATTCGGATAGCGTAATCGACGACGATATTGCAAAATTACGACGGTTATAATTTCCTCGGGCCGTTCAAGCCGGGCCGTTCAAGCCCGACCGAGAAGCCCGACGTGGAATACGTTCGCAGCAGCGGATACCTCTTACAGGCGGTCGTATAGTTTTATCGAGTTTCGTGCGGAAGAATCAGCGTCCATTTATATGCTACCTGCGCAACCGCGAGGCGAACGTTAGATCGACACGAGGATAATTGAAATTTCCCCGGGCCAAGGAGACGAGACCGTACCTGCGATTTTCCTGGCTGAAACTTTCCAATTAACGTAAGGATCGCGATTGCGTTTTTATGTACATCGTATTTCTGTTCGTCCAACGCTAAGCTGTTTGTAATCGTAGACGCAGCTTCTCCGTCCGAGCGTTCGCGCAACGTACGCGGGTTACGCGTTTTTCGCTCGAGTTCCCTAATTCTTCGAAGTCGCGCTTCGTTTTCTATCGTCCGCGGAGTAGAATTTTCGATCGTCAATTTTTGAACGTCAGCGGCGTTGATTTTCGAGAAAGCTCTTTTCTCGAATTTCCGAGGAAAAATTTCGGACGAGAGTACCGCTTCGTACGTAACGAACAACGTGTTTATGTATCTCGGCTAATTGAAATTTAATTTATATATTTGTATATCATAGAGAGAGAGAGAGAGAGAGAGAGAGGGGGGGGGAGGAGAGAGAGAAATGGAGAGCCGGTAATACAGGCGTATAATAGGTAGTTTCCAGCTCAGCAAAACGAGGACGCAGGCTGCGCAACTGAGTAAAATCGGGTTTGGATTGTTATTGGATACACAAGTGTTCTACATGGCTGCAGTATCGTTGTTCGCGTCTGTATTCGTGCACTTGTGCTTGGCGAGAATGTAGAACCAGCGCATTACAGAAATTCTCATCGTGCCGCAACGGTGTACACCGGATCCGGTCGTGTTACTTTTCGATGACAGGTATTCTCTTAATCGTAAGAACAAAACTTGAAACGAGGCTGTAATTAAGACGGCGCGGCGTTTGCATTTTCTACCGAGTACGCGGCGGTTCGTTATCGCGAACGACGAAGAAGCGGCCGTGGTGTCTCCGGTGAATCGCAGTTTCTCGTGCTTTCTAATTTGTATCCGCTACTGATTTTCCTTGCCGCGTCGAGACACCTCTTTCGTCCTCTCGTAGCGCGATTTCTATCGGCACTCGATCGATTTCCACGAGTTTCGTCCGCAGAAATTAATCAAAGACTTTCGTTACGACGAGGCTCGGTCGATAGGTTCTCCTAGGAACCGCGGAAACGAAAACGCGATAACGATCGAACGGGAGCAGGAAGATACGTCGAGGACGAAAACGAGACCAGAGATCGAGCGGGTGTTTCGTTTGGTTGTTGGCTCGTACCTGTTGTACGCGTACACGGGTATATCGCGGCGATCGTTGGAAACAAAACGAATCGCGTCGAACGTTATTCCGCGCGTGGTACGTCGAATTCTCGACTTCTCGACTTTCTTGCAGCGAGTCCGATTGGCCGAAACGATATGATTAGTGGGCCGTTACGAGCAGTTTTACCACTCGTAGTGTATCCAACGTCGCGTGATTTACGCGTAGACCGTGCAATCTGCTCGTACCATCGAGACGGCTAGTTTTTGGAAGTCGGTTGAAAAATGGCATTCCTCGGAAGGCGGATACGGTGGATATTAACCAAGGGTCGGCGCGAGTAATTGAGAATACAGACGTACTTGGCCAGTCGTGATAGCAGGCGAGTAAAATTGACCCTTCTGAAATATGGATTCGAGACACGCGAGACGATCCATAGGGTCTGATGCGTAGCCGATTTCAGCGGTATAAATCTGTAGCCGGCGCCTATGAAAAACGCCCTGGTTCGTAGCACCGCCACTCCCTAACCGCTATCCTTCGAACAAGACGTTAGGCTTTAATACGACGACGACGACGACGACGACGACGACGACGGTGAATATACGACACGCAAGTATGCGTTTCGTCGTACCGTAGGTATTCCTCTGAACTTCTTCTGGCGTTTCGTTTGCCAGCGTTCTTTCGGTCAGCCTTGACTCCGGTGGTAGGAAACGTGGAACGTAATAAAGAGGTAATTACGGTAGAAGAAGCTACGTAAACAACAGCTACGTACTTGGGAAATTTTTCTTCCAAGTAGGATATTCTCAAAACCGGAGGAAAATTCTTAACGAGATACTCGTACCCGCGTCGTCGAAATTTCGACGAAATTTCCACTTTTCGAAACGCCGACGCTGTACTTTGACTTTGCGAGCCGCCACGCAAATTCTTCGCTCCGACTCGATTCGTCGTTCGTTCGTGTACGAACCGGAAATTCCGATAAAGTCAACTTTGGTCGGAGAAGGTCCGCGTTGGCGATCTTCCGTCGAGTTTGCAGGTTCGTTTCTCGCAACGACGTCTCGCTCGATGCAACAGCCCGCGATACTTGGGAAACGACCCGATACGTTTCAATGGCGAAGAGTCGCCAAAGCTGGTGAATTAATTGACTCGTAGCTTTGCGCCGCCCTAGACTCTGCCGCCTCTTTCGGCGAAACGTTCGCTTCGCCGTTCGAACGAATTACTAAAGCCGACCGATAGAACTCGAGCCGATCGTTTAGTTGGCGTATCGGAGTAAAATGAAATTTTCACGTTCTCGCTGCTACGTCGACCGCGTTCGAAACCCGTCGAAACGTAAGCAATGCCATTGTCGCCGCGTTTAAGTTGTATTTCGTCGGCCGGACAAACGCGCGTTCGCAGGCTATTATATCGCCGGTTGTTCGCCGATGGAAATTGCCTACGGCGAATGTACGGCTCTGTAATTGTAACGAATTGCCGCGTCGCGTCGTTTCAAATTGCTCGAACACGGCCAAAACTACGTCGCGTTCGCGTAACCGCCGAGCGATACGCATGCAACGCCCTAACCTTCCAGATACGTACGACGCGCGTGTAACATCCAGCAAGAAAACCGTGCTTTTCGCGGAACGAGAACCGCGAACGAAACTGACAAGTACTTGCATCCGATGTAACGCGAGCTCGATTTTGCTCGACCGACGAGCGCCCTCGAAATTCCGCGGTATGTTTTTCCATTTTGGCACGTATCGTTACTCTTGAGAGAGGCGATAAATCGAAAACGCCGTTCTCGGGATCATCGACTTCCGGTTCTCGTTGCCAGCAGCGGCACTCGTTTTGCAAATTTTCGACGGTTCCCCGGAGCTCGTTGTTAAAACACGTCCGGCCGAGCGGCGGCCAGCCTTTTTCGCGACGATAGGAAACGCGATTAGTTTCGCCCAAGAACTTCTTTTTGCTTCGTTAGCAACCACGCTCGTCGTCCGATTTTAATTAACGTCGTCGAGTCGGCCGCGCGCGCTCCGATTTCCGACAACGTTGAAAAATCGGAGTTTCTAGAACGAAAGCCGAAACTCGACGCGCAATTCCGTGACAGACAAAATGTCGTTGTTGGCGCGCTCTGCCGCGCGTGCCAACCTACCATATATATAGGACAATGAAGTCTAAATTTGCCAAACGCCGATACGTTCTCGCAGCAACCAACGAAACGGAGCTATCTCTCGCCCGCGATATCGTTGACAGAAGCCTCGGGATTCGACGTTTTCCAATCTCGGCTAGGTAACGAGAACGGTAGCGGCGTATAGAGGGCACTTTGCGGTTTCCAGCGGTAACGACACTATCTTTCTGGCTTTTTCGAGCCACTCGGCAGGTGGCTGGATTTTCACGGAAGAATTTCCGAGCCATCGCGAGCATGACCGAACGAACGCGAGCGCTCGCTTTCTCGCTTGAACCGCACGCTCGAACCGTCCACGTATCGGTAACCTTTTGAGTTTTGACCCGTCGAGTACACGCGACGTCCGCGACACGAAGGTACCGCGAGGGGTCAATGGGGCCCCAGGGCGTGCCTACCAGATTAACAGGCCCGTTAATTGCTCCGACACGACCTCGGGTTCGTGGTGCGACGATAACTAAGGGAGCCAGGGAGTCGTGCGCTTGCCACGCGTATCTCGTGACTTTCAAGGCCCGATTTGCCAAACTGATGCGCGAATTATTCGATCCCTTCGTATCGTAAACACGGGTTACCAAATATCCCAACCGCGTCCAATATACCTAACCAAACTCCAATATACGCAGCCTATAAATACCTAGGTATTTACGCGAGAGATCGTCGAGGTAGAATTTTCCAGAGTCTACGATTTCCTAAGACAGGCTGCGTCGCTTTAACGACGATAGAACGAACGCACGCGCGTTTGCGCAAACGCGCGTGCAGGGAAAGGAAGGGAAAAGATTGGGAATCGCAACGGCGGAAGAAAAGAACGATATCGGTGACTTAATGGTTTTGCCAGATGTATCGCGAGGAAAGAGAATTTAAATTGCGATTTCGATGCAACGACGAAGCGTGTAAGCTTCTCTCTCTCTCTCTCTCTCTCTCTCTCTCTTTCTATTCTGCGTTCAGGCGGGACAAAACCTCGTTGCACGATGGATCAAACAGTTTTCGCATCCAACGAGTTTCGTTTTCCAAATAGTAAAAGTTCGCGTGCAGCCAGCGACGCGTGGCCAAGCCAGTAATCTAGCAAATACCCGAAATTTCGCGATCGAGTCGTTTCATCCTGCGCACCGTACATCTGACCCGTCTAGCCGCCAGCCTGGTCATCGTTATATACGGTATCTCCGGGTTTGTTGCAAGTTGCATACGGATATCGACGAATAGCGACGAGGTGGAGCATCGAAACGAGTGTCGAGGATGTTAGATTACAGCGAAGCCGAGTCCAGGCCTGTTGTAACGTCGCCCGTATCCGCGTGTTAATGAAATTCGGCCTGTCAAAGCCACCGACTAGCTGCCGCGGATCCTGACGCGGAAACAAACTGTGGTTGCTCGCGAAACGGTTACAGGTATGCGTCGGTTAACGGCAAATCGCGTCGGGAGGTGGTTATGATCGATAGATGATCCCTCTTGCTTTTCTCAGCGGCCGGCTAGCGAATCCAACGCAGCGCGTGCTTACACGCATATATCATCAGCGACATCGGGCGAACGTCGATACCGCGGTCGATTGTTATTTACGATCATAATCAACGCCGTACGACCGCGCCAGTTATACTGCATTTTCGAGATAACGCGTTTGTTTCGGACACGGCCGGTCGAACCCCGGCCTCGCCGCGCCTCGCAAACGCGCTGCTTCTCCGATTTAGGATAAGAGAGCCCGCCGCTATTCGTCGTTTCCACGAACGATAAAGATTTCGTTTGCCACTGTCGATTTGATCTACGTTAACCGACTTTTCTCGTGCTTGATCTAATTGCATATACATAAATGTGCGTGTGTGTAGGGTTAAATATATATATATATATATATATATATATATGTACATATTCCTTTGTTCCTTCACGCAGAGTTCGTGGCTCGAATTGGAGAGGAACGAGACAAAGTGCCGCTACGACTGGCCTAGGACGAATCATTCGGTGTTCCTTTCAAGTGGGTTCAAACAGCGAGAACCGGTTAGTGAAAAGCGAATCGGACGTAATATAGACGCGCCATCCTCGACGCAAATTGCGTTAAATGAAGTAGTTCTTTTCAAAGAGAAATCGCTATGCGTTTTAATTCGTTGATCAGCCTCTGATCAGCCGAGTCACCGAGACTCGCAGGTGCGACTTTATTACGGACCGGAGAAATCGATTTTCCTGCAGCGTCGATTTTATTTCTTGGAACGTCGACGAACATACGAAGGTGCGTGTACGCGATACCTATTATCGCATTTCTCGCGCGGACATCGAAAAAGTTCGTACACGACAGCGGTCGTTGGTACGTCGTCGATCAACCGGACGCGGACTCTTTCCCTTTCTTTTTGTTTCGTATTTACGGTCACGCCGGTCGCACGCTGTCCCGTTATTCGCGTTACGTTATCGAGCTACGATCGCCACGAGAAGCAACGGCATCGTGCATCGGCGATGAGACAAAGAGGTGTATAGCGTGCGTAGGTTGGCGTTTCCAATTGCGCGAAGAAAAGGAAACGCGCGACGATACGAAATATCGCGGGAATATCGTGCTCGGCGGTACGCCTGTGACGGGCTGACCGAATTGCGAATTAATGGGAAACAGCGTAGCGCTCGAGTAGAAAAAGATAAGAAGCCGAGGAAGCTCGAATCTTTCTCACATTAGCAAACATCGGCTTGCTAACGAGTGCACTTAATTTCGCGTTGCGGGAACTGCCGCTGACACGAGATTAAAAACGTTCACGAGGATGTAAACCACGGCATAATTTCCGCCCTCCTCGGGCGTAGCTCGGCGCACGCGCGAGTTTCTTCGCTCCCATCGTCGTTCGGTATTACCCCGACATCGAGCGAGAACGCGCGTGCCGCAAGCGCTTTCAAATTATCGTCAAACGTTCCCTCGCGTTCGGCTCTTCTCTCTCCTGCCGTTGTCCTTCCAACGATCAGCCAACAAATTACGCCACGCAAAGATCGCCGCCGTTCTCCGACGTATCTCGACCGCACACCGGCGAAAATCGCTCGTCGTCGGTTGAACGGATAGCGATCCGCGAACTTTCGCATAGCGTACCGCCGTTCCAAACGTTTGTCTGCATCGGCGGCGTGCGTTCTTCCAACGAACGATCGAACAAACGCGATAAAAACGGTTGGAAAGCGCACGCTGAAAACGCACGATTGCCTTTCGATTCCCTCTTGGCGGCGGAAACTCGCGGAATAGCGCCGATAAAATCGCGAAGCAGCCGCGAAATTTCAACGCGGAGATGCGGCCAATCGCGGCGCTAATGGCCACTGAAGTTGTTCCAACAATTTGTACCGCGTATCTCCTTATTTGCATCGGCAATAGCGTGTGCCCTGAAAAGAGGCGGGGCAACTACAAACAGCCGTTTAGCGTCATTCCACCGTGGCAAGCCCGTAATCACCGCTTAACGCAATTTGCAATCTTAAAACTCTCATATTTCCGCAATTTGAACGAATTTGCTTAAGCAGCGGTTACCGCGTTTCGCGCAGCCGCGCCAATTATTTTATTGCGCTTACCTGCCTGGCTAATTTTTAACGGCCATCCGCTTTTAACCGACCGTTAGCCAGCCTTTACGGATTCATATCGCGGGCAAATGGGTACGCTGCGCTCTTCGAACCACGCGCCGTTGTATCGCGCGTCCCTTTACCCTTCGGCCAAAGACTCTCCCCGCTCGTCCTCCGTTTCCCATCGCGTCGTACGCGACACGAAACTCGCAACAACGTCGCTTTCGTTTACGATTCGAATCGCTCGAATCCGGTACGCCGTCGTCTCGTCGACGTCCATCCGGTCGAGTTACACGGTATAAATTCCACGGTACGGAATACACGTAACAACGAAAGATACGCGCGAGAACGCTCCCTTTGCGCATAGTTAGCCGCTCGGTTTGCTCTCTTACGCGTGGATCTTTTCCTTTCCTCGAACGTAACAAAGAGACAAGGGCAATTACAGCGCGTCGCGACTCTGCACGCGTAAAACGTCCGAGGTAGTGCGAGCGGTTGAAATCTCGTAGCTTTGCCGCTGTTCTCGAAAAGAAGGGATTACGGTCGGAGGGTGTGTAATTTCTCTGCCTCGTAAGGTGGCGCGTATCTCTTTGCGCGCTTTAAACGATTGGAGGCGATCCCTCGTGCAAAAACGAGTCGGAGAAAGCAAAATCTTCTTTCCCGTGTTTTGCTACGTTTTCCGTTTCGTCAAAAGGTCACCCTTCGAGAACCGCGCCAATTTTTACGCATACCTGATCTATGTTTGCAAGCTGTACACATATATCACGTACAAACGAACGGATAAAAGGTAAAATTGTTCGTTGGATCGGCTATCTAACGGGGGCCACTGTGCGCTCGGAGAAGCGGACAGCAACCTCCCTCGCGTGTAAATAATCGCGAGTATTTGACTGCATTTTCAAGGAAGAGAAGCTGGTCGTATTTGCGGACGAACGTCGACGCCACGGCGGATTCGCGATTTTGCTTCCAGGATAGAATATCGTCGCTTTTTCCCACTCGCGACTAGTCGCGCGAAATTACAAAATCCATTGTCGAATATGGCGCGATTTCCATTTGCGCTGTCGCGACTACGGGTCGCGCGTGACTGCGAATCAAGACGCGACTCGCAACGATAGACGAGTGGCGTGCGACTACGAACTACGCGTATGTAACGTATACATACGAATGTCATTTTGCTGCTAGAATGTATCACTTAAGAACGTGTATTCGATACACGTGTATAATACTTTCGACTCACGATACTGCGCACACTTGCCATAATTTGCAGTAACTTTAACGTAATTGCGATACTGCACTTACGCGTGGTTGTCGATATTTCACGGAAAGCCAAAATTCCATGATTTTATTTATGTTCTTCGGCTTTTCCAAAAAATTGTCCGTCGAGTATCGATACTTTCTAGACATAAATAATTTGTTACGAAGTATGCCGCGGCGGGTCGATCGACGCGTTAAAAACCGTACGGTTCCGTTAAGAAGAACAAAGTCGACCTTTGCTCGATCCTCGAACGATACTCGTAACACATTCACGAAGTGACGCGAGATTTGGGGCACGTTCGGAGACGATCGATTATTTTTGAGAGAAAGATTTAATCTTCTACCGCCTGGTTGGCAATCGCTACGCGACTTTGCAGTAATTTCGACCAACAGCGTGTATCTTCAAATTTTCTGCCTCTCCGCCTTTCCTCGCCTCGATAGCAAATGCCGTGTCATAAATCTCACAGTCGCGCAGTGCAGCCGTTGCGTCCCAAACGCGGTAAGGATCCATTTACAAAAATGTTTGCATAATGAAAGAATTTCTGAGAAACTTTGGCGTTGCTAGTCGCGAGCGATAAAGAACCCTAAAACGCGATTCCAGCTAGAGCAAAATCACTTTTGTCCGTCTTTTCCTCCGTACGTCCGTGTATGTTCCAAAACTGCTTGTCTGCGTCTGATTTCTAGCCTCGTTTCTACTTATTCGCGATCGGAAATTACGAGATTATCGATACGCTTTATTCGCCTTTTACGCGTTGTATGTTGTACGTACAGGTATAGGGGTTGTTGATTCGTTAGGATCGTTTCATTCTCGGTAAAAGGAAATATTGCGTTGAAACGTGTGTTTGCAAGGGGTGATGATATGACACCCTGTTGGTAATATCGCTGCCTCATTTGTCGCGTTTACTATATTCGTACGCGTATGTAGGAAAACAGCGTATCGGAGTAACGGAGCAGACGGTGTATTGTTTCCGGCAACGAGAGTCGTAGATGAAATAACTTGAGAAACGGAAGCTCTTTGTCGTCGAGGAAAAGAAATATTTCTTGGAAATTGGGCGAGTCGAAGCGTCGTGTGTTCGATCGCATTTGATCAAAAGCACGTGGAAACGATAATGACGATATTTTCCAAAAAATTTATTCTTGTTTTTCGCTTGTCTTACAATCGCGCAGACACGGCTGGCACAGAGATTTCACCGAGATCAAAGAAAATTATCATTCTACGGCCTAAAAGAAGGAAACTGTAAAGAGGTCGAAAGTCGGCGTCGGCTTATCTCGTAACGAGAACGTAGCAAGTGCGCACGGCGAGAAAGAAAGGAAATATGTGCGCGACTTTTGCATATAAACAAAGGAATTAACTTTATTTGTTTTTTTTCTTTTTTTACTTTTGACGTCAAAACGTTGCGAAAAAGATAATTTCTGCCAAGGGGTCGTGTTGCTCTCGTTTCTCATTACGAGTCCCAAAAATTATTTATTTCCATGAAACGCGCGCAATTCGATTAAATCGTTTTCGATTAAATTTAGAGCACTTTGACTTACGAATTGAATTTTAAGAAGAAATATAAAACTAGAGGGCCGTATTACCATCCTTTCCTCTGCAAATATTTATAATAACCCGTGTCGATCACGTCGAGAGGAGGTCATCGACACACTTACATCCTTTTATACCACTTTTTATACCATTTTTTATATCCCCCTTAACGAATTTCCAAGGCTTACGCGCATATTTCGCTGCATCTAAGGTAAGTGGAAAATTATTTGATTAATTACGCGTTTAGAAACGTTACAAGTAGATGAATACTTTGGCGGAAATCAATAAACGTACACGACGTAAATAGAGTAATGGGCGAAGCGTTTGCAAGTGTACTAAAATTTAACGTTTCCGATAGTTTGTCGACTACATTAACGGAATAGGAAGCAAAAATTTTGCTTGCAAATTAAGATTTAATTTTTTTTTCTTTTTGTCGGAGCATTGTCACATTCGAAGGAAAGATTCATTCGACGAGCGGAGAAGATTCGGCGAAAAAAAGTCTCGTAAACAAATTTAATCGCGAGGATTGTTCCGAGGAGGAAAGCGAACGACTGAAAAACTCGGCAAAGATCTGACGATACGCGCGACGATGGCAATTCAAATCGAAAGATAATCGCAATGTATCGATAATCAGCTTTTCGATGTTCATCGGTGAACAGAAACAGAGGCGAGGCCAAAAATAATTTTGCTCGGTCAGAATCGCGGCAAATTTCGAGTCATCGCGGCGGCAAGCAAACGAGAAACGCCAATGCGAAATTTGTTCGACCGTCTTCCGTTTCTGTGAATCACGAAGGCTGAATGGGACGTGGCACGTTGTACGAAAAGGGACAAAAAAAAAAAAAAAGTTTGTATAGCGTGCTCAGACAGATAATCTTCCGGAGAAAAACGGGAAACAAGCTTTTATCGCGTTACTTGTACTCGTAATCCAGGCTTACGCGTCGAACATTGTTTCGGAAAGTCTATAATTTATAATCTCGTTTCGTATAAAACATCCTCGACCTGCGAATCGGAATCGAGAGCGCGCTCGTCCGCAAAGAGTTCACGCGTACAAAGTTCCACGCGTATCTCAATCGCTCGAAGAGTATGCCGGCTCTGTCGTATGTTTTAAAAAACGAAACGCTTTAACTTGCGATTCTTTGCGAATATTATTTAAGTTCGCAGCGTCGTATTTCCCGTTTGTTAAATTTCCCAGCGCGTTAACCCGAACGCGTACGCAGCGTACGCCTGTTGTTTCATTGGTCGTAACACGGTGTACAAAGACTAATAGATTTCAAATTCAACGGCAAATCGAGAACGTTCGTGTATTAACGCGCTCGAACACACTTCGCCGTACAAGTCCTATCGATCGTGATTTATGATTTCCCACGCAACTGCCCTACCCACTCGTTCTTCCTGTCGGTAGAATTCCAATTATTTACGACGACGACCCTTTAAATACACAAATCAATTTAAATTTATCGCCGCCTGCGTTTACACGTGGCGCGAATATCAAGCCATTAAAGTAGCGCCGGCTCGAGCTCGAGCAACGCCCGGCACAACGCAACGTCGCGTTCCAACCGTTGCGACGTTATTGCGAATTTGCGACACGCGTACCGTGTCTGGTAGAAAATAATAAATAATCTAATAATTATTCTATTTATAATTTTATTCTATTTATTTCCACGTCACGCTAGCCGGTGTCGTTTCAACGGCGCGTGTTGGCTAGCCGTCCATCGCCTCGATCGTAAACGTCGGTGTCCGCCGCGCGTACCAACGCGACCCGTGTCGTTCGATCGAAAAACAAGATAACGATACGGAGAAACGTTGTACGTCGAGAAACGCCTAATCGAATCCTACCGATGCCGAGAGTTTAATGCAAAGGTAGCCGCACTCTCGAGATATCCCGCCGGGGGTAACACCATCCACGCGCTATTTCGCGACAAAGACGTACGCGAATCTACCAAATGTCCCGTTGGACGAATTGTAAAGCGCAGAATGAAATAGATAAAAGAGAAAAAAAAACCTCCCAAGATGCTAATGGGATCGTCGCGCGAGCCACGGCGTGCCTACGCTTCACTGTTCACGAGTATCTCCGAACGTTGTACGAAAGCAGAGTTTCGAACGAAAGTGAAATACACGTTCGGTCGACGCGCGTCGCGCAAATCCATATCGAGGGCTCGGTTACGAGCGTCACAGGTGTCACCGACGATGGGGACAAAGCCGAAACAACGTGGCCCATGGACTTTTCTGTAAACTAGCATTCGTGGCACGTTTGCCTCCGAGCGAAAAGAAGAAAGAAGAAAGTGGAAACAAAGAATATCGGAATCGCCGGTGACCAAAGCGTCAGCCTCGAAAGCTCGCGAAGGCAAGTTGCGCGCTCTCGTTCGACGTCCGAAACTCGCCAAGTCCTTGCAAATTCCCTAGTTCGTGGTTGTTAACGGAAAGAAGGGAGCCGAGCTTAAGTTTAAGCCGCCCGCAGCCAAGTGCCGAAGGCGGAAGCTGTTCTCGATGCAGCGCGAGCATCGCAGATTGCATTCGCCGTGAGCGGAGCGCGACGCGGCGAGTTTCGCGTCAAGGCACTCGAGCGAATTCCCGACATTTTCCATTTCCGCCGAAAGGCTCGTAAACAGAGGAAGGAGTTGCACGAGCCTCCGGGCCGAGTATCTGGTTATCCAAGCGTGAAATAATGTATAAAGCGCGGATGAATAACGACCCGGTCGCGATCCATCGCGGCTACACCGTTCCACGCGGCTTCCCGCGTCGCTTGTCGCTTCCTCGCCGACTGGCTCCCGCGATCCAATTTTCCTAACGCTCGAACGATATCCTATCTCGTTCTTTTACTTTTTAATTCCCGACCGGGCGAGTCTCGACGACAGCTCCGAGCAACTCGCGTACGCGAAGTACAACGATTTGTCCGAGAAAACGGAAAATCGGCCTGTCGGATAGTTACCGTCCCATCCATACCCTTGAAACGCGTAGTCGGGATCGTTTTGAACAATCTTTTTCTACGCGTATAACAAGGTAGTCGGTTCTAGTTTTCGACGTACGCCGCGCGAAGCGGTCGGCGCGTCGCTTGCTCGCGAATCTTAACGAGATTTTACGAAATATCTTCGTGGCGGCGTACGAACGAGGAAAAAGAGCGAGAAAAGTTCCGGTCGCTGAATATTGCGAATAGAAAGGAGCGGGCAGGGTTAGGCTATCGAAGCGGCGGAAGCCCGAAGAAGCCGAACGGAATAAAAAATAATTTTCATTCGAACGAAAGGCAATTCGCGATAAGCGAGTGTAATCGGGAAAATCTTTCGTCGTCGATAACGATTACCAGTAACGAAAATAAAATTGCGGTCTTCGACGACGGTTACCGGTAAGAAATACAAATTTCGGGCATTTGTATCGGTTAATGGTAACCAAAATGAAATCTCCGCCATCGATAATGGTTGTTCGTAACCGAAGAGCTCCCGTTATCGATAATGAATACCGATAATCAGAAAAATTTTTATCGCGTAGAACGGTTACTCGCGACCGAAATTTTTTAACGAAAGTTATTAACTCCCGTACCATAACTCGAACGTCTATCTCGCGACAGTTACGACGTTCGGTCGTAGCACAAGCGAGTTGGGTCAAGCGAAGAGCGACGTTGAGTTTGATCGAACTTGATTACGTCGCGTTAAGATCATCGAAATTCTTCTTCTAAAAAAAAAAAAAAAGAATCAGGATTTTTTTAATTATACAGTTCGTGCCGATAATGCGATCAATATAACATACGGGGAATCGAACCCATCGGTTTCATCGTTTTATTAACTCGAGCCATCATTCGCAAAACACAAGCGCGTTCCGCGATTCGAGACACGCGAGAGCTTGAATCCGATTTCGATACGTGGAAACGAAGCAAGATGTACCACGCGTTAATTAGGCGCCACTTCTGGGCTACGGGTATAATATGCTGCCCGCGGTATCGCGGATCCGTCGCGTCCAGCTACGTTAATGAGTCATTAACCTGACGACGACCAACTTCACCGCGGCGGAATGAAACGCAAACGGTTAGGAAAAAGAAAAAAGAAAAAGATAATTTCGCCGAACGATAAAAGGGACGTTTTAAATTCATTAACTGTACGCGACGTAACGACGTTTCATTTTTTATTGCTCTTAATGGACAAAGGAATTCGTTCGTTCTGCTCCACTCTTTACTGTAACGCGACGAAATATCGGTCGATACGCAGTCGGACGAGGCAATATGCAATCGTCCGATTTGACTCGACTTTCGATTTTTGCCTTTAACCCGCGTTAACAACGCGGTAAATAAATAATTTTCAATCCGACGAATAAAAGTCCGATTAACGAAGCGGGTACCGCTTTGCCATCGACATCGATATGCGTCGGTATACGCGCGCATCGTTCCAAGCAAAAGCTTGAAATTTTCCACTTTGTACAAATATTCGATCGTCCCGCTGGTAACCGTCCTACGAAGGCTATTTGTTCGGCCTTTCGACGTTTTTCCTGGAAATTTCGTCGTGTCGGAAGAACAGCGACGAGAACGCAATACCAGAAATAAAAACGAAAGCATCGGGGAAAGAAAAGTTTTCGGCAGAGCGCCTTTTCACATTCGACGCGACGTACGCACCGCCGCGCTCTGCGCGAAACTATCGTACCTTTCTCGAAAACAAACTTTCGCCGAGCTGGAATCTATATCGCGGACCGGAATTCGAATCGCGCGTTATCGCGATAACATCGTCCGAATTCTTTCCTTTCGACGTAATCGAGAGCTTCGGCGGAAGAAGCGTACGCGTTACGATTCCTCGCGGAGGAACGTTAACGAAGAACCGGTTCGCGCGGATCGTCGAGATGCATCTCCTTTAAACAAAATTTCATTTACGCGTTCCTCCTACGCGCCACAATGCTCGAGCCTGAAATAGGTCGAAAGGCTTGAAGCGGCAGGAGAGCCGGGCTTGCAATTTCGTTTCACGGAAACGCAAAAAACAATGTTCCCCTTTAGAAAGCGGGCTAATTGAAAGGTTAACCGCAGAAATTAGGTAGCCTACCTGTTTCAATTTTTCTGCCGTGTAAGAGAATGTTTTCAGAGATGTTTGCAGCCGGCAGCGCGCTCGATACAGAGCCGTTCCGAGCCGCCGTTGCGTTTAAACGAGAAGAAAACTCCAGGCACCGACCTTTTCCGTAACGACGATACGTAATACGCGCCTACGACAAACATCTAACGAAGAAATACGTTCCGGTCGCGAAGTTTATTAAATCGCGATAATCGTAGCGATCGAAGCGCGTGTACCTTTCGACTGGCAAACGGTGGCGATCGCCTTTGTAGGAACCTGTATCTTTAGAACGATACGTAGCGCGTATATATGGATACCAGGTAAACTAGTTAATTCGTATGCGCGCTAATCGAAGCGTACGTTTATCTCTATCGGAGGTGCTATGAACTGTAAATGTCGAATATACGTCTACCGCTGGAAACGAAATTAGTAGTTTCAACGCCCTTTTCGCAAGCGACAGATCGTTGCCGGTGCACGCGTAACTTGGCGCAGACCGCTTGTCGGACGCGACGTCGCGCTCCTTTCTGTATCTCGATGCACGCGTGTTCGTTCGAGAAACGTTTCGAAAAAGAATATCCGTGCTAATGTAACGCGAGCTTGAGACGAGCACGACCATAGAAAGATAGAAAGAGCTCTTCGGACGATTTCGTGACCGAAGCTATATTACTTTATACAGAGAAGATGAAAATGCTGTTCGAGCGCCTTTACGAGCTGATCGAGACTCTACACGTTCGTACAGGTTTCCTTTGGCGGTGCGAGCTGATATTGTCTCGCGAAATAGCGACTTTCGTTGCTGTTTCTCAAGATCCTGTGAGAAATCTAGGGAAGGATAAACTTATCCATAAAGTTTTCAACTTTATTCCGAGGTGACTGTAGCGCGAACTGCGCTGCTGCTCCTTTGTATTCTCTAGAGGGGGCAGCGGCTTATTTGCATTATGTATTTTATCAACTGCAATATCGAATAATCGTACGAGCAAAAAGCAGGCGATATTATATAAACTGGTTGTTGTTATTGTATGTTAAGTCGACGCAGGACGTCAAACTAAATTTATAATAACGATATGCGTCCACCATTGCCGAATATTGTCACGCGCGATATTTGCCACGGACAGCAGTCATCGCGTATCTTGAATTTAAACGGAATCGCTGATAAAAGGAGCGTTCGAAATTCCTATCGTCGCGTCCATCCAGTTCCGAACGTTTACGTATCCTCCATGCACGAGCGTATCGTACGTTGCATTCGAACAACAAACTCGATGCGCGTTATACGAGGTTTACCGTGTGTTTCTCTTTTCGAAGTCGTTCGAGGATATCGTCTTTACGACGCCTACGCGATCGATCTACGAACATCTCACGGTCAGCGTGGCAGAATTCATTTTTCCTATCTCTAACGCCGCGACAAACGGCTCTTAGGAGTTTCGCGACACTTTATTTTATATATTAGGTCGTCGGAAAAGTTTTCTTCGTTTTTAGAAGCGAATAAAGATATACGCGCGACGTTTTCCGTTCTGTACTATTTTATCGAATTACGTACGATCCATTCCGTGGCGATAGAACGATACGAATACGTAATTCGATAATATAATACAGAAGAAACAACCTAACAGCAGATTGTCGAAAGCGAAATAACTTCACGAGCTGGTTATTACGCCGCCCGTTTAACGTACGATACGTAGAAACGTATACTTAAACGAGCATCGGTATATTTTCAATATCGTGCTTAAAATTTAAGTTGGTACGATGTCGCTGAAAGCGTTGCCCGAATTTGTTCGTCTTAAATTTGCCGTTCGAAATGTATCGTTGGCACGGTGCTTGGTCGTATCGGGTGTAATTATCGATAATTACGCGCGCCGATCCAGCTTATTTCTCTATTAACCGTATCGTCGAATACATCGATAGGACGAACCGTATAGCTAAGATCGCATAAACTAATAACGATGGCAGGATGGTCGAACGAATGGCATTCATAGCGGGCAGTTTCGTAAGAGGAGCACGAGTGGCGCAGGCTAGAACGACATGCGATAGATCAAGCGGTGACCTAGTACACAGTACACGGCTGCTTCCGGACGAACGAGCAACCGCGCTAGAGTTTCGCTATACGTGGGATCTGAAAGTAACCCTTCCCGTTTTCCGGCTTGGCAGGACAGCTTGCCCAGCCACGAGGTACCCATTATTGCCCGCTCGACGACGCCCGCGCGACCACGCGCGATTTATCGCCACGTGTGTTTTATTGGTTTCCCCTGCTACCATCGACGACGTCCACCGGGTTTCCAGCAATCGTGGTCAAACGCCTCGAGGCTCGAAACGTAACCTCGCGCCATCCCTTTTTCTTTTTTTTTTTTTTTTTTTCTTTTTTTTCCCTCTTACTAATTATGCCATTACGCAGCTTCGCGTCTCGCCGCTCTCTGTACGAAGGTAGAATCTCGATTCGATAATAAACGAAAGGTCTACCGCTCTGTCGATGCTGTTTCGAACGTACGAACGGTAGGAATAACCGACTAGAATTGCGGAACATGCACTTCGCTTCCGAGTCCGAGTTGGTTGCTAGCTACTACCTGCTTCAAGTACGACCTGGTATCTACCGCCGCATGCACGGTGTAGCTACGTGCTACTTGTCCTGTTTGGGATTCTCGCCTTCCGATTAGACCGGGATAAGTTCTTCTGCTGTGCAATTTCAGGCAATATCCTTTAATCTCTGGCAAATTCTTGGGAGAATGAATGGCACGGTATACGTATATTATATCGGTAGCGAGCAATCGCGTTGCGTCCTGCGTTGCTCTCGAGTTGTTTTCCTCGAACGAACAAATTTTGTATCCGCTGCGTAATTCTATTACGCCACTATGCGTCGATACATCGAGGTATCGGAATCGACGATACGCTATTTCTCGCCGTTGTATCGCGCAACGATGGCGAGAGTCTGCCAAGTAAAGACATTTAATGCCGTATTAGTTCCATCGAAGACCGGATTTTCCAATTCCACTATCTTTCGCGCTAAAAGCAAGTGCCTATCCTACCCTAAACAGGAGACATTAGGCGCCAGCAATATTAATTTTATAAGTTGCGACACCGTTGACCGTTGGCCGTAGACTGTAGAGAACGAGACAACGCCGACAAGTCTATCGGCTCCCTTCGCGAGCCTCGAAACGTTAGAACGATTCGTTGTCTACTCGTCGAGAGACAACCGGCACTACTGTTTTATTATATTTATTTATCAATCGTATTTTATTGTATCGTTCGTTGATATTCGAAGGAAACGGGATTATTTACGTTACGACCTACCGTAATACCTATCACCGCGTGAAGATACGTCGAAGTACTTCTCCGTACGTGTTTTAATTCTATTACGAGGAATAGAAAGGGTTTAAATTTAGATCGTTTCACGCGCCACGAATAGACGCGTCAAAGTCGATATAAAGCGAGCCTTCTCCATTTTTAGACGCTCTCTCTCTCTCTCTGCGTTTATTTGACGATTATTCGCATTCTTGCCGTGCTGTGCAAGTACGAACGAGAAGAGAGAGAGCATTATCGAAAGAGTATATTTACGATTTGAACGTCTGTTCGCGTTAATTACACATTTGCATGCTCGTTTCCATATCTACTGTTCGTAGATAAATAACACACTGTACACATTCATCATACGTCGTCGCAGAATTTATCACGCGTTTTCATTAATTATTCAACCACAAAAGTTCTTCCCGGACATATTCGTACTGTTCTTATCTTAATTACACGCTGCAAGATTTATAGCGGCGAAGGAAAAGGGATTTAGTATGCGTAGATCGCGACAAAGATAGACATCGAGGGCCTCGGTTGGTTAACTGATAACAAGCGAGTTTGGCCGGAAAGCGAGGGATCTTTGGTTCTGCTAGCTCGCGACCCACTTAACTAGAGAGGTTGATTCTTTTTCGAGATACCTGACAGTACGGTTGCGTTTATCACCACCTTGTAGAATTTAATCTGGTGCATTCATTTGCACCTGTAATATCTCTGTAAGACTATCGCGTGGTAAAACACGTCTGTAAAACACCATGATATGGTTACACCTTCGGCCACCTGTACGTACGCAATGTACCGAACGCGATCGATTCAATTATTCGGGTTGTCTCGAAGCAAACGGACCGATCGCGCGACAAACAGAGCTACGGTTATTATTGGCTGACGAATTTACAACCGAGATCGCGGTAATAATAGCTATTCGCTACAACTTTGTCCATCTCGTGGTCTATGCTCGCCGGAAAAATTGTTTCCAACGAAAACGCAAATCATCCGTCTTTGTGTAAAAAGCGAAATACACGGTCGTGTTTCAGCCTCGGAAAACGAGAAACATCCTTGTATCTGAATTCCTATGTACATAGAGGAATGCGGCAATTGGCGGCAATTACAAGCGCGATGCGATGATAGAAAAGGAATTGATAATAATTAAATTAAGGAATTGATAAAAGAACGTAAGCATCTACCTATCGCGTTTCCCAAATATCGCGATTTCGTTAAACTCTATATCCGCCGAGACTTTAGCGCGCAAAGTTGTACGTACAGAGATCGATGTTTTTCGAAATAACGACAAAGAGACGATCGCGTAGCACTCGCTCGACGATATACATAATAATATCGTGTAAAACGGTTTAGTGGCCGAGAGAATAAGCAAGCGGTAGGTTTTGATATTTCTGCGCGGCAATTTACACGTGCCGTAGTATGCTGCAAGGAGCAAGCATACGGTATACACACGGTGCACCTGCTGTATGTTCACCATATGAGCCATTAGGCAATGAACGTGGGCGGTATACGCGTTCTATATGTCGTATTATCGCGCGTATATCGAGCCTGCCAATAACAGCCGCTTATATACGGCCTATCCTTTCGTAACACGCTCGAGCTGTGCTTCGGGGAACTTGGCGCCGATGATGCGATCCCAAAAATTCCGGTGTCACGAGGCAACGATCCCGAAAGGGACGCTTCGTTAAGAACGAATAAAAAACCAAGCATTTGAGAGCAAGAACTGCGCGTAATTGAAAAACGACGCGTACGTAAACGTCGTAAATTGATTCTCTCGTTCGGTGAAATTGGCTCGCGTGTGGCCTAATTACGCGTTATCCTTTGGTTGCCGCAATCGTAGAAAATAGTCGGATGCGAACGTGTTTTCCTGAACTTTTCGCGTTATGCATTTCGCTGTTTCTTACCGTCGTGCGATAACGTTGGTCTTCCTTCTTTTTTTTTCTCTCTCTTTCTTTTTTTTCTTTCGAAAGAACGCGACGGTATCGCTGGTGGTTGGTAAACCGTAATTATCCTTACGAGTTACGAGTTGGTAAACCGGTCGCGATACTGTCGCGTTTCTCCGAAGAAAAAGACGTTGCAACGTTATTACACGACGGACGAAACAGGTAAGAAACAGCGAAATACGTAACGCGAAAAGGGAATACGATTACACCCTATTATTTTCTACGATTACGGCAACCAAAGGACACGGCGTAATTAGGTCGAACGCAGAAAATAAATTTTTCGCCTGAGAATCCTGAAATACGACGATTACATTTGCTTTGCTCTCCAATTATGTGCATCCCTCTCTCTCTCTCTCTCTCTCTCTCTCTCTCTCTCTCTCAAGACTAGTCGAAACGAATCTGGAATGCAGGACGCGACGTTTCACAGTGTTCAGCACTGTCAGCGGCGGCTGTTCCGGGATGAAGAGCGCGCGCCGGTAAGTTTGCTCGCTGCAAGGACACAAAAGCACATAGGCCTTAATTGACCGATGTGTACGAGAGACAAATAGTATCGGTTCGTAAGCGGGGCGCGGCACACACGACGATAGCCCGTGTAATCATCCCGTGTTCACCGCGTCTGTCCGCTCGCATTAACGATCCCTTATTTCCTACAAACCGTAACAGTACGCGATTCAAGGAACAGAAGCGTACACGAATAGATGGATAGATGGACGAGTCAATACCCTGAGCTATGCATCAGCTTGACATTACACGCGGAGTGTCACACTTGACATAGATCGTACATTACACGATTCCGTTGACGCGTATAATATTACGTTGAAACGCGTACGCATCGAAACAAAGGAAGTACAGATGGTTCGAACGACGTGCTTCCGCTATTCTTGTCTACTCTTGCAATCGTACAATCTTGCAAATTGTTATCGTAGCGTGCCTATCGGAACTAATACGCCGATAGATAAGACGTCCTTCGGCTGGTTCGACGACGATCGTCACCAGAACTGCCCGCCGTCCGATTGGATCCGTCCGATCTGCGTCGGCAGACTGAATGGTCGATGCTGCTGTCCCGGTACATTGTCCACGTGTTTCGACTAAAGCAGCTAAGTAATTATGGTGAAGCACGATCTGTCCATAATTCAATCGCACGGCAGATGGGCGGCGGTACGACCGCCTTGCGTTTCCGGATAACGCAAAAACCGTCGATCGAAATAACAATTCGATCGATGCGACGTCGCTCGGTCGAAACTCTTCTCTCCGACTCTTTGCTCGATAATCTCGTTTGCTTCGTCCCAAAATTTGTAATTTCGCTGCCACGCGCGAGTTTCGCCTTGTACGCGGTCGAAATGCGCGAACAACGCGCGTTGCGCGCTTGTAACGCATGCTCGCGTACTCGCAAGGACAGACTCGGATCGGAAGAATGGATTCTACGATAAACTGACTAATTTGACGAAATACCCAGCCATTGGTACGATTAATCGTATCTGATATTAACGAAACGCGAGTTTCGAGTTTCCAGTTAAAACGCGTCCGTTTTATTCGACGAGAAGCATCGTGCTCGAAGCTGGCTCTCGTTGTCAATTATCGCGAAATCTTCCTCCCATCTAAAAAGATATTACGGTACAAGCTCGAACAATGGAAACTCATAAGCGATGCTGACAATGAGAACGATGGCGTGACGGAGGTCCGATAACCAATATTTTATGCATCGATCCATGGTCAGACGCTGAACGAACGTCGATAAATAATAATGGCTATTCTCGTGCTATCCATAAATCCTGATACTTTAAATTACGTGTAGATACCAGTGCATCGTGTATTATACGCGTGCTCGTGTATAATACCGACTTTCATAGGAAGCTTCAGCTGCTGCCTCTATATACAATTAACGCGTATTATGCAACTTCCGTACAAGACGAGTTTGTAAAGCGACTGAAAGTTTCGCGAATTCTTGCGTTATAAAGTTTCGCTTCTAATCGTGGCGATATTGCTACGCAAAATATAAGTAATAAATTGACGAGAATCGCGAATCCGTAAATTTGTTCTCTTTGGATAGCCGTATACGCGTACGAAAATATATACACGTACCGCTCGTGTTATTTGTTAATTTGTTAATTTGTTAATTTGTTAATTTGTTAATTTGTTAATTTATTTATCGACAGGGAAAACGAGCCATTAGTAAAATCCATTAGTATTAACGGTATTAACAAGAGTTTCGTAGGATTAAAAAATTCAAGTACCTCGGGGAATGATCGACAGCGTTTAAACGAGTTTTTAAATAGACGTCGATCAATCATTGTCATTTATAGGCAATAGCCTTTTTCTTTAACTTTCGAGTTGACATCAGATTTTACTCGCAGCGTATAATCGAGCGTTAACGCGGTGGTCGAAATTTCACGTCGAGAATAAATAAAAACCTGGTTGCTGGTCGACGAAGTATCTCGTATTGATCCGAAATTACTCGGCCACAAGATAACCACGTAAAACGTAATTTTTGACAGCGCGATCTCCCAGCCTCCGCGAGTAACGGATTATCGTCGAAACAAAAGACACCTTTGAAATATTTCGTTTAGTAAATTCATTGTCTCTTTATAGCTTTCTACGCGATTTCGTCCGTTCGAGACGAAATGTTTGCGCGCTTCGTACGTTTCGATGTTACTGGTAATTGATAATTCGTGCCGAAGGACCAGGGAAATCGCTATGCACGCGCGATACGTACGGACATAGGTAGGTAGCTTGCCAGAGATTCGAGTCGTTTCAAGTCGAATGTTCTTCCGTAGAACCGTTTCAGACATCGCATAGGCTAAATCGTACGATCTCGTTGAAAGTGGTGGAGTTAATAACGAGATGTTATCACGGCGGTAAATTAACGTCCATTACCATTCTCTGGATATATTCGATCTGGAAACAGGTAACAAACGGAAGTTGGATTTGCGTGTCGCAAGTTCGAAATCATATAACTTTCGGTACCAAGCAACGTCTGAATTATCAAGGAAAAGTAGCTTAAAGCAGAAACTTTATATATGGTAGAAATTTATCGTAATCGCCTTGTACTGGTAAGAACTGTAATTGAAAGCCTCGTAGCGGCGATGAAGTAATTTAGTTTCTAACGTTAGACCGGGGATCGAGAGAAACATTTAAACTCTTCGAAATTGCAGTCTAAAACGTTTACAATTCGGTTCGTTGAAAATGGATAGATAGTTTAAAGCTCTAAAACATTTCGCATTATCTACGGCTCGATTCCTCTTAAGGATCAGAGAACGAAAGGAGACGAGAGATAGGATTTTAATACGCGGCTAGAAACTTTATTTCCCAGCTACGATCTTCCGTTTCGCGTACAAAATTTCACTCCCGATTATAGAAAACACCGATGAACGATCTTTCGCGAGCGACCGGGCGAAATCGCTATCGAACGACGATGTACTTTTTCGTTTTCGACAGCGCGAAGAAAAAACGAAAAAAAAAAAAAAAAAAGAAAGAAAAGGAAGTGCCGATACAAGCGTACCAAGGGAGGCTGTGAACTTGAACTTGGCGACAGAAACCAGCCATCGTACAAGAAAAAAAGCCGGAGTTGAAATTCAATTACGTAAATGCAAGGAGACCGAAGAAACGGTTTATGCGGTTCGGCGCTGATAAATTAGGTTTCGCTGTAGAAACCTCGAGGCAGCTGATAAGCCGAGGTATTAAGAGGAAAGATTTTCAAGAAAAATGACGGGGGTGGGGGAGGGGGAGGGACGAGAATATCGGAACGAACCCGGCAAGAAGTTAAATTCAAGTGATCATTGACACGAATGGGTTATGCGAGGAAATTATAGATCGCTGACCGTTGCTCGTTAGATTCACGCGATTCGGCATTGGCCGAGCGAACGATCTCGGTTTCCCGTACAATTCTACCTTTATATTCGATTCGAAGCCGTCTCGGCGAAGCTGCTGCGAAACGAACCTCGTTTAAATAATTCGAGCAATTGCCTGTTCTCTCGGTCTTTATCGCCGTCAAACCGTGATTAAATCCTTTAAGGCGTGAACGGTGATAAGGTGGAATTCGTCCTTGAAATTTCCGTGGAACAGACTCGCGAGAAAAAGTAGGATTACGGGGGACAATTACTTGCTCGGTCGAGATCCATGGTATATAACGAAAGACGCTGACGAGCCGCCGCGCTCGACTAAACGCAGCAGAAACGTTACGATCGAGAAAGAATCGACTGGCGCTCGTAGCACGAGTCCCGTAGAAATCAAGCTCCACGGCAGAAACGAAATTAATTGGCATCGGTTCAAATCGGCCTTCGTCGACAAAGATATTTTTAAGTTTGCGTTATATTCCACGTTGGAACGCTATACGCGCAGTAATTCCACTCGAAGAACATAATTCTACGTTAAATGCAACGAGGGAAACGTTCGTTCGAAATTAACCGAAACGCACGTATACGCGTATACGTCGATAAATCTCAGGAACAATATCGCGTTCTATTATAAATTCACGGCTTGCCGTCGGATTCGTAGAAAATCTCGTACGTAAAACGCAACTGGTCGTCGAGCTGTGAAAAATCAGTCGCGGTTTCGATGCGAATTAAAAGAGTCGCGCGGTCGAGCTTTTGCGATTTTTCGTTATACGTTACGCGCACGACGCGGCGCAACTCGACGCGACGCGACGCGACGCGACGCGACGCGACGCCGCGTTTCCTTTCCACCGGTCTGTTTATGGTAGATCGTATCGTAGTCGTAGACAAGCAAATTTACCACAAATATATTCTCGCGTACAAGCGAAATTTATACCGCGTCCAGACACTTTTATTTCGAGTCGACTTCATTCAGCGGATAATGTCTTTCCTTTTTTTTTTCTTTTTATTTTTCTTATCGTCGTCCCGTCTCCGTCCAGAAATTTGTGGAAATATCAGAAACTGCTAATCTTTTGCGCGCATTACTCGTTTAAAGAGATTCCTGCGAACGTTCGGTATTTTACGAAACGTGAAAGACAGATTCAGAGGGGAGATTTATCTCTGGGTAAATGTCAGAACAACGACTTGAACGTTGAATCTACTCTTCTTCTACGAATCGTTTGTATCTGTCGTAGCCACGCGATACTATCGATAGATAGGTAATAAAACGCGTCGACTTTGTTGTAACTTTTCCGTTGCTTGGACAGTTGGTTCGTGGTTTGGCTCGTATCTCTCTGAGGGTTCTATAGGTAAACCGGAATTTTAACAGAGCTCGTTGCCTCTTAAGAACATTCGGAATTTACGGCGAGAAAAAGTTGCAAGTTCAGAGACTTGTACATCGCAGTAGGTATATCAGCGCTATTACGGCTGCAATTTCTACTGAAAATACCTGAAATCGCGAAACTTTTGTAATTACCGGCACTTTCGTAGGGCGACGCAATTGAAAATGTTACTCTACTCGTTCGCGAACTCCGCGATACCGGCGAAGAATTTCAACTTTAAAAAACACCAGCGCGAAGCTCTAAAGTCGTTCGAAGAACGAAAGGGATAAGAAATACGAACAACGCTATAAAACAAATTCGTAATTTCTTTCTTACGGCAATCGCTGTAGCGCGATGCAGGAACAGCGTTGAAACGCGGTAATCGTACGCTCCAAAATACCGATAACGCTAAGATGAAAATTCTATTTACCCGAAAATTATTCTCCTCGTCTTCCGATCATGCGATCTCTCGCGTCGGGTCGAGCGATCTTTCCAAACGTCTACGTCTCTTGGTAAACAGTTTTAGCCTCTCTCGAGGAAACTTCCATCTTCTTTTCCTCCGTTATTCTCTTTTCTCTGTTTTTTAGTTACCGCCTCTCTCTCTTTTTTTCTCTGTTACTAGCTTTTCCTCTTTCCTACAATTAGTCGCTATATCTTTCTTATTTCTTATTTCTCCGATTGCGAGAGAGGAAACGAGCTAATCGCTCATTGTCCGTCTTTCTCCTCGTCGAGAGATTTCTTAAACAACCTGGCTCCACCTTACGAGCCAACGAGAAGCCTGCTCTCTCTCTCTCTCTCTCTCTCTCTCTCTCTCTCTCTCTCCGTAGATAGCCTAACCTTCCTCCTTCGTTCGCAGACCTGACTTCGTCGTTCTCTCAGCCGACGTAGCTGGATACGGGTTAACTATCATAGCTGAGATATTTGTTTGGGAGGAAGAGTAGGAAAGCTGGGTAACACGAGGCACGGACCATTAGAACTAAGCTCTGTTAGTGGCATAGGGCGTATCAAGGTGCATTCAAGCTACGGTGGAAAATGTAGTCGCCATTAACAGTGATACTTTCGCCAAGATGCTGGGCGGTCCAGATGTTTACCGACTTCCGAGCAACGGAGCAACTAAAAATAAGTTTAGCTTGCTCGCTAACGCAAACCACCAGCGACGTCCGTAGAAACTGCCTTTCTTCCGTGCTTTACAACGATCGTTACGTTTATGTCATTAGCGTTCATTCGTGTATACGTTTTTTAAGTAAGCAAGCAAAGCTGCGACGCTCCGCTCGAACACGCCTGGGTATTTGCAGAGATTCGAGGATATCGTCGAACGAATCGTTGGCAGACTCTTTAAAACGGCCTCCGTGGGAATTTTCAAGACGATCGCGCGCCAAAGTCTACCTTCGTTTCGAGTAACGCCACTTCGAGAACGTCCATCGTACAGGAATTTAATAATAAGCGTAAGCCAACGTTCCGTCGTCGGAAGACGTAAATAATTGGACAGTCCCTTTGATTATATTTAATCGTGGCACGTTCGCCATCGTAGTTAAGAGGATTTTCATCGTCTTCAGGAACGATCGACGCGAAGATCTCCTCGCTGTAGGATAATTTAGCCGTTGGAACAAGATACTTTGCGTTTAACAGCATCTTGTTCCAACGGCTGTATATATGTGTATATATATCGTTTTCATCGTCCACTACACAATGGGCCAGTTGGATTATTTTATAACGCGGTGTTTAAGTAATATTACGAAGCACATGCGGGAAATAGCATACGTAATACGGTCGATTCCTGTTACCGCAGCTACACGCGCAGTGCCGCGAGGATTAACCAGTTAACCGCGGAATTTAGTTTTGGAAATCAAAACTGGACCGGTCAAAGGGAGATAACGATTGACGATAGCTAAAAAGTGGAAGACGTCGAATCGCGGCAGCGTGTATTCGCTCGCGACAAGAAGATAGCCGAACTCGGGACAGGGAGAAAGCCCGAGGATCTCGTCGAATGGCCTGTCAGGAACGACTCTGTTAGGGTATTTCGTCGTTTCCCGTCGTTATCCCGGCAGGCCTGCGAGGGACGATACGACGCGATCGTCGTATACGGGTCGAACCGACAAGTATCTTTTCTTAACGCAGGAAAAAGAAACGATATTGACCCATCAAGGGCGCGTGCGAACTCGCGTAATCCCATCAATTACTATTACCGGAAGAACGCCCAGTCTCGTCGAAGGGAAGAGAAACGGAGAAACTAAACGGAGACTGCTACCGCGTAATTGGTTAGCTGCGTTATAAAATAGCGAAACGGAGACGGCGTTTCGTTTGAAAAGAGAAACAGCGAGGCGAAAAGTAAAGCAGACGAAGAAGAAGAAAGAGAATTCAAATAAGCATCGAGAAGCGAAAAAGTTGGCGAACTCGCCGAATTAAAAGGTACGTATCTTCGGACTTATATACGTATAGCGATGTTCGGTTTGCATTCCGTTCGCGTTGCCCGTGGTAGAAGGCTTCTGGCAAGAGAAAGCGAACATACTCGAGCTTGACAGTGGCATGAATTAAGCTCTCTTCCGAACCGCGTATCGTGCGCTGGATTAGCGCGTCCCAACGGTTTTGCGACTGCGACGGCGAAGCGACGCGACGTCAAGGATACACTCTCCGTTATTCTTTGCGCAATTCCGCCCTTTCGACTAAATCTTGGCGATTTTTGCAAACTCCGCGACTCTCGTAAACTCCGTCGTTCTTTTCGGTTTGGCCGGCACGTTTACGATTAAATTCGTGTTCTCGTTAATCGCGACGATATAACTTACGCGTGGATGGTACGCGCGTTTGTTTAACGCTCGTACGTGCACGCAGCGCGCGCGCGCTGTTGGTTAATTTGCCAAACGTCTCGTCGAACAAATTGTAAAACGCAGAATAAATATAAAATAAATAGTGGAGGATTATGCCATAAAAAAAAAAAAGGAAAGAAAACGCTATTAGTTGGCAGCTTGCTCCTCGTGAACGATATAGTACGAGGAAGAAGGAGAAAGAAAAGAGGCGAATGACTCAAAGCGAACTACGTATTCGCGACGATATTTTGGTCGCAGGTGCGAAAATACATTTGCATTTTACAGTTGCGCTGTTTTTTCTTTTTTTTTTTTTTTTAAGTGAGAAACCTTCCTTTTCTTTTTCGCAGAAAACTCTGGTCGTTCTACGTAGAAAAGTACCGGTATAACGCTGATCGACGACCGATTGGTTTCGAAGATATTTTAACTTTAATTTTGTAGGAAAATTTCGGCGCGACTCGAACGAATTTCAAATTCCCTTCTATCTAATAGAAAATCTGCGTTGTATTTTTATCTCTATCGCGTAAAACGGTATACACGTGCTTGTAATCCCATCGGTTCTGCGCCAGAGAGAAAAATGATTACTCGTGCCGCTATCAACCTGGCCTTAGTTTCGCAACACTGGCTGATCTCTGGTTGTTTTCCGACGTTACGAACGGAAGGCTGTACCGCTTTCGAGAATAGCGCCATGTCGCGCGTTAAGTCAGCCTTATAACGTCGTTCAAACGACTGGCGAAAATTTGTTCGTAAACGTTGAAACGTCTCTTCCGCGAAGCTCGCGTTTCTTCGGTTGTACCACTGTCAAAGCGAAGCGGCGTTACGAAAAGCAAGAAAAGACGTATCTCTTGTATCTACGTCTGCTTTGTCCCGCGTATGATAAATTCTACGAAATTTAAACTAAACTATCTTTTAAACCGATCGGTTTGCGATCGTGTCGCCCTGGTGCCTTTCCCCGCGGCACGGCGAGAGGACTCGACGCGCGCGAAAAAGTGGAAGGTTCGCGTTGAAAAAGATGACCGCGACAACAAAATGCAAACGTACGTTCGAGCCATTCGGTCTTTTCTTTTCTCTTTCATCTTTCCTCGTACTTGTCGGTTACGAGAAAAACGCCTGGAATCGATAGCGCGAAAGTCCTGTATATTTTACCTTTAAGCACCGGCTCAAAACTCGTCCGAATCTGTTATTTATATGTTTTTCGCTAAGTAGTCGTTAATAATTCACGGGCACGCGGTTTTCTTGGCTGGATTTTTTTCCGGAAATTATTCAACCAGCAGCAATTAAGCAACTTTGTTCGCTGTTAGTCCAATTTTCTATTCGTTAGCGTGTCACAAAGACCAGCAAGGGGAAACACCTGTTTACATTTTTCTGATTTCGTTCCGTTCCTCGTTACGAATCGATCGCGAAAGTTAATTAAAAACGAATCGCTAGCAACGTCAATTGTTATCTCGTTTCGCGTCATATTTTTTCGTCGGAAATAAATTTAACGTACGATTATTAACCCGGTCGATCGCGCGCAGATCGTCGCGCCGAATCCCGGTTCCGATGGCGGCGAACGTTACCGCGTTTGTATATAAAAAAATGTAAGATAAATCTCGAGTACGACCGAAGCGTCGCGTGCTTCTGCCATGCGCGCGTAATAACGTACTAAATTTCTCGATACGACGGGACGCTTTTTTTAGGAACATCAAACCGGAACGTTTTACACGTATAACGCGCGCGAGCGATATTTTTAATCGATCTCTTTGAAAACAAATAACGAATAAGCGTAAAACGCGAAATTACGTTTTCGTCGGAAATCCTTTGGCGGACGCGGAGCGACGCGATTGCGTCCAGACTGTTGCCGCTTCTAACATTAAAATGCAAATATAAAAATGAAATTTCGCTTCTAATCCCGCGTATTAAAGGTCGAGCTTAATCCCTGCGCGGATATATCTTGCAATGGAATATTTAAGAGCGGCGATGGCCTTTCCCTGCCACCCGAGCGATCGACGAGTTTCGTCAAATTAATTAAAACGAATTCCCGCTCGACGAAACTGGCTAACGACTAACGACCAACGCACCGTCTTGCCTATATACTCGTTAGCCGATACAACCTTCGCAAAGACCAATTGCCCGTGCGCTTGGCCGATTGCGCGCAGTTTTCGCCAACGTTGCTACCTCGAACGACGAAGCTGTAGCTTCGAGCCAGGTAAAAGTAGCCTCTAGTTCCACAGGTCGTTACGCGTTACTCTGCGTACAACTGCGTACAACTGCGTACAACTGCGTACAACTGCGTACAACTGCGTACAACTGCGTCCGGTTTCACTGGAAACGATCAAATGTCCGGAAGAATACGAACGATACGAAGATACGTTTGAGGCGAAAGTCGTACGGTATCGAGAGGCACCGCGCGCCGTGTGTTATTCGTCTCTTTGATCGCGCGATACCCTTCGAACACGTTCTGCGGAGACGACGCTAAGACCTTTAATCTCCATTTTTGATTACACGTTCTTGCAGCCGATACTCGAACGTTCTGAAAATATTGCAAAGTTTGCGTGTTTTCGAGCATCCGGCATCGGGACGCGAACTTTCGAATCCGACAGATCGATACAAGGAACTACGTTCGTAGCGAAATTTGCCGCTCGGAATTGAACGAGCTGTTTTGGAAATATCGGACCACCGTGAAAAACATTTCTCCGTACATCGAACAAAGCTAATGCCGACGATTCGAGTCCGAATGTTCGTATCTGGATACTGGATTACGCGGAGGACGCAACTTTGCAGACGTTCTGAAAACGTCCGAATGTTAGCTACAAGGACGCGTAATAATAAACGGTGGTACCGATTAACAAATTTTTATGTCGGCTTTACGCCAGCTTCCAACTTTTCTACGAGATATCGTTTCACGTCGTACTTATTGTGCCGGATATTTGATCGTTCCCGATAAAACCGGACGTATCGCGTATCCAAGTTTCCAATTACCTTTTACATTACAAAAAATCGTACTATTTTTATATTAAACAAATTGCAGCATTTCCCGGGTATTATTAACGGAACTATACGAAATACGTATTTCTGTCTGTCTCCCTGTCTCTCTTTCTTTCTCCGTTTAAGGTAGGAATAGCGCAGCGAAGAATTCGTTCTAGCCAGAAATGGAATTTTCTATAGATTCCGGAGAGTCGGGGAACGGTCGATCGGAAGGGAACGTAGAAGAAAGACGCGTTTAAACGCATCGTCCAAATCACCGTCGGCTCTCGCCACGATCCACGATTTACATAGAAACTCGGCGTTAAGTCAATTCCCGGCAGCGCGATTCCAACGATCGAGTGAAAAAAACCTTCGGCGATCTCTTGCTCGAAAGCGACTGTAAAAAAGAAAGTAAATCTCTATCGGGTGAAGGAAGCGTCGTAGGCAAATCACGTAGAAAAGAGTTTTATCGCGCGCAGAAAACGTACCCGTGCACGTAAGAGGCAACAACGATTTATGTCGGTCGAATGAGTAACAACCGCGTGATTCGTCCCACGGTAACTAACGCGAAACGACAAATTCCCGTAAAGCGTACGCACGTATCTATCCACGTGCAACTCGCGTCGCATTTTTACTTTTTCCAAGATCGTCGTTCGTCGCGTCGGTTTATCCACCGTACGAGTAGTACGTATATTTCGTGGAATACGCCAACTAGATATTTAGAAAGGAATTCGGTCTGGCCGTTACGAAACTGGAAGACGATTTTATAATAACGGCAAATAGTCGATGCACACGTTGGAAAATCAGGATCGCGACGAAAAGAAAATTACTCGTTTACCTTCGATCGCTTGTACAAATGTTGGAAAACCTTGCTCAAATGTTTATCGTCCTTTTCGTTTGTAACGTGTCGAGCACGAATTACCGGCGCACGGATGAATACACGTTCGATCGGTTGTACGACTCCCATCTCTCGCGGGTACCGATATTCACCGACTGTATGGCCTTCAAATACCGGTACTCGTGCATGCATAGCTGCAAGTATTTTGCACCGAAAGAGCTTTCCGCTCGACTGATCCCAACGTACTCCCCTGCCTTCTTTCCATCCCTTTACCTCCGCATTCGCTGTGATGAAATCTTCGGCGCCGCGAAACCCCTAAAAGTGAAACGAGACTACCAAATTTTTTTTTCTTTTTTTTTCCCCTCCTTTCAACCGCGCCACATTCCGAGAAATGCACCTGCTACCCGTAGTTCAATCTTATCCGATCTTACGAGCTACGCTTCCTTCTCGCTCTATAAATACCTCTTTTTTTTCTCGCCACGGCGAGACGTTAACCATGTCACGGGTAAACGCGTGCATGTACAAACGACGGCTCGCAAATCTTTCCAGTGGCGAAGCTTTCCTCCTCGCCAGACCAATTTTAACCGTAATACGCGTCTGCTTCTTTCCGTGCTCCGTACGCCGACGTTAAAGAAAACTGTCCGATGTTTACGTATTATCCGTTTCCATTCGATCGATCTTTCAACCGATACCGTTCTATTCGTCGCGTCGCTAACAGGATTCATGGAACACACGCATACGCGCTCCTTTAACGCAGTAGCTTACGGATACGCGCGTTTGAAAATTTCTCTTTATGAGAATAATTTTACAAACGATGGTCGACGTTCGCGTACTAATTATTCGATTCGTGCGGTAAAAGCGGTATCTTTTTCTGTTAACGCGAAACGTTTAAGCGAGACTTTGCCGGTGTTACGTGGTTCGCGTAAGACAGTGGCAATCCTTTAAACTTTAAACGATATATCGCGTTCGACGGTCGTGTATTTCGCGGAGAAGGAGATTACCTTTCGCGGCTGAATGCTCCAAGAAGCTCGTTGAAACGTCTCTGCTACAGTCGCGAGTAAAACACGCCCCATTGTTGCGCGATGAATCCACGTCGATCAGATCGTTTCGAAGCGAAATATTCAAGAGCGTCGATAAAAAAGATCGTAACCTATCGTTTCTACGATCGAGAATGCTGACAAATTTTGAGGATCGTAGTAGCGTGATTTATAGAAAAATTATACTCTCGTTCGAGAGACTTCTTTATCCTTCGGTATTAGTCTTCCAGTCAATCTAAGAAGACACCGAACTCGCATTTGAATTTTAAGCGGTTCTCCGAAGAATCGGAAGCTCGCTCCACGATGACCTCGTTCGTATTAAGGCCAAAAGTTCAAAGATCATCTTTCAATCGTCTCTTTCCAACAGCAATTTCCCTGTTCTACGTTAATCTCTACCCTAACGCGACTACGCTAACGCTGAAACGCAAATCGCATCGTCAAAGATAGAAACGATAAGGAGATCGCTTCTCTGCGAAGACGCATTTTACCTCGTTTTCGACAAGATATTTATGATTTATACAACGGTTAAATTCTGCTCCACGTACAACAAGTGTCGCTAATTTAACAGACGAACGATAATTAGATTCCCTGTCGATGATCTTTCGAAATATATATATATATGCTAGTGTCGATGAACTTGCTTCCATTTTAACGAATCCTTATCTAATTGTAAGATATATATATATATGTATATATGTATATATATATATATGTGTATACGTGAAATTCTATAGTAGTTATTGCAATCAGATAAGGATTCGTTAAAATGGAAGCAAGTTCGTCGACGCTAGCTTATATATGTATATATATGCATAGCAATAACAATAAGCCTCGTTTTATTTGTCCCGTTTATATTAAATCCGAGCGTAGATCCTATTACGCGTTTGAAATATTCTGTACGATATAACGCATAATTTAACATTGAATTTTCTTTTAGAACGAGATCGTGAGACGTTCTCGCCGCTTCGGAGTTTTATCTCCGTTCCGTTTTAAATTGTGACATACATTTTTCTGAAACAGAGAAAGGGGATAAAGAGGGTGAGGCCGACTCGTCTTGCTACCGTTTAACAAAGGCCACGCATTATCAAAGGTTCCTAGGGACGCGGAATTGATCGCTCGTTAGAGAAGCGGTGGTAAGCTGAAATAGCATTTCTACGGCCTGTGATGCGGCAAGTGTTGACGAACAAAGGTGAACGAAGGGATTTTTTCCCCTTATTAACGCGTAGTCTACCGTTCTGTAGCTAAGTAGCTGCGTAATTCGTATATACACGCGTACGTATATAGCAGAGCCGCGAACAGAACGTTTAAAACCATTCTCTTCTCTCTTTTGCAACTCGAGCAAACTCAAAATCGGGAACAATGCACGGTACGCGTGTTTTCCCGCCTCGTTGAGTCTCCGATGGTTCTCCGACGATCCAAAAATTCATCCACGATTCCCCTCAACTTGTCGCGACAGACGCGACCTCCGAATGAATGTTGAAACTAGCGCGACTTTCGGTCAACGTTCGAGACCTTACTTTCGGACAAGCTTGTAGCGCATTTACCTCGTACACTTATCGTTAGACGCCAATACGATCCTTAGACGTACCCTCCTATCCACGACGATTCGGTCAGAATATTAGAATTAATTATCGATTAATTATTTTAATATTAGAATATTTTTAGTAATCGTAGTACGTATAGGTTATCTTCCCACCAATAAATCGGTATTTCTTACTAATCACGATAGTCGAAGTTCGTTCGTAAATATTGGTTCGTCGCGGAGAGGACAGAGGATTTTTACGAATTTTCCGTTTGCACGAACTGACAAGGTATGATCGATGGTGATATATTGTTTTCATTCGCCGGAGGAGATGAAAGGCATATTGACTTTCTTCCAGAAAAATGTCAAAGTGATTTTTTTTACGTTATACGAACTCGCACATTACGCTTAATGGCATTCGGTATTTCGATGTTATTCGTCGATATTAGTCGTGTGTTGGTTTTTTATTAACCACGTAGCCATCTTGGATTATCGTCTGTATTCGTTAAGAGAGATTTATACCGTAATTCGGGCAACCGATAATCGAACGTGCTTTCTCCGAGGCACGATCCATTCGTAGGATTGATTGTACAGCGTAGGCTAAATCCCTTAAGACACATCGTCAGAGTATGCCTGTCATTGCATGCGTCATTGATCACCCTCTCTACTTTAGCAGGGTTCTAGCAATCTTCTATATTCTACGGTGTTAATTCAGGCTCGATCGTAACGCCCCCTCTGTCGCGAGAACAATGCCGTGTAACGAGTTTTTTAATCGTCCAAATACTTTCCGATCCGATCGTTTCGGTTAAAGTCAAATGGTTTCTACCGATTCGACGGATGAAAGGGAACTAGTTCGAGTTTCATATATCGTCGTACGTGTTCCTCGCTGTATTTCGATTCTGAGTCACCTATCCGTAAAGATGATTTCGTAACGCATTAGACGTAACGTGTCTATTCGTCGTCGAATATCTGCCATTCAATAGCGCCGATCAATTTCCAGGAACCGTCAAAGTCGTCGTTCGGTGATATTTCTATTTACTACCCGCGCTGTACGTACGTACGTACACGGTACACGTACCATGTACAGAGGAGAAAAATTAATTTTGCGTTGTCGAAACGTCGACGTTATTCCTTGGCCTATTAATCGCGCGTTGGGAAACGGTAAAAACGATGTAAAATTCGAGAGAAACGTCTACGGAGAAGTAATAGTAGCAAAATACTAAAAAAGGAAAGAGCCAAGATTCGTTTACTATCGTAACCTCGCGACATAATCAGTTCGCTGTATATATTACCAGTGTTTCGTTTAACAGACATACTGGTCGGCGGAAACACGATCGTTCGCAAACGCATCGAACGTATACCAAGTATGTAATCGCTATATGATCAGCTTTAACCGTTATTGATTTCCTTACGAACGAAACTTTTCGCAAAATTCGCTAAACCAAGTCGTAGGCAAATTTGCGCGAGGGTCGCTTCGAGAAAATCGCTTGTTTAGAAATTGCAGGAAACGACCGTAACGTTTTGCCTCTCGCGACTTGCGAACCTCTCGCCGAGGAGGAGGAGCAAAAAATAGAACGCTAATAACCTACGATCGTGGAAGCTAAAAGAAAAAAAAGAAAACAAGACGATTCGTTACTCACCGTTGTTAAGGAGGCGCGAGACAGGTACAACTTTGGAAACGAAACACAAACAATGACAAGATGCCACCAGCACCACTGATCAACACTCGTTGAATGCATGTCTATTTCGTCGGGATCTCACAACACACATCGGCGTAATACTTTTCGATCTGTTCTTGGTCTACCAGAAAAAAATGTCGAACTCGTTCGCGAGAAAACACACGAATGCAAAATTTGTAGCCTCCGCGTTCCTTCCGATCGATGAAAAATCGATAAACTCGGTGCCAAGTGAAATTATTGTGGAAAATCAGAACGCGCACGAAAAAAAAGAACTCTTTTCACTGATCGATGAAACGTACACGGATAAAGATCATGGCGGACGTGATCGGTTCACCGGATGACGTCGACCCAACGATTCTCGATCGATTAGAGGTCGATAGGATTAATTCGGCGATCGGACACGCGAGCCCACGATCGTCGAGCGAGCATTCGCGCGCGAACACTAAAATTCGGCTGCTCGTTCACGGGTGAAACGCGAGCGTTGCTCGATATTCGCGACGTTTATCGCGACAATGAATAACAGGAGGTTCGATCGGGCAAACTCAAAAGGACGATTTAGTGAGGCAAGATAAAGGCGCGCGCGCGGTACAGTCGCGGAACGTGAGTGCCGCTTCGGATGTCGACTGATCCCGCAGGCTGATGGAACGCGCACGCCCTCTCCAACTTCACGCGACTCACCACGACCTCTGGCTCTGGCTCCAACCTCGACTCTGTCGAACAAGTATACCTGTCGCGTTAACGTTAGCTGGAAAATGCTTCTGTAGTTTTCTAGTTTCATGCTTTTCTGTTTTCCTTTCGATCTGACTTTGCTTCGCCTTTTGCCTCGCCACTCTGCACAGATACGACGCTTACAAGTCCGAAATACGATATACAACGTTCCTTGTTTTCGTCGTCGATTCGTCCACGTTTCGATACTATCGATCGTACGAACCGACACAGCGATCGGCGTTTTAAACGAGTTTCGAAATCGATTCGATCTTTGGTCGCAACTATCGTTCGGGATTCAGGATTACCGTTCGCTTTGTGGTGGCTAGTTCTGTTCTTACAAGCTGCGCACAGTTTTTTCTCCATTTTTCCATTTCTCCAACCGGAACATGGTAGCGGATTTTCGTTTCGACAGATTTGCGCTCGCGTGCGTATTTTCAAACGCGTTATATAAATATACAGGGTGTTCGGCTACAGGTGTCAGGAAATTTAAGGGGTGAGTCTCGAAGCCGAAATAAGACAAAATTCCGTTCTCGGCTTTGTTTTTCAGTTATCGATAATTAAATATCGTTACATTCTCTATATTTAGGGACGAAGCTTGCGTAATAATTATTATTCACTCGGTGAAGATTATTCGTGTGGCCCGGTTATAATGCGATAAGGTACACCGAATTCGACATTTCTGTCGATAGAATTTCGACGCAAAGGCGTGTACAGCTTCCAGCATTTTTAATTACGCGCCCGTGAATCGTCCAAAGTGGAAGATACTCATCGACTCATTAGCAAAAGACGTAAGTGTAAACTATCAATTTTAAATCCGCCGAAGCAACCGAGAATGTTTGAAAATATTTCTTTATCCTGCGCCGTCAAACGCCGAACGATTACGCATCGACGAACAATAGAACTGTTCACTTTGATTAATCGCGGCGATGATAGCGCGAACAAGCTGCTACGAAGGTGCAGCAAATAAGAGACGCATTATCGGTAAATCGAAACGATAAATCATGCAAACGCCGTTAACTCGTAATCGCAACGTTCGATCGATTCGCCTTCGTTTTCCCGTTTCTTGCGTTGCTTTTCTCTTGTTTCGCGCGATCGCATGATTCGACGAGAACGACTCTTTCGACGGGAATCCACGGCAGAAACTCGCCGACCGTGAAGCGTAGCTATGTTTATATACGCCGCGATCGTGGCGGCAGACAGTTCTACGGTGCTACGTACTTAAGTCGTCGGCGAAACGTTTGCGAAAAAAAAAAAATACAACAAGAAAAAAATATAAATAGCAGAGAATATCGAAATCGTGCGCAGCTCTCGGAGCATCCTCCATCGCGCCAGTCCTCCTTCTGCTTTACGAGTTACGAGACGCGACAAACGCGACGGCGAGTAAGAAGCCGTGGCAAAAGAGAGGTTTCCGGGTACTCCTGTGGGAACAGTAGGACTCGCGACGTCACGGTTCGACAAGCGAGTACGTAGTCGCTGTTTCCACATCCTTGAGTCGCGCGACTTACTCTTTCGTCGATTTCGTTCGCAAAGTGGGCGCTTCAGACTTCAGACTGAAACGTACTCGTTCGCGTGCGCGTTACGCACGTGTTGGCCGAGGCAGGAGATTTTTACCAAGCGAAACTATTTCTTGGCAAAAATATTTTCTACATTCCGGCTGTGTGTGTGTGTGTGTGTGTGTGTGTGTGTGTGTGTGTAGACGCGCGCACAGTCAAGGTATCGCGGGACTGGTTTACGTTCCCGACGTTCTTTCGCGTCTTCGCAACTGCAAATACTCAGGCCGGTGGTAAAACGTTGGTTAAAAAGCGATCAAGAGATGTTCGGTGTTTTTGCCACGTCGAGCACAGAGGATGGAAACGCGACGTAAATGTGTAGCGTATGACGCGAGTCTGAGTTAAAACGAGTCTCTGTCGAAATCACAAGAATCCGACGCCTCGGTAAACGATGAAATCGTGGTACCATTTCGATTTACGAGCGGCGATTTCTCATGAGTTTGAGCCTCGTTCGGTCAATTTGTCTTCGTAAATTGATTCGCCGCGTCTCGTACCGGCCGACTTGCGTGCGCGGCATATCGATAAAATACGTCGTTCGATCCGCGATAACACCTATTCATCCAAGCTAGATCGTTCTGTAAGGATGCAGCGCACCATCGATTTTTTTTCAATTTTAATCAAATTGTCAAACATTTCTTAAAAGAACAAGCTTAATTCGTGCGCATTTTTTTAAGGATCGACGCTATACAAGTGATAGCAAGGTAACTTTTGGTTTCTTAGGTAAAAAAAAAGCCAACAGAAACCACAAGTACTAACGAAGTACGAATAAAGGACGATCGAGAAAGGAACGTTAAAAGATTATTCCTTGTACGCGAAACTCGTTCAAAAGGCAGAGTCCCGTTGAAATTTAGCGGTCTTCTCAGACCCGTTAACGTCTCCTGTGTATAACTCGAAACTTGAAACTCGCAACTTGGCATATCCTTCTCTTTTGTTTTCGAAATATAGGACGAGCGATACAGAGAGAAAGAAAGAAAGAAAGAAAGAAAGAGAGAGAGAGAGAGAGAGAGAAACGTCAGAGAGTTAACGTAATTTAGTAAGTATCTTCCGTCTAATGGAATAAAAGCTCAAGAAGCGGCCTACTTGGAAGGCGAAGGATCGCGACACCGGGAGGAATAAAATCCTCCGAAGGCTTTCGTTTTACCTTTTTCCAGTTCAACAGGAAGAATGGAGACTGACAAAAGAGGGAATGGGAGTATCCGTTAGACCATGAAATACGAGTGAGAGGAGTTCGTTCGTCTTAAGAGCTACGCTGTAAGCTACGGTCCATATGAAAATCTCAATAATACCGTCTCACGCTGTAATTGGGCAACCGAGCATTCGAAGCTCGGAAATTGCCTACAAATTACCGGAAATATGGACCGATCTTACGCTTCGACGATGCTGCACCATTTTCCGTACCTTATTACGAAAGTCCCGTCCAACTCCGGTTCCACGTTCATCGCGTTGTATCCCCGAGGTAAAAGATTTTCTCAACTTGTTTCTTACGCTCGTTGAATATTACTGTCCAACGAAAGACGTTAGGCGATATTCGTGGTTTACTCGTGCATGTTGCGTTAGAGAGATTTAGAGAGAAGTAAGCGCGTGCGCGATTGAAAGAATTTAATCAACGTATCGTAAATGTAGCTTCATAAGATGGATCGTAATACGAATGGCGATTCTCCGTTGCTTTGTCTCGTTCGTGTAACGGTCGATTTCTGAAGTATAAAATCGGAGATGTAGACGTGCCTTCCTCGGATAGAAATTAATTGAATCGAATAATCGTTAGATCAAAGACGAGAATTATTACGTCTTATAATCTGGCCTTTCATTTTTATAATTTTATCTTTAACCAACACGCTGCACACGGATGCAATTATTTAGGATTCTTCGATTAATTTAATTCGTCGGAACGAACGAGACAGGCAAGTAACGTCGATTCGGTTGTCGTTTTGGATCACCTTCGACGCAGACATCGCGAGATAGACTAATAATCTAATCTGCGTAACGATTATTCCCTCGAGGAATTAATCGTAAATATCGTTGAACGAATTAAAGGACAAAAATCGTATAATTGCTCGCACAAATGTCAAAACGGTTGACACGTTGAGACGAAACGATCGATTAACGAGCGTGGTAATTGCACACGATAGAACGTACGATCTCTTTCGTTTATGAGTTTAGGTAAACGTGACGGAGAAAAACGCGGAAGAAGCTTCTTAGACGCATACGCGACTTGTGTTTTGTTCCTTATCAGTCGGATACTCTGAACACGACTGATTTTTATGTGGAAACGGATCTCTTCTTCGAATGGAAACGAATAGCGAGACTCGATTGATCAAGGGCTTGATGCTTTCGCTCGCTCTTTCTTTTTTTTTTTACCGGTAACAGTGTGGGTATATGCGTGTGCATACGACGCACGCACACGCGTCACGTGCATGCACACGCACGTCACGGCGTCGAGAAATTGTGGCTGCGGTATCAGACAGTCGACTGTGCCTGCAGAGCGCAGGTTTGCAAAACTTTCGACACGACCTGCTGATTTCGCTTCCGCTGACCAACACGGACTGTAATTCCACTTTCGGAAACCAGCGTGGGTTAGGAGTATACGTTGGTAACAATCCAGAACGATTTATCGGTGACGTCCGTTCGACCAAAAATCATTCGACGCTAGGGCGCTCCTCGTGTTCGTGCGAACTTTTCGCAGTTCGCAATTGTTTCCCGTTGAATCTCTCACGTATGCGAACCTACGCACGAGCATCGCGTTTCACCGCGTTTCAACGTTCACCTTCCGTTTCCGTTCACGTATCTTATTAACCTGTCAGCGATACGTAGAATTCCACCGCGATCGATAATCCATTTATGTGTACAGAAAACGAAGCAAAGTATCGAACGTTGTTTTATTTCCGATTTCAGTTTCTCAGAGGTCGGTTGTAATTAATCCCTTAACGATCTAATAAAATTACGAATTCCAGACAACGGATCGTTGTCTTTTATATTGTACCGTACCTTTCTGTCTTTCGTTCTTTTTTCTTTTTTTTTCTTTTTTTTTTTTCTTATTATACCAAAAGCTTCGGCTTCGACGGTGCCGCACCGGTGTTCGCCACTCACGTTTTACCCTTTCTCTATTTTCATGTATCCTTCGACCGTACACACCTTTGCACCCTTCCCTTTCGTCATCTCTCATTCTCGACACACTGTACAAACAGCCCTGAGAAAGAAACCGAATCTCAGGTCTCGCGGTTGTGTAAATAGCACGAGATGGTTGACCGTCTATCCACAGAGAAACCACCGGCCGGGATCTCATTTATCTATACGCTGGTAGAGACGGCCACTACTCTTACATTAGTGCCGTAACGGAAAGGTAGAAGGGAACTATAAACGAACGCTTGTGGTTGTCTACCGACACTTGGCTAGAGTCGTGTGTACATGAAAAGAGGCGAAGCTGTAAGACAAGGACTGAATGGTATAAGAAGAAAGCTCGTAGGGATAAGGGAAGTAGAAAATGGGGCAGAGACACAGGGGTCAATCGTAATCAGTATCGATTGATAGATTATAGATAGCGATTTAATGAATTCTATTTAACCAATTTAGCGGTTGCGACTTGTTCGGAAAATGTGTACGTAAAATATGTCGCAGAAGGTGAGCGATGACGAGTATACTCGTGAAACACGGAGTACGCGTGGCTGTTATAACGTAGAATTAAGTTGCGACGAAGCGACCGTTTTATTTCTTAATTCCGTCACTGCAATCTACTGTAATTACTAAATTGCAATTTAAACAGCAAACTGTAACCACTTTTTACGCGTGGTGACTACACTCGTCGTGACACGGAATATCGCCGTTTCTTCGTGACGAGTACGAACTCGTAAAGAAAAACAGCTATCTGGTTAATCGAATCGTCTTTAATTTTCCATGAAAACAACATTCTTCCAAGAGTTTACGATCCTTGCTAATGTACTTGTTCGCGAATTTTAGTTTTATTTCGTGTTTTGTAATTTTAATTTAACGTCTCCCCTATTTGTAGCGTCCGCGTTACGGTTTTCGTCGTGCTACGCGACTGTTCTAATTACGTGTATTTTCTTGATACTCTTCCGATTGTTTCGTTCACTGCCGTACGTGTATATGTAATATATACGTACACTGACCTCGTGACGAATCTCCCTCCTGGCCAACCTCCTTTTCATTGAACTTTCTCTGTTTGCGAAACTGACGTCTCATTTTTCCACGTTTCTCGACGTATCGAGATGAACGCTAATTGCGAGTCTTTGCAGAGTCAAGCGATATAGCACAGCGAAAAGTCCTACGAGGCTTGCTTGTCCCGCGTCGCTAAGAATGGAACAATGCTGCCCCTTATCAACCGACGATTATATCAAACGCATCGTACGCTTCGTCGTATTATAATATACTTTGTGAATCTTTGAAATGCGAAAGTGCAATACGAAAGATATTGTACGTCGAAATGAGTACAGGGTTACGGTAATCCCGTACCGCCAAATTGGAAAGGACGATACGACCGTTCAATCAAAATTGCCACGGGACACTGTTACCCCGTACCGCGAAACAGGAAAGTCCATCACGGGGCCTATTTGTCCCGTACCGCGAAATAGGAAAATCCTTAAAAAAAAACCGCCTCAGCGAACGCGCTAAGCGGGTTTTCTCTTTTAAAACGCTTTGTTAACGCTTTATTACATATCGAGCTATCGATACGCTTCTGTTCGTTATTTTTGCAATGCCTCTAGAGGACATTGCATTTTTATGTACGTCGGCTTACGATGTTATTTCTATAAAAATCATCTCACTGAATGAAACGTGTACACCGAATCGTGGAAACAAATGGACAGGATAATGCCGCGTCAAGCACGAACGACACGTTCCGAAGAAACGCGGCAAATTCGAATGTGCGATTTTGAACGCGAGATCGATTTCCTTAAAAGTTTCATTTTAATCACCTTTTGCTAATAAAATACAAACAGGGGGATTATTCGTCCAAAAGATCGACGATACTAGTGGAACGTAAATGACGCGCACCAGACTTTCATCGTGAACGAATGACGATCGCGCATCAACTTTGACTTATGCGCAACGAGCTGGAACGCGTGCGTACGCTGTTACTTTACAATTACAAAGTTGGATACTATCGTTGTTCCTGGACGTGCGATTTAGAAATTGTTCGAGTCAACGACACGTACCGAGCACAGGTCATCGTCTCGTCGAATGACCAAATATGGTGATCCCTGCGTCTCGATCGTATCAATGCGATTCGATAAAAAAATCCGTACTCGCCCTCACAAGGGATTTACAATAGGAAATTATCGGAGACAGCATCTGCGAGCACGATTCAAATAAAATATCTCCATCTGTCGTTCGATATACTTGAACGCTCCCGGACATACTTACGTCCCCAAATACTAGTTGAACCGCGACAAGCACAACGCTATAGGCGAGAAAATTACAAGAGGAAAGAACAGTACGATTCTGCCAACGTAATAAGAAACAGACAGTCGTTGTTAACTCCGCTTGACTGCTTCAAGTAAAGTGGTCCTTTACAAAATTTTATTCGTTTCATTCGTCTTTTATCTTGCGAGTTTCAATCTGATACGTGGCACGATAAAAGGCTAGGTGCAACATTGATTCTACCGGGCGCATTGCGCACGATCGCAAACATCTATCGAAAATGAAGCTATTTTGTTTGCCGATTTATAAAGCAATTGCAATCAGCATTGCGGTATGGAATATGCATATAAAATAGACATAAATATCGATGTCGATATAGCATTTTTAAATGAATATCGATATAATTTTTAAAAATGCTTGTAAACGTATTGCGACTGATTTAAAAATTGTACAATACCACGACTGTTTGTTACTGTCAGAGTTTAACGTTTAACATACGCCTTCCAGTAATAAACTCTGTCCCGTTTTACAAATAATCCGAAATATTTCCAACAGACGCAAATTTCTCGATAAAACAAGAAATATGCGATGATATTACCGATAATTAATGACATTACGCGTCAAAAAACGGAGCGTGTTTGTAATAACGGCGACTTCATCGTGGAAATAATGGAAGTTATTGGTAAAAGTCCGGAGATAAGGTTACGATAGAAAATTCACGCGGGAAATGGAACAAAATGTGAACTACGTGTTTCAACTTTTTGCTCCGACATAACCAATCGACGATCTAGTCGATCTATATTCTCGCGTTTAACAGGAGAAACTCTACTAAGAAAATCAACCTCGTTTAATTATTTGGATCTCTATTTTAGAATACAGGTTGAAACGTGAAATAATTCGTCTAATTTGCTTCGAACGAGGAAATAATTTAGTTAACACGATCGAATTAGGCAAGTAATCTCCAAAGGATTCTCTAATTTCTCCATACTATCCTCAACGAATTACGATATCATTTATTATCGTCCGACTAAAACTTATTGCTACCTAATTAGAAGAGGTAAGATCAATCGAAAAGAGGATAGAATCTTGATAAGTCATTTCGTTTCGTTGTAATTATCGTTATAATCGTAAAACGAAACTGGCACAAAGATGCGAAAGCTACGGAATAACAGAATATATCGCGCAGTTAACAAGTTACGCGTCGTTACTCGACGCGAATTAATACGTATCAATCGCACGACTACCGGTATTTTCACTTTCGACGCTCGAGCGACGCTTTCCGCGCCACAGTCTCGCTATGCAAAGTATCGGTGGGAATGTTCTACCCGGTGTCAAGTCAAGCGTATTCGAAGATCCGTTCTCACCAGCGAATACGGTGACGTACACGGTTCACGAACGTGATACGGGTGTTGGTCGATCTTTCGTGAACATGCTCGCGACAAGTTGACGAACAGTTCCCGAACATCGAGAGATATAGCGAGGTCTCTCCGGACCTCTCCAGGTATGTATAACACGGAGATGGAAAGAAGTCTCTCGAGACGGCACAGAGGCAAGGAAGAAGGTACGTACCGCTCTCTATCGCTCGCCGTCGCGCGATGTTACATTGTTTTATTTGAACTCTTTCGACCAATACGCGTGACTAACGTTACGATTGTGTCGAGCTTGTTCAAAACAACCGATCAGACCCGCGTTCCTTGCAGAGCGCTTCCTTCCATCCGCGCACGGTGCGTACGTACATACGTACTTGGGTTTAGTGCATGCGCCAAAGGTGAGAAACAGGCAATGCGAGCGAAACGGAATACGGCAAGCGAGATGAAACGGTGCCGAGTCAGGTGGTTTCTCACTGCTACGGTCAATGCGAAAGTTGATACGAAATATGGTCACGTTTGGTATCATTTTGATCGCGCGAATCTCAATAATCCGACTATACCGTACTTCGTGGCGATATAGGTAACTCGTGCGATTCCTTCACGCTGTTACAAACAAACAACCACGTTCGTCCAGCGTTCGCCGAAAGTTCGCTCTGGAAGCGAACCGACTACGAACAGCTTGCAAACAACCGAGCGACATATCGGAACATATGGAAACAATTAAACGCTCGAGTCTAATTTGCATACTGCTCGCGAATAGTTTCGCGAACAGAGGATTTGCGGTCCATAGTGTTCGCGAACCTGTTCGCCGCTGTGCTCCGGCGTGGACGCGGTATAATTCGTGTCCAACAGCGAATATAAAAGGCAGCGGATACGTGCGTTTGAACGCGAAGGTGTCGCTTGACCTCGTCGATACAAAGTATACGCGTGTTAAGTTATTTAATTACGGATTACATATGCGTGTACGTACTTAGTGGTCGCTTTAGGGATCACGAACAAGGGGAGAAATCTGAACGTTATCATCTCCGCGTTGGTACGAAAATTCGACCGAGAGAAAAGGGAGAAACGAGCGTGAACGAGATACCGATATCCGACGCGAGAACGCGCGGATTGCGGCGAGACAATGTAATTATAACACGCGCGATTCGAAGCTCACGCCGAGATTCCATTTACAAAAATTGGTGGGAACAGCGGCGGAAGCTAAAGTGGGTAAAAATCCGGATGCCAAAGCGGACACTTTCGTAATAGAGGTTTGAATAGTTATGTTAATTATAATTACAGACAAGGTACGTGTAATTTACTCTCCTTTTCTCTCGTAATCTTCTCTCCTTTCTTCTCTCTTTTTCCACTTTCCTCTCGTCTCTTACCGCTTTTCCTCTTCTTTCCACTTCTCTTTACTTCCCTCGACGTTTCCCCCACCTCCTTCCGCTTTGTTATCGTAATACGCGTAACCACAATTTTCTGGCCAAAAATATTACCTCGGCTCGAAGCGAAACGTTAGTACCAAGTAAAAAACGAATCAATTTTATTTCATCGAGTTAAATTAACGATACGTATATTAAATTTCTATAAGAGCGGGCGTAGCCGCGTTTCGTATTCATAAATATCGCTCGGCCAAATTATATTAGCTCGCGTTAATACGCATTATTAGCGTTGGCGATCGTTACCAATAAACGTATCGAACAACGGGAACAACGGGAACAACGTTGCGGAGGAGATCGTTTCGTATTTCAAGAAATCCAGAAATAAATTGCGGTTTTTCGACACGATATCTTGATTAGTGCGTTCTTGTTTGAAATAAATTCGTTTAATCGAAACAGGATCCATCGGATATAACGCGCTTTTCCTAGCCAGATACGAGCTGTTCTGTTCCATTACTTTTATCGCAATTTTGAAATCTTTGGAACCGAAATCGCGCTATTTTCTTCGGTTATTGTACCTTCGCCAAATGCAAGATTGATATCTCGCGCAGTTTCAGCTGCACTTTGAGCTATCTTTGAAATTCCTATAAACGAATCGTGCGAATTTGCTTCCTCTGCGTGGTTGCGTCGTCGCACGATACCGGCAACGAAAGAACGACGCGAACGAAACTAATAAACTAACTAATAAACGCTGTACGAAGCCGGATCTGCGAAGATCGCTGTCAATTTCCCGACAACCCAACGACGGAAGAAGAACGAACGAATTATCGCGTGATCCGTTTTGTGAGAGAGAACGTTATTCTTGAAAATCGTTAAGTTTCGTACGAAAAAGTAGCGTTCCGTAGGTTGTTCGCGATCAACTCTTAAAGATACACGTTCGGATTTAACGAGCGAATATTGGCACGAACGATGCATAGGACGACGTGCTTAGTCTCTCGGCGCAACAGCGAGTCGAATCTAGTCGAGCGTAAATTTAATCAAATCGCTGCGAAATTATTAAGAACTCTACCGAAATAACTTGACAGTCAATGTTCACGGTGAAAGATTTTGCGATTTCAAGAATTTAAGGTTCGAGGCTATTAAAAACCTTGGGAGAACGGAATTAGAACGGAAATCGCCGGCTTTCGTTATTAATAATATCGAAGGACGATCGTGGGAGGCGGTAGTTTTCGTTGACTCAAAGGACAAAAAAATGCGACGAATGTAAATTTAAAGGCGCTAGTAGAGACTCGGATTACGCGAGTGTACCTAGTTCGAGAGAGAAATGATCCAGTTGGATTTATGGAAAATCTCATCTCTGATCTAGACGTTATTTCCGCTGGTTGATTGGATATCCTGCGACCCGATTTACAAAAGCGGCAGATGTTCTTGGACGTTTCGAGGCTAAGATTATTTTCTCCAGAAAGAGAGTGGAGGAAAGCGAAGAGGAAGGAACGTGGCCAAGAAAGGAGATTACCGGCACCCCCACTCGCTTCATCGTGGTTTCAACGTAGCTATTACGCGAAGTCACAGACACGCGACCACATAGTTTCCTCGCGTTTAAAGACATTTTATTGAAACAGCTGTACGCGAGATCTTACAGAGCGCGTTCCTGCTGTTAATAGAAAAAGTTGCATTCTCGTTAAATGTTCGATATCTCGAAACAGCTTGCAGTATATTAATAATCGAAAAAGGAATAGTCGACATTTTCCTTTTATCGGGGAAATGCGCGAAGCTTTGTCCATGTCCGTCATTCATCCAGCTGAAGATGATCCACCCTAGCAAAACCCTCTGTGTGAGCCGCGTACACACCCTCGAGGGTGTTGGGAACTCTCCATTATACCGACCGGCGTCATTTTCTTTCGTGCAAGTCCCGACTCCTTTATCGCGTCTTGCATCGTCGTCTCGACAATCGGAAAAGGAAAATAGACTAGGGGACAGCAGAAGCAGAAGCAGAAGCAGCAGCAGCAGCAGGTAAGATGAAAAGAGAGTCGGACGTACAAACGTATAGACGGTGGAGGAGACAGGATGACACAGATCGAGGAGAAAGGGATGAAAAGTAGCGAAGAAACGAGATGGAGAGAGAAGGATAGCCTGAAATAAGAAGACGAAATGAAAGGAGAAGGGAAGATTCTGCGGTTCTTCTCCCTTTTTCCTTCTCTCGAGTCGAGACTTTTTTTCGCACCGACGCGGCGCGACGCGACGCGACGCGACGCGAACCGTCCCGTGGGACAGGAACAAAATCTCGGACGATGCTGTGGTAGAACGTAGGCGATACCGCGAATGTATCTCGATGGGAATCTCGAGGAGCTGGGTAACGGAGATCCGGTAATAACGCGATGGGATTGCGCAGATCAACAATCTGTGGGATTCCGCGAGAAATTTCTTGAAAAGAGACACGCTCCGGTGAATCGTATTCGCATCGGAGACTGACGAGTAACGCGGCCCGGTTGAATCGTAACTCTCTCGAATCTACCTCGGAATAAAGGTACGCGCGCGTTTTCTTCCAGTTAACAATTTCGTACTTACCGTCTGGAATAATTATTTCCTACTCTGTAATTTATATCGTAAATTTTTCGTCGTATTTACGCGAGCAACACGAAATTCGGCAATCCATTTTACCTAAGTACAGCCAGCGCGGCTGGGTGTTAGCCAGCCCACCGTCTGCGCCGGATGTGCCACTGGCATTGTCCGTTACCACCGTTACCGGCATCGGTGCAGTTTCAGTTAGCATGGTTAGTAATCATTAGATCGGTAACGCCTCGGCTGAAATCACGCCGCTACACGAAACGTTTCATGGTTATGATCATTGATATCCACCATACGCTTGTATCTTCGTTCCCCGTTCCGTTGGCTGGTGCGTGTCGTGTTGGCATTCATCGATTTCAACGTAATACACGGAACGTGCGCCTAATGGCTTATTATTATCAGCAACGGGAAGCAAAGGAAAGAAAAGGAAGGCAAAGGATCGAATGAAGTTGTAACTGATCGGTATCGGTCTTCTAATGTATACGATTGATATAACGATAGGGACGAGGAGACGGTGCCGGGGGCGGGGGGGGCGGTAGAGAAAGATGGAACAAGAGGAAAGAGCGGGACCGGATCGGAAGCAAGTTAAAAATCGCCGCTATTTACATCGCGATTGTCCTTTTCTGATATCGCGCGTTTGTTGATTCCATACTTGCGAAACTGTTCCACGCGGCGAGTAACTCGTTTGCTCGAAGATTTTCTTAATGACACCGCGTGAACTTATTTATCTGTACGTGCGGTTTAGGTAACGCGATCGTATTTACCACCGTCGAACAAATCCTATTCTTATTAATGGATGTTGAAGGAGAGAAAAGAAAAGAAGGTTTGCGGTAAATTAACGAGTAACTCGCTCGAAGCGAGAAGGATTAAACGAAAACATGTGCAAGTGTTACGAAAGAATCGATATCATTCCCATGCAATCTCTATTCCACGAGAAATTCTGGGGCTGGAAGAAAGAAGAAGACGCGACCTTTACACGATTATGTGCGACGAACGTAAAACTTTCCGATAGGGTTTTTCGTAGGAATTCTCATTTCAGAAGAGTAACGTAGTATTACAGCTCTCGATATTGATCCTCGTATCTTATTCGACCAAAGGAACGAATAAATTCTTCGACACTGTAGATAATCTGGTAGCACCTGTGGAGGCTCTCGTGGTCGAACCAATCAATGCGCTTTTCTTTCGGAAAGACACATTACGCGATTCTTCCTTACAAAGAGATGGCAATAGTGCTTTATTAAATTCCTTAAACATACCTTCCGCGTTCTTTAAAGTGCCTCTTCCGCATCATGGAACATCGATTCTGCCTGTGGTTTTCAGAGAAGAACACATTCTTGAGTTTTTAATATTCACTGATCGACAGCCTGAGGTCGCGAGCTCGCATCGGAGACTGGTATTTAATATAGGATTAAAAATAACTTTATAGACTCTAATAATCCGTCATATTTCCTACTTGTACTACGTACATACGGACAGAGATGGTCGTACAAATATTTCTCGTGTTTGTGTCGTCCTAACTCTCTGGTCCGATAAAAACCTTTACATCAAACGCAGAGAAATTACACGAGAAGCTATTTGGTCGCAAGCTTTAAATATAAATATAAGAACTTTTCTATAGTAACGACGTCCTCGTAGTTGTTATATATATATGTACATGTAATTTATCCACGTTAGGAAAAAGAGATAGCAAAATTAGATTCGAGATTCGTATTATAAATATGCGTATATACGCGACGTACGTACCCGTGCACACCTATACGTACGCCGAAAGTATGCCGATTGATCGCGGAACCGCGACACAAAAATTCGACTCACGACACAAAAATTGAAGAAAGAAAGTCTCGGTATCGTTGGCGTTTGCCAAACGATTCGTACGATAGCGTTTGAGTTCCTCTGAACGCGAATGGTTTCAACGTTGGTAAAATCCGAAAGAGCGAGACGATGAGCGGAAAGTAGAGGCAAGTCGTGGACAAGGAGCACAGCCAAGTTTCACAGAGGTTACGCAAAGGTAGAATGGCTTTGGATTCGGGGTTCGAAGTTCGGCCGGCGATTAATATTTGCAGACAATGGGCAGCATATATTTCCACGGCGCCCCTTCGTCGTCTCTTACCTTCTCGTTCTTCCTTCCTACGATCTGAGAACGTTTTGGTATGCGGACACACGTATGCGAACCGATCTCTGTGTGGTGCGATCCACGTTTGGTCCTTACACCTCCGGAAAGGTAGAGAGCTCGCGAGTGTGTCCGCCACTATGTCCATGTACGTGTCATGGCACGTCTGCTGCTTAACGTACGATGCAAGTTTCCTTTGTTCGGTTGAACTGCGCGAGTAGTTCTCTTTCCTTCGTTCCCAGCCGCTTCGTTCTATAAGAGGAAGGTGTCTTCATAGACAACCACTGACGACCCGAACCTTAAATATCTGGAACGACACCGAATCGCGCCGCGCCGGCCACTTTTCGAACGGCTTTAAATCAGAAAGTTTCCAACCATAGCCACCGGGTACTCTGGCCGAGCGAGTCGCTCGATTTCCTCCACGTCCACCGTGACGCTCTTAAGGCATCATTAAGAAGGGAAAGTTCAAGCTTTTTCGTTTAATAACCGTCCAGTAACGCGTTTTGCTCGGAATCTTCAAAGAACCTGGTCATTTTCGGCAGAGCGGCAACCACTCGTTTTCTTTAGAACGTTCGTCGATAGAAAGTTTCTGTCGATCTTCCGTTGGAAACCAAGCAAGAGCAATCTCTATACGCGCGTGCAACAATGCGACTATATACGGTATATCGTGCAGGGAAAAAGTTGCTGCTCTCGTTATTGTTTGTTATTTTATCATTTCTCGTTGTAGATAAGGAAGGTTATACGTTGTTTCATCGTTGCTCGTTATAACGAAATAAGTAGCGATAAAGAGGGAGGCAGGGGAGAAGGCAGGCTGGCAGTTGCAAACAGTAGATGCGACTCGTTGCTGGATTTGTTCGCTTTCGCGCGAATGTTCGGCGAAAGTGGGCGATTGTGTGCGACGCCAGACCGGAACGTACAATACAAACAACAATGCGCAATCAAGTAGTTGACGGCTGACGTTCGCATTACCATACTATTGTGGAACGCTCGTGGCGGTATTTTGGAATTACCGCACCGCTTCGCGAGTGATTGTCCGTCGTTCAGCCGCGAGTTACAGTCTCCAAAACGTCGTCTCCTTTCTATCTTTCTTTCTCGACCTTTTTCTTTCTTCCCGACAAACTTTAGTCGAAAGAACATTTGCCTTTATTAAACGCGCACGTATTAACGTGCGTTCCTGTGAAAATGTACTTGCATCTTAAGAAGGTCTTTGAACAATTCTCGTCCGTTTCGACGCGCTCGCATAATGGCACAGTGAGCGACGTAATTCATCGAAGGAGTATCCAATTTTGTTAAAACGCTCTCGGCTTCTATCGTCGGACTGAACGACGCAACGATACGTACGTATATTATTATTCCGCGAAACGACGTAGGTAGATAGAAACATTCTTGAAGCGTTTCGCGCGAAAGAAACGATCTTCATTTGGATACGTATTTCTTTCGAAGAGGAGCTTTCAAACGACGAAAGTCGACTATCGCGTAAATAAGCAAGGAAGTATTGGCGTACTAACTAATTAGCGATATTACGGTAAAATCGTTGGAGAATTATTCGGATACTGCTCCGTTGTATCGAGGTAACTTAAAATAGAATTATAACAGTAAAGTTTCTTTCTTTCTGTAAGGAAATAATAGACGCACAGCCTCTTTTCGTCTCATATTATTTTATCGAATCATCCACGATGCATTTTCTTCTATTTCTATTTCTATTTCTATTATTACGATCGTACGTGATTCGACAAAAATAATATGAAACGGAGAACGCGATGCATCCGTTATTTCCTTGCAAGACGAAAGAAACTTTTCGGGCAACCTAATATACATATATATATTCATGAACGCCTGTCTCGGCGATATACATATTATGAATTGCTTAAGCATAAATGACATAAAGACTGTGGCAGCTATACATGCGTATAAAAATTCTAAAATATGGAACAAGGTATTATACTATGTATAATGCACAGAGGAGGTTTGTGCATGCACGCGTCTGTAGCGAGTACGTGTGTACAAGCAAAGGTGGCCACATCATGCTGACCTGCATGCACAGTTCCGTATAACTCAAGGAGAGGCCATATTTTTCGAGATCATCCAACTTCCGAGGAAATTGAACCATTCTATGGTGTATATTTTACTAGACGCCTTCGCAAACAGTCCAGGCTCGTCGATATACATGCATACATGTATGTACGTTGTTATACACAGCTTCTTTGACCGTTTCTTCCTAAAGTTACTTCCCGAGCCTTTTTCTCTTCTGTTCCACAGTTTGGAAAACAGACGAAGAAACGACGTCGTACGTATGTAGTTCCTATGTAGAGACAGCCAGACAGAGAGACGGACGGAAACGGAGAGACTGGAGTAAATTTAGAAGAGGAATAAAATTTAAAATCCTATTTAGAGCAGATTTATTTAGTAGTTTGGAATTAACGGGCAGAATTAAAGAAAAACAGAATGTAGAAAAAGAAAGAAAAAGGAGAAGCGAGACTTTCGTTTCGAGGGTGCCTTAAATTCTCTTTCTCGCGTTTCTACCTGTATCTCTTATTGCTTTCGCGACCGAATTTATGCTTTTGCGAGAAAGAACGCGTAATTTCATCGAGAAAATTGTAACGCGACAGATCGAAAGAGAAGACCGTCGCGGGTATGTTAAAGGCGTCTAATGCTTTCAGCGATACGTCGATTTTTGTTAATAAGAATCGATCCGCTTCGGGAAAACGTTTGACGATAAACGCCACGCGTAGTTCGCCATGTTTTCGCGCGTGAAAATGTTCGCAGGTAGCCAGCGACCGTTATCGCGTTGATCATCCGTCAGCAGTTTTCTCAAGCTCTTCGAAAGTCCGTCTTATATTCGTCTGTGTTTTCAGCCGTTAACGAATGCAGAAGTATCGTAATAATACTTAAGGCAAACAAGACCGAATTTAAATGTTTGCACAGCCAGCAGAGTCGAAGTTTTCATTTCGTTTACACTAGCAAGTTGTTCCAACATGAGAAACAGCAGGGTGACAAACTTTGCTTCCGAGCGCTGCAAACCTAGATGAATGAAATCCATGCGATTGCTCGTTAAACATTAGTAATCATAACCGGGCAATTAGGCCCTAGCTTCTTACTTTTAGCTTCGTAACGCGCTTGTATCCATATACATTTGTATTAATCGAATTAAAACGATGGACAAGATGCGGAGTGCCGACTCGAGCGACGATTTGTTCGTATTCCGTCGATTAAGCTCGTCGACGTCTAAGAACGCTATACCTGGTTCACCAATCGCAAATTAATTCAGCGTCTAAGCTACGCTTATACGTGTACGTGTGTTTATCTAAATACTCGGCAACGTTCGACGAGAAAATAGAAAAAAATACCTAATACCTGTCCATATGAATATTAATGTGGCGCGATCATACGCCAGGCTACGTATACGTTTCGATACGTCTTGCAAATACGTACTTACGAAGAATAAATGTCTCAGAAGAGTACTTGATAGTACTTAACAGCGTATTTCGATAGCGGTTTACCGTTACGAATTTCTACTATATCGAGCCGTTGCCTGGCAAGTTCATCCGCGCATAATCTATGTACACGGAAATGACGCAGGTGTCGGGACAATAAAGTCACCGACATTAACAACGAAATGAACGGAGAGAGATAAGTGGAGAATAGTTTCAATCCCCATTATCGTCGTGCTTGATATCGGTCAACCGTGTCGCTCGTACATTCATAATACCCTCGGTAATCGACTCTTCGCCGCTCGAATTACCGATTCATTCGCAAGTGTTCGTCTTCTTTGTTAAAAAAGTAACGAGAAAGTGGTAAAAGAATCGTTATTTAAATCGAACCAGTCGTAAGAAATTGAAACAATCCTAGACCGATGAGACGGACGCTATACAAAGTTACGGTTAAACGTTGAAAGAACAAGAACGACGTAACTTATATGCAGAGGACCCGATCGATGGTCGTCGGTTATCGACGCTGAGATCGAAGCAAGTACCTCCGTAAAATATTTCGCTCGGTCCTGGTACGCTGTAAACGACGTAGTCGCGCCAGTAACGGTTTCTTTCGTTACGTAAACATCGTACCGCGAGTACAATATCGTCGCACGAATTCGAAACTCGTGATTTCGCAGGAGAAATTTCTCATCGTGCCTGAACAACATGGTAATAATTAAATCTCGCAAGCGGCACGGTACTGAGCATCCGTCGGCGAATGCAGGCTTTATCGTTGCCGGCTGCCTAGGATATTGAACAACAACGGCAATCTATCCGATCGAATATCCAAGCCAGCTTCAATGAACGACGCGACGCGACCAAGAGTCGGGGGCAAAGGTTGGCGAGCGACGAATGGAGGGAGGGGGATGGCCCGCGATCAAAAGCCGCGCATGCAGCATCTCTCTGGATAACGGCATTAATTGAATCGGTATCGGACATGCCGTGGTCTCGCGTTATTCTATTACCGAAGCAGCTATTGTCTTCCGTGGTTTATAGTCATCCCTACCATCCCCTCATTGCCACATCCACGTCCTTGGTAGCCGACGTTTCACACCTCGGCCGACGTCTCCATTACGTCGCAACTCGTCTTTCCGCCTCGTTTTCCTCTTCCTCCCGCTGCGTTTTCCTGCAAGCAGAACACCGATTATATTTATCCGTGGTAACGTCGTTTAGAAAACTGTGTTACGCGGCGAGTCGCGTACACGAATTTTCCATATGTAAATTACCGTACGTTACGTTGCTTTCGAAGTTAAGTTCTTCGCGCATAGGTACAGCAGCACGCGCAACGTCCTTCCACCGAATCGTTCCTGGTTAAACCTTTAATTACTTCCTGTGAAACGCTCTGTAGATGGTTGCGGTGTGCGTAGCTCTCGGTACTAACGTAAGCGCACTCATCTCCGTTAAAGCTTTCGTAATTTCCGATGGTAAGGTGGTGTGGCGGTATCGAATAGTGACATTTCGTGGGAAAAGCGGTTGCGAGCCGCTAAGAGGATTGCGAAACACTATCAAGCCTTGCGAACAATAACCGCAAATCGCCATCCATTATACGAACGCTTTGTCTTTTCCTAACCTTCTCTTCTCGCGTTCCTTCCTCCAAATCCATCGCTAATAAACATCTTTCCAACTACGTGGCCAAAGTCAACGAAAATGCTGCGATACGATTTATCGATAAAATTACCCGTAACATCGCGTCGAGCGAGACCGACGTTGTAACTCAAACAACTCCGGTAACTCGAACGTCTCGTACGAGTTAAGCGCGGATATCATCTACGAAGGCAATATTACGGTATGTTATCGTTAGTTGTGCTGTAAGGCTGTAAAATCGATTACATCGAGTACCGAGTCAGACTAAAAGAACAGAAAATTATACTACAGTTTATACGCATTTTTGCACAAGGACTCGCCGCTTGTCCATTGTATTTTTATTATACTTTGACTCGCATACCGTATACTGTATACGTAGGTAGAGCATGCATGCAGGTACATGCATAGAAAATCGGTGTCGTGGAAAGTCGCGCGAGGATGGACGTTATTGGCTTGCGTGCACAGCGTGTTGCCTGTTCGGTCGAGAGTACGATATCGGATAGAATACAAGCATCGGCATAGACCTTGGGATTAAAAAACAGAGACGCTTGATCGGCGAAAGAATCAACGAAAATGTAACGCGATTAATTATTGTACAACGCGTACGATCAACCGTTAAACGTATTCGGTACTAGTTACGCTCGATCGCTCAATTACAGACCGATTTACGTTTGACGACCGACGAGTCATAACTGGTTACCGAACCGAAAAACAAACGGGACGTTAAATTGTATTTGTCGCGGGGAAACGCGTTTTAAAAGCGTATAATTGTAGGATCTCCGACGTAACGAGACGCGGTCGAGGAAAACTCGATGAAAATAAAAGTCGAAGAGAGGAAAATTATACCGAGCGACTTGGCGTTTTTACGTCCGGGAGAACAAGTACGGAGCGGAGTATAGAGCGAAGCTGTAACAACGAGGACGGAACGCAACGGGCAAATAAAGGCCGTTCGTTACCCGACGATGCGACGCTTGGCGTCGCTCGGCGTCGCGTGACGAAAGAAGCGACGGGCAAACAGCGGGACGCTTAAACGTTTTAAAAGTTAAATCGTGCCGTCGTAGTTCGGCCAGTCGAACGCGTAGAATTCAATATCTGGCCGAGCCGAACATGCCGCTCGAATTGAATGCCATCGTTTTTCGATGCATCGCAAATGCGGCCATGAATCTGTTCGACTATCGCGGTAGCTAGAACGACGTACCGCGTAGCCTACGCCACGGCGCAGCGCGTCGACGCCCGTGTCTACTGCCTCGTTGTCGGAACAAAAAGAGAAACAGTTTATCCGCTATATCCATTTTTTTCATCATCGTCTAATACGTTGGTGGATAAACGCGACGACGTAGGCGCGAAAGTGTACGTCATTCCGGAAGCAACAGACATCGGTGCAGGGAAGCGTAGAGTAGAATTTTCTAACGTTCTTCGATCGGGGCGCCTTATTTTCGAGAAAACCGCGCTTGAAACGAAGGAAGCTTGGCGTCGGCCAGACCGAACTAACGACAAGCGGGTACGCGCGGTAGGATATCGTTGAAAATCGTCGAAAATCATCGAAAATCGTTGAAAATTAGGAAAAGTGGAGGTATTTTGACGCGCGTAGGACTCGCGCGATTTAAGAGCCACTTGAACAAAATTTCGAGCAGAAAAATGGTCGACGAACGCGTTAAAATAGCCGAATAATGCGGAAACGTGTGAGTTACTGGTCACGGTCGAATTGCGGCGTTAATTCTCTGCGGAGTAGTTTTGCGTTGTCAGCGGCGTCATTCTTGATCTACGTTATATCATCCGACCAAAGTGGTCTCGGTTAAATTATGGCGAGCGCGTTCGATCTCGGATTACAGTTCATTTGGCAGATTTCCAATTACAATTAAACTGATTACCGGCGCCGGCAAGCAACGGACTAACAAAAAGCGTGCAATATCCCAACGTCATCGGCGTTGTTCCGCAATGTGACTGTGCACAAACATGTAACGGACTTTATTATCGGACGTGCGTCGATGATGTACGACGCGCGTCGACATGCGCGATTTTCGCAATGTCCGCGCGGTCGTGATTCATTTCGTTGGTCACGAATCCGTCGACCTGCGATCGTCGACTTGGAAATATCGTTGCGTCTTCTTCGCGAAAACGTACACGGCAGCGTTAGCTGTTCCTCGGCGCGCTTACGCGTCGATCCAACGATCGAGTACATTACACGCTGGCCGAGATTTCCATAAAGCCAGTGTACACACCTTTCTTCCAAGATTTTTTCCGATTGTCCCGTCCTAATGACAAGTTCGCGTACGATAGCATTTTAGGAAAATTAGAAACGAAACGTGCATACGTGGAGGTGGCTTTAATAGCATTCGCGAGGAAAAATCGAGGATGATAATTTTATTCGACGCTTCGATCGACGCGTAGAAATACGCGATACAATGACTGCACCAAAAGAACGTCGAGGTTTTAACACGATCGGCTTCCTCTGCAAACTCGAATCCCGTGAAAGAAAAAACGATGGCAAGAAAGATTCGTGCCAATTGCAGACGATACAATTCCGTCAATGAATTATCAAACGCCGCGAAGAAAGCGTGGACGGTCTATCGATGGTAAAACGCGAGAGAACGTTTAATTTCGTCAACGTCAAATCGCAATTTTGTAATCGGAGAAGATGACGATTGAATTTTAATTTATTTAAAAAGCGTGCGACTTTCTAGAAATTTCGCTCCCTGTTTTCCGTTAAACTGTTCAAATAACCAATACTTACGATCAAAGTACATCTTTCTTTTTCGGCTTTTTTTTTGCGAAAAATGGCATCGTATATTATACAACATGTAGAATCGTTGGAAGATTTTTATGCAAAAACGCTAGCGGCTTTGCGAGAATTTCGGACGCCGTGGATAAGATATACACCTTTTTCAACCAACCGTCGGAAAATCATAAGGGATGGCCGATTCTTCGGAATTCGTCGAGATACGATAGTACAGCGTACGCGCGCGTGTAAGAGCGTGCGCGATACATGCGTAAGAGGGAGATGGGAGGCACAACGCACGGCGAGAAAGTTGGCAGAGGTAGGGAAAAAGTGCAGCGAATTTACAGGATAATGCCGGTAAGACTTTTGTCGAACTGCGGTTGTAATTTGTCGAAACGTGAAAAGGCAATAATAGGATATTTCAACGATGTTGAAACACGAAAGCGAGTGATCGGACGCGAGAAGCGTAGCAACGAGAGAGTAAACCGAGGATGGGTGCGCACGTAGACGCAATTTTTCTTCGCCAGCGATAACTCGATAAATTTATAATCCGCGGTTGCCTTCCGACAACCCTGGAACAGCCGTTCATAATGAGAGCATCGCACGCGAATCATGTATCATTCTAATTGATTCTAAGTATAGAGTTAGACAGAACGGGCAGATACAGGTGTGCTTAGGGGGAATGAATATTCATCGTAGAAGGAAAATCGTGGAGGAATGTTTCCTGGGCGTTCCGCATCTGTCCTTGATAAACGAACATCAGCAGAATTCATTTGTTTCTCTAATAACAGGAAGCGCGAGTTGAAAGCCACGTCCGCGATATGACCGGTGTTTCGAAAACGTACGGGTCAACTTTGGCCGCGTTTAATAGAAAATCTTTACGTTGGAATCGCGTTTCCCAAACTTTTCTTCTACTCGCCTCTCGTTTTCTCGCTCGTTCGCTCGCATACGCGTGGAATACGGATAATTATCTTTACGGTTTCCGGCGTACTTGATTGTCTGCTGTTCGCGATACGAGTAACGTTATAGCAAGCCCGTTTAGCGTAATTTGGATTCGGTAACTGAAATTCGGTTATCGATCGCGATACGATCGAAGAAAGTAGCATAAAAAAGCACGTTTCTCGGTTACGTGGAACGCGTTCGCTTCGTCGTCCTGCGATTCCGATCGATCGGCCTACGATTCGAAAAATCGTAACCGATTACGTTAGTGATAAAGTTAGTGATAAATAAGGAAGGAATGACGAAATTGAAACGACGAATCGAAATACGAATGCATAATGGAACGCGCGCTTATTAACCTACGGTACGAGTGGCTAGCTAATAGCGCTAATCGCGTTACGGCGGTGGAAAGTAATAAAGATGGAGAAGGGAATCGATATACTTGAAACTATCCGATCGTGTAGTGGCAGGAAATCAATTTACATTTTTCCGAGGGAGTATCGTTGAAAATGAATTTGCATTTCTGATTCGAGCGACCGTCGATCCTCTATTCTCATCTGAAAGTATAATTTCTCCTGAAATATTAAATTCCTGGGAAACATATTTTTGCTTGTTGAATAGCGACACGACCGGTTTCGTTGTATCCCGATTATGGTAATACTTTCGGTAAATTTCAATTATCAAAGTCGTACAATCGTCGATTCGATCGGATCTCGCCTCGTATTCGAACGGATGGGCGCTTTGGACGCCGATCGGATCAAATTCACGCGATCAGCGAAAGAAAATCTCGGAGTTACGTCGGTGCTTGTTTAACGTTCGACGATTGTTCGTTACTTCTTCGAACGGACCGCATACCCCAGGCACGCGTCACGGCATCGCAGTTCGCAAAGCGAAACTCATAAATTAATTATCGATACGTTTCCGCGTCCTTTGGCTTCGACGAATGTTATCGAACACCGAGTTCGCGCAACACTAGCGAATTTCCCAATTGAATTTGCCGGTATGCTACAAAACAACATTCAGACAATATACTAATTGTAATTCGGATCAATTATCGTGGTTTCCTGGAGAAGCTTTTGCCCGTAGTTTCTCTGATTATAGAATTTACCGTGTGCCCAAAATTCACGTTCCACTAATTTCTCTATATAACTTGCCGCGGTAAACGTTAACTATGCCCTCGACCGCTCGTCCAACTTCGAAATGGCGTTTCAAGGTAAAAGACACGGCATCGTCGACCGGAACGCAATTTATTTTCGTCGCTTCGATATACAAGGGAACCAAGTGTTTTCGCCATACCGGAGATATCGGTATAACGTGAAACGTGGCACGCAACTTGCCTCGTATATCCTGTATATCCTATATATTGATTTCCATAAAATTGCAGTACGGCGCTGACCAACATTTACAAGTTCTTCCGTGGTACAGTTGCCAACGTAAACCACAGCCGTTTTCATTTTATACGGAGATGTTGACGTACGTTGAGCCAGAGTTTACCGAAACGTAGAAACGTCGCGTCGGACGTGTCTCTGCAAGTTGACGCACATGCGACAGAAATGTACGTCGTACGTGACTTAACGGTCGAATATAGATTCGATTGGCTCCTTTGTGCGTAGCTCTTTGACCGATACGTCGAGGGAATCGAAAGCCGCGCAAACGGTAAGTCGATTGCAAAGAGGATAAAAAATTCGCAAAGTACGCCCGAAAGTATTTACGGTGAAAGACGGTTTTTAATATAATCGATCGATCGATCGATTCGATGGAAAAAATTCGCTTATAAAACTCGATGAAAAAATTCGCTTATAAAACTCGATGAAGCAATTCCGCTTCGATTTGTTTCTTCGACGATCCTCGATCCAGGGCGTACGAAATATTTTTCTTAGTCCAGCCAAGGCCGCGCGGAAGACCGCGATACTTCCTTTCGTTCATATTTCAAAGTTAGCCGCGCAAAAAGGATCACGATTGAGAATAGCGGGGATAAACGTTTGCCGCTCCACTGACCCGTTTGTTACTGCCGATCGCTGGCAAAGCGACCGACTACGACTACCGCGACTGTTGGGTCAGAACCCCTTGCAATTCTCGTTTCTCGCCCCTGTAAACCCGCAACCCGCCACCCTTTCTACTCTGTCTGCAACCCAATGCCGCTGGTTGCTTTCGCATCCCGTGGAAAATGTGTCTTGTCTGTGTTGAAATCGGAAATGTTGCCGAGTTGTATGCAACTGCCGGCTTTCGCTCTTGTTTCCTCGAATTCTCGTGGTTTTTGTTTGCCGTGGCGAAACGTTCGAGAAAATTACGTTTTCGAAAAGTGTGCTTTTTTTCGAAGCGAAAAATCGGTCCGAGGAGAGGAGCAAAGATACGCGAAAATTGTTTCGACCTGATCGAAAATTATTCGTTCGACGGTGCTTAACGCCGAAGAGTGCTCGAACGACGTTTCGGTGCTCGGGTATAAATCGAATAAAATTATCGCTAGATCGACGAGAGGGGATCGGCGAGCGTACGAGGATTCGTGAAAATACATAGACTCTCGTTTGACATTACGCTCTGCCGTGTAATAAAACAGGAACTCGAGCCGAGAGACGAGAACCGTGTAAAAACGAATATTCTATAATATGGAATATACATATTATTACGCGTCGATGATTTTTACCCGATACGAGTCTTTAAGCGAACGACAAATTACTAACTAATTTCTTCGAATCGATTAAAACGCGATTGGCACTGGCCGTATAGACCGCTGTTAACATTGCCTACGCTTATTCCGCAGCTATGTCGCGTATCAAAGCAGCGTGTCGTTTGTTCAAAGAAGATGCATGAAACAGAAGTCGATTACCAGTTTCGCTATTCGTCCGATACGTAATCGTAAAGTTAGAACATCGAAATTGTTTCGTTGCGCCTTCGATCGTTACCTTAGCTGGTTGAACGACGATATGAAAATAAACGAAACCTATCTTGGTTTTCAAAGTTGAACGTGATTAGACAAATTTCATTTACAGCGGCGAACGCCGTTGTTATACGCTCTCTCTCTCTCTCTCGCTCTCGCTCTCGCCCTGGTGCTGAAAAGCGAGTCACTGCATCGGGAGTCCGCTATCGTAGGAAACACAATGAGCTTGCAACGAAAGACGGCAGAAGGAAAGCAACGAGAGAGACGGAGAAAGAGGACGAGCGAGTCTCGTTCGAAGCTGTTAGAGAATAATTAATTTGGGCCCTCCGTCCGAACAGGCAGTCTTATATACGTTCCAGGATCGTAGCGTATGGTAATGCGCTTCACCCCGCGTGACATTTTATCCCTCTCCATGCTCTTTTCACAGGGGTGGCGGCGCAGCCGAGCGTTTTCGTGTCCCAGCAGCTTGGTCCGCGATCCGTGCAAATTACGGTCGAGGACGAATTTCCGCCCTACGTTACGCGCTGGCGCGGTCGTGATTTAAGATCGCTTCCGAAAATGAAAAGTACTTTGGTTCTTTCGCCTGGTTCGAACAAAAGATGCTAAACATTCGCACGGGACGATAACTAAGAGCAAAGCGGTAGGTACCCTGTAGATTTTCAATATCCTGCGTAGGACACGTTGACACTCTTTGACGGATACCTTCGTTTTTTATTCGCTTGGCATTTCATTCCCCGTGCTGGAAGCATTAGAGAACTGCGACCTTGTGACTCGACGATGTAGCAGGGGTAATGGCATTGCGAAAAGGACCTTTACGCGTCTCTGGAATAACGCCGATGCCGGCAGTACGTCGAATTTTGAAATTCAAAGATACACGATGAGATACAGAAACATCAGCTGCAAGAACGCGCGATAAAAAGTTGAGGTAGCCGTTAAAGAATCTTAACGCGTTCTTCGCAGGAGGTTTCAAAGTCGCCGGCCGCAAGGTCAAACGCGCAAGAGTGCCGTATATCAAGCTTCGGTGTCGAGCAATTTTTGTCTCGCACACTTTCTCGTAGCATTCGTGTTTTTACGTATCCACGATATATTGCACGCGTATTATTCTATGATAAAAGCAACGTTAGATTCCTTTCGGGAAGCACGAATACTTTTTGCTTATGACCAAGTATCGGAAGAGTGCTGGAAACTTGCTGGACCGTCGAAACCGGCAGGACATCGTGTTCGAGGAAAGGTTGCCGATAGAGACGCTGAGCTTATTTGCAGCTTTCGCCCATAGATAATAAATAAAGGGATGTTTGCGTACTCGATAGTGGAATAAGTGATGCCGACGCTATTACGTATACGTCAGCGACATATTACAACCGTGAAATATCAAGATGGTAGAAAGTGATTTACCGCGATGCACGTACGCGCCGAGCGAACCGTTCTGGAAACTCGCGACGGAAAAATAATTTGGACGTTTCGTTAAAATTTTGTGGAAATTTCCAGGCGAATTTAAGAGCGTTCGAAACCTCGTAAAGGGATTATCGACAAGGAACGTGTCCGTACGACTTGCTCCTTTAAGAAACCTGAGAAACCTAGATCTTCGCGAGAAAAGCTTTAAGAAAGTACTGTATCAAAGTTCGACTACTGTTCGATTTAATCGGGTTCCGTGGCATCTATCGCGTTCGACGCGTAATCTCGTACGTGTAATCTTCGTTGTATCGTTGACACGGTTGAAAATTTCTACTCGACGAACAAGGTAACGCGCCAACGACTCTACCTTTGTTCCGTATGTCTTCGACTGGAAAAATATCAAACGACGGCGAAAAGGTGGTAGCGAGGGTAAGAGTAATGACGGTAATACCGCTGAAACCCGTTCCTTAACCTGGTCGAGGGTTGCACGGACGGCAAATTTCGCGAGGCTTTCTCGATAGAGGCTGTTCTCGAGGGTGGCTCGGGGTTTGATGACGTCATCATCTGCTCTAATGTTCAGACATTACCGTGTTTAATTATTCGCTACCTCCGCCTCCTTGGCTTTTCGCCGTACGGCTCCGCCGACAGTAATCGCTCGTGCCTTAACGTTTCTCGTTTCGGCGAACCAAGCGAACCAACCTCTTTCCTCGCACGAAATGAACAGTAGCGAACGGCGATAGTACGGAACGGAAGGATCTTACGCGATTATAAAATAAATTTGCCAACGCGTAAAGTTGATCGAGGCGAGAATGCGATAGGACGCGAGAAACGACGCGAATGATCCGTGCAGCGATCGCGAGGCTGCGAATCGGTCTGCGCTATCTGTTTCGTCGCTTCGAAGCTCGACGGACGCGCGAAAAGAAAACTCTGTTTGCATGGTTGAAAAGTGGTTTCATAAAAACGACGACGTATCGGCCAAGTAGGCGAAAGTTAGAAGAGCGAAGCTGAACATTCGCAGCCGGACGACCCGCGTAAAAATAGTTTCGCGTTAGCGCGCGGAACACGCGACGGCTAACGTCTATATCCCGTATTTTCGCGGCAAGACTAAAAACCTTTTTGGCATTCTGCAGCCGCATAAATGGAACGGAGACTCGATTCGTTATCCAATTGCGAAATTACAGGGAGGCATCTGGAAAATGTTGAATGATGGAATGCATCCAATTAAGGCAATAACGATTATCACGGAACGTTCAACGGAACGTTTCACTTGTTCCAGGTGATGAGAAAATATTAAATATGAATCCCTTATAATTAACGTTAACTAGATGAAATTACCTTAATTATCGCCGGAGCGACAGCCGGTGTAATAAATTGCGGAATCGATCGTATTGTTCGTATAATTTACTTCGTTAACGTATAATTCCGTCGAAATGAACGACTTTTGTAATATACATCGGGTTAGGTACCGTTAAATACAATTTTCTCGCGCCTACGTGACGGATATGACGTCGTATTAATGGAAATTCGCGCATCGCATCGTTCGCGTTGCAGCTGTACTTTCGCGTACTCGAACAGGCAAGTCCATTGTACGACGTGCCATCTATATCTTTTATTTCTAAACCATCGACTTGTACGTATTATACGACGCTTGTAGGATCGTGGTCGTAAAATAAATTCGCTAAATACGGACAATGTTCCATTCTTCTCGCTGTTCTCGCACGCGTTACACGTTCGCGTTCGTATTCCGAGTATTAAAACCTACTTTCTACAGCCGATACTCCGTTCCTCGGATAAACAGACGATTTTTCTCTATTGCGTATACCGTACCTTGTCCGGTTTTCCAGTATTCTTTGTATATCACGTACATTACGATCCAAGACGATCGGTACGGATGAAATGTGTTTCATCCATAAGTTCGATCCGTTGGCAACTGAAATTAAATTAGAAGACGTTCGTTTAATCTTCCTTGCACGTTTTCCCGCGGAAAAATGTCTGAAATTCCAAAGCAGAAGGAAAATGGCCAGAGAAGAACGTGAATGCGGCTTTCAAGCTACTGGTGGAAAATAAAATGACCCAGAAACGGCCCGCTGAGGCTTTCAATGTTCCAAACGCGACGAATGCGAAGACTGGCCGCGCGTCGAACGCACGGTCCAAGAAAACGTTAATTACTTTACTCGCGGTATATGTAACGATCACGTTCGAACAAAGCCGTGTATTCTAATATCTAAATGTCTTTTGCTTGACGTTGTCGATCGTTTGCACCGACGAATCTATCGATTAAATAATTGCTCCATATTCTGAACGACGATTCTTTGTTTCCTACGAATCGCGACGTTTTTACTCCCGCGAATTATCGTCAATTTTTATCGTTGAACTTCACAAAATTAACTTCCCTCCGTTTGCCAAGCTGCATCCGTACTACAAACTCGTTTCTCAAATTGCGGTGTCTACCGGCTCTCGCCCAAAATGTAACAAAAAGATTCAGAGCGCTCCATATTGCGCATTCCATGCGTTCCTAACGGGCTAAAGTTCGAAATTATCGAAACTTTAGAAAACATTATTTAAACCGATTTACAAAATGAGTTGCGCCAGTTACTCGAGAATCGCCACCCTAAACTGGCTAATATTATCTCAACTTCGCCTTGTATATCAATTCGCAAGAAAGCGTGTACCTGGGTACTAGTACGATCGAAGGGATTACGTTGCAAACTCGCAATAAATATTCTATTCGCGTTGTTTCTACAACGTACGAGATGAGATTAGAAATTTCTTGCTTGGAAAATTATGGTCGATATAGCAAAGGCTCCTTCCTCGCATCCTTCGCGTTCTTTTACATCGGAGATCTAAAGAGGCAGCTTGAGAGAGGCAGCGGCAGACGAACGAGCGGTGTCGGCAAAACGTACCGTGAAACGTAAAACGCGTCGACCAGTTGCAAAGTAGGCTGGTCTTAATCGGGTAATTCGAGTGATTTTGACGAGGAGAATTGGACGTCGATAGCACAAACAGAAACGAGAAACAACCTAAATTCAAGAAAAATATTCCTTGGAAACGAAAGAATGCTACGTCGGATGAAATCTTCGAGCTTTCTCCATCCCGTAAGCCCTAAAACATTTCTCATGTCGGTTGGCGATTCTGTTCTATAATTCTCCTTGTAAAATCCATGTCATTCGAAACTATAAATCCATCAACGCCAATATTCAGGATATTGATTCCAGAACGCCTTGGACGGATCTTGAATACGTTCTAGCGAGTTTAGATAGGCATTGGGACAGGGAAAAACGTTGTACGTGTTCGATCACAGTGCTATCTGGTTCCCGCGATTGAATAATGGCTGGAATAGCGGACGTTCTCGGCGAACCATACATCTACATTTGTACGTCTACAGTTGTATCGCGTCTTCGTTACCATGGTTGATTAATGCCCGTCGACGGCAAAAGATAGCACAGCGTACCTACAACAACCGCGATATTTAATTCAACCGAACGTTGTAGAACTTTGTTAGAATTTCATCGGATGTTTCAAACGATGACTTTCTGTATTCCTGTTCCGTGCACTTCCCACGCAGCTACCAAAAGGACGTGAGGCATAAGTTTCTAAGCATCGCAATTGAAATTTCTGCTACGAGGTCCAATTACGGATTCTTTGGAAATCCTTTGCTCCCAAGTATGACTGTCTTCTATACACACACACACACACACACACACACACACACGCTGTGACGTTTATACATACATACATATATATTGCTGCTATACGTTTATAAGCTCAGTTTATAAGCCTGCAAGATAAAATACGCGGCGTGTAATACCATCAAGCACGTTCGCCGGACCAACAGTTGCTCGTAGTTAACGCGAGAATAAGAAGCGTCCGCGTAAGGTGCCAAAATAGTCGGTCGACCCGGCATACGAAGCAACGGAATAATTTACCATCTGGCTGACATTTTGCAGGTATCTCATATCCGCCTGAGACGGCCGAAAACGTCGGACGAGCGACGCGTGGAGTCGGCGCGGTGTAGAAGACGCGCGACGTCGCGGCGCGTTGCCGCGAGATATTATAGGAGCGTGTCATTTCCGTGCGTTGATTGGAAATTGTCAGGCCGCGGAACCATCTCTGCTTCATTGGTTGCGCGGATATTAGTCGGAAGCACGACCGTGCACCGCCGCCAAAACTTTTTGATTGCGTTTCAAGCGGTACCGAAAACCGGCCGTTACATATTCCCAGCATTGTTAATTGTTAAACGATGCCACGCTGTTGCCCGTGCGTGCGTGCGTGTGTGCGTGCGTGCGCGTGTATGTGTGCGCGCGCGTGTAGGTTGTGGCTTCGAACAACAACGTTCTAGCCTCGTTGACGGCCTGTTCGTTGTGTTTTGCCGATAATAATATGCACCGCTGACAGGGATATTTAGTAGATTATCGCGAACGAGACAGCTCGACAGCGGAATAGGCGGCGAAATAACTTTAGGCGAGATCTTCTGCATGAATATTGTATAGGGTTAACGACGAAGCGAGTTGAACAGATACAATGGGATGCATGCTACTTGCACGGCAACGAATATCCGGTCCATAACCGACGAGGATAAGTCGCGCATCGAGAACAAAAATTTCACGAATCAAAGGGAAACGAGTATCCGTAATTTAGATAAGATCGTTCGAAGGTACAGGATGGCTGGTAAATCGCCAACGAGCTTGTTTCGTTTCTTTTTTTTCCTTTTTCCTGGAATTATCGTCAAGAGTCGGGAAATTTATTACAGGGAAATTCAGCGCCGTACAACGAGCCAAAATCGTGCAATTTTATTTTCGATATCGTCACGCTCGAGAGATATGTTACGCGTAAACGGCCCGTTAAACTAAACGTTTTCGAACTGTATTCTCTCGAAAATGAAGCGCAGCACGGAAAAATTCTATCCTACGTTTTCCACTTATCTTTACGCGCGAAACAACCTCCTATCGATTATTTAGTACTACCCAATCCGAAATCGGTCACACGTTCGAGTGTACTTGACGAATTTTCAAACGCGATTCTCTCGTAAACTAAGCGTCAAACGAAAACACTTTACTCCGTATCTGCTTCTTATTCTTTCGTAAGGAATCGCCTCGTACCCGTTTGTACGCGCTGTTATTCGGCCGTCCCCAAAATATACGTACGATGTGTATTACATCGGTCTGTCGTTCCGTTTCTGCGGTTAAAATTTACAAAAACGGAAATCCGAATCGATCGACTCGCTTCGATAACGAGAATGACGTCCCGTCGCAACAAATCTGACGGATAATTAATCGCTCGTCTCTCGGTTTCTCCGAAGCGATCCTAGTCGAACAGATAGATTCGCATTTGAAGGATAGAATTTAGAACGCGATTGCATAGAAATTCAACGCTAGAACGAAAACGGTATATACCTGTAGAAACGACATTCGAATTTATTCGATCGTTCGGAACGTGTCGATCAAGCGGCATATACCCAACGAAACAAACCTGCTTCAGACGGAAGCAAATTTAGAATGGTGAATTTTCGATCCAGCCTACCGCTACACTATTCGAGGATAGGGCTTGCGGGTATCCGCTTCATGGACGTCCGACTCGTATATTTTACGGCGAGCCGCAGTAACTAACAATTCCTAGTTTGCGGGCCGCCGCTATATTTTCGTCAGCTCATTCCCCCGGGGTACTTGGGAACCGCCGATTTATTACCGCGCCCCTATACGCTTTCCCTTTGCGCCGCAGCGCCGCGCCGCGCCGTCAGGATACTCGACATTCTTAGTCAATAGTCAAGCATAAAACCGAACAGCGACTAGAACGCGATCTCATTCTGTCAAACGTGACAAATCTTTTGTTATTAGCTGTGGCGCAATTTTTTTTTTTCTTTTTTTTTTTTTTTGTTATTTTTGAGTGAAAAGAAGGACTTTCGATGGCGAAAATTGACAAGATTATAACGACGACTCGAAACGTTCCTATCCTCGTACCAGCGTACAACATAGTTGAGTTTCGACGGAATTTCGAACGTCGGGAAGAGAGGCGATCGTTGCAGTCGCTCTCCGCGTTACTCCAACGATAATACTCTTCTTCGACTGCGCTTTTAACCAGTTAGCTGTTTTTGACGAGTATACTCGTCACGAGGAAATGGCGATACCCTGCGTTACGACGAGCGTAGGAGGTAGTTAAAATCCGCTGTTTAAGTTTTAGCGAAGACCGAAATACGTTGGTAAATTTACAAGACGACGTAAAACGAACGATTAGAAAAATATAAATAACGATCGTTTTAAAGAAAACCGTAGCGCGAACAAAGTAGCTGCTCTTTCCCTCGTGACGCATTTTACCTACACGCTTTTCAAAGTGGTGGCAACAGCCCAACCGGTTAAACTTCGATTGGATCGCGACACGCGCATCTCGCAGGAATTGCAAACCGTTGTAATATCAATTTCGGATCATATCGCGGTAACAATCACAAAGAGCAGCGGTTATTTTCTCTAACGGCTATGAAGAATCGGAGCGAGCGAGAATATCGATTTCGGTTCCGGTTCCGGTCCCGCTGTCCCTCTGAAATATTCGTGTCGCTTCGTACTCCTATCGGTTAGAGTAGTTTCTTTTCCACGTAGAAAACTTGTATTTGTCGGTCCGTGACTACGGTCCGATCAAACTTTTTAATTCTTTCGGGGCGATAGACGAACGACAGATAGACGTGGAATAAAACACAGTGTAAGACGTTAACTGCAGTTGTTAATTATCGCGCATATATATCGAGCATTCGACACGCGCACGAGGTGAATAGCAGGGCCACCTCGCGGGATGATAATGGCTATCAGAATTCCGAGGACGTGCCATTAGGTAAATTGTGAAATGCCGTGGATCGCGATTCATGGACGACTCGTGCAGTCGTGCCACGTTCGAATTCTCACGAGCGTGGCCAAGTTCCCAACCGAGAAACTTGCCAGTCGACTCGATTAAACTGCAAGTACACGATCGGTGCCAAAGCTAATTCTCATCGTCCGCCTGTTTCTACTTTCTAATCAGTGACTTTCCATCAAATATAATTAACCCCGGTAAATTGAATAATCCCATCTCGTTTCGAAATGAAAATGTCGCAATCGTCGTCGTCGAAATACATATCGTCGACGGTAATCTGTATTGGCGCAGATTCTGGAAAATGGAAAATACAATGAACGATAACGATATGAAAACTTAACTTCGTAATTCCATGGAATGACGAATTTCGCTATCGAATAATCGAAACGTAGAATCAGACTCTTGTCGTTGAAACTTGACTAGAATCACGTGCTCCCAACGATGCGTACTATTTCCATCTTCGAACGGTGCTGCTTTTTTTCAGCGAAATGGGCGTCGTATGGAAATTTGTAAGATTATATATTAAAAGAAGCTTCGTTATATTTAAGGGAATTTTACCTTTGCTACGTGAGACCGTAATTACGCGAGAAAATATTATGGTAGAGCGGATCTCGCTTTCCCCTCGGGTCTAGTTTTCGGAGTTTGCGAACGAAGCGTACAACTGCGTAAAAACTTCGGTTCGCGCAGCCGGTTAAACTATCGAACATCGGTACGATCTGCCATTTGGGCATTTTCTTGAAACGTACAATCCGACTGAATGATCGAAAGTCGAGAGACCGTCTGTAAAATAGCCCCCGCCGTTCTTCGTCGTATTTTCTCTTTTTCTGCGTAAAACGTTAAAATAATAAACATCTAGGACACTCGCGATTCAGCCGCGTAATAAAACGCGCGTAGCCACTATGTCGACGCGGTGAGCTGACGTGTTCGCAAAAACAACGCGGCTTTTGTGCTTTCCGGGCTGACCAAAATTGAATTTACACTGGCTCGAGTCACGGTGACATACGACAGCGTGTACGCTTCTCCTCGCTGAACATGACAGAGTTCTTCTGCACCAGCTATAATCTGGCATCGACGCAAAGCTGGAGACAATACAAGCTTGGACACGGTTCGTTCGTCGTCAGAGTGGAGAACGATTTCGTTGCGCGCTTCCGCTCAGTTTCATTATTGTTGGCGAGCGGTTCGCGAGCGAATACAAAATAATTATACGGATCCTTTGATGTGCGCTTTCTGCGTGGCTTTCGTTCCGGTCTTCCGTGTTTCGTCAGATTCGATTCCACGGTTTGTCGATCCCTGTTGCGTCAATGTCGGTGAGGTATTGCGAAATCTTTCGACAACGCGGACGCATTCGCGCGTGTACGCGTATTGGGAAAAATTGCGCGATAAGATCTCCTTGTTTGGAAACGACGCGGAATCGAACGCGTGTCGCCTGTTTTATCTCGTTCGACCGAGTCGATCGACGATGTCAAATCGATCGGTTCAAGGCGAACGATAAACTCTCCGAAACGAGGTTTCGTTTCATAGACAAAGCAACGAACAAATTGAAGAAGGAATCGGGCTCGAGATAAACATAGGAGAACGAAAGTTGGCTGCATCGGATAGACGAATGTACGTGAATGTACAGTGCGAACGACAGACAGTGTGCACTTGCATAAGAAACGAACGGTACGCGTCGATATTAAAATCTTTAGCTATACGTACGGAACAGTGGTCGCGACGAAGTTTATTTATAAAGCGGAAGCTTTGGACGATAGTGGCCACGTTAAGCTCTTTGGCCGGATAAACTTTCCAGACTCCTGCATCGCCATCGATCGTGGCCCAGAGCCAAGACCTCCTTATCCTACATAATATTTTACGAGCACGGACTTTGTTTTGTACCCAGAAGGCCCGGAGGATCCGGCAGTCGCGAACGAATAGGGAAAGCAGAGCGAAACGTACATTTTTTTATCTATAGCCGTCTACGATGGAAACCTAACGATCGAACGTTACTCGCTTTTTATTTCGAAGATGGCGATCCGTATTGCACGGCATCGCGAAGACGCGCATCTTTTTGCTACGACGAATTGTTGTGCTTGCGCGCGATCGACGCGTGAAAGAGCGATTAAAGCGACGCGTAGAATTTTGCGAAATTGGAAAACGCCGAAACGCTGGTTTTCTCTGTCGAAACTCTGTCGACGGACGCGCGAGGTACATCGATCGGTACGAAGATTTTTAATCGACTTGCGAGGAAAATATTGCGCGCATGCAGCGTTAGTTTATCGTTGTTCCGCAGCTCGCGATTCGCAAGAGCATTCTGGTCTTATATATTCGGAATAAATATCGCGTTCTTTCGATCGATGGAGTTGCGCGTTTACACGTTACTGATCGAAACGAACGATCGTTGCGATGATCATTTCCGTCGATCGATCGCACGTGTGTGCGATTAAACGCGATACACGTGCCTCTATTCGAGAAAGACGTGCCGCAAGATTAAACGTCACAATGCGCGGCTGACAGTTCGTTAATTAACTCGCGACGAACAAGATCGCCTTGCCGGCACGGCGGCAAGATAATGGAGTTAAATCGAGAAATCTGTCGCCAGTCGATATACGTACGTATACCTTGGGTCATTAAATGCGACTGTCTGCCGGCTTAATTCGTGTAATTTCGCTAATAACGTTCCACGGCAAACATCTCGTTACACGTGTCACGGAGTAACAAGTCTCTCAACGAAAGTTTCTCGTCGAACACGACGCGACGAGTAATAATTAAACATAGATCGTTGATAGATTAAACGTAGATCGGCTGTATAACGATATATATATATATATATATTCGAAGAAGAAAAAACAAAATTAACGATAAATATATACAATATCGTCGCAACACACGCGTACAACTTACCGCGAGACGAACTTTTGAATCTAAAAGCGAAAACTGAGTAAACGTACGGTTTGCGCGCGCTTACGAATACCTACGTGTATGTATATACGGTAGCCTGCATGAAGGCTCCGTTTGCGAAATCAACGTAGAAACAGCATGAGATACCGATCGAGAGTATTGCGAGAGAAATCGGAAGCAACGCGACAAACATAGAAGCCAATTGCGACGCGATTGAGAAACTAGGCGACTTGATTTAATCGCAAAGGTACAGATCGAAGGTGTTGGCAGGCTACATTTCTGGTTTAATCTCGTTATAATTTCGACGCCGCGCCAACGCGCTGTGCGACGCGGTACAACGTGGCGTGGCACGACGTGCCGTGGCGACGGCGTTCCAAAGTGTCCTCCTTAGTGTATGACCAAAGTTTTCGCGCCCGAAGAATCGATATAAGACGGACAAGGTGAAGCCAATAGCGCCGGGTACAAGACGAAGAGCTCGGTTATTCGGTACGTCACGATTAATCGCTTCGGTTGCCCCTGGTATAATTAAATTAAACTTCTCAAGAATTTCACTTAGCCCCCGAAGACGAAGGTCCAATGTGTTACCGGTTCCTATAACGAGAGTCCGCTTGTCCAGAGGAACTTGGAACGTGCATCAAGCGGACCCCGCTTGTCCTCCCATGAAATCATTTAGCTGTTCTTTAGCCTCCGTCCTTCTATTTCTTCTCTCTGCTTACCGGCACGGTTCCTCCAAGAGGGGAATATTAATGGACCGAAGATGAAATACATCGTACACGTGCATCATCCAAGTAATATAGAAACGCAAAGGTAAACGACTAACGTTGCTCGAACCGTTAATTTCACCGTGTGTATCGCCGACGTACGTACTCGTATGCATATCGAAACGATAACCGAACGTCGGAAACTCCCCGTTGTTGACTCTGATAACGGGCACTCCGCGTTTAAATTCGTTTTTCGTACGACGGGAATTTTTTGTAGAACATCTGGCATGTCGGTTTGTCGTTGCGTAGCGACAAAGTACGAATACGAATTAACGTTAAATTACGATCAACCGCGCATGCCATTTATTCGCCATGTCTGAGAAGCAACTTCGTTTTAAAGTATCGAGTTGTCGAGGATCACGGTCGTTACTGTTATCTCGCTCGTGGAGTCGAAACGGAAGGGAGAGAAGACACGATGCGCTCGATCGACAATAAGAAAGCGTAGAAACGCGCGAGTATATCTTCGTGTGAAATACGTTCGCAGGTTTTACGCGCTGTTAGCATTCGTGTCAGGAAGATGCTCCAACGTGAAACGAGCCACCGGTGCGCGCTGTTTCCGCGGAATTATACGATTGAAGAAAACACTTACTCGCTTGTGAAACGACCCTCGCCCCTCGGTTCAGCTTGCACTCGCGCGTGTCCGCGTTTCTCTGCCCGCTTTTACGAGCAGCCTTTGATGGACTTTCTGTGTGCGTGAAGACGAACGAACGTTTTCCTCTTACGGAGGAATCGAACCGTTTGTCTTCGATAACGTCGTCGTACTTAACACGGCTGCAACATTTTAAAACAATTGTAAAGCGTCACGAACGATCGTGTAACCGCTGACCGTAATCTTTCAGAGCTTTCAGAATCTCGCGGATCTTAAATATCACAGACCGAAGATCGAAAGCTAACATTTTTCTCGCCCCTGTCCTGCCTGTATTCAAATTTTATTGCACGCGTGATGGTTTCTTTATAACGACACATAGCACGAATACGACGCCTATCTTCGAACAGTAGCATTCGTAGACAGACGTGCAAGAGACAAGCAACGAGTTATCATGCAGCTAACCGCGTAAAACGAATCGTTCGTTCGCGTTGGGCCAACGATAGTCGAACCGAAATATCAAAATAACGATACACGTTGCTAATCCGCGAATCAATGGAACGCGATTGAACGTACTCGAGGATAGAAAAGCTTTTGTTTATTAAGGCACTTTTATACCGTGGGATTACACGGAAATTCTTAAAAGAACCGATGAAAGTAAAGTGAACAAAAGTTACGAAAGTTGATAAAATCCGTCGACTTAAATGGGAGAACCTGTTTGCAACGCTGTAAGCGATAAAAACAGTCATTTAAAACATTTGACTAAGGAAAGTTGGTGCAACGCAACGGTGTTGTTACTCCTCGTCATTCCTGTATCTCGTTAGTCGAGGTAACGGACAACAAATAAAATTACACCGAGGTAATTTTTACCTAGGAATTTTCACGTATAATACTTCCTAAGCTACTTAAGTTGGAGCTCCGCGTCGTTGAAATTTTTTAATTTACATTCCCTACATTTCCGGGATTACTATGTTCCACTCAGCCAGAGTTGGAAACTTTTTTACGTATCGTCAGAAATGAAATATGTACGTTCGCGGATACTGGTATCCCAGTTTTAGAACGTTCGTTTCTAAGTGTTCGTCTAAGGGCAACGTATTCCGTTCGGAAGCCAAACTGATTTAACTTTTACTATTATTTCGCGATGAAACCGCAGCAAATTGTCGCTCGAATAATCGTCCGACGTTGCGAAATTTCTCGTCGATCGTGATGGAACATTATGTGCGTAGAATTCGATTAAAAAGCAAAATTAGATCAAAATGTTGCATATATTTGCAAGAAAACATAACTGGTTCATAAATGGATAACATCATTGTTACCCTTGAATACATATACAGCATGCTGGATGTATATTATGCTGTAGCAATTATGCACATCGGTTCACATCTATTGCCCCGCAGCGCTCTTGCTTTCAGTCAAGTCAGACGTCTTGACTTTTGGGTGTAACCGTTTCCGTTTATCATACTTCGAGAAACTGCTTCTTGCAGTTCCTGTCTATTTCTTAACCGCTTCGTCGTTATAGGAATTCTACTCGACTAATACATTATCCTTAAACGCTAATTCGATTCTCTTCTGCAGTTTATTCTCGATATGTGTGAAATAACGGTTAACAAGATTTCTCGTTATTCGAACAATAGTTTCGTGCACTCTACACCTATATTTTATTTCTTTTTTTTCTTCGTACACGTCGTTGAACACGCTTTGTAACGTAACGCGTTCGACAGCGCTAAATGACAGCGTTCTTACAACACGTTTGCGAATATCGCTTTTCTTTAGGGAGTATTCTTTCTTTTTTCTTTTTTCGGCGATAGAACAGCTTTTCAAATTTAGACGAATATCGTTGCTTGCAATTTATTCAGCTTGAATTCAGATAATAATTACGTGAAATTTGATTCGATAAGTCCAGTTGGAACATTGCGTTATTCCGTCTTATTAGTATAAATCAATCGTTATTACTACCTACCGGCAGGATTTTCGAACAGGTAACGCTGTTTTCTATAATGGAACAGGCTGCTTCAAGATGAACTTTATCGTCCGACCGCTTTCAATTCATTTCCAAGTCTGTATCATATACATGCACCACGCTGGACATTTAAATCTATTACTACACATTTCTTAGGGAAAGAAAATCTTACTTTAAAATTTACTCGGTATATGTATATTTATCGTGGTTTTTCCAGCAGAACGCTGGAAATGTACGCTTCATATACAACACTATGGTTGCACCGTAGAGAATCGACCGAGTTCTAGTCGCTCTGTGACAACTTTGAGGCAACTGTTCAGACACACCTGTGTATGTACCTATTATACTTTACCCAGTTCATGAAATATTTCGTGTCTGCAGTGTTGTTCATTTTCCCAGATCTTGTATATGCAATCAATGTATGTATTGTTTTCTTCTTCTTCTTTTTTTTTTTTTTTTTTTACGAGTTTTAACCCAACGATGAAAGACTGTCAACCGTTGTTAGTTTAGAATAACAAGCAAACGCTTTAACAACTTATAGCCCGTAATAAGGGGAAAAGTTCCGGCTGGATACGAAAGATTACACGAGTTTCTAGATTTCTCAAACGATTTAAAATAATCCGATTCGTGGACTACGACACAACGTAGTAAAGAAGTTGTGGAACATACGTGTTATAACGTAAGGTGATACAATGAAATAGAAGGCAAATAACGATCGTCAAAAGTGATGTGAGATCGCTGACAGGGACGTATGTACAGATGCGTTTTCGCATTTCGTCGTGCGTTATTACAACGAGTTGGCGTGATTTATGACGATACAAATTATTAGATTTAGCCATGACATCCTTTCACACGGGATCGTTGTTTCTCTTAACGTTTGTTTCGGTTTTTATCGCCACCAAGCCGAATACGTGGCGTAGGATAAACCCGATAGTCGATGCTTTTTTCGCGTGCTGCGTTTTGTAGGGTCAGGTGACTTCGAAAGTATGAAATTTTACAATTACGCGAGAACAACGCGATATTCTATTATTATCGATATAGGTTTTCGTAGTCCATCTGTCATGTCCGCGGCAACGGTTTTGAAAAAGAAATAAATATATAGCGAGTATCATCGAGAAGACACACCGAGTAACGAGTAAATGATAAAAATTAAATTTTCCTAAATCATGTTTCTTCCTTAATAAGCCAGGCTTAAGATAATACACAGAATGTTACGTAAAACTTTTGCATTGTAGCTTCTAAATGAGCAATTATCTCGAGTACGGTAAACAGTAAAGGCAGGCAAACAAACTCGACTAAGCAACTGCTATTTTGCGCGGAAGTGTAACTGAAATGAAAACAAGAGCATCTTCTTAAAGCATGCTCTTCGAGAATTACGGAACTATACAGTCGTTTAAAAATATCCGCGTCTTCTTCTGTTATTTTGAACCCAAACATCTACCGTAGAATCAAGAATTTTAGGAAATGGAGGCAAATTTGCTAAGTGAAAGTTTGCATGGTAGAATCCTGATGTCGAAAACGAAGTATAGCATGTATTCGTCGAACATAATTATAAATACCGTTTGACTGTTGTGGAAAATTCGACTCAAATTTCGTGTAACTCGGTATAAAATTGTTATCTTACCAGAACTATAACTTCATTTTTAACTATTTAACAATATCATACACAAATTGTGTACATTTGTAAAATATACGTATTGGAAACGAGTAGAATGATACTTGTACAACGTAGCTAGTCGTTAACGTTCTTGTGCCTGGCTGTTAAATGCCTTACATGAAACAGGAAAAGCAATACTCTATCAGACAATATTAAATCACGATATAGTAATATATATCTTTATAGGTGCTATTTCTATATCTGTTTGATTCGCTTTCGCTCGTTATTATCTTTTCTTACTGATATTATTACTACGATAAGAAATAAAATTATGTGTATAAAACTTTATATTTCGCATCATATCTACACACAGGGTGTTCGGTTACAGGTGTCAGGAAATTTCAGGAGGTGATTCTTGACGCTGAAATAAGACGCAAATAAAGAATAAAAATATTGCGTTTTCAGCTTTGTTGTTTAGTTATTGACAATTAAAAATACCCCTGCACGCGAGCAAGCCACCTTACACGAACGAAAGGAGGTCGGCCTAAGCAGTGGGGCGTAGATCGTATATATATATATGATGATATATATACATATGTATACATATGTATACAGTATGCATAGAGATACTAGGATAGTAATTAATAAATTCTTGACACAAGCAGCTTATCGATTCTTAAAGCATATACGATAGTTTTACTCCGATTGAAATTTAAGCTTTCCGATAAACCAACAAGAAATCAAACCTACAAGGAATAAAATAAAAATTAAAGATACAGAAAGTCATATTTAGCATGTGATTGATCGATTGAGACGAATCGATTTCGCGTATCACGTAAGCAGTAAGAAATGGTTTTCATTTGAACGGTATGCGACGTTCAACGTAAAAATGCAAATGCACGTTAAAGATAGGCCATGTTAAAGACGCTCGGTGAAAGAGGAAACTAAACGGGTAGCGAAATTTTGAAGCGGCCGGTAGCACTTGAAAAACTCGAAGGCCGATAGCCAGGTCGTATATCATGCTGATAGCACGGCAAAGGATGCAGGGAAACGAGCCTGGCTCGAACTTGTTGAGCAAATAAAACGCGAAAATGTAGTAAGCCGAGGAGAAATCAGCAGTAGGAGTATCAGAAACGTATAGGTGTATTGGTAACTAGCTTTACAGCGTTATAATATTGGTTCACCGAATATTACCCGTGCGATCGGCCACATTATTTACGCAACGATAAATCGAAGGAAACACTTGCTTCACGCGCGACATTCGAGTGTCTTTCCGATTCTATTCGATAGCTGCGTTCTACCGCGTACGTCTCTCACCTTCCTGTCTCTGGTAACAAAAATCTAACCTTACTTTTATTTCGTTTCTTTTTTCCTTCCGTATTTAAAATCTCTCACGCACGTTCACTACTTCGTGCACGTTCGTATTGATTCCTTACCGTGCTTACTCGCTAACACCAAGTACGAAAGTATCGACACATTACACGCAAAATTTCATTGTCGCGTTAACGTAATTAACGTAATTGTCGCGTGTTAGTAAATCATGTTCGAAGTTTCTCAAACAGTCTACGAAAGTTACCTCTGTTATCTCTTGTACAATTTTCTTTCAATTTAAACACTATCGCTGATATAATAAACCGTATTAAACAATTCATAATGTAACAGTAACAGATCTAATTCTAAGCAACTGACAAGTGACAATTACAAACATCGTTACCTATCGGAAAGATACATAACCTGCGTTCACGTATCAAAAAAAGTACTAGATAAGTAGATGACGGTATAATTTTCTAACGCTTAATAAAAAGTCATCGTATAAAATAAATGAACGGTCAGCGCGAATATTTACCTATCATCGTGAACGACAAGCGTCGAATAATCCTTTCGTCTAACTAACGGTTAATAACCAATAGTCTTTCCTATAGATTTTTCCTAGAAGTAATTTATCATCAGAAAGGATTCTCAACTCAACGGAGAATATCCTGCTCGGTTTAGGTTTCCTCTTCCTTGAAACTCCTGCCTTATCGGAATTACAATTATCAAAGTTAGCCGATGAACTTTTAATTAGAATTCGAATAAAGTCTGAAAGGTCGTGACAAATTGAACGACCGAGCGAGTCGGAATGATCGACGAAAAAGCGGCGACCGAAAAGACTTTGGAAGAAAGGAAAAAAGCGTCGCCGACTGATAAAGCTTGAAAAGTAGAAACTCTTGTTTCCTGAAGGCGGCAAAAGGATCGCGACTACGCCACGCGATACGCGACGCGACGGGAAGCGCTCTTAGAAAATCAACAAGCGTCTGGAATACGAGGAAACGAATGGAATACGAGGCTTGGTTGTATCGTCCTTTGCGAAACCTTTCGTTCTGGCGCAATACAACCGTCAAAGCTATGCAATTTACGTTCCAACCAACAAAACAATTACGTGCCTCTGGTAGCTGCAAAGTTACACAGTCCTTGCGTAATTTTTCAGTCAGAAAGTGATTAAAAAAATTAACAGCGTGTTTCCTCGCACGACACACGTTTAGTTTTAGATGAAAGGATTCGTCTCGGCGAAATTGTACGTTACCACAGAGGTACAAGTCCGAGTAATCGATCGCAGTCGGACTCGGTCTTGTCGAAACTTTCTGCTCTAATTATCGAAAATTTCTGTGTTCTCTGCTTCGAAGCTGCGTTTTTCTTTTTGTATATTCGCGTTGCAATATTGCAGTATTCGATATTTTTGCTCGCTAAATATTTACTGCAATGACGAAGGAATCGCGACAAAGCCAAAGTTCTCAAGTTGAACGACGTACTCTTTCCTCAACGTTTACGTCGAAGACGATACACAGAAGATTCTTTTATTCTGTTCGCGTTCAATTTGCGACTCGATCTTTAATTACACGGTACTCGTTGGAATTTACATGGGCGTCGCATTCGTTTTAGAATGATCGTGCCGGTATATTTTGCGATCGTTCCTCGTTTTTATATCGTCCATTCTTTTTTTTTTTTCTCTCTTCTTTTCTCGCTAAACGACCTCATCAGACAGAACGTTTACGCGTACGATTAGTTTCGAACAAATTCGCCGTAATATTCCGTGTTGCGTACAGTTTGTCATCCTTCGTAACAGAGTTTAGTGCCACAGTACCTAGCCAGTACTGCTACCGTGAGATCAATATCCCGTAAAGGTAGTTTCCCGGGAGACAGTGTATTTTCATTCTATTGGATCAGCAGTATTTTGGAGCCTGATACAGCCTCCGCTATACGTATGTTAAATCTAGGAAAACTGCTGTTCCCAGACGAACCGGCTGTTTTTTTAGCTACCGTACCGTGCAACTCGTATTCCTGGCTATCGCAGAAAATTGTATATCTACGTTCAATTAGACGTTCATTGCAACGTTTCGCCAAACGATAAACCCGTATTTACGGTTATATATATTTTCCAAGATTTAATATGTTTCTATCGTGACAAGCGTTTCGTCGTTGCTTTCCACAAATTTTATCTTTCTAGGTAGTTTCTGGCCCCACTTTCTTGTCGGTTCGTATTCGTCCGATCGAATATATCCAAAGAACAACTCGACTAGTTGGTCCATGGTACGAAGAAGAAGAACCCAGATGAAAGACGAATGATAGGAAACGAGCGAAGACGAGACGCCCGGAGGTAGTTGTCCCAGAATCAATCTTCTGCAAGCGAGGGCGCTCTTTCTTAACTGCTAAGGGAGTTCTACTGACACGGAAGCAGAAACTATCGGCTTGGCGACGTCGCCGCGGTAATTGCACGCTTCTCGAGCAACGAAGTCTTTCGTAACTGGATTTCTTGGCTCTGTTCGTCGTCGAGTTTTACTGCAGTCCGGTTTTTCCTCCAATGTCTCTGTCACGCCGACACTTTGTCTGACTTTTCGGTTTTAATTATTATCATGATTTTTAATATTATCACGTTACCTTATCATATTAATATCGTTAAAATTGGAAAAATACGTGTACGCTTTGAACTACCTGTATATTGCAAATTTCTTGGAAATTCTAATTTTTTAATAAGAATTTATTGAACCGTAAAATCTAACTGAACGTATATAGCAAATACCGAAAGCCATTAACACACACTGTAGACAAATTTTATCACAGTCATGTGAAAAAATCCACTGAACAAGTACATACGTACGTATTACTTTTTGCTATTCGTTGATCAATAATTTACTGTCGTATAAGACGCTTTCGATATGACACAGGACTTTCGTGTTGTAGCCATATGGATTACCCGAATTAAGATTTTAATTAAAACCTAGATTTTTAGATCGTGCGAATCAGTATGACCACTTTTTGGAGTTTTCCAATATTTATTTACTCACATTCATACATATGATATAAGATGAAGTTGTAGGCATAATGAAAAATGAAAGAAATTGCTTTGTCATAAAACGTAACACCACAGCATTCGGTTGGTTATTCATGGAACAATTACCAACGAAATATTACAGTCTAATAAGCAAACTTGATTTTTGTATACGTATATATTAAAGACAGTAATTTATCTATAGTGGTTTAAATACGGAGAAATAAAATAATTAACAAGTGTTCCTACCCTACTTCGACGTGTATTGAAAGATTAATATTCAATGGCAATATCTTTCAAATTATTGTGTCTACGCATGTTAATCAAAATGTTAGTCAATAATATGATTAACGAGTACTAAATAATACTAAACGATTCTTTTCTAGATCAACATCATGTTTTAATTATTATCGTCTTTCGATGTATTTCCAAATATTGTATAACATTTACATTAGTTTACCTATGAATATAAAATTTATTAGCGGAGAAAATATGTTTCAATTTAATATATAATTTGTTTTAAAAAATCAAATAAAATTATGTATCAATACTTAACGTTAAATTACGTACTGTACATTATACAGGTTATATGTTTATTTCAAATAAAATATAACTTATTAGAGGAAACGGAAACGATATAGTGAAATTTAAAAATCGATCAGTCAAAAGTTAAAGTAGATAGCTTTCGATAAAAACGTTAGGTAGAGTCATCAATTGATCCGGATAGGATGGGCCATGGCAGGGCACGCTGCTCGGACACAATCCAAAACGCCAACGATTACGATTGCAGGAGTCGTATGCAAAGCTAAAGTGCTGGGCCTTATCATCGCCTAAGACAAAACAGAACCAATTTTTCCCACAAAATAAGAAAGAACACGGACCAATTTATCACGGGTAAGACCTTTCTCGTGGATGAGAAAAAGTAAACGAACTACTCGAGCACAATCATGGACAAGAATCCCACTTTCCCCGTGCAAATTGACAAGAGCAATAGAGCTTACGAACAAATTAAGCCGACTCACGCCGAATACAGACAGTTTAAGATAACCGTGCGAGCGATTCCTGGCCGCCTTAGAACAATTCATCCTAGCATATGATGTATGGGTGTGGGCCTGGACGGTCAAGAGGCAGACACGCGCGTGAACAGAGTCTACGCATTGTACGCGCTCCGAATCTCCGAAGCATATAATATCATTGTCCCGAATAAAGTTTGGTAAACGGTTTTTCCTCTTTGACCTTCTAATTGCCCAGAGACAAGAGGAGAGAGTTGCAACAAAGGACTACAAGCAAACACTCACCTTCCCGCAAGGAGAGGGGCAAAGATCGAGAAAAGACGTAAAGCAAATGCCATTCGGAAATGATAAGAAAGGTGGTCCGGGAACGAGGGAACGTACCACTGAACCAAGTTCCTGAAAGTTTTAAGCATTAACCACTGACTGATTTTACGACTTCACTATATCGCACGCAGCTTTCATATATATTCTAATTCATTCACTTCATATCAGAGTTTAATACGGACAACATGTAATTTTCAATAGACAAGTTTTTAAAAATTTGTAACTTAAAATTAATAATGGTATTTTTAGCTCGCAAACTATAATACTTGGTTACATTTATATAAAATGTCATATGATTAAACTACTAATAACAGTTGCATAGGAAAGTAATTTGAAATAGTTAAATGAAACTGTACCTTATTTATTATCTAAGATAATCTAATAATTCATACAGTCTTCATATAATCTTCAGTTATCATCACCATCATCATCATCGTCCGATATATACTTTTTAGTGACTCTTTTCCTCCGGCCTCCTCTACCTTCGCCCTTCCTTCCTTTCAACTTGATTCTCATTCTAACAGTGGAATCTGCATCGGATCCTTCTTCGCCTTCACCTAATAAAATTTCATGCATATAGAATTGTTTTACTATGATTTTTAATATGTTCTATTAAATTACAATAATAAGGGGAGCACCTTTGTCATCCATGTCGGAATTATTGCCTTCCTCTTCGATGCGTTGACGCGCGTTCGTAAATACAGATTGTAAAACGATGGAATCTTCGTGTATGAGAGAAGCTTCTTCGTTATAAATTTGTGCATTTTTACATAGTTGCATAAAGTCTTTCTCAAGGTCGTCAAAATCGGCATACTGTAACAATAAGTATAAAAAAAATTAACGTCTCAATTAAAAAATAAATAATTACAATGATTGTAAAATAAAGGAACAAGTAAAAGCTCTATAATTGCTCGCAAAGATCTTTTTAATTTAATTTTAACTGCTCATGTTTTATCCCTACCAGTAATATAATATGCCAGCGGCTTCCCTTTCAAGATCCGTATCGTCTTCGTATTGGTGAAACGATACTAATGCAACGACGAAATTTCTTTATTTTCAATTTTTTGTTGGTAGACGTTTCATTAACGCGTTACAAAAATTTGTTTGATTAAACTGAGATAAAACACGATGATATTACTATAAAATTTGGTTATGACAATTTGGCTTACTGGTCTTTCCTCTCCTTTCGCTGTTCTTCTCTACCAGCGTCACTGTCGGCAACATATGTATAAAGAATTTGAAGAGCTGTGTCCACGTTTCGTTAACTACTCCCCAGCGGTCCCCACTCTCGAGCTCTTATAGAGTCTTTACTATATACAACAAAAATAATTTATATTTACCTTTCCTTCTTCAATCTTTTGAAGTAATTTATTGATAGTTAATGGTTTTTTAATAATTTCGTAATAATCCGGTAATTCTCTTCTGGATGGTAATTTCATAAATGGTTCGCTAAGGAGCCTGCCATCTGTACTATCGGTGTAATTAACGACTACCATAAGCAACTTTTTCATAGCTCGTTTCATTTTCGGGTCAATTGAAGACCCTGTACCTCTTCGTTTCTTTGGCATAGGCTCGTCGTCTTCCTCGCCTTTCTTCTTCCGTTTTCGTGTTTTCTTTTTCTTCTTATCGTCTTCCTCTTCCTCTTCGTACTCAGCTCCATCGTCATCGATTGCTTTCAGCCATTCTTTTTCAGTTAAACTATCAGTATAATCAACTTCCTTCCGTTGTCTTGAACCTCGTCCAAGGAATCTATCCTCGTCTTCTTCGTACGTCCACCTTTCAACCTCGTCATCATCTTTTACTAACCAATCGGGCAACTCAGCTTCCTCCAATAGTCGAGACTTTCTGTTTGGACCCAGCTTAGCTTCTTCCCTTCTTCGTTCTAAATCTAACTTTTGAAATATTTCAAATTCACCTTCCGTTCGTGCAATCATTTGATTAACCGTTTCATCGTCCGGTACTTCATTTTCTTCTTCATCTTCAGCATCGTCTTGATGCAAAATGCTTTGTAAGAATTGTTGTCGTTCAGAACCAGTCGACTTTTGATCGAACATCCCTGCTTGTATAACTTTTTCATCCATGTTCAGCTTGTATCTAGCGGCAGCCAGTATTCTTTCTTCAACCGAATTAACCGTCATTAATCTGAGTACGCGTACTTCATTTTTTTGCCCAATTCTATGTGCTCTATCTTGTGCTTGCAAGTCCTGATGCGGATTCCAATCAGAATCAAAAATAATAACGGTGTCTGCAGCTTGCAAATTTAATCCAAGACCACCAGCACGTGTTGATAACAAAAATAAGAAATATTCGGAACCAGGATCGTTGAATTTCTTGAGTAAGTCCCCTCTATCTTCAGCTTTTGTAGTGCCATCTAATCGTAAATACATAAATCCTCTCCAACTTAAGTAATCTTCCATAATCGTCATTAACTGTGTCATTTGACAGAATAACAACACTCTGTGATTTGTAGCTTTCAATTTCGGAAGAATACGATCCAGCAATTCAAATTTTCCAGAGGCACGGTACAAGTCGGGACCAGTAATCACACCAGATCCTTGCGTACCTACATGCTCGCAATATTTTTCTTCGATAGCTTGGAACATGAATGGATGATTGCATAATTTTCTCAATTGTACAATAGTGTTCATTAGAGCTTTGGCGCCTCCTTTGCCCTGTTTTCCCTTTTCCGAACCATCAGTTAGCAATACACCTTTACTCTGCATGTGTTTATAAAGAACTTTTTGCAGTCCAGACATATCGCATTTGATTATGTATTCTACTTTGTCAGGTAACTGTGACTCAACTTCTTTCTTTAAACGCCTCAGTAAGAAAGGACGTAATACTTTATGTAATCGGCGAATAATAAGAATAGTTTCTTCTTCGTTTAATTCTACCTTTTCACCAGTGGTTGCGAATGGAGCATTGAACCATTGTTCGAAAGTACTACAAGATTTAAAGATCGAAGGAAGTAAAAAATTTAATAACGCCCACAATTCAGGCAATTTATTTTGCAATGGCGTTCCTGTCAGTAGAAGCCGATGAGGAGCCAGATAATGGGTATTTAATACTTGAGTTAGCTTACAGTGATGGTTTTTCATTCTGTGTCCTTCGTCGATAATCATATATTTCCACTGCAATTTTGCTAAAACGCCCTTATCTTTAATAACATATTCGTAAGTAGTTAGCAAAACATTAAATTTAGTGGCTCTCATTTGAGATTGAATGGCTCTTCTGCCAGCTGGTGAACCTTTATACGACACAACTACAACACTGGGAGCCCATTTCTCAAATTCCAATACCCAATTTGACAAAGTTCTAAAAAAAGTATTAAATGTTACATTTAAATATTACAGATGTAATTTTAATTCATCTTTTACATTTTTATTATCTTAGAACATTTCATAGAAGCAATACGTACGATAAAGGAACAATTATAAGAAACGGTCCGTTTACTTTTTTTTTCTCCATAAGATAAGTAACCAAAGCTATTGTTTGAATAGTTTTACCAAGACCCATCTCATCCGCAAGTATACCGTTGAGGTTATTGTTAAATAATGAAACCAGCCATTCCAAACCCTAAAATTAACAGAAGTTTTATAATGCATATTGTAAAAATAGCTTTTAATGCAAGACATGTTAATGTCAAACCTTGATTTGATATTCTTTCAATTTTCCATTGACCATGATAGATGCCTGTTCTGTTACTACCTCATGCACAGTGTGTGCAATACTGTAATACGTTTGTTCTTCGGTTTTGTATTCATCATCCTCTACTTTGGCTTTATGTATAGTCTTCTTAACCTTTTCTTCTTCTGAATCGCCAGTAGATTTTTCTTTATTTTCCCCTTTTTCTTCGCCTTCATTTTCTTCTTCCTCTTCGTCTTCATCATCTTCACTTTCAGATTCAATTGGTTCCCACCCTGGATGAGATTCTAAGAACGTTGAAAGTTGACTCATTAGCGGTGCTTCTTCGCCAGTTAATGTGCGACCAGTAGCTGTCTCAATCACTCCAACACGAGTATCTTCATTAGCATTTCCATCTTCACCTCCTTCGCCATCTTGCAACTTCTTCTTTTTCTATTTCAGTGATAGTACAAAATACATTAAATTAAATAATCATAAGTGTAGAAAGTGATAAAGATATTTATACCTTTTTACGCTTTTGTTCCTCCACTTGCTTCCTTTTTTGTTCTATCTTGTGTTGTTTTACCATTTCAGTAAGATTACTGATATATTCATCTGTCTGTGACAACAAAAACGCTAATCGTTTATCTTTCTTTTGATCAATCAGTTTTCTGTAACCTTCTTCGTCTTCTGCCATGAGACGTCTCATACGTTCTTTCTCAATACGCTCCTGTTCTTTCTTTTGTTCTCTTTCGGCATTTGCATGATAATTTAGAACAGCTTTATTAAGTCTTGCCAATTTGGCCACATTATTTCGATGAAATTCTTTGAAATCTTTACCATGTTGAAGTACAGAACTAAGAAACTCCTTTTAAAATAAAAATGAAAATTATATACTATTTCTCCATTTAATAATAATTTTAACAGAAAGTTAGAAATCTAATTACTTGATGTTTTTGTCTTCGTTTACGTTCAGCTTCCAATTTTTGTTGCTTCTCGAGTTTCTCTGTAGCTCTAGCTTCCCTAAGTCCTTGTCTTTTCGTACGCTTATAGGCCTTTACATTCACTGCAGTTTCCAAGGTAGTATCTTTTCGAGTGCATGCTAAAATCTGTAAACAACAATAGCTATAACTAAAAACAAAGCTATAGTAACGAAGTGATACTATTTATTTATTTATTTTTTTGCTATTTATTATAATTTTTGCCTTAGAGCATTCTATGCCTCGGCATAGGAGATACATCATACTTACACTTACATACTAAACTCTTACCTTAATAATTACTTCACTCTGTACATTTTGTCACTACCTTACATTCTAATATTCTATTCTGTTATATTATCTTATTTATTAATTACTCTTTTAACAAAATGATGTTATTAATATTTGTTACGATTACCTCTGATCGTAGTTGTCTTTGGAAATTCAGTACCCTAAGCATTCGTAACTCAATCTGTGCCTGGATACGGAGATCTTCTGGCATGTTAGTTGGTAAATTGCTCAATTGTTCCATTCGTAACGCTATGCGTGCTGCAACTCTATTATTAAAGAAATCATGAACTGAAGTCACTAAAGCTTTAGTAAATCCATATAATACGTTTCTTTTAAATATTATTTGACATACGTAACCATAAAACGTTTTAATTGAAGAAATGCGTGTGTCGCTTTCCTCGACGTATGAGAGTGAAGTTTGTTTTCACATTGGACCCTACCATGCCAGTATTAGTATATTTTAGATAAATATTTTAATTAATTCAGTAACTACCTGTTTTCACGTTCTTGCAAAATCAGTAGCGGATCTAAACCAGCTGGTTTTGCCACACTTGTCACTCTGTTAGTTTTAGCACCAGGTTGAGGAGGTTGTTGTTGTTGTGGTGTTTGGCAACCTGGTCTTGGAGGAACCGCAGGACCAATTACATTTGGTCCAGAGATTTGTGGACCTGTAGTAGTAGGAGGTCCTTGAGATGGATCTATAGGGGTACGTTGTCCCATACCTGGAGGAGGAGGTGCTCCACCTATTTACATCAATCTTAAATCAAACCCCCAGTATGGATCATCCTACTCTACTTTTGTATTTTTATAATATTAGTAAAATTAGAAATACACCTAATTATAAGCGAAAATTATATATATCAGTCATTAATAAATCAAATTGTTAAATAATGATTATTATTCAACTACAAATAGAAATTTATTATTAGGTTCATGAAAAAAATAAATTGCTAGATACAATTTCTAATATATAAAATAGAAAGGATAAATGTTTTACTGAGTGAGTAGAAAGAACAATTTTAAATACATTCTTTTTCTCTATAAATAATAATTTAAATAGAAATAATACATATTTAATTAAATGCAGATTATAACAAATAAGAATTCGCATATATAGAACATTCCGTGAATAAGCTTACAGATTCTTGTAAAATCTTGGTAAATCATTCTGAATCAAAATATCATGTATCATCTATTTCTATTTGTAAAAAATATATAACAAAAGTAAGATATGTAATATTTTAAACTTCATAATTGTAGGAAAATTCTTTTAGATGTAATTTATTTAAGGAACTCTATTTATGAGATCTTCAACTTTGCTTGAGGAATTTGAGCAAATGGCTCATATAATTAGAATTTAACAATGTTACTAAGCAATTACCTAAATGGCAAATAAACAGTTTGTTTCTTAGAATGCTCTCTATATATAACACAGTGTATATTTTTAAAACAATACAAAAGATAGAGTAGTCACCTAAAATACAAAACTAATAGCACCTGTGTTTGATTTACCTTGAACTGCAAGTGCAAGTTGTTGCGATAACGGTTGATTTCTTGCTAATAATCGATATGCCATTATCTGTACACTGCAAATAATTATGTATAAAACATTAATATCTTCAAATAATTGATGCAATTAATTATATATATAATTAACAAATATACTCTATATAATATACCGCAATTGTTGTAATTGTTGTGAACTAAAAGCTTGTTTTTCTCCAATGCTGCCTTGACGGGCTCTTAAAGCTAGTAGCTGAGAATAACGTGGATCCTCTTGAAGTCCCTTTTCTTCCATTGAATCAATAGCTTTCTGTAAAGCATTCAAATTTTCTTGTCCAGCACCGGGTGGACCACCAGGTCCAGTCTGACTCATTTGATTCACAGGTGCACCAGGCCCGATTGGCGCTGAACCTCCAGGAACAATTTGTTGACCCTGTGAACCAGGACCAATTTGGCCAGAAGATGATTGTCCACTTGGACCCATTTGATTGCTAGCACCGCTGTGACTTAGCTGATTGTTTGGCCCACTTGGTCCTATTTGATTACCAGGACCACCGGGTCCCATTTGATTTGCAGGACCACCTGGTGATATTTGTACTCCTGAACCACCTGAAACCATTTGTCCTCCAGGACCATTGGGTCCCATTTGACCACCTGGGCCTATCTGTGCACTTGGACCATTTCCAGGACCCATTTGACTATTTGAGTTATTTCCTGGGCCCATTTGTCCTCCAGGTAAATTTCCTGGTCCCATTTGACTACTGGGTCCACTTCCTGGACCCATTTGCCCGCTAGGTCCACCTCCTGGTGTCATTGGATTTCCAGGAGCATTTCCAGGACCCATTTGATTTCCACTACCACTTCCCGGTCCTATTTGCCCTCCAGGATTGCTTCCTGGCCCTATTTGACCTCCAGGTCCACTACTTGATACCATTTGTCCACCAGGACCACTTCCAGGGCCCATAGAACCTCCAGGTCCATTACTTGGTGGCATTTGTCCTCCAGGTCCACTTCCTGGTCCCATTTGTCCAAGACTACTTCCTAATTGTCCCCCAGGTCCACTACCCGGACCCATTTGACTACCTGGTCCTCCTGGACCCAACTGACTTCCAGGCCCTCCCATTCCCATTTGCGATGAAGCAGATCCAATACCCATTTGTCCAGGAGCATTTGGACCCATTGGTGAAGGTCCATTATGTCCCATTTGACCAGGTGCATTTGGTCCAATTTGTCCACCTTGTCCAACAGGCCCCATGGGACTAGGTCCCATAGAGGTTTGACTACTGGGTACCATTTGATTTGGACCACCAGGACCCATTTGATTCGGTCCTCCTGGCCCCATGTTATGCGCAGTAGAACCACCTGGAGGCATTTGACCTGGCCCTCCAGGGCCTAAATGATTTCCTGGTCCGCTAGCACTCATATGTCCAGATCCTGGTGGACCACTTGCATTCATATGACTTGGTATGGATGGTCCGCTATTTAAATGACTTCCAGGCGGGCCACTAGCATTCATATGAGCTGAACCTGGTGGACCGTTTGTATTAACATGTCCTGGTCCAGGGGGACCATTAGTGCTCATATGTCCTGGTCCAGGCGGGCCACCTGAACTCATATGTCCTGGACCAGGTGGACCACCTGAGCTCATATGACCTGGTCCAGGTGGTCCACCTGAACTCATATGACCTGGTCCTGGTGGTCCAGTTGCATTCATATGGCCTGTTCCGGGGGGTCCAGTTGCATTCATATGGCCTGGTCCTGGTGGCCCACTTGCATTCATATGTCCTGGTCCTGGTGGTCCAGCTGCATTTATATGGCTTGGTCCTGGTGGGCCACTCATGTGTCCCGGTCCTCCAGGTACCATTTGCGAATTTGAAGGTCCTCCAGAACCCATTTGTGGCACAGGTCCATTTCCTGGACCCATTTGAGGAGGAGTTTGACTCATATGTGGACCTCCTGGTGGTCCTCCACCAGCTTGTCCCATATGGCTTGCTCCAATTGGTCCTGAACCTCCTGGACCCATCTGACCAGGGCCTCCTGGTCCCATTTGACCGGGGCCTCCTGGTCCCATTTGACCGGGGCCTCCTGGTCCCATTTGACCGGGACCTCCTGGGCCCATTTGACCGGGGCCTCCTGGGCCCATTTGACCAGGGCCTCCTGGGCCCATCTGACCAGGGCCTCCTGGTCCCATTTGACCAGGGCCTCCTGGGCCCATTTGGCCAGGGCCTCCTGGGCCCATTTGGCCAGGGCCTCCTGGACCTATTTGACCAGGGCCACCAGCACTCATTTGTCCTGGTCCATTTGTATTCATTTGATTTGGACCAGATTGCATTATGTGAGATGTTCCTTGAGGTCCACTTGGTCCCATTTGGCCCGGTACCATAGGTCCACTGGGAGCCTGCTGAGAATTAGAATTTTGACTAACTGACATGCCAGGTCCACTCTGATTCTGTAACATCAGAAGTGGTACACTTGTTTTGTTTATCATGCAATTGGTGTTATTGTTAAGAAATATGATTTCTCACGTAGGAAAAATGTGAAACATGATAGCGAAATATAGGAAATCAAATTAATCAACTCTACTTTTTATAAATTTCCCAAAGAATAAACGACTTATTTCTGTAAGTTTATTCTCAAGGAGATGGAATAAATAATTATAAATTCTAATAAGGATGCTTTGAATATTGTTATAGTGATACTTCCATATGTGAAATAAATAATGTACGTATTTTGTAACACATAATTGTTTTAGCAAATATAATATTCCTCCCATGTCTTTCTAAAAATTGCTGATCAAGTAATTAATCTCTTTAAAAGTGCCAGCTTATAAACTATTAATAAAAATTTAAAATCAACTTTCTTAAGCCACAAGAAAATAAATTGAATATTAAACCTACAGACTTGAAGCAAAAAAAAGATATATTTTAACTAAATGAACAAAATTAATGTGTTTTTTAATGTAAAAACCTGTTTGTATGACTAATTTTCATGAGCTTACATAATATATATGTATATATATAAAAAGCTTTGTAAATATGTAACTATCAATAAAAAATCTAGGTAGACAGTAAATTTAGTTGCAATTAAGAATTGTAAGCTAATAAATTTTATAGGGCTGCAAAGGACACTCTATTTCTTGTAATGAATATTACTTTAGCAGTATGCAATGTGAGACGTTTTTTAAGCAGATCATATAATAAATTAGACATGATTTGTAATATAATTTGTACTATGAAACTTTTACTTTAAAAAATGAGAGGGAGAGAGAATATTTATAGTACATATGATCTTTTTGCTAAATGTCGATAGTATGCATTCATTTTCCTATGAACATTTGCAATGCCAGAAATCTTTAAATTTAATCCTTAGTCTATAATATTTCTAGTAAAATTTAAAAAACGATTTGTTTCACAAATCTAAAACATGCTGTGGTCATCTAAAAGTAAAGATAATATTTGTTGAATTTTGTTTTTACCTGTGGACCCATAGCGGGTTGCATTTGTTGTGGATGTGATGGATAATTTTGCTGTTGCGATGGAGGTTGTTGATTTGGTTGAGACATAGGTGGACCTCCAGGTGGCATTGGTGGACCAGTTTGATATGCTTGAGTTGGACTATGAGGATGATGCTGTGGTGGACCCATAGGACTACCTTGTGGATTAGAAGGTGACGGTGCTTGCTGAGGAGGACCCATAGGACTTGGCGTTTGAGGTGGAGGCATAGGAGATGATTGTGGTGAAGGACTTGCCATACTGATGTCCTTAAACTTTTACATATGTAACGTTCACCACCTAAAATATGTGAGAAGATACACAATATTATTAATAATATATATTTACACTAGCTTTGTAGAACATTAATAATATATGTCTTCTTATACTAATACTGTAATTAATATAAATATTGAAACTTTTTTTTATAGAAAAATCTGATAATTCATCTCCTTCTGTAATCAAACTTGAAGGCTTTATGTTATTATAAACTAACTATTACACATAAAGAGAGTCATATCCGTACATACCATTGTAACATTCGTTTAACTATAATAGAAACAACTTTCATTTTAGTCAGAAGTTAACATCATTACAATGAAAAAGTTGATCAAATTTTATATCAATTTCAGTACAAACGATGATCAACATTCGTTACCGGCCATTTTCTTAGTGTTTCTACTCGCAATGCATTAAGCACGTCAGAAATCATGGCTGTCTGTTCAAAGCTACTTCCTACACCTATGTATGTTTCTTTAAATTAAAAGCTAATATAAATTCATATTTGTTATGATTGCTGAATATATTTGTATATTTAATAAAAGTTGAATTATTTCTCTTCTTTTAATAAATTTAATATAACTTGTGAAATCTAAAAATATTTATTAAAATTACAACACTATCTTGCTAACTGGTCGGAATTCTACCTTACTAACTGGTCGTGGTTATCCCCACTATTTCTTGGAGATGCCTTCATGGAACAGAGCTTCAGCATTATACGTATTCTATATATTTTTTTATTCAGAGTATTTAGAGTCCTGACATTTAATTATTTTTTTATTAGTTTTGCATATAGGCTCTCAACTTCAAAATCTCACTATTTTAGGTTGGAGATCACAGCCATATAAACAAAGAGGAAATGAGAATGCTCACGCCCGTAGTTCTAGTTATTTCACAGTATAGGTGCTGCACCATGCGGCCAAGTGCTGAAGTTAGCTAAAGTTAGCATATACAAGAACCTATAAAATTAGGGATCTGCCCTGTTTGATTGCAATTTAGCATATACAAGAACCTATGTATTTAAGTTTAAAGTTAGAGATTTATCCTGTTCGATTGCACATTAGCATAGACAAGAACCGACTGAATACCACGCTACAAGACCTATTTAGTTGTATGGTTTTACGAAAAAGTTCATATCTACTTTCCTATCCAAGATAGACAATTATTAGATTAACAAAATCGCGCAATAATGAAACTAATTGTAAGTTACCTAAGAAAGAGAAATTAATTATTTACTATACCTTTTTTTGGAAAAAAATAATAATATTCCGTTTTAACAGAAGTAATGATAATAAAAAAATGATAATAAAATAAAGTAAAGATAATAATAGTAATAATAATCATAATAGTAATTATAGTAATAAATAATAATTGGTTAGAAAACAATATATTTCAAATTTGCATAAAAATTTTATATTGTACATTAAGTAAAAGATATTATTATTGTTATATCAATGTACATAAATTTACATAAACGTTATTCTTTCACTTACTTATCCGAAATTTTATAGTCGTCCTCTGTAGTCATTAATTGTAACTTCTCACTGATTCATCGATATCCAAATTAAATTTGTATAATATTACCAAAATTTTATAAATACAAAAGATGATTTAATTCCAGAAAAACTCGTAATATTAATATTCCTATATAATGATAATACCATTAAATTTAAATTCTAATTCTAAGTTTTTAAAAAATTTTTAATCACTTATTTTCATCTATCCAGTAAAAATATGTATTTTATAATACTTTCATTAATTTATCCCAATTACAACAAACCGAATTAATTTTCGTAAATTTAAAAGTAAAATATAAATAGAATCATTCATTGTTCCATGGTAGATGTTCTTACGATTTAAAATTAAAACTAGAACTTGTAATTATAATAAATTTATTTAATTCTTTTCTATTACAATATGTCGATTTGGGATGTTTACATCAATAACATTTAATTTATATGTAAATAGAAGAATCTGTAATAGGCTTTTGTCGACAGGCATGTGCATTAAATTGTTCACTTCGATCGACATGACTACGCGAAAAATCATATTATCTCTTTTATACTGTTTATAAAGTTCATACAGTTTTACTTGCCAATATCGATGCAATTTAATACACTTGTCTAACAACAATGATCTATATAAAGCTCCAGTAAATTGGAAGAGTCAATAAAAAAAATAAAAATTTCCAGAAAGAAATTAAAAAAAATGAAATTAGACATTGCCCTTTTTTAAGTATCTACATATTATCTTTTCTATTTCCTCTGTGTCAATCTATTCGTGGTTTTTCAACGTAGTGTAACTTTTTTTCTGAATGTAATATGTGTATAGACTACAGCAGAATTAGCATCTTTATCTTTATTATCATTACGGTTAAACACTACTAGTAATTGGTTATAAACCTTTGTGTCATCTATGTTCTTATCGCTGTTAAATCTAAAAAGTTGTGTCAATTATAATTCATTTTTCATAAAATCTTGACAGCATTTGTATCGAGCTACTTAGATGCCAGGAACATTATTAGTCTGAAACAAAAAAAATGTAACAGCAAATGATCTTTTTTCTTTTGAATTTCTTAATAAAAAATTATCATGTAGATGTATGTGTTAATTTCTTACCTGAAACTAATAGCTCTTGCAGCAAGAAGTCTATTGCACTCTGCCGTATCAGGTAAGGGTAAAGGTAAGTAAGGACTTTCGATTTCCTGGTCGGTGAACTCAAATTTGTGTATTCTTGGTTGTACTTTCATGTCCCCAAAAGGTCCTTTTAATATCAAATAATGAAGTGGTAGTGGATACGTTGTCTTTGATTTTAAAATCAACTATAATACATTAAAGAGCATATTTAAAAAATTTATTAAAAAGACAATCGTTGGCTTTTTGCAAAATATTTCTTAATTTCTACATACTTGATAAGTCATGTCTCTTTCTGAACTTTGAGTAGGATCACGTTGACTGTTATTGATTCTCGCTTTAACAACCCATTGATTGTTAAACGCCGTAAAACGAGAAGTTTCGTAAAACAGTTTATGGACAAATTCGTCTGTACGATATGGCTTCATTTGTAAATCTATAAAGGACGAAATTCTACAGATAACTCCTATCCTACATTATCTATGCCTCTACTAATATAGCAGGAAATGCAAGAACAAAATGAATTTATTCAATATTTCAAATGTCTCCAATGAGATATCTAAAAGTCTAAATAAATATTTTAATTTAGATAAATCTGATGACAGAGACTGTTTCTGCTGCTGCTAAACAAAGTACAGAACAAAGTGAAATATCTTTTATAATGTTTTCATCTAAACAAAACTATATGAGAGACTGATAGCCTTAATACACGAGAAACAGATACGGACCGTTGAATGTGATTTTCTCGTACGACAAAAGATCAAAGACATTGTCATACAGCCTACGTTCTTCAAGGGTACGGGCATCAATATCGCGCAGAGCATCCATTACATCCAGCCCTGAACGATGTGGATGTACACAATGTGCCTCGTGTTCTGGACGTTCGTGATTTGGTCCACGCCATGGGCAGCCGATTCTACTGTATTTGCAACTGGATATTCTACATACACACAACAAAAGATTAATATTACTTTATCCAGTTCTATTTATTGACATTGATTACCTTTCCTCGCACATAGTCTCTTCATGGCGTTCCAAGGAATTCCTTGGGAACTCCTTTGCACAATATTGACATTCTGCTGGTAACTCAGATACTGCTTTCTCAACTGCCAAATTTCGAGATGGAGATGTTCTGCTGATCTCGATTCTGCAGTTGGGACATGTTGCCATTTCATCTCTTAGCCTGGCATCTGCGAGGACATGAGTGAAGCAACCGGCACACATCAAGTGTCCATTTGTACACTGTGAACATTGTTGCAGCATGTATTACTAACATTCTTAGTTTCATATTGTAAAAGATAATCCTAACTTTGTTGATAACTTTAATTAGCCTGTTGTATCTTGTTACATAATATATGTACAGCTGTGTGCAAAATTTAATTTGCCAGCTCTAATAAACATATGTGTTCTAATATTGATTACAAGAAGAGAAAAAACACTTTTACTTGAAATAAATAATTTAACTTTTTATTTTGCACAAGCTGTCACATTTTATACTTTTCTTTCTTTTTTTAAATATATATATGTACAACCCTTATAACACATTAACCAAACTAGAATAACAAAACTAATATCATGTATATTACCATAATTTGATGTTTTTAAACCTGAAACACAAAATTGTAATAACACTATTAATAATTCAAGTAATCATATTGTGAAACCGGTAGGTTTAAAACAATGTGAATATCACCGAAAGCAATTGTCATTAATGTTGCCAATATTGATAATAGAAAGGAAGAGAAAAGGACAATGATGTGTAGGAAAAGTGAAAAAGGGTGTCATATGCGAAATAACTAACTAATAACCTTTAAGAATATTTATTTTGTTCAATGCTTTTCAACTATACATGTTATACAGATTTTCTGGAAATGCGCTTTCTCTCTCTCACTCTCACTCTCTCACTATTAATCATAATTGATAAACATCAGTTCCGCATGAATCTACAATAAAATTTTTCCTAGTAACTAATATCTTGGTGGTTCCTCCATCTCGATTACTTCTTACAATAAACATAATATTTTGTAATTGAAAAAATGTATTGCTATATTATATGCTAGACTATAAAGATCTGGTGACTTAAATAATTTCTGTTTCTCTTTTTCTCTCCTTCATTTTCCTAATTGATTTTATTAGAATATCAACAAGGATGAAGTTAATGTTCAAACTGCTTAAAATCAAATATTCTGTGTAATATCTACGAGTTCACAAATGCATGAATACAACGTTCAAACTTGCATACCTTAGTAAAAATAAAAAGTACATTATGCGCTGGATAGCGCACTAAATAACTTACATGTATGCATCTCTATCATGATGGGATAAACGCAACATTCTTCCCACTGTTTTACAGTTAATGAGGATAGTGAATATAGAATATGTTACATATATATATATTTCCATGAATAAAATTGAAAAAAGAACTAAGGACAAAATATAAATAGAGTACAGGTAGAATGAAATGCTACAAATTTAATTAACAGAGGAGCTTCTGTAAATAAATGTTACTAAAAAGGGGATCATTGCTTGGGCATGCATACATACAATAATTTTCTTTGATATATCTGCTTATTGCTCGCATGAGTTAAAAATTCGCCATTAATGTACATCATAGTGAGAATTACTTTACATGCATGCATAGGTATGTTTATCATAAATTTGATGTCACCTTTACAATACAAATTATACAAGAAAAAACACTTAGGCAGTATATTTACTATAAATGCTAAATATTTAGAAATTCCATTGCAAAAAATTATTTTGTAAGAACATATTGTATATGAGGATATTTTTTATCATCAGCCAGATTTTGTTGAATTTTATAAATATGTATAACAATGAAAAATAGCATAATTCGGAATTGTAATATTTGTATTTAGCAAATTAAAGGCTGTTCTTCATACATCTGTTTTTTCAAATGTTCAATATCACTCTTATTAAGAAAGAGTATATAGTTACCTACCTGTAATTATATTATTACTATCTTAAAGAAGACAATTGATAAACATTTTTTTTATTTCTAATAGTAATAAAAATAGCTTAAATACTTATAAGATCAAAACTTAAAAATGAGATTATCATCTGCATGATTATAACAATTCCTGCAATATTACAAAAATAAAATCTTACTATAAAGACAAACTATTGAACAATACATATGTTATAATCATCAAGAGAAAAGGAGGATAAGAAAAATGGGCAGAGTGAGAGAGAAAGAATTTAACACAGAAACAAAGTAGTATTAAAGACTGTCATTAATCGATTAAAAATATAACTCAACTGTAATCAATAATAAAAAATATATATATAGGTATATTACAAAAACACAAGCCTTGAATAAGAAGTGATAATAACTCCAGAAATATTTCTGCTTTTTTCCAACACACGTTCAACTATTAAAGATATATTTTCATTTTTGTATCCCCTTTATTTTAATTTTGCTTTCATTATTTGAATGATCTTTTATTAAGATTTTACTATATTCCACCGCGATCGACATACATTTGCACTTCAATGAAAAGTTACTACTGCCAAGTTAGAACTATAAAATCGAAAACAACAAAAGACGATTTCGTGTAGAGAAATGTCAACAAATTGTCACGGTGCATAGTGTGCATAGTGAGCGTGAATTAATAAGAATAATTCCTGCTCGGTAATATCTATACGTACGTATTATGTATGACACACATATCGACGAAGAGAAGTGCACCCATCGTCCTCGGGTGAAAATGTCGGATAGAAAGAAACGACGTTGTTAGAGGAACGACGTCATGTCACGTTAAATCCACAGTATATACCGGATCAATAGAACGCATCATTCGTAAAAAGTATTCTAGATAGCGCCAAAGCGTGGCACGTATCGAAAGAACGGCAGAAAATATTGAGAAGCAATAATAATTCGAAAACTTACCTGATAAACGGCTGCCTTGGGCAAATCGAGGCAAACTGCGCAGCAAAGGATGCCGCCCAAGCGGTGTTCCAACTTTTGTTCGGTTTTCCCATCGTTCCGTGACAGTTTGCGACGCTTTTTATCAGGTTCAAGGAAGTCCTCGATTTTTTCGAGATCGTCGCGAATCGGGGTGGCCGACGGGGCCTGCTCCGAAACGCTACTCGACGATGCAGCCTCGTTGTTCGGATCCGCCATATTGATTGTTTTGATTTTTCCTCCGAACGAGCGTGAGAAATGCGCAGATGTCAAACGCAGACCACGCAATAGTCTCCTAGATAGGGATAACACCGATCCGATGCTCGTGCGAAACGTAATCAAATCGGTCGATGTATCATTCAAGGTTAAAAGCCAACGCATATGTAAATTTTCGTGACATTCGACTATTCTACGAATTATTTTTAGCAAGATAAAAAATAATAATCTTGTTGTTAATAGAAGGGAACCCACTAAGAAGAACGGTATTGATAGACTTTTTCTTTGAGACTTTGTTACCATTTGTCATTGTTTTGACTGTTGTCGAATATGATTTTTCGAAACTTAACGTCTGACCTTTTTACCGTAAAATGAGAATTCAATTCGATTTTAGGATTACTACATATCCTCCGGATGTGAATTTAGTTGACGTTTGGAATATTTGAAAATTAGAAAATCGCTGGTATCGAAAGGGTCTCGAGTCAATCTTCAGTTAATTTTCTTTCAGCGATTTTGAGTGATTAAAAGTTTTTATCAAAATATTATAACTCGATAATTATTTATTCTACAATTTAAATGGCCAAATTTTATGTAAATAACTATAATTACTATTCATTATTTTGTTTTGCTATTATCGTTATTTAAAAGCATGGATCAACTACGTGATACAAATTCAATTTGTACAGTCAAATACGCATGCCTTTCTAGTGGTATCAGTTATACGCGAAATCTTGAAGATACAAATTCGAAATATTCTAAGCTAATTAAATATTTTCGTTATACGTATTTATTTACATAGGATTATCAATCAGGTACATAATAATGAATTACCGTTACATTATAGTACATTTGTAACAATATTTACAAAAAGTTTATTTTTTTTAGTCGAAAAATTGTATAGATGAAATCCAAAGATCCAAAAGAATAGTCAGCCATTTTTTTGTAAGTCTTGAATTTCATTATTTAATTTTAAATCACACACGACGAGGTAAATACTGTTCATAAAATAAGATAAGTAAAAGATAAGAAAGTATTAAGTTTTATAAAAACCATTATAAATAATAATGAATATACTGGTAAATTTGGTGAACAAGTTAGGTAGAGGTAAACATTCCAGCTAAGATTAAAAATTTCTTGAATATACAAGGTTCAATATTGTCTCACTGAAGGGAAAGAAGCTTGTTTTATTAACGAATTTTGCATGCCTCTCCTTAATTCTCTTTTAATATCTAGTGAAGAGCATTATTTGTTCAAACATTTCATTACTTGATAGAAATTCATAATAAAAATGGTATAAACTTGAATAATCCGATATAAACTAGCAACTGGAAATAGGAAAAGAACAGCATAATTGAATCTGAATAATCAATTCTTTATTCACACATCGACGTATTGTCGTTTATACGCGTTCTGTTTTTCTTTTTATAAATTCATACCAATTTCATACAACTCTCTCACGCAATTCGTTATTATTCCTTTTTTAGGTTCCATTTCCACCTGTGAATAGATTGTTTCGTTCTTCGCTAAACTGGATGAACACTCGTTTAGATACGGTATATTCACAATCGCTACAGTCCACCAAAAATGGCTACGCGCGTAAAATCATTATACAATATTCAAACGCGGAGAAAAGTCAAAACTTAGCGTGTATCATCTCTTACATAACACAAATCTGGAGCGCGTTTAAAATATAGTAACGCTAATTACAAACTGTTTACGGATTATAGTACATCGTCTCATACAAGGTGATCCATTAAATTGCACGTAATTGAACGTACCTTACAAAATACGTTCGAAAGAAATCAAGATGGACGGTAAAACATTAGATACAGTGGCTCACGAGAGGTATTTGTAAATTTATAGAAATATTTATGTATTATGATGTGTTCATGTCATGTGTATTATACTAAACATTTTGAATATAATCATGATAATTGGATTTCATTATAGTGATAATGAAATATCAAAATGTTTTATATAACACACATAATATATACATAAAAGTATTCTATGATTCAAATACCTTCGTGGGCCACTGTATGTAGATTAAAATATAAAAATGTCAAGACTCTTTTAACATACTGTTTAAAAAATCCAAATGACCTTTAAATATTCTTCACATATCTCTACTTCTTTATTTTAAGAATTTAGTTTAACATCATCTAAGTTCCTTTTCATATAGATAAAATTAAAGATGATAAAAATGATCACCCTGTACAGGAAAATAAACAAACATGAAAGTACATTACCATTTTGTTATACTTTTTTGTTTAGATTGAATAAAAATCCTACAAAATGTGTTTTGCTCACTATACACAGGTTAAATAAACTTTCTGATGAGGCATGGCAGAGTACACTTCCACCATACTTTTAGTTTTGAACACTCTGTACAATATGTCATTACTAAAAAGATGAATAATCTATGAATAAACGAAAACGAAATCAATCGCTAATGTGTAGAATTTTCGCAGATTGTTGAACCTCTTTAACATTTGGCAAATCGATAGACTATGCTGCGCTATAAATAGTAGAAGAGTAGAAAAATTTATTGCAAATTAGTGGACATCGTAGTATGGATAAACGCCTTCTAAATATTTTATTTCTTCTTTTTTTTTGGCTTATTTTCGTTTTATTCCTTTTTTTGTTTCCTCGTCTATGTTTTGCAACGCAAGAACAAGTGTAAACGCTCTTTGTACTTTTTCGATGGTATATCTGAATAAATTTAGGTAGCCGCATTACAGGCCGTGGCGTCCTTTAAAAATTGGCATTTGTCACACGGTATTCGACCTGGACAGTACTAGACGGTTCAACGTATACCTTATTGCTCGTTTATAAATAGCTCTCAGTTTTCAGACATTATCTTTTTTTTTCTTCTCTTTCTTTTATACAACAAGATAATCTACTTAAATATCTTTGTAGATCATTCTGTGCACACTTAGGGACAGAGACTAAGAGAGATCACATGATTCAGGTCATAAGTATTTACCTCTCTATATACATGAAATTTCTCAACGTACTTAATTTATTTAATATTTACAACATACACACGCGCAATGTCTCCTTGTGTTGTTCCTAGGAAACAGCTGATTCGCTTTTGCTATCGTACAAGATGAAAGTTCGCTCGAACATCACCATATTATAAATTCCTCTAGAAACATTTTACGGATCTGACCTCAAACGTTTCGACGACGCCTCGTTTGACACTGAAAAATAAAAAATAAATTGTTTAATGCTTGTTAGTTTGTTATTATATTCCACTAAGATACATGTGTACGAAGACTTTATCAATTTTATTATTACCTAGGAATTTGAAAATTTACTCATTATTTTTCGAGGATACGAAAATTTTGCCATTATACTTTTATGTCAATAATCATTTATGTTAATAGTCTCAATAATCTTAAATAATTATTAGAATCATAATTACTAAAATATTCTACAAAATTTTGCAAATTTTTTATAAAATTGCGAAAATGTAACATTCTATAATAAGTAAAACTAAAATTAAAATGAAAGAAATGTGTTTATTACATGTAAATTTTCCATAAATAGAAGGATACATAGGAACACGGACACATATACACATCTAACAGGAAAATCAAATATTTGTTGTTTCGTCTGCACGAGCAGACGTTTGCTTTTCAAATCAACGGTCCAAGACGGTTGAACGAAAGAGCTTACCTAACACGCTGCGATCTTGTTCCGTGGTCGCAACGTCACCGATCGACTCCTCCAAAATCTTCGTCTTGACCAATCTTTGGGTCTGAATATCCGGTATCGCTGCCAACATCAAGCTCGTTGAATTTTTTAAACTATCGTACGATTGTTCCAACTGCTTTATTTTCTTGCTAATTACGTCGTTGGCTGTGTGAATTTCTTTCACCTATGAAATTTATAAATTTATAAAGAGATACAAATACTTTCTCCAAAAAAATAATCTTTAATGAAGAGTCTCTCTGCAAAAGTTATCTGACAAGTTATATTAGGCAATTATTTTTTATATCATATACAACGTATACGTACTTGAGTATCCAGTTCTTTAACAGATTGTAGTATTGTGGTTTTCACACACTCTCTCTCTAAGGATATCACTTTCATGCTAACATTCTGAGTGGTTTCCTGAAGCAATACCAGCTTGTCCTGTGAAACATATCACATTTTTCAATTAGCGAACACATCACAGCTTTCACCTTTTATAAATTCTCAAACATTTACATGATCTTTTTTTTGATCTTCTGCCACCCATTGCACAGTTCTCGACAATGTTTCATTGATGTCCATCAATTTATCAGATAAATGTACGATTGTCGCATTCAATTGTTCAGTCTTTATCTTTGTCTCGTTTGTAATCAATATCTGAGGCTTTTGCGTAATATTTGACAATTCTGTTACTGTGTTCTATAATAAAAAGAAATGAAAAATAATTTTTTAAATTCTACTCTTGATGTAGAAGTAGATTAGAAGTAGACTACAGATTCTTATGTATTTATGGAAAATTTTAATGAGAAAAATTTGATTATGGACCTTGATACTAGTAATGTTCTGTTGTATTGTTGTTTGAACATCTTGTATCCTAGCACTGGATTCTTTCAATGCTGTTACTGTGCTACTCAGATCTTGTATTTGGCTCCCAAATGATACCACACTACTGGAAAGGTCCTTCAATTCACTTGGCACATTAAATAATGCTGGCTCCTCGTTGAACCACTCTTGTGCACGATGCAAATCACGTTGAATAAGTGCTAACTGTAAATAAATTTTTGCGTAAAAATAAATCACTTATTATACCATATAGTATGTTAATAATTTTTCTTTATAAATTAAGAATATGTAATATATTTATTAATGAAAAATTAGTAATCATTATTGAGTATCATTTTTTTTAATTTTCAAGAAAAAATTTTTTATATTAAGAAATTATACTTGAGAAATTTGAACATCATGAAATTACCTGCGTTGTAAAATTATTGATTTGAAGCTTGAGATCTGATAAATGATTGAAGATAATGCTCTGGTTGTTCTGAAGATCTCTCGACAGAGAGTGACATTTTTGCAGGGCATCGGGAACACCTTCGCTACCGGCTATAACTGTAATGTAAACGATATCTTGTTTTTTCTTTTTCCTCGTTTCTTTCATAAATACGAGTCTTGACACGTGATACAATAATTCCAGAATCGATAAAATCTTATCGAATGTTTTAAGCAGAAACAGATAGGTACGATGAGTAAACATATTCGAATTGTAATCTGTTTTTTTCCTATTGGAATCAGTCTTAAAGAAATAATCCGGCTTGTGAGGATTAAATTAAATAAACTTCATCGATCTCTTGAAATATCATTGATTACGAATTTATATTAATGACGCAAGCAAATAAAACAATGTTTAAAGTCGAGTTGTATTAAGAATACTTGAATAATAAGAAACTTTCGGAAATTCTTAGTTAGACGTAGGTGATATCGAAATAACTTGATATGTATTTATTTAAAGTAGATAAGTATCGATACCAACTTAAAATTTCTTGGTACTCTAACAACTCTAATATTAACTTTAAAATATCTCAATATTGGAATATCGACTTTATGTTAACTTAAGACTCGCTTTTCTTGATGTGCATCGCAATTATCCTCAAAGACCTGACAGAGAATAGTTCGAACGTTTTCTACCAATCGACACAAAGTACATAATCCAATATTTGTCAACATATCGGACCGACAATTTCGCTCGGTTAAGCATATTACTATGCGACCATCATGGTCGCATTATAAGCGAATTACATACTTAGCATCAAACTAACAGCCTTATTTTATAAATACCTTCGAACTACAAATTAATATAATCAGCTAAACAGGAAACTAAAGTAAAAGAAGTATAAAAATGAACAAAGAAAAAAGAAGTTACAAGACGCATTTCTATTCTGGAACTTGATTATATAGGGATCGATTCACGTTACAACGTGATTGGATTTACGAAAATAATTAAAATAAAAAGAAAAGTAGAAGAAGTGTTCTTGACTTTCAAGCGAAGAGAATTTAATTAAACTCTTCACCTTAACTTTATGTAAGCCTTCAACTTAATTTTAGATTCGAATTAAAATAAAATATCTTCTTTCAGGTATTTAATTTTTAATTTGTATTGTGTGTTTTATGTAATAAGGACCATGAATCGTGTTTATTATGCAAAATATAGAATCTAAATTAAAACCGAAATACCCTATATATGCGTAAATCCTTAATTCAATTTTAACTTGGATCTAAAATAAAGTATTTCTTTTTTAGGAGTCTCTCTGGTGAGCGTTCTTCAAAGATGCAATATACCTTGGTCCAGTTCGGTCCGTAGAGCAGTAAGTTGCTGACGAACGTCGATGAACAGCCAAATTAAACTAGCGGTTGCTAATACAGAGGCACAAGCCAGAAAGGCACTACAAGCTTTAAAAAATCCAGGACAAGCTCGACTTCGTCTGCCTCTGCATTTGCGGCCATTTCTAGTCGATATATTCCAGTATTCCGACCGTTCGTCGCTGCTATCTGATAGTAACTCCTAGAAATTGTTAGGATGATCAGTCCCAGTCTGTCCTTTCCAAACCTTTTTCCTTGACGTTTAATTCTTACAAAATCTCTTCATATTTATACAATTTCAAACTGTCTCTATCATTTTTTAAACGATTTGTTCATTTATTTTGTAATCTGTTGTTAATTTAATTTTGTTTTTCTTTTAACTCTGTTTATTTAAAATGTTGGGAAGTTGCAGTACATATCTGTTCTTTGAGATGGAAATACTTCTTCAAATATTTCATGATCGAAGCAAGATGTCGAAGTAAAGCTTAAATTTGATACTAAAATAAAATTTTAGGTTCTTAATCCAGATATTGCTAAATTTTGTTCTTTTTATGATAGTTTTCAAGATAATGTCGTTTCTCATCCATTCAGGATTTAAAGTAAATATAATAATTAAATACTTGTTTTAGGTACCATTTGTTATTCCAACTGTCCAAATAAGAAAATAACCTTGTGAAAGAATGATAGACGTATCGTGGTCAATCAAAAGGTCAATTGAGTTGAATAAGATAATATGGATAAGAAAATACATAGCTATAACATATACACATTGCATACAATTGTATAAGATGCAATTTATAGTCGTTTTAGATTGATCGTTGAAAAGAAAATCAGAAAACAAAATTTACGATTATTTAATTTTATACAGAAAAAGAAGCAACGAAAAGAATGAACGAATCAAGATGAATACTTAGAGTATAAATTACTTAGTACAATTATTCACATAATTTTAATAAGATTAAACATTTGATATTTAGTATTATACATGAAGTAGCAAAGAAAAGCCAATTAGAACCAAACAGAGTAAAGGCAAAACAATCAGGAAATGTGCCAATTAGATAAAATCCTGTACTACCTGTCCATAAACTCTACATTTTCTCTAATCCTCTTGCATATAAGTCTCTTACCCACTCCCTACTTACTGTTAGTACAAACTTTTTCACGAAACAACATTTCATACATTATTAATACCATCTATTATATGGTCCATATAATATTATACCCAATGTAAATATTATTGATATATATATATATATTATTATTGATGTATACTATCATACATATTATCATATTACACATACGTTTCATAATTGTTTCATACATTTCACACTTTACAAATTAATCAAATCATAAATATACTGTATTTCCCAATGGATTGGTATGTCATTGAGAACACTTCCAATTCTAGTTTGGTAAAATTTCAGATTTGTCCAGAAATTTTCATTAAGTATCTCCCTTCAGTCACCATTTTATTCCCAGTTTATCCAAAACATAAAATATGATACAAATATTTATATTTATATAAAAAAAATTATATTATACAAATACACTTTACTACTTTGTGTTTGACAAAGTTCCAAAGTTGTTCGAATGTGTTGTTAATTACTTATGAAAATGATAGGCGATTATATCTTTACCAGTTAAAATTCTGCGATGCCATTTATTTATATTAATTGTTATAAACTACTTAAAATAAGAAATTGTTTCAAGTTTCAAAATTTCATATTTGTTCTAAAACTTTCGTCGGCCTAATTAGCTATTTTCTGATGAACCCATAATTCAATCAAAGCGCGAAATAATTTACGAATATGCTTTTAACTTTGAAGGAATGTCAGGCGTTATAGATTTAAGAAATTTAAAAAAGACGAAATTCAAGAAGAAATTTCATTTTTATCCGAAAACGCCTCTAGCGTCTACTTGTGTGTTCGTATACGATTCTCAATTTAAAAGAACAACACTTTCCTAAAAAGGCTTCAATGTTTGCAAGAAGGTTTACAAACTTCAACCACTTTATAAAGAACATTTTATTCTTATTAAAAATCATCTTATTACCTAAACGCATGTACAATTCTCCAATTTTAAAATGCATTTCCCCTGAAAATCTAAATTGTTGGAAATTCGAAAAATTTTACAAAGGATTCCATCTCGTTTCAGACAACATTTTTGGTTGCGGTCAATCGATACGTACTTGAGAGCTACGTTTTCCGGAACTCCGGCGAGAAACAGTATGCGGAGGCGCCAAGGCATCGAGCTCCTTCCGTTTCTTCATCTTCTTCGTCGGCTGACGAAGGGGCACTGTCACCGCCACCGAGTCCATCTCAAGCAACACCGAACCGCCTATCTTCGTTTCGTTTCACGCGAGCTTGTCGCGCACGAGGTGCCCCTTCTTTCTTTTCTTTCTTTATTTCTCTATACTTCTTTATCAACCTTTGCACGATACACACACGTTGATAATCGTTCGTAGCAGGTTCATTTCCGTGTTCAAAATTCGCTCGCGTTTTCACCGTTTCAAACTGCGAGAACGCGACGATGTATAATTCACAGCTCCGCGATCACATTTTTCCGATCCTATCGTTTCCACGAATAGAATATTCGCTGGTATCGTATCGCGTAATCATTTCCTCTAAAAACAGTTGAGTTTGCGTTATCAAGATGTATGTTTTGACCCGTTCCCATTTTTTTGTTTGAAATATTGCATAGTATTTTTATAATGGAACAGTTTTATTAGAAACGACTAGGGTGAATTTTAAGAATTTGGAAAAACAATAGGGTAATAGTTTCTTTTAACTTTCCGAGTATTTAGCATTTTCATTAAATGTCCTATGGTTGTGAATCTATTAATTATTTACAAATTTATAATTATCTAAATGTATGATTGTTAAAATTCAGAGAATTGTATAGTGTATTTGCAAATATTCTCAATTTTTCAATTATTGAGAAATTCGTTCATCGTACAGACCACACCTCTGCCTTTCTCAAACACTCTTGAAAAGATTCTATATTCCCATTTTTTTTCAGCTCCTCTATTGTTCAAAAATTCTTTCATAGGGAGAACAATCGATCATAGTCAAGCTTCTAAAAGTCTGTCAATGATTTCTTCAACATACCCCCGTATCGCAAAATCGATCGATCGGGACTCAACAACAGTAAGGGACCGGTCCTCGAGTGGTAGCAAAAGAGGTCAGGAGGAACAAAAGCGTCAGAAAGGCGACGGCAAACAGAACTTCGACTAGATAAGAAACAACGAAGGACAGCAAGAAAGAAAAAAGGAGAAACGAGAAAAGAGAAGGAAAGAATACAAAAAAATGGGGACAAGGTACGATAACGTGGCCATGATGATTGTAAACAATTTAAATGTATCAGTCGAAATTATTCAAGGCAGTCGACTCGTTAGATAAGAAAACTCGAATAAAGCACTTGAACGTATGTACATTGTACATATGCTTGTTAGCAAACCTAATCACCCTAAGTGACCCTATCAAGCGAAGGACTATCGAACTTTATCAAGTTGAATTTTACACATCCTTCAATATGAATTTTAAAATTCAGTGCGAGGTAAAATAATGTAAAATAATTTAAATTTTTATATAGATTACGTAAGGTTTAAGTAGTTTGCAATTTTTTGTCGTTGTTGACAATGTTTGTAATTATTTGTGGCTGATTATAAATGTCCCTTAATACTGATTTATTAAAAAAAATTGAAACTGCAATTAAAGTAAAGTATGAATTTTAATGATATAAGATGTGATGCAGAATCAATATATGTACATTATAAATTGATGTTTAGATTTACATAGATTATGAAAATTACGTAGACTATAATCGATTTTTAAGTATAATGTTGCAAAGATAAAAAATCTTTGTTTAAACGAATTTAATAATTCTATAGATAACTGAAGTTAAACTATTGCTACAACGACGCCATAACATTTGCTAGAAGCACTCCAACTCTTCAACTCACGACCATCGATCGGAAGCCGACAGTGGAACTAAACCAGATGGAAGGAAACTTATGCAAACTCGAAGAATTCCTTAATCCTCCTGCGTTTGGCTCATACTCGACCGAATCGTATCTTTCTATTGCTAAAATATTTTTTTTTATTTGTAAAAGGTACGAAAGAGTCATTATTACGATACACGCGATTTCTCGCGTCAATTGTATGCCAAAGACTTTCTTAAAACATCAATCTTTCTCTAAGTTGAAACTAAAATAAGATTGGGACATAATAAATTCGAAACGCAACTCGATTGAATACTAAAAAAGCTTCCGTTAATCGAAAAGGACATAGTAAATCTTACATTATGAATCGTCACTATTTGTTTACTTGTAAATATATCGTCGTCGTCGTATTACGAAACTCAGGATTCGCGATTGATCACTGTCATGGACAAGGAGAAAAATACGAAGAAAGGCGTGATGGAATAAGAGGAATCGCGCCGCGAACCGAACATCACTGCGAAACGTTTCATACTGCGGGTTCTCTTATCATCGTCTACCCGTCGTACCTGACAACGTTTACAGGTAACACCCGTACGAATATACTACCACATGAATGAACATCGTTCTGAGTACATATTTGTGCAGGTATATACATTCATATAAAAGCAAATTGAACGCGCGTGATCGTGTATCTAGCGAGAAAGAATGGAGAACAATGGGCCAGATGTGATTGTCGTCGAGCTGTGATGGTTATTTTACTGTTATAGCAAGGAAACTTTTTGATAATGCTTGTAATTGGACGTGTTGGTTGATATCGACTGCGTTGTAATTACTTTTCTGAGGGTGGAATTTTTGTTTTAAACGACAATTCAGTCGTTATGTTTGAAGAATGTGAGGAAATTGAAGTATATTTAGTTTTTTTTTATCAATACCTTTTTTTAGAAACAATGATTGGAAACGTGTATTTATACCTTTTATCTTTATTTTAGCTTCTATTTCCGCAATTGAGTAACTTGCTCTTAGAGAACTTTTAAATTATATGACATTACAGAGAGTCAAGCCAAGACCTTGCTATAATATGGAAATCGTTACAGTCGTTACAGTTGTTATACATGTGCAGAGAGTTATAAACGTATTAACCTTCGATCGATCACAATTTCGCTTAGAGAGACGTAAGTTATTAAATTATTAAGAAAGTTATTACAAGTTACTAAATTGTAGAATATTTAATTTCATACATATTGTAGCTTTTATTTCATTAATTGTATACTTTCGTTGCATAAAATATATACTATAAAATAAAAATACATGTAAGAGAAAATATGTCGAATTAAAAAGCTATTAGGGTCATCAATGATCCAAAGATGCTAGAGAGTTAATAAAATACAACACTACAATAATAAGCAAACGAGAAATAAGCTTTATAAAATATAATTATATGAATATGTGTTTGTAAGTAAAAAACCAAGAAAATAAGTAAAGATAATAATACGTATTACGTTATATTCTCAGTAATCTAGTTCATAAATATTTCATATAAAATAGGTTGGACTTGATGGAAAAAATATCCTAACGATTCTATTTACATAAAAAACTGGTAATAAATTAAACTTAATCACTTACACAACTTATTAACTGGTAGACCGGGATGGAAAAATGGAAAATGAATTTTCCATGAAGATATGAAGTTGAAAAAATATTCTTATTTTATATCTGTTGGAAGTTTAGATAATAGCGATTGGTATCCGACTGTAATTAACTGCAAGTACTTCTCACATATCAGAATGTAAGTTTAATAAACGTTTTATGGTGCCATTAGGTTTCTCCACTGTACACTTTATCTACAAATTGGACAATAAAACAAGCGAAAGAAAGACAAATGATTCGGTACATGTTTGGAACGTTTCTGAGAAGAAACTGGCGCTTCTGAGATGAAGATAAGGAAAAACTAAGTATTCGATACAAATTTGTTCGGATCTCTATAATTCCATATGATTTAAAAGTTCTATACTTTTGTATCTATATTCTTTAAATACTATTTTGTATGTTTTTATCGTTATATCATTAAATTTCAAGCAGGCAATTTATTTGCAATACTTGTAAATTGCTATGTATTTTCTTTGTGGAAATGAGAGATATAAACAACAGTATCTTTTTTCTTGCAGTAAAATATAGAAAATATAGAAATATGGAATTTTGATACTGCGAGAGTGAAAGATCTCGAGTAAAGAATGGTATTCCAAAAGAAATCAGGAAAAAAACAAACAAGGAAATGTTATAATTTTTAGTCAAGTAAGAAGTAAAAAATTCACAAGATTCACAGTTCAATTCACAGAAGCAAAAAATACTTCACAAGAATATGTAACCTTGAACAAATGAAAGTTCTATAAAAGGAACAAAACTTCGATAAAACGATAATTAATGTGGTATAGAATGTTCAATGATTTCGCCTAGAAAATAGAATCTTCACGAGTGAATGTCTTTGACTATTCAAACATCACATTTTTCTCAAGAACAACTTATTCCATTCGGAAATAGAATTCTCTTTAAAAAAAGAGAGAAAGAAGGGGATAATATAAAAATAGAAATTTCCTCGAACAGAAAATATAGAAAAAATATTCGATCAAAAATAAAAATATAACAAAATAATGGAATACTTATATTTACTCTATAATACTTATATTATATACTCTCAGTAAAGGTAACATTGGAAAGGACTACGGAAATAAAAATTTCCCAAAAAAAAAAAGAAATTACAATCTTTAAAAGCAGATTATAATAATAAAACTCTTATATTTAGAGTATCGTATTAATTATGGTACAATTGTACAAGACTTTGTAAAATTAGTTCTTTCTCCAACGAGAAATTATAGAATTCTTAAAAGCAGCAATGCTAGATCAAAAAATAGATATCTCTACTAATATTCAAAATGACCCATGTACTTCTGATTTGCTACGCTTCCTTAAAAGTTTCCAATTTCACGAAAGCCGAGCATGCGTGACTTCACGGTAACACGCAACATACGACACAAATATCATCGTGGTACTCGCGATTAGTAGCGATCGACGACGCGACATAACCGTAGCGTTGCTTTGCTTCCGTTTTAGATTACGCTTGCACAACAATGCAAAACACCCAAATGAAAAATCGAACGTTTCATTAGTTTCTCTCCAACTTGTTTGTTCTTTATTCTTTATTTCTTCTCCCTTTATCGATCAAAGAAGAATTTTCTTTATGATATTGCTTAATTTCGAGTAAATTTTATGATATATTATTCATAGGCTAGACTAAGAATATATTATCGATTGAAAATCGATTATGATAATTGATCCGGGACGATAAACTTGATTTTTTGGATAATTATACAGTTATATCGAAGTTTTTTTTAAACTAATAGTACGGTAATTGTTTCATTAATTAATAGTTTTTTTTTTTAACTTTTAGTTCTATTATCTTATCTTGCTGTAATGGAAAGCTTTTGACGATTTTATTTGCAAGTTTTTAGAAATAGCCAATCAAAAATAATTCGCAAAAATAGTAACTAAACTGCGAATATATAGCAAATTTGAAATTGCAAAAATTCATAAAAAGCATATGATACGCTAAAATAAATAAAATATTCAAAGTTTGACATGTTATAATATTTAGTTAATGAAACCAATTTCTTTAGTCATATATATAAAAAAATTATTTTGTAATTGAGAATGTAATAAAATTATCAATTACTATTTTAATCTTCTACGTTGCCTTAAATACTTGTTCGTTATATTTTGTTCGAGACATGAAGTCACAACTTGCGAATTTCTGCTGTATTTTAACGCCCATATCTTATCAATTCCAGGGCTGTATATATGTACGAATAATATGTTCAACCTCGTTGGAGGGAATTCTCATGAAAATTTAGAAAGTACATTTTTAAAACAGAAATTTCATTTACTGTGTTATGTATTACTCTAAGCAATTCTAGATGGTTGTAGTTCTATTATTAATTCAATGATAACTACATTGACAGGCGATTAACCGTCTGTCAATATAATTCAATAGTCTATTTTCGCCTTCTACATCTCACGATGTATTGACAATTAATACAAAGTGTAGATGATCCTTTAATTATTTCATGTGATGTAATAATTCACGAAGTATCAGATTCCAATACAGGAAATCCGGAAATCTGCTGGCTCAAAGTCATATTCGTTCGTTTACAAACAGTTTTAGGAAAATCTATCTTGCTTTTATATCAAAATATAGCCATAACCTAACCTTTGAACTTGAATCAATATTTTTTCCATTTCCAATTTTCGATATACACGGAAGCAATTGAATCAACCTGTGGAGTATAACATAGTTATTTTGCCACTCTGTCCAAGCAAATTAAACGATTATGTCTTTGATAAGGCCAATGAAGAAAACAATATAATTATTATAAATACCATTTTAATATCTCTTATGATGTGTATAGACTAAAATAGCTTCAATTATGATTTTTTTATGAGTAAACAAAAAGAATGACAGACCAAAGTGCAGTAGAATAAACGATCAAAGTATATTAAACAATTCTAATATATCGAATATCGTTAATTACTGTATTTATTGAGTTTACACTATCACTCATAAGTAACATAATAAACAAAGGATTGATATTCACGAACGCCAATTTTTTCATTACGCATTAACTTTTAAAAATCAGTTTTATCGTGTCACAATCACAATAGTTCTCTATACACATAACCATAAATTTTACCTCACGTGTGAACTTTGTTTTAATTTTAACCGTAATATGATTTGTAACCATTACAAGCAATATTACTTCTTTCTAACATCTAATATCGAATAATCATAAAATATTTAATTGCGTTTGTTTCACTTTAAAAAAAAAGAAAGAAAAGAAAATTTTACTTTGCTATCCATGCTATCCATAATAGAATTAACCCTCAATTGATATTCCAACATATTTAATTGCTATCAGTTTCATATATTTAACTTTAATCTGCATTGTATATTTTAAACAATAAAACTTTATCAGGTAAAATACAAAATATAAATTGAAATAAAATTCTCGAAAAGTAAATGATTTTATCCTAAACTATTTTGGATCACTTTTTGGCTCAACGATACCAATTGAGGATTAACGCGATTTACTTTAAAGATAGGTTTTAAGGGCTAAGTTACATCTTGTAAAAAATTAGGAAGGAGCGGATATTCTTGAGCGATAGCGTACGTGATCGTAAGTGTTGCGTATCCGTCATAGTCGCGGGGGTTACTTAAGCAAATCGACCCCCTCGTATATCCACCCCTATGAAATAGACACACGACTTTTCGTACGTCACTCCATTAAAGACACTTCTATGTGTTCGCTGGACGATTGGGAATCAATAAAAGAGGAATAGAACCGTGTACACCTGTCGACCATCGAACGCTTCAAACACCAAAAACCACGAGCACTTGGTGCATGCGGAACTTGACCTACGTCCGGTATAAATTATACATACGATTCTCTGATCGATTCACAAACTGCACAATACAGGAACGACAAATCGTACTAACACACGATTTATAACTTAATATACCGCTTTAATAAATTGCGGATTGTTAAATGAATTAACCAACATTATTTATTAAGCTGAATTATTAAAGGCTACGAACGATAGAATACGAGACGAAGAACGCAGACAACGCCTCTGCTGTCTCACCGCGTGCTACTCGCGCTGTGCGCAAGATATCGACTGACTGAGGGTTGGTACGCGATCGTGCTCGGTCTATCCTGCTAGGGGTCCCTATGATAACAATTCGCGGTAATAGGGAATTTTGAATTAATACGAAATGAAAGAAACGGGGTGAAATAGGAACGAAAGAGAGGAAAAAACAGCAACGCGCGAAATTCGTAGAAATAGAAAAATAGAGCTGTTGTCAGCGATAACTCGATCGATAAGATTCGATAAATATCGATGTGTCGCCACTGTAAATGTATACTAAATAAATTAAATCGCATATCGAATATTATCTAAATTTTCTGGAAAAATTGTAAAAGAGAAGAAGAGAAATATGGCATTTTTAAATGGCAAAAATGGGAAATGTAAATTAAACTGAACTTGAAAACATTAAACATTACAACGTTTAAATTTTACATTAAACGATCGATATTTCGATTGAAGAATAATTTTAACGGAAGTGAATGAACCGAAAAAAGTGTTCCTGTTTATGACTATTTATATCTTAAAGTTTCTTATCAGATCTTTACTGTCGAATATACTGTTTTATATTAAACGCCGATCTAAATTTACGACGTTGTCGGAAATAGCGAAAATAGACATTGGTATATTGGAAATTCAAAAATATTCCACCTATATTTCACCAGAGGAATTTTTACTCGAAAATTTCATAGTATGAATTAAATTCACGTGAGATAAGTATCAAGATTTTATAGACATATCGGCATTAGTTTGCAAGATTTTGTTACTTTGAATCAAGCAGTAGAAATGAATATAATGAAGTCCATAAATTATAATTTAAATCAAGTTTACTAATATTACTTTATAATAACGGTATAATTCTTTGAATTTTTCCCAGTATCAGTTCCAGAATAAAAGCGGCGTAAAGCAATTTTAATGATTATTAGTCACCAATATGAACTTGGCAATACGCATAAATGAAGAATTATGTATTTACCTAATTTTATAGAGGTATCCATCCTTTTAATTTCTCCATATAAAATAACAGCTAGCCAGGACAGTGCTATCAACCAGAATGTAGTTAGGATTGCTGTCAACCACAATGATATGATCCTCATATCAGACTTGTTACATCCACAAGAATCAGTCTGCTTCATTTTTGCTGTGGCACTTGATCGATGTTTCCTATAACATGGTATTATATTTTAAACATAATTTACATACTTAGAACTTCAAATTTAATTGAAAGCTTACATATAGGTTTGAGAAACGTGTGTTTTTCCTTACCGCTTGACTTTCTTCTTTCTAGGTGTAAGATCCAAGTCTGATACATCGGAATCACTTTCCGATAATAGATCAAGGAGATTTATGGTTTCTTTGTTGTTAAAATTATTCATTGCGATCGGAGAATCATAGCACGGGTCATGAAGTTAACAGACGGACGTGAAATCGCATTAACGGCCAGTTCGATAACATAACCTCTCTAATCGAGTTGTTAATCATCAAAGGAATATACTTTAGTTAGTAGCTATCTAATATTCACTTTAATTACTTCGACTATATATTACGCAACATGACTTTAGAATTATTTGCACATATTATTATTATTATTCATTATTATTATTACTCACATATTATTGCTTTGGTACTCTTCCATCTTTCATGATATAACCTACGTATATACTGCATAACTTGCGCATTCTACTACGCAAGCACGATTTCTTTTTGTATCATTCTGACATCTGGCGGGTAAACGAGTAGATACAAAAAAAATGTAAATACGCATTTGCTGCACAATTTATTGCAATTGAATTTATTGTGTTAGATCAGCTCAATTTTGCATACGTTTACTATTTACACAATTCGCAAATATTAATTTACTTACTTTATAGTTTAAACTACGCAATATTACCAATTTGTAAAATGCGTATTAACTATATTTATTGACTGTGACTCTAAAGTAATGCCTAATTTAAACAATTATTGATTAATTTTAATAGACTATTACTTATAAAATTAACAAGGTTCATTTTTAAATAATTTAATTCGCAATTTAATTAGAAAATATTGCATTTCTTATATTCTTGCTATAATTATGAAGAATTATATCCTTATTTAATTTATTTTTTATATATTTTATACAATTTACATGAAACTGATAAAATTATTGGAAGTGTTTACTACAATTACAATTATTCTTTTTCAGTTCAGGGAAATAATGATTTCAATTACTGTTTAATTAGCCTCAAATCTTCGTTTGTTGATAAGTCCCAAAAGTCTACAAATTTTTCGTTAGGATTACTATAAATAATAACTATAAAATATAACCATAAATACTGAAATAACAATAAAATAATCATCTTTGTTTCAGTTAAAAACAAGAGAACGTAAAACAATTTATAGCCTTGTGGCGATGAAAAAACAAACCTTGAGAGGCATTTCCTTTCTCTTGATTTTTTTTTAAGTATCCTTTCGTTTAGGGTTTTACTGAACACTTCAGGTTCGACACGTCGAAAGAATAGTCCTTCTAACGCATTAATTAGCGTGCACAGCACGTTACAACGCTTTCCATTGGAGACGACATCGCATCCGGTAGAAGTTCGGTCAAAAACGATCTACGTGGATCGCATATGACTTCGCTGCAAATTTATCAAAATTTATATCGTTAATTTGATTCACTCTCGACATCCATTGACCTCGATAAGTGAATCTCAACTCTTTCTATTCGTAATATATTTCCAAATATACTCTATTACCAGGCTAATAGAACGCAAGCTATTTTTATTCAATTGGTATACAAGAGATTAAAGTATAATTTAAAACTTAAAATAACTAACATATACTTTTGGAGTATATTTAAAATTAAGAATAATTAATTAAATAAAAATGTAGTACAACGTTTTTAAAGATGAATTTTATATCCTTTAAATACTTTCAACTATTTTTTCAAATCTTCAATAGTATTAGATCTTTTCTAGATATCTTTAAAGATTTTTCCCGTGTATTTTTATATGTTTAGTTGTTGTTTGAGATTTATTAATTGGTTGTTGTTAAAATTAGCAATGAAGACACGATGATTTCTTGATCCTTCCGATGGTTGAAATTTGCGTTGGTGTCTGGACGTTCGGCTGGCTGGATGTGACACAGCCGAATTTTGAAAAGCATCAGCTATGCCGACATCTTGCCTTCGAGGCGCCCAGTTAATATTGTGGATATGTTCTTCTCGTTGAACACAATGATTTAAACAAAACACTCAGTCACAGAACACTATAATACCTAAGGAATTTAATTGCGAGTGGCCATTTCTTTTTCCCATAATTACCTTATAATTTCAATATTTTAATCAAAAATTAATAAAAATTAAATTATATATTATCTAACATATAATTATAGATTAGAAAATGTGAAAATCTTAATCCTGTGTGTATGGTGTGTGTGATTACTAAACGTTGCATGCTTTTATGAACAAAATTTAAGAAAGAAAACCTACTGATTATTATGAATACTGTACTTTGATATTCTGTATGTTTGTATTTAAACTTACTTTAAATACTTAGCAAAGATGATCTTAAATGTAAAGTATATTTTCCCCAACTACTAATTATTTACTTATTATTTTATTAACTATAAACTATTAATTATTATATCTAAGAACAATCTACAAAATTAAGAATCACGAACATAAAGTATATCTTCTTCCATCTTCTACAATAATATCCAGCAAACTCCAATTTTCTCCTAAAAAAAATCTAAGTTACTATCTTATTAATTAATTAATTTAACCAGAAACAATCTCAAACAAAAAGTATATCTTCTCCAATCTCCTAAAACAATGTCCTCAAACTCACACTCTTCCCTAAAGCACAGAATTAAACCCAAACAAGATCAAGCTATAAAAATATCAAAACTTACCAGAAATAGCGTTACCTTAACAAAATAACAGGAGACCGATCACCAAAGAAGGAAAATACAATTCTCCATAATTGTGCTATTTTTCTTCAGGTGTGATCTTGATTTTATCCCTCCTGGATAGTCCACGAAGAGGATGAGCAGTAGAAAGTACAGTCGACGCGTGATTCGAAAGAAACACCTGCACGAGGCTGGAGACTCGCCAAATAACTGATAGCGTGGGCGTCGCGGCTTCGAAGACGACGTCGAACGACCAAAGTCGAGAGGGGGTGAAGCTTCCCCGTTCTTCTTGTTCCATTGGTCAGGAACCGATTGTGTGATTCGTGTCTTCCTCCTCTCCATCTTCTGTTCTTACCGATCGTCCCTATTGCCGGTATTAACGAGTTACCACCTTCCGGTCGACAAGGCGTTAATGAAAATCTTTTCTAGGAGCCAAGCTGCGAATTGTTGCACCGGTAGAGTCGTCATCGATTGCTCTGATTTAAAGAAGAAGATCCATGGTACCAAGATGGTGGAGACCTACGATGAGATTTAAGACTGATTTATTATAGATAAACACAACATAATGCACTCAAAGAATGTAAGAAATTACAATTTCTATAAATTAGTACAAATTTTAGGGGATGGTTTTACGATGACGAGACGCAATGTATATTCAGTATTAATAAGATTTTTATTAATGCATTGCGGATATTTATGCGTATTTATATTTTTATAAATACAATGAAACTGGAATTTATGTAGAGAATCTTTTCTTTCGTAAATATCATAACGAGTGTTATACTCTTGATATTTTGCATATTTCATATACATTCTACATGTTTCTACACCTTTCGATTTATAATATAATATAAATATATTAATATAAATATACCAAATTCGCACTCAGTTTTTAATAAGCAATCCAACCATCACGATTTTTCAATTACCAAAATCTAAATTCCTTCACATCGAATTAAAATAGCAGTCCTATACTCTTCGTTTCACTTCACCTTTGGAAAATCACATCGGACATTCCAAACAATGATATATGTTTAAACAAACGTCTAACAAAAAATAACACAACTTACGAAATTACAAAGATTCGTTCGAACGGAAGAACGGCCACTGAAATTGAAGTTCCGCGCGACCAACCGGAAGTATGCCCGAAAAGCAAGCGTAAGGTGCCCTTAAGAAGGATGAAAATGTCCTCAGAAGAACTATAAAAAGCGTTCCACGGGTTAGCAGGCTCGATCACGAGCGGAGAATCCCTCGGGTCTCTCCGTGACTTCCGGTTCTTGGACGACGCGCGTGTGCCAACGCGGTGACCGGATATGGCGAAGAACCGACTGACCAAATCGTTCGACGGAGAGCCGCCGCTTCGCGTATCGAGCTTTTCATGCGAATCACGCGTTCCCCTGTACCAAATACCAAGCTCGTATCGGTGACATCATACTCCGCGTTGTATACTTGTGCCAACGTGCACAGGTGAACGCGTGCTAGAGTATACAATTGGATGGAACGATGTCGTCGTTTTCAATCGCGAATCTCAGTCCTTTCTTTGCCGTTGCTTAACTTTAATCGTTTAACTTGTTAACTGGACGATAACTAAAAAATCGTGATTAAAATTGACTAATTTTGATAATCATGGAATTAATAGTTAACAAAGAGACGTCAATTTTAATTTAATGTAGGTATGATATAACGTCGAGTGCAACTTGAAAAGAGCATTGATGATCGGTATTTGAGATTTTTACGCTGTTCTTTTGTTCCTTCATACTACGTATTGTCACGTTACATTAGTTATATATTCTACTTTTTATCTTATTTTGTTATTCTCTTCCGTTTGTTCGAATTCCATCAGGAACCATTCTATTTGAATTAATTCCTTGTGGATTCAAACGAAACGATCTTTTTTCCATCTATACATCAAACCTGAAAACTTATTAAACAGACAATGACAACAAAAATTAATCAAGAAACGAGAGAGTTAGCAAGAAAGTTCTATCGATGATATTTCTCGATTGCGAAATAAAAATGTCAAGCGCTTCAATTTTCAGACATCAGAGAAAACATCAAACCAAAATTACGAAAACATAAGCAAGCTCTTACTCTAGAGAAACCAATAACGCGCAAAATTAATCAATTGCTAAAAGCTCTCGCTAACGACATTCGTGAATTCTAAAATAGAAATTCCGACAGAGAAAAACGAAAAGTCACAAGTTACGAGAACAAAAGAAGGAAGGAAAAATGCGAAAGATGAGTAGACAAAAGGAGGAAAATTTACGAAGAAAGTCATCGTAGGGTTCGGTGATTCGTGGCCCATCGAGGTTTCTCTTCTGTTCTTCCTTCGTCACGGTATTCACGTGACGAAGGTGGCAGTAGAGAAGGGAGAAAAAACCAAGAGAAGAATAATTAATCAGTAAGCGAATCACGTACGCGGGGATGCATATATAAGACCATAGAACGTCGTGTACTTACACGAAGGAGCAAAAGGAACGCACGTATGCACGAGCCTGCGTATATACCTTCCATCCGGTTCTGGATAATTCGGATGCCTAATTTTGTCCTCTTAGAAAAGTCGACTGGCGGAAATATAAACTACCGCGAACGAACAAGGAAACGATTTACGATTATGTTCCATTATCCTATACTTTAAATTTTGGACCATTATTCCGTGCTACTTTATCTCAATGTAAAAAGTAAAAAAAAAAAAATAACGTATTGGTTTGGATTGTTTAACTTATTAACATTTTCAGGACAAATTTTTCTTTCCTCTCTGTGAATTTTTATTGACTATTTTATTTCTAAAAGACGAGATTTCTAGACGCTGGAGATTGATGGTAGAAAATATGACAAATTCCGAGAGACTTGCTATTAATCGATCATGTGATCGGCAATATCTCGCGAAACACCCTTGCGACTAGATAAAGAAAGAAGCGAAAGGCATAACGAAGAAGGAATCTCGAAGGAAGTAGGCCGTGCAAATGAGGAAGTCTGTCGACCTGCTCTGAAACTAAAAAACCCGACAGTCGCTTGCTAATTGAAGAACAAACAGGCACAGTTCAACCGGGGGTTCTGCGTGAAAAATTGCGAGGAAATTTATTTTGACGACGTCATTATGGTATGAAATTTCTACATTTTTAACTTTATAAACCACGGTAACATCAAAGAATTATGGTTCAACATTTCAACTATCTTCATCTTCAAAAAAGAAGAAAACAATAGACAATAAAATTAAGTTTATCTGAATGACGAACGAACTTTATTACGCTCGTGATTATTCATTCGGGTGAATTCCTCGATCCAACTTGTATTTATTTCTTACACATAATCGAATGCTTCCTCTAGCATAAATGTGTAATCTGGTATAAATGTGCAACAAGCGCACGTAGGATATTTAGTATAATTTATATCACGCATACCGATCATTAACAATGACAATTAACCCCAGTTAAGAGGAAGACGATAACGAGTTTCACCTGGCAGCTTCTCTACCTAACCATTTTACAAGCGATTCATAATCAACGATACTTTAATTTGCAAGCTCTCGATACAATTATCGCCGGCATCCTTAAGTTCATTAAAACTGCCTTACTATCACACAGCTATTACTAATATCGCGTTCAAAATAACCAAACCACAATCTACCACACAAATACTATTCCAGTCGTTGAATGTCTCCATCTGTTACATAATTTGAGCGTTCAACCGCAACATTTTCGTCTCTAAATGCGCAAAAAGTGACTAATGGACTGAAGACCTTTTCTAATATTCCTATGAAGATTATCGAAGAAGCGGTACCTAAATAGAGATCTGTTTTACGCTATGAATATTATAACGAGAATCTTTGTGCAACATTTTTGCACATTTAAATTTCACATAAACGAATAGAAATCCGCCAGTCCAATGTCCAAAGAGGTACGATAAAAAAGTAAAAAATTAATCTCAAACTTTACTTACCCTTTTACGTATAATTCCAAGAGTTCTACTTTCTTTACACCTTCGAAATAAATAAAGCAAAAGCCACGATTTACTAACCGAGCAACTAAAATCGATGAAAAGAAAGTAACCAACTCGGAACTTACCTCCATTTCTACAAATAATTCAAAAAGTTCCATTCTTCCAATGAAGATTGTTCCCAACGGTGCGCTTCGCGGAAAGTCTCTTTAATACCGATTTCACCTTGCTCCTTGGTCAATTGGAAGATCCGTTAAACGTCTCACACTTTGGATAGATCTCGGTAATTCGCGATACTCGCGAGATCGGTTGGCACATTCCGTGGAATCGATGAGAAAACGAACCGAACCGGCAATTACCATTGAGATAACCACGATTCGCGAGCGCGACGCAGCGAACGAAAGAAAAAAGCATTGTTTCGACCAGCTACGAGCACCGACGAGACTTTTTATCTGAACAATATATCGCGCTCTTTTGCTTATCGCGAAACCGTGACTGATAACTCTTCTCTTTTTCTTTCGTTCTTTTCTTTTGCTTTTTTCTTTTCTTTTTTTTTTTCTTTCTTTTGAACCGCGTTTTATCGTCGAGCGTAACAGGTAGCTCGTAACACGTTGCGACGAATCAACGAACCTCGTCGCGATTATCGAGCCGTTTTCACGGTTCGTGGCTCGCGAGTCGAACACCACGACCCGTTTGCAGATCAGTGTCGCCTCGACCAGGAAATCGGTCTCGTCTTACAGGATGCCGGTGCGTCAATATTGACACGTTTCTTACGAAACCACCAGAGGAAGAGGAAAGAACGAAGATAAAACGAGAGAAGGGAAGAATTGGGAATTTGGAGGAGTTTTTGGGAGGTGGCAGAATTTCAAGGTCGCTGGGTCTTTGGTAGAGTTCAGGGTCGTTTATGTCGTTGATCGTGATTTAATGTAGGGTAAGATGATGTGGTATATAGGGTGTTGGAATTGCTTGGCGTTGGATTAGTTAGCTTTTTATGTTTGATTTGTTGGAAAGTTAGGTGTTTGTAAAAAGGAAAATTTGGATGTTGGTTTGAATTTTATCATAGATGGGAATACAAGGGAATCGTTGAAATGGTTTTTTAATTGAACGTAAAAGATGGTTTATGCGTTAAGGATAAATATTTTCGGGCACGGATTAGAATTTGCACGTAGGTGCGGATTTCTTGGGATAGAGAAGGAAATTCAATCGCAGATTTGAAGATTCAATAATTCTAAAAATTGAAATGTTAAAAATCTTTCCTGTTTGAGAATTTAAAAGCGTAACAACCCAAAGATATAAATATTTAAGAACTTTAAGATTCGACAAAATTTGAAAATTTTCAAAATTTGTGTAATATTTGAAAAGTTAAGAATTAGGAATTTTTAATATTTGTAAATTAAACGATTTATCCATCTAAACATGCGAATATTTGAAAATTTAAAAGTTCGACAATTTTGAGTGCAATTTGAAACATTGAGAAACTTTGAAATTAAATGTGTGTCAAATGCGTGATTCCATTCAGATAATGGAATTCACCTGGGTGGCATACGTAATCGTTGATCACGGAAACAGGAAATTGATACGATCGATCAATGGACAGTGGTAACGATAGGTACTTAACTCTATAATATTATGACCTAACAGTTACGAGAAATTTCCCGTTATCGTTGTAAATTTCCTTACCAATTATACAATTAGACAATTCGTGTTTTATCTGATAAATTCGATAGATACCACAAGTTTATTTTAATATTATTATAACTTAATAAATGTATCAGTAATGTCTAGTTGCAATAGGGAGAAAGTAATAAACATGAGAATCTAATTGTCAACATCTTTATTGTTTACTTGTGTTAAAGTTTAGTCGTTTATCGAAAAACGCTAAATAACAATAGTAACGTGTATATAAGATTACAAGATGAACATTAAAAAGAAGTAGGAATATGTGGATATTCAAACGCATAAATTCGTGAAAAAGTATAAGCAAAAAAGTTGAGAGACAACAGAGACTAGTAAGAAATAATAGACAACAAACCAGTTGCATCGTTTCAGCAACAACCAAATAAAACTAATTAGCTTGGTAAATAATGCAAATACTTCGAATAATAAAAATCTTAGTAAACTGAATAAATTCTCGTAACAAAATTATATATATGTGCTTAATATTGTGCGATACTGTTAAGTAGAATCATTGACAATAATTTGTGCAATAAAGGTTACATAAATACATAAGATTGCTTAAAGCAACGAAAATTATACGCTACATATACCTTTTTTTTAAATATTCAGTCAATCGTAAGAAATATCACAAAGAATATAAAAAGAAATATGGGAATAAGATTTGGAACATTCCAATTGTTTGAGAAAATTTTTAATCAATATATGTGTATTAAAATCGAATTCAAGATTATCAAACGTTAGTTTGTAAAAAATTAAATCTTCTAATGTTTTTATAACAAGCTAAACGTACATGCACTTCAATGTTTCTCTTTTACATTGGTGTAAAAGTACTATCATTATATTGAAATTTCTCGTATTAACTTCTATTAATACTTTGACCTTACTTCCATCTATGCGCGGTTGGCTACTAATATTGGCATAATTTTCTTAGAATTAAATTTGAACGTGTGTAATTCAATAAATATTTCTTAATTAAATATACGTTTTAATCTTTTAAACTGTTTACTACTTGATATCCTATGTGAATTGAATTAATTTATATGACCTGTTACGACTGTTGCGTACATTTGTTAATGATACAAAAACAAAATATTATACATTAATAATCAAAAATAATAACAATTAAAATAAGTTCAACCACTTTCCAACAACAAATGTAAAGGAACATAAACGAAATGATAAAAAGAATTGTCCCTCCTCCAAAACTGCAACTTAACTACAACCCATTAATAAATCACATAGTTAAATTCTAACAAATATACCTAATCTCCCATCGAGTAAGTTTGATATGGTTCTCATTACAAACATTTATAATAACACAAAAATCTCAACAAGACACTAAAAAAAATTAATATGTAAAGACGTATGTAATAACTATAAAATTCGATGGTGGGAAAGTCAAATAGATTAATTGTACTTTAAATTAAATCTAAAAATATCTTAGTACGGTGTATATATAATAAAGCAGATTATTGCATTTGTGCATCTAAACTGCTCACAGAATCGTAAAATGCATATGGTCGTGTGATTTTAATTAATAAACAATATTCTTAAGCTGAAGATCGCAATAAAAGGATAATCATCGTATGGCAATAACTTTGCAATATTTCTATCTCTTTCGGTCCACTATTTGCTTTTACAGATTAAGGTTGTTATTTTTGTAGCATTTAAAAATTAAATATAGCTGTGATTCTAAGGCATACGGTTGATATGCTATTATAATACCCTACGAATACTACAATTAAGGAAATCGAAATTTTTCAAATCGTTACCCTCGTATCATTCTACCTTATCTTAAATCTACTTTGAAAGTTCCTTTCGACGATCTGATGATGTACTAGTAAAAAATTTATATAAATAGAATGAAAAAGGTTTCATTCTCCAACATTTTTTTTCGTTTTCTTTTTCTCCCTAAATATTGATCGATGTATTTTCTTATATTGCAATTGCAAGAAATTAGCATGTATAATGTAGAATTATTCTATTCCTTAAGCTTATAATTTGCATTGTTAGGTATTATATATCTTTTAAACGTATCTAAAACTATACAACGTAGTACAGTGCCGTTTCCGTTAGGCTGTTTTTAACTGTTTTCACAAAATTGCATTCGATAGAGATGTGCAGTAGAACAATCAGTTCTACGTGATATTAAAATTGCCAAGAAGTATATGTAGCTGTCCATGGAGTGACGACCGTCCAAGATGGAAATTGTGCCAAGAATCGTTTAAATCTTAAAGATGTTTGATGTTCACCGTGTAAAAAGTGGCCACCTAATGCTATTGATAAACATGGAGTTTTGGGCATACTATTCACCTATATCAAAAATACATGTATATTATAAACGTCATTTGTAAATTAGATATCATAAGAATTTTATGTTCTACATACATTCAATTCAAGAGAAAATGTGAAAGGAACACAATCGGATGCACAAGAATAATAGATAAAGTACGTTTCTCTATCATTCCATTTAGGTCCTTCTAACGGCTTCCCTTCCAAAATAGACCATTTTTCTAAATGAACACCTTTATATGGAGATAAAATTATACTTATATGATCAGGACCTGAAAGTAGATTTTGAATTGAATGTTTAATTATCATTCAATAATTTATATAATTACAAAGAAATTACCTGTAACATTGAAGGTAAAACTGACAATATTTTGTTTTAGCGACTTTGAAATGAGTTCAAGTTTTGTTGGTACATTAATCAATGGCGCAGGACCTGGTATCCAGCTTGTTTTCCTGTAAAAAATGTTCGCATTAAATATGTATTTAATTAAATTTTTCAATGTGTTAAAAATCTTAAAAATTTAATATTAAACGTACCATAAAAATGTCGTGACTGGCATAAAATATGGTAGGCCACAATATAATTCTTTTTCACAATCTTTTATTGTTGATGTTACAGCACCTATTTCAGGTACCATAGTTTCCACACTATGTGGACTATTCATGTCTAAATCAGCTATCCAATATCCTGTTCCAGTGTGCCGCAAATTACCATTTACGTCGTAATATTGTCTTTGTGTGTGCTATAAATTAAATATTTATTTAATATTATATAACTACTTTCCAAGTAAAAGAATTGTAAAAATTTCATTCAATACCGCAATCATAAATCGTTCTGGTGCCAATGATGACAAATCACCACTATAAGGAAAACCAAGTGGAGTCAAAATTAATACACCTATAGTTATTAAAAATATTCCCACTAACACACTTAGGATTCTCTCTGCATTTTTTATTAAAAGTACAAATGGCAACTAAACACAAAATATTAGTTATTAAATTATGTCTTCACAGACTTTTCCTAAAGCTTTTGTTTTAATAATAATGTCAATAATTTACCGTGAAACTAAGTAATAAAGAAAAGAGAATGCATAACATATTAGCCATAACAACTTCTGAATTTATACTGCTGCCAGATCGTCCCATTATGGGTATAAAAAGATAAAGAGCTCCAATTACTAAGTAGAACGATTGTATATAAGGTAGACACATTATCATTAAATAATAAAACAGCCATTTCCAACCTACGTGTAAAACCAATTAAATTAACATATTTAATTTTATCATATTACTGCTCCACAATATTAAGATTATACCTCTCCACTTGTTAAAGAAATTACATCGAAGTATATTTCCAAGAGTAGGGAATACAACCCAATGCAATGGTATAAAACCAGATCGTATCTCCAATATAACACAATAAAAAAGAACAGACATCCATATTACAGAATATGAATCACAGTATATTTGATATAAGATCCATGCAGATTTAACTTCCTATAAAATATCAAGTCAAAATATCAGTTGAAGATTTATAAAGTAAGGCACACATTGTTGTGTGTATGTTACTATAAACTTGCCTTCTTTTGACGTGACCCAACAAATAAGAAAAACGTCATCGACACAAAGATAGTTGGAACCACATATAGGAAAAACAACCATGCTGGCCTTGCATACCAACTCATAACTTTCCCAAGTTTAGTAAGAATGAGGGCGATTAATGTACATGAAAGTATAGATACTAACCATGAAACGATTATTGCTCCGGTACATAATAGTAAATGCTTTAAATATACTGATTTTTTTACATCTAAATAAAAATAAAAACATTTAATTATATTTTTTATTCTATAGTAATAAATTTAATTTAATATGATATAGATACCTCGTCGAGCATTTTGCATGTTTAGATATATTGAATATATACCAGCAACTATACTGATAATATTAATTGTACTTGACGCATACTGTGGCCATCTGACTACAAATATACCTAAAAAGTCAAAGAACACAGGATTTCCTGTGTGATCTTGAGGTGGTACTTCGGATAAATAATTATCTAATACTATTCCTTGTAATAAAGCAAGTATATTATCTCCAGTCCTTTGTAAAGACCCCAATGGTATTTGTTGAATATTATCAAACTTAGTGTGATATACATAACCATTTGTTGCCCAAGCAAAATCAAGACCTAGGGATTTTTTAAAATAGTATTCTTTCTAAAAGCAAAAGTATAATATTAAAATAGATAGTGCAGAATAAATACCAGAAACGTTCCCAAAGTCTCTGAATATTCGAAAATCAGTATCTCCAGGTACAATACCACTTTCAAATATTTCTTGAGCTAAGGATGATGCATAGGGATAAGGAACAGATTTAGCATATATCTATGAAAGAAATAAAAATACATTATAATATCTATAATAATAAGAATGGGTCAACTCATTATACAACAGTACCTGAAGCATCCAGGAGCTATCAGGTCCAGCCTGAAATAATAATTCACGACCGCCTGCACCACAAGCTTCTAAATTTATAAAAGCTCTGACCTCCTTAGCCCAAGGGTGTTGCGTTATAAAGCCATGAGAAGCCTGATATAATTTAAGCAATTAATACTTTTCAAAAAATAAAAAAAATTTAATGTGTTATCAATATTAGACACAATTAATGTACCTGTAATAAGTTTTCTTCAGCACCATTAAACAAAAATATAACATTATACTTAAACAACTTTGGACTATGAGAAATCACACGTAAAATTTCTAACATCACAGCACAACCAGCTCCATCGTCAGAACCACCTAAAATAGAAAGCTATATTAATATTTAATCATTAATAAACATTGAGTTAAGTGTGCATGGGTTTTTCCATTAATTATTACCAGGACTTTCTGGAAAGGTATCAAAATGACAATTTATTAATAAACTGCTCTGCGTAGGTCTATGAGGACCAATCTTAACAATGACATTTTGTACATTTCTGTATACATTTGTCATTCCATCCAGAAATTTTAAGGGAAAAGCTCCACTATGCTTGGTTACATTGACTAGAATCTTATGGTTCTCATTGGCATCTTTGACTATATTATTGATAATGTTTGTTAAATATTTAATTGCTAACACTTCGTTCTCGTAACTTCCAACAATTCGTGGCCCAATATGTGTGATATTTAGAAGATGATTATGTGCTCTTTCTGCTATAAATCTTCCTGGATATAGACCTTCCTTATCTGCCATTAATGGCTCAGGTAATTTCTTCTCAAAAGTGATAATGATAATGGATACGAAAAGATAGAAGGTAAACAGAAAGAGTAAATGTTGAGTTTCATTTGGCAGTACTTCCTTCTTCTTTGAAGAAACTTTATCCTCGTATAGCACATCACTAGTAGTTCTTTTAGAGACATGTTGACGCAATCTCACTCCGTCTCTCTGAAAGGTAGCATTATCAGTGCAGAAAAGAAAATAAAAAACTGATCAAAAAGAACAAAGATAATCTTACCATTGTCTGTGTTTAAGGCACTTTGAAAAATAATTAAACCTTTGAATTAAAATTTAATCAGTGACAAAAGGCTGCGGTGTTCGACGACTCCGTTCAACTCCGTTCGACGCATTGACCAAATAACGAAGCGTGTCTCGCACAAATTAAATTTCTGATGTCTTTTAATATTTCGTATGAAACAAACGGAAAACATGCAGAATTTTATTAATGTTTCTTTTTATCACTTCAATCAAACATGACAATCATATTCTCCGTAACAATTTTAAATAACAATATTACTGCTATTACATGCAAAATTATTATAATAAATGCAGTATTGAAATAAGAATCATACCTACCTATCGGTATGCCTGTATTTCTGATTAAAACGTCGCAACTCTTCAGTTACTTCAGGTCCGTTTTTTCATAATTCCACGTTGGTTTATCGTGGACCATTGTTATCAGCCAATTTAATCTTCGTTAAAACATATTTTTTATATACGTTACAGTCACACGTATTCATGTGCCACTGTGATTAGATAGCCATATCATATTTTTTGTATAAAGATCTGTGTAAGCGCTCGTTAGGTAGGTTACTCGATACTTGCTAACACGAGTATCGGGCCTATATATATCTGAATATAGCATTGCGGAAAAGTTAGCGAAAACAGAGTGTCTATCTATCACGATAAAATTCTAAATCTAGGAAGAACGTCCCAAAAAGTAGTAAAACACTCAAATAAAGTAGCGGAGTACAACATTTTTATGAATGAAAGATGCTGTATCTCCATCGCCTGCACAACTTTTACTCTCGATACTACTCAATTATGTAAAAAGAAAATTGGAATGTTACATAATTATACAATTACTTTCGAAACAAAGAACGTATGTATATATATGTGTGTGTGTGAGAAATACAAAAATCGTCTTACTAAGACTAACATGCTCGGTTAATCTTCGATTACAAATTAATGCAATATGTTTGCTGTTTTGGAAAGAATTGACCCTGTTACTACTGCAGTATTGTATACTTACAAGAGTCTCTTCAATTTGTTCATTATTCTCCGCTTTTGCACATACATATATGGAATACTTTCACGCAGCGTATACTTTTGAGATGCTTCGTAAAGCATAACTACTCGAGCAGATATATGGATAGTGTCAGTCATTAGTTCTGAGAAGTCTTTCTTACTTGTATGTTAACAGATGTTAATTATCATCTCATCGCCGATTACGAAGTTGCAAATAATTAATTTGCAATTTACTTGCATATTTTGAAGTTTAAAAGTAAGAAATACGTGACAAAAAAGAAGAAGGAATTGATGAAACTGATTAACATAACCAGATTTTAAAAGCATTCATTGTTTTTCACGGAATATTCATATAACTAAATCAGAAAAAAGCGGAAGGTACGAATTTTGTCTACACAAGGAGGATAAAAACATAACATAGATTGCGATAATTTATTTAAATTTGATAATTTATAAAAATTATTGGTGCTGTTATACATTTGTGAAAATTGTCGCTATATATGAAATTCGTTTAAAAATTTAGTAGCTCTCGTTAAGTACTGATTTTTGTTACTGCATTTTATAACTTTTGAATACAGTAAAAAAGAAAAAAATAGAAAATTTCTATAATCTTTTATAACATCTAATTTTATAATTTTAATTTTGTTATGTCCCTCGGGTCTATATGTTAGAAATAAAAATTATATTTCAGCAGATATTATTAAAAAATATGTGTTTATATGTTTGAATTTATTATTCAATATATCTATATTTTATTATATCTAGATTATTACTCTTGTGTAGTCCACATTCATAACTTTGACAATAACTTATTTGAGAATATAAACATGAAGAATAGTAAAAAAATTAACAAAAGATAAATGTGTGAGAGTCTAAATAAAACTGTATTTAACGTGTCATGTATTTAACCCAACCATTGCGAAGGATTAAAATTCGTTCAAAAGCCAAAATGATAAAAAAAAAAAGATAGATACAAATGCAATCGTTTACTGCCATCTGTAGGAAGGAGTTTTAAAGAGGCCATGAAATTTGTTCGTTCGACGATAAGGTTCTAATGGTAGGGACAGATTCCATAACTAGCAGACGATCAAGTCTAGCAGACGACCAAGTCTAGCAGACGGCGCATAGCTAGCGTCATTCGCGGGCGCTTGTGACTTTGTTTCAAACTCGAGGATTGTTGAACGCCGATAGACACAGTTTTACGTGAACGAGAAGTTTATCGCTGAGGCAGGTGCAAAAGCGATTGAAAATGGATCCCGAAGCATTCCTGGATATGGCCAATCAGGTCATTAAATTGAAAATGTTCCCGTACTTTGATATTGCACACAGCGTACTCTGTGCTTTACACGTCAGAGAAGATTTGGGATCCGGTAAGCCCAAGCCTACCCGACCAATTCTAAATTTAATCTGCTCAGAACCAGCTTATACTTTTTCTAAGATTATGTTTCGCTCCCGATCATTTTTCTTCACTATTCCTGTTTAACTCACTTCCCGCTTTATTTATTATATTATTTTTTACTTATTTAATTATTAATAAATTAGCTCACCCTTAATCTTATTTAATAATACTTAAGTTATGAGATTCTTTTTTATTCATAACAACTGGATTATTTTATTCTAAGTATTGAAGTAAAGTTTTATTATCTTTCTATTAGTTTAATGCTATAGAATTATTAATTTTCATAACATAAAAATACAATTTTGTTACTAAACATGTTTGATATTATTAATATTACAAAAATAGAATAAAGCAATAATACAATTTCCTCTTTTAATAACACTGTCCAAGACAGATGTGTAAAAAATGTTTTAAGAGAAAAAAAATTATTCTCACATAGTATGTGGCATAATTAGAATAATCCTATTTTATGACATTCACTGAATTTACCTAGCTAATCTATTTCAGTATGTACCCTTGCGGGCACGCCAAGTTTTTCAAACCTTTGGCCTCAATTTTGATTTCTTATCATTTTTTCTGTTTCTTAAAGTTATGCAAATAACTTATTATAAATAAATATGGAAAATAAATAATTGTGTTGTAAATATTTCTTAAATATATGAAAGCTTATTGTGTAAAAATGTTGCCAGATATAGCTGTAAAACTTTTTATATCAATGACTTTCTTATGCAATGAACCATGAAACAGCAATCTTTGAACAATGACTTAAAGAATTTCTATACCTTTTATATTCCTTGGTAGTAGTTATGGTATCTAAAATCATATCAAAAATAAATTTTATTCTGAAATGTATTTCTTAACTATTTTCGTATTTTCTTGAATAAACTTTTATGTAATTTAATCTTATAATTATGAGAGTGTTAACAATATATCAAAAAACATTATTTTCATGTTTATAGTGGGCTGGCATTATATTTGCACGAATACATGTAATATAGTATACTTGTAAGGATTCCAAGCGACCTACTTGAAAGAACCTGTCCCTTTAATATTTCATGGTGTATTAGAAAACAGAAAATTTATCATATCTTGGATATGTCTTTGTAAATTAAATTTTCCTTTACATGTTACTATTTAATAAATATTTAAAAATCTTTGAAAAATATTGTACCACTAATTTATCAGACTGCTTCAATTGTGACTCTCGTCATTTTTTATAACTTCATACTATTACAATTCTATTGAATAGGTGCTCAAGCATTTTCTCGGAAACACCCTCTTTCATGTTGGCTTTCAACAATGTTGGTAGTGTTTGCAAGTGGTATGCTATGCAATGGTCTTTTAGGAGAGCCAATTGTTGCACCCTTGAAAAATACACCACAAGTGGTAGTAGCAACTATTGTTTGGTCAGTATCATTAAATTAAAAACTATAAATATCTATTAATAATTTAATGAATTAACATCTTCCCATATTGCACAGGTATATGATATTTTATACACCATTTGATATTGGATATAAAATTGCTAAGTTTTTACCAGTAAAGATAGTATGTGCCACTATGAAGGAAATATATAGGTGAGTACATAATAATAAGCAGATATTTGGTTTTTACCTTATTCTGTTATGTTTATATTATTTTGCCATAACTTACAGGTGTAAAAAGGTATATGATGGAGTATCTCATGCAGGAAAACTTTACCCAAATGCATATCTTATCATGGTGTTAATCGGAACACTCAAAGGTAACTTTTAATATCTGAAAAATAAAAGTAAAAGTGTATTGAAATACAAAATTAATTTATTTAATTTATTTTAGGAAATGGTGCAGGTTTTACAAAACTTTTTGAACGCCTTATACGAGGAGTATGGACTCCAACTGCTATGGAATTTATGCAACCTAGCTTGTACATTTACTTCTTTTTTCTATTTTTTATAAATTAAAACTAACATGAGTAATACGTAATATTTTAATTTTTAGCCCTACGAAAGCATCAATGGTTGCATCCATTATTTTCGTCCTTGATAAAAAGACTGATCTCATCTCGGCACCTCACGCGTTGGTTTACTTTGGTATCGTTATTTTCTTCGTGTACTTCAAGGTAACAGGAATTTTGTATTCTTTTTTAAATGAAAGATAATCTTCGCTAATCTTGTTTGCTACTAAATGCTAACTGTTATTAATATTATTTCAGTTATCGTCCATTTTGCTTGGAATTCATGATCCGTTCGTACCTTTCGAAAATCTATTCTCTGCGTTGTTCCTCGGAGGAATTTGCGATTGGTTAGCCAAATTATTGGGACGAGGCCAAGCTAAAGATGAGAAAGCGGATGCCAAGAGAAAGGATTAAATGTTTGTAAACTTCATTTACATAGTATTAGATAATACTACGTACGCGTAATTTTACTGCTATGTAATTCAAATTTCGAGTTTGCGATGTATAATATTCGTTTCTTCTTTTTTCTTTTTCGATAGGTATGCATAAAATTTTCCCATTACGAACGTTAATATATTCGCATGGATATGCTACAAATCAATGAATGGAATCAATTTAAACTAGTCAGGCCATACTCGCATGTTAACGATGCGATGCATGATCATGGATAGACAAATCATTAAATATTGGAAGTACAATAATTTATTAGTATACATATTTTAATAACGACAAGTGATATGTTGGAGAGTATGGCTTCCACCGTTAAGAATACCAACAGTATTATCTCTGTTGACAGCAACTTGCCAACATAATTGCCTCTCCATAATTAATTAGACAATTTTATATGAATAATATTACGTAACAAGTAAATTCGTTATGTTTTATAAAATATAAGATGGTTGTACTTAAAATCGATAAAATCTTTACACGAAGGCTAAAAACGTATTTGTTGTTGATTTTTTAATAATCTATATATATAGGATTTCACATAATGTTTTAACGATTGAATTAAAAAAAAATGTTGGTACACCATTTTATAGAGTGAAGTGCAATTTTTAAGTGTATAATGAGACATATTGTTAGTAATGTTCAATTCAAAATATTCTAATTCTGGTATATGTATTTTGTGTGAACGAATAATTATCAATCTGTCGTACGATATTTATCACGAAGAAATATACTCAGGTTATCGAATTTAAGCGTTAAGATAATTTTAATGCATATTGGAACAATAAGACTTCTGATAATAAAACGGATAACAAATGAAATCATCCATATATAACGTAAATATATCAACGAGGAAAATTATAGCTCTTTTATACTATTTTATTATAATTAGATACTGACAATTGATACTTACCTACCATACACACATGTATCAAGCGTTTGCCTTGGACTCAACGATATGAATATAATTTGCTATGAAAATTAAATAACATAATTTTCATATAATATTCCAATTGACAGAATGTTACACATTTTCACGTAATAAAATGAAGTTTGTTCTTCTATACCCTTCTGTCGACTTATCGTCTTTCGAACCCTTCTAATACGCACGGGTTTAGAAGCAGCAAGGTTGCCTCCCAACCCAAGCCTTCTGAACCCTTACTACGTATTTCCTATTGTAGAAAAGCATGAGAAGTATACCATTCCTTGTCATAATTTATAATAAATAGGCGTTGACAAATTCTAGTTGATACCCCAATACGATTAACAAACGGCAATTGTTTAATAAAGGTTTCCCGAGGTGCAATACAATGCGACATTTGAACGAGAAATTGGAACAAAAATCAAAATTCGCTGGCTACGTTTGCAAACCACATTCGCCACGTTCGCAGATCAGGTACGTGCGTTCGCAGACAACGTTCGCAGACAACGTTCGCAGACCATGTTCGCAGTCCATGTTCGCAGTCCACATTCACAGTCCACGTTCGCAGTCCACGTTCGTACGTTTGCAGACCACGTTTTCACGTTCCATGGTACAGTATTTGAATAAGCATTCAGGGCAAAGATAAAAAAATGCATATAATGTACAGTGTTCCTGAAACTTAATCCTTTATTAGATGATCCGAGGTAAGTAAAAGTCTACTTATAAAATTTTTTTGAAATAAATGTGGTCAGAAATCTACTCTTCAACAAATTCACTATTACGAATGGATTTGTAACAGAAAAAGATCGTATAAACAATGTAATGCAATATTTTTTTTGACAAAGAACAATCAAAATTACAAAATAATTTTAATCGTTTTTTTTACATTGCTCTTTAAAGAAAGAAAGAAATTTTCAATTTGGAAATTAAAATTATACATATCTTTGCTCAAATTCTCCATATTTAAGGTGTAACAAACAAGAATATGTAATGAATGAGTGAGCTAATTTTCAAATGATTAGATTTTAATGTACAAATAATTTTTAATGATTCTCTATCGATTGAGGGAGGGGGGGATTACTATTTACATTTATATACTTACAGACTGATGTTATCATCAAATAATAAGATCAAAGTCGAAGAATAGTTATTTCGATTTTTGCATATCGCACTGTGCGCAATTTAGGCATTTTTCCCAATTGACACACATGATGGATTATGCATATACAGTTAAAGCGGTTAATCTATAGCGTTACTCAATCTGTATTTAACAAGATATTTTTGTGTGTCGCGTAAGTGTACGCACGCAACGTAAATACGTAAAAGCGTCTCGATCCGTCCTTGTCTAGTCATGTCAGCGCTAAATGAAACATCAGGCCTGCCATAAGTCCTCGGACTGTCAGATGAGCAGCCACGGACTTGTTTGTCCTGACTATAACAAGGTATCAGTGTAATGGAAGCATTCTCTGTCGACATTCCAAAGATACCTTCGAGATTGGATCAAGGATTCTCGTTCCACTGAACGAACCGATTTCATGAGATCCAATCTAACAACTGTGCGAAATTCTCCTAACAGCTTTCCTAATTCCATCTAATTTCATCGGAATATTACGGAGTTTCTCTAAAAATCACACCTTTCTCTGTCTATATATGTAAATGCATATAAACGATTGTTTAGAATTTAAGGGATTTCTCCTAATCTTTGATCTGCATCAAAATTATTGTTTATTTCTAAAGATATGGTAGCCAGATATACCGATGACTGCGTTTAAAACGATCTTCAATTGTGGTAGCAATATAAACAAGATATTCTTAAAAATACAATTTTAAAGAATAAAAAATGATACAATAATAGATTTAAAAAAATATAACAATATCCAAAAGGAAAAGATAATAAGATCAAAGTCATTTTAAGATCATACTTATTTCTCAAATATACTTCCATATCTTTTTATTACAAGATTTATTTATGTATTTTATATATTATATTAATCCTAACGTTTAATTATTTGTTTCTAGCGTATGTATATTTTTGTGGTGATCTCATGCATATCGGAATTTTCGAATTAGTAACATTTGAAAGTATATCGACATTTGTTACATCAGTCCAGTCATAAGATATTTTTCCTTTACAATTTATATCGCATATATCATAACTATCGATCATTTCATTTACGCACTCTTTACGAAGAGCAGATTTTAAATTGCCTTCGTTTGATATTTTGCAAACAGTGGACGGAATGCAAGTCGGTCGACTACATGTTTCTACACGTTTACTTACACATTTTTTTCCAAAATGCACGTCCTTTTTCATAGTTAACGTTTCTTTATCCGATCTTACTATCGCCTGACTTTCATTGCACTTGATCACCCGAACCAGTATCGGATCTCGTTTTTGAGTACCCACGCTCATTCTTTCTGTTATATCTTCATACTTTGCGACACATACAGAGTCCTTGTACAATCGGGTGTCACCTTGAACTTCTTTGTCACGATTGGACAACTGCGTCAACGATCCATTGATACCAACATCTTTACAATTCAAATGAGTACAAACTTCTTTGTCTATCATTGGATATTTCCTCTTCATTTTCTCTAATAGCAATATACTGTCTTCCATGATTCCTTGTCTTTTATCCATTTTCGTGAATGTGGATTGCAATATTAATTCGAAAATATCTTCTTCAGTCATGGTTAATTTATCATCACACATGGTAAAGGTGCCAATTTCCTTCAGACTTGGTCGTCTTCGAACTTCTGTCAAAGATGACTTTTCATCAACCTTCTCGCGAAATTCCTTCACATCATCTCTGGTAGCACTTAGCTCTAGCATCATTATATATTCTTTGATTGCTGTCACCATTTTGTCCACGTCGATGGAACAATTTTCTTTTAAGCAATATTTATATTTGTCTGAAATTAAACCTCGTTAAATTATGAAAATTGATACATAAACTTATAATCATCTGTTTAATTTTATACCTTGCATTCTTTGTTCGTGTATAAATAATATTTTCTGCAGAAGTTGTTGTAAAACTGAGATCATGGTGGGATCTCTAGTAAGATGTAGTATATTCAATGGACACGTATCTGTTGTACATGAATCCTCAAATTCTTGTGCTATCAATTAAAACAATTTTGCAAAATTAGTGTTTTATATACATAGTATTGCGCTATATTTTGCTAAGCTGCAAAGCAGCATAATCAAAATGCTTACTTCCTTTTTCCACAAAATGTTTCAATTCCGTATCTCGACGAGCGCAACGTTTCACAGAATCATCAGACTTGGATCGAGTGAAAGGAAATTTTTCTTTAGAAACGCATTGTACGAAGTTCGATTTGAATTCTTTGATCTTTTCCGCTGTCACGCAGCCGACGCTACGCACTTGATGCAAGGACATGATAGTACCAAATTCTACCATCTTTTCTAAAGACGTACGGTAAGCTAAATTTCCTCGTGATACACAAATACTACTCTGTATTCCTTTTGAAACTTGATCTACCACATTTATTGCTACTTCCTTCATCTCTATCGTATCAGTCTTATAATATTTATCTTGCTCTTTTCCTTTTTGGTCAATTTCATCTGCAGTTTGAATTGATATACAAACTGTATTTTGCACCGCTTTGTCAAAAGAATCTACTGCGTTGATACCTATCTCACGTTTCTTCCTTTCGATAGAAAATCGCGTTTCGATTGCAAGTGGTTCTGGTTCTGTACCTTGTTCCTTTTTCGTATCTCGAGAAACTTTTTTTGGTACGAATTCAATTGGTTTTGAATGTTCGTCCGGATCCGGCAGAACTAGTTTCAGTTGGGTAGAAGCTTCTATGGTATCCAATTGTAATTTATGTGTTACTACAGGATCCACCTGTAGAACTTGCGTTTGAACCGATGTGGATATTGGAATATTTTTTAAAACCTTTTTTGGATCTTCGCTTTGTTGTACTTCTGTATGGATAGATTTCACGGGTGAAATAATTGATGTTATTAAAGTTACAACAGATGGATGTCTTGTTATCAAAGATGCAAAAGATGCATGTCTTGATAATGTCTGTAGAAATTCCAAATCCTCGGAATTGTTTACATACTTTTTTAGGTATTCCTGTAGATCAGTAATTTTCATGGATCGAAAAGGTAAATCTGAATAAAATAGACGACGAGTTTAAGTTGGTATCTGCACATACAGTCAAATTTTAGGATTTCATCCAAATTTCAAACAGGTATTTCCCTATAATAAAAATTGATTTTTTACATACTATCACGCGTGACTCTATCACATTCGGCACACAGGCTGTATCCATCAGAAAGATTTGTATTGTAGTCTGAACAAGAAATATAATTTCTTCTCTCGTTTTTCTTACAATAAATTTGCTCATGTTTCACATCTTCCCAACCACACAGTGGACATTTTAAGAATGGTAATTCATAACTGTTACCATCTTCTTTCATTAAAGGAGATTCATTGTTAAATCTGGTATCCATGGAAGTATTTGGAATAGCTGGAAGATATTCTTCTGAAAGTTAGAAAAAATTAAACTATTCGTATTCTACTGTATTTCTTTTCAAAGTTATTTTTCGAATAAATTTTTTACCTATCTCTTGAGGTTCTACATCTCTGGTAGGTTTGTAATACAAAAGTTCATCTATTTCATGATCCCTCAAATCATTTTTCTTTGGTCTAAAGGATGGACAAGGAACATATTTTACTCTTTTCTCCCTTTTTTCTTTTGTTATCGTTTCCTCTGTTGAATTACGTTTCCGATCCAGATAAGATGGTTTTTCCACCGATTTGCTCCTTTTTGAAATCATCCGACCGCTGGTGGCATTGTTACATGGGTGAATTTCCGCAAATTTTGCTTCTAGGCCCACTCTTTTTCTTTCCTGTGAAGTTTTTATATTATCACTGCTCAATCTAACAGTGGAAATCATTTCTTGTTCATGAAGTTGACCGCTCTGCCTTTCCTCGTCGTCAATCACCTTCGCCAACATGCCTGCTACTACGTTGTACCAGGAGAATGGTGATTTATATTGTTTCTGAGATTGTAGACTTTGGATCGTTCGTGTTTGTTCCAATTTATATCTGTGCTAATGAAAATTATTGTTTTCATAAATAGTTTTATTGCACCATTGATGTTAAAAAGTAATTATCTCTAAAATCATTCAATAATATAGTTTGTTAAGTATTTTTAAGATAAAAATTTGTTTAATACTTTGTAGCGAAAAGATTTCATATTAATTTTCAATCTTTGCTTCGATGTTTAAAAAATTAGACTAAATCTAATTTTTTTACATTTAAGATGGCATGAAGGTCATAATACTACAGTAAATAAAGAAGGCTGTATATTCTTCTCCATTCAATACTATAAATTACTATTATCAAACGCAAAATAATCTTTTTAAAAAGAAATTACATTCGATCATGGTGTTTTTTGTTTTCTCTCTTATCTCTTTCACGATATTCATTACCAAAAATTCCGATCGTACATTACTTTTCTCTTATGCTCTTGATCTGGTACAAATAATCGGTTACGGTAAAGCCGGGTATGCAGAGATCGTTGATAATTCTTTGCAATGCCTTGTTCTTCTCATAACAGTTATAGTAATGTCTGTGATAAGGGTTCCAGAGACACGGATGTTGCTTGTACGCTTTTAAGAAACTGATCACTAATCTCTCGTTCCATTTGGACGACATTTTATAATACGAAGAATTTACCAACAGTATTTTAATACAGTATCTCTATGAAAATAGTGTTTGCGACTTCTTATACGTTTATAATTTTACGCCTATCCACAAAATAAAATCAGTTTCAGTTAGAGAACGCGACTGAATTTGATCGCGCGATATATCGAACGGAAGCATTTGTTAAATCACTCTACGATATTTTATTAATTTTATTTCGCTGCGATGCCATACATTAATACCAGAACCAACATATAGAACTATATTTCATATATTATATCTTTGATAAGATTTTTTTCTAAGTACTAAACAAATACAGACAATTCGTAAACATCATATTCGTTGCTTGCAATCGAGATCGCAGGAAGAATCTGCCTTGATCATGATTACCGGAAGACCGCAGCTGCAAACCATTTCTTTGCGCAAAACTGCACATTCGCTGCAACTAGAAGCTGTACAGCAATCCAAATATTTCACTTTCATGCAATCCAGACGTTCTTGTGCAATTAGATCTTGTATTCGTTTCTCCAATTTAACAGCAATTTCTGAAGACAAATAATTTCACCTTAATAATTATTTTTGTAATATATTATAGTATCAATATTCACCGAAACTTATATTTCGCAATTGAAACGCAACACTCTTGCCAAACATGTCAAATTCATCAGTTTTCTTTTTTCCTTTAATGTCTTTCTCTGGTGGAACACAATCTGTGTAACTAATGTCTGTTTTCTTCTGAAAATTATTTCGTACATTTAATGTTACTTATAACTTTCGACAAACTTTACATTTATTCTCGTTGATTAAACTAAGGACAAGAATCTATTTACTAGATCTTTTTTCTTCAAGTTAAAAGGTACTTCATTTTCCATACACACTTGACAAGCTGTGCATGCGGTTTTGAAATAAGACAGTTCAGATTGAGTTGCGTGCTCAGTACTGACACTTCTGATGTTAATGCCCACATCGATTTGAGATATTTTCTGCTGGCGCAAGTAATATTTGCAATCTCTTGCTATGGATTGCAAAGTAGTTACACCCTCCTTTTTCACCAGGAAGGAAGGCGGTTTTTCTGCTTTCCTAAGTGGACCATGTTTTAGTATATTTTATTAGTGATGTACACTAATATTAATCAATGATGTATTAACATTATGTAAATAAAATATATTACCTAAGACGAGTACGGGATTTAGCAATATTCGATTTATCACAATAACAAGTTTCATATGGACAACCACAGTCTGTGTTTAATGCTCTCGGTTCCACAGGGACTGAACGTGTCGATTGCTCCTGTGTTTCTTTATAGTCATAACTTCCATATGTGTCTGTTTTGTCACTGCATATCTATAACAAAATTATTACAATAAATAAATAAAATTTGTACAATGTGTTTTAAGTTGATATGTACCTTGCAGCAATCACTTGTATAATTGTAAGTTGGTATAAATGGGAAAAATAGTTCATGCATTATTGGAAACCAGTTCGCTATTGGTCTATAAAACTTCTCACAGGAAATTGCAGCACTGATTTTAGACAGCTCATAACAGTATTGGGCCTTTACAGAGGTAATCCTTTTTATACAATCATAAACAGTTAAACAGCAAACATCCATAGAATCCACAATTTCTTTGTAAGCTTTGTAACGGCATAGCTTGTTCTTATAATCTGGATGAAAAGGATTTCTTAAACATTCGTGTTTACTGTAAAAAATTACTAATCTCAATGTTAGACTATCGGTCCATGCAATTGGCATGATAAATTGCTTCAATCATTTGTAGCATAATCAGGTTATTTAATCCCCCACTTGCATAGATGCCATTATTTACATATCATAAAAGCTATATGTACATATCTTGAGCTTATACTAAAATTCGTAGCAAAAATTTGTATGCTGAAAGAATGCAATGAATGAATTACGTTTGGATTATACATCATACATACGTAAGATTCAAAAAGTTACTAGAATTTAGAAAAATATACATGAAAAAAAAAATGAAAGAATACATGAAGTACATAACTGTTTAGCTATTGATTTTCTTACGTAAATGTACGTGCATAATGAAAGAATAAGATGAATAATTCTTAATATAAATAACAAACGATATACAAAGATCAAAAAATTTATTCAGCCATGTTTGTTGTTAAAAGCATCATTATAACAGTATCTTAGAGATTAAATTATTTTAAATTACATCTGCATGTGAAATAAGAATTATTTTTAACCATAAATTCGATATAATATGTTCTATGTTATAGACTAGAACCAGTGGTGTATACAACAAAATCTAATCCTTGAAGCTAGCATTTCCTTAATAATTTATTTTTATAGGTAAAGAGTTGTCTTTTATATTAAGTAATTCGGCTTTTTACAAAAAAAAAAAAAAAAACATTGCTTTAGATCCTTAATAGATCTTCGGTTATTAAATTGCGCTTGCACTCCTAGCTTCAAAGTATTCAAACACGTGAATATGTAACAAAAACTTCTATATAAAACCATGAATATGAATAATTTGTCACATGTTTGGTGGCTTTATATTCTAAAACAACCTATGCTCAATGTGAAAAATATTAGCATTTCCTTGTATCATGCGTCATTAACAAAAATATACATTTTGCCTCTAATACAAATAAGTTTGTATGATTAACTCTGTTACTTACGTAACACCATATTATATACAATGTGATATTCTTTGTATATAACAATTATACATTTTCATAATTATTCATTGTTAAGATTATCTTACTGTATTATCTTACTTATCTTACTATATTATTTATGCTATCGACGTAACCTTACGAAGAAGACTCAATCGTCGAAGCCATTGCAGGTAATTGTTGAGGTACAAAATTTATAACTTCATGATAAACAAGTTCTATAAATTATAAAAATGAATTACCTCGTTAGTAATATATTAGTGACTATTTAAAAAATATATATATATTACAGTGAAAACATATACCTTTCCATTTTTCAACAGGTAATTCCATATCTTCAAAACTTTGATCATATGGTAAAGATACTGGTTCATCAGTTGGATCAGCATACTGTGCAAGATATGGGTGAGCTAAAGCTTGTTCTGCTGTAATTCGTTTCTCTGCATCTAGTTCTAACATTAATTCAAGTAAATCTATAGCTAGAAAGTAATAAAAAGATGTTAATTTAATTTATAAAAATAATTTAAATTTAGAAGACTTTTTAAATTCGGTACTTACCTAAAGGATTGGCCCCGCGAAATACTTCTTTGAAGTTCTTTTTTTTTAACGGAGGTAAACTTTGTATGTAGTTCCTTGCCTAAAACAATATTTTTACTTATCAATTTTCAATTTTTACATATAATTTGTATTATTTCAATATTCGAAATTTATACAATATTCCATGAAAACATTCATCAAAAATTGTGCATGTAATACCTCATAAATGCGTTACATATTTTTGTATATTTTACTTCATTTCTAATGCTTTTTTAATGTTAATATTACCTTATATTTTAAACTTCAAAGCAAAATCATATTATAGACAAAATTATATTTAATATTATGAAAAGAATTATAAAATGCAAATAAATAACGTAAAAAATTCAAATTCATAAAAAAAAATAAAGAAGATTGCAAAAAATATTTATCTAAAAAAAAATTACCTCTTGGCTGGTAATTTTGCTTAAAGTTTCCTCTGTGGGTGTACCACAGAGTACTAAAACTCGTGTTAGATGATCAATGTCTGCTTAAAGTTAAGGTATGTTTGAAGCATAATTTATTATACAGGAATAGGAAAAACTTAAAGCAATGTAATATGAATTATGGTTGTAATTATTTTAAGCATTTGTTAGCATTCCAAAGTACGAGGTATAATATATATGGAAATAACATATATTCACCAAACAAATTTATAAATATTATGAACATAATTCTTTCATTTTAGTCATATATATATATAGTGAAATTGATTAATTAGGGAAATATTGATAAAAAAACATGTAACATGCGAGGCAATTAAATCGTAACACGTTATCAATGAGCAGCATGCACTATTTAGGCTTTTTCTATGAATAAATTCTTATTTAACAACTTAAAAATTACTTACCGACTCTGACGATATTTTTTGCATAAACTCGTCACGTGGAGTACCCAGTATCTCCATTATTAAGTTCAATTGGTGTATATCTGCTCTTGCTAAGGTTCCACCACACCTTTTTCTACTTTCACTATATGGATACTTTGATTATTATATAAGTACAACAGATAATTTCGTGCATTGAAGCATATTAAAAATTATATACATATTTGAATGATTTCTTACTTGTAAAATAAAGCTAATTTCCCTTGCTATCAAACAGAAGCTAAATTAAAGCATTTTTTGTCAGCTGACAAATAAAATACTATGTAATTAACATATTAGTAAAACAACTGAACATTTTAAAGCAGGAAAGAAGCCATGTAGAGCCTTAGCGAAAAGCATATCTTTTAATTCTGAGATGGTTAAACATGGTTAAAGATTTATAATATTCATTGAAGATGAATTATGAAAGAAGTTTTATGTGCATACAAATACAACATAATTAGATGAAAACCACAAACAACAAACTTGATTATTAGACATTGATATTAAGAGGAATTATAAAAAGCGTGATTGGTTGTAAAAAGGATACGATCTGTTCCCGGAAATAACGTTCTCCCCGTTAATAGCTCGGCCATTATACATCCAACAGACCATATATCAACTAAAAAGCATAAATATTATACTATTGTGTATTATAAGATATTTGCAAAAAGAAAAATAATAACCACCTGTTTGATTATAATGCATCCAATTAAGCATAATTTCTGGAGCTCTATACCACCTTGTAGCAACATAACCGGTCATTTCATTTTCTGTAGGTCTGGCTAATCCAAAATCTAAAATTTTCAGCTCACAATCTTCATTTACAGCTATGTTAGAAGGTTTCAAATCCTAAATTTGACAAGAATGTATTTAAAGTATTCTATATCACATTTAAATTGTTGTTATCAGTTATGCTACTTTACCCTGTGTATTATACTTGCAGAATGAATATATTTGAGACCACGAAGGATTTGATATACAAGAAACTGTACATGATCATCCGAAAGTTTCTGAGTTCTTACAATATTATTGAGATCTGCACCCATCAAATGCGTGACTAAATATCTATTAAAAGTACATGTGATTACTAAAACATGATAAGGAGTCATAATCAAGGGGCTGAAAAGAGATAATCAACATTATAGAAGTATATAAAAGCACTTACACTTGTTGAAAATCTTCTAAAGAAGAAGAGGGGTGAAATACATCTAGTAAACCAATTACCTGTAATGAATTATGATTATTTCATTGTAGAATTTATTGATTTTGATTTGTACAGATCAATAATAGCATGATAGAACATACTATACAAAACATAGTTGTCTCTAAATTTAATAACAAGATAAAGTTTCTAAATCCATTAATTTCTACAGTGCCAACTTCAAAGATATATTAAACTTATATATAATCCACATTTGTGTACTCACATTTTCATGATTCATATGCTTCAACATACGAAGCTCCCTGTATGTGCGTTTTGCATGCACAGCTGATTGGAATGGTCTAGCTAACTTTTTTATTGCTACTTTCTGTCCAGTTTTTGTGTCAACTGCCGAGCTAAAAATATATACATGATTTCTTAATCCAGTTTCTATTATGATTTACATAGAACAAAAAAAGAATGTACATAATATATAAATATTCAGTTGTAAGATTATGTGAATATATATTTATAATAAGGAAATGAAAGTTCTTGGAATTCAGAAGGGAATCAATAAATACATACATATTATAGTTTACATTTACAGTAATAAACTTAAATCTTAATAATAACTAAATATAATTATTTAAAATTATATAATATATATACACATATATATGTGTATATATATATATGCATATATCAATCTTTTCTTTTATGATCATAAAAAGATTTATCTTTCTAGAAAACACAATGTATTTCATGTACTTAAAGAATTAAATAATAAAGTAAAAGTTAATATAAATTTACTAATCAATTATCAAATCTAAGTGGGAGTTCTGTGAAATATTTCATCGAGAAAATTCGGGTATAATACATCTCATTAAATTCATCTTCGCGGAAAAGCATTGTCAAATAATTCTAATTTTAGTTTGGCCCATGATGTAGGATGCGACGGTGCACGAGATACTTGCACGAGCTGCCGCAATCGTAACATTTACGTATTGATAATCTCGTTAAAATCTAGATTACAAAAGAAGAAGAAAAAAGAATGACATATGTGTATATACGATTTTAAGTGGTATAATGAACGATCGTAGAAATGTCAAGGTTATGATTGGTTCATGGTCGCAACCAAATCTTAAATTATTAACGAGATATGGAGCGGGATCGTTTAAACATTACAGACAAGTTCTCGAATAAGGAACAATCTAAAAAATATATGAGATTAGGATGGTATTATGCAATTATTGAGACATATAAATTTATGTTGGAATTGTTTTTCTGAATTCTTACCAGACCTGACCGTAAGCTCCTGATCCCACTGGCGTGAGCATTTGGTATCGTTCCGGAACCTCCCATTCGGTCCTATTTATTTCGATTTTATGAAACTGCGGCATGCTACATTCAATTTCTCAGTCACGCCGCTTGATAAAAGAAAGAAGAACAACAATTACAGCACAAACACCACGCACTAACGTTTGGAACCGGAGTTTACAGACACTTCATGCATTTCCAAATTAGCCCAGTATTAAAAACTATATACCACATCTATCGTATAATCGTATGTCTACGATCCCTCGAAGTCGATTCTGTATTCAGATCGATAGCGTATTACAATTTTTTGTAACGGCGAGAAGTCGATTTGTCTTTCTCGATACTTGTTTTTCGTCGATTAAACAAACAATGTGTTCGATTTTTTTAGGGGGGATTTTTACACAAATTCATATTTTTGAGAATATAATTGATAGACTAAGTAATAAATGAATATCTATGCATTTTGAGGAAATTTAAAGGTGCAAAAATCTATAGAATGCATATAATACATAAATATATATAAGATATCCAAAGCAGAGTATTTATTATAATATTCCGTGGATGAAACAAATTTCTATTTAAATCCAAACAAATAATTTAAATTCTCAAAAAACAAAATATAAAAATCTAGAATAAAAATTAAAAAATATATAATAAAAAAAGGTTATACAACTTTTAAATGGGAAGTTGACTTGTGGACATGGCCCACCCTATATGTATTTAGTCTTGTTCCATTGTCTCTTCCCCCTTAACTCGAGACAGCTTTTATTTCTGCCAGCTAGTACGACGGTTCTTAATCTTTTATTTATCACAGCCCTCCTTTAAATAATTTTTTGTTGTCGTGGATCCCTAAGACTTAACTCAAGATTTAAATAAGTAATGTGCCAAATATATGTAATTAAAACACATTAACTGTTTAACAACCTTCTCGAAGAGAAGAGATTCATTATAAATAAGCTAAATGATTTTTATTCGAATAATATAATAACAACTTGTAAAGAACCGCTGAGCTAGTCATGTCATGTCTCACACGTGCTTAACCCCTCAGTTATCATCTCACTCTCACCAACTTAAACGATGACCCACTGACGTAATCTATGACGGTAACGCCATCTATAACTTCGCTGGTGTGAGGGCTAGGATTGATTCCTAGGAACGACTCAATGCAGGATGAGGTGTGTGAAGCTATGATTGAGCGATTGTAGCGCCACTCCTTATCAATTATTGCATATCTGACACAAGAAAAGCTCTTGTTCCATAACTAGTGACATTAGTAAATGACGTGGTAAAATTTATTAGAAACACGGTCTTTCTTGACGAATATGAACATAAATGATGAAGAAGCGATTGAATACGAGCCTTCGATTAGAAACGTGATCGAACAACGGTCTTTGCGATGGATATTTGTCGGTGGTAAAGGTGGAGTCGGTAAAACGACGTGCAGGTTAATATTCTAGCCTCAAAAGTTCGTTTGTTTATCGCAATTCGATCATTGCTTGTTTTAATTTTCAGTTGTTCGTTGGCTGTGCAGTTATCGAAAGTCAGAGAAAATGTACTCATCATATCTACCGACCCGGCACACAATATCTCCGACGCCTTTGATCAAAAGTTCAGTAAAGTTCCGACGAAGGTAAAAGGTTTTGAAAATCTTTTCGCCATGGAAATAGATCCAAACGTGGGCATTACCGAATTGCCAGAGGAGTATTTCGAAAATGAAGCAGGTATTTTGTTTTATCAATGTTGTACATTATGCTTCATATGCCCGCAACGTTGGTAGTTCGATGAATAAATGTACACATAAATTGTTTATAAAATAGTTTCAGGAGGAGAAGCCATGAGATTGAGTAGAAGCATAATGCAAGAAATTGTAGGAGCATTCCCTGGTATAGACGAGGCAATGAGTTATGCAGAAGTCATGAAGTTAATAATACTTTGTAATTTGACAATATGGATGAAACTACAGAAAAGTTTCTTTACCTTTGATTTCGATGATTATGAAATATGCTAAAGACATTAATATTTTGAACAACTTTTTCTTATACATATAACAAGTATAATATCTCTCTTAGTTTTTGATATATTTGCAAAAATCTGTTGGTACTTCTACAATTCTACTTATATTTTACTTATTCCACTTACAGTTGTGCATCTATGACAGCGTATGTGTCAATATTGGTTGCCATATTTTCATCTGCTTATTTTCTGTTTGTAGACAAATGTCCTGCACAAAACTGCATATGCGAAACTATAAGAAATATCTGTTACTTGTAATTTATAACCTACTTAAAGACGTATTGGGTTTAGGTTTGGCTTAGGTTTTTCTATTCGGCCGCTGCATGAAATAATAACAAATTAATTATAAAAATAGCAGGCGAATGAATAATTGATATTGTTTTGCGAAAATATAATTGTTATTTTAGACGAGCGTTCCTGGCCGCCACGCGGCAGCCGTATTAAACAGATTAACCCAAATTCAATACATTGACGATATCCTTTTATAATTAAATTATAACAAACATTTCTTGCAGCCTCGTATATACAGTTGTGCACGGAACCTTTAAGCTCGCCCGACCCTTGTTTGTAAATGTAGAAAAGCGGCCGGCAGCCGGCAATCAATACTGATGCATATGCTGCCAGACACACACAACTATAGGTAGAATTCATTGTAGTGGTGCCGATAGATTTTTCTCTAAGCGAAACTGCCGGTTGTATGTGTAGGAAAAAGTTGTTTAAAATGTTAAGTTTTACAATATATCCAAAAATAAATAATATAAATCCAAAAAAAAGCTTTTCTGCAGTTTTACCAACAGTATTTATATATGGTGTAACTTAACTGTTTGATATGCTATCCATATTTTCAGGTTGGTTAAGGGAATGAACTTTTCTGTTGTTGTTTTTGATACTGCACCCACTGGTCATACTTTAAGATTATTATCATTCCCACAAGTAGTAGAAAAAGGATTGGGGAAATTAATGCGTCTGAAGATGAAGATTAGTCCTTTTATTACACAGGTCAGAAGTATTTAGTTTAATGAATGATATGTAATATCAGTTTAAACAGTATTCTAATTTCAAAACTACTTTGTTATAGATTAGTTCATTATTGGGAATGACAGATTTTAATGTAGATACATTCTGCAACAAAATAGAGGAGATGCTTATTGTCATTCGACAAGTTAATGAACAATTTAAAAACCCTGAACAGACTACATTTGTTTGTGTGTGCATAGCAGAATTCTTGTCACTGTATGAGACAGAAAGACTCATACAAGAATTAACAAAATGTGGTATAGATACTCACAATATCATAGTGAATCAGTTATTACTTTTAAAAGAAAATTATACACCTTGTAAACTGTGTCTTGCTAGGCATAAAATACAAGACAAATATTTAGAGCAGGTAAATCAAAATATTATGATTTAATATTATTTCATATAAAAGCTTAAGAAACTAATACAATAACTATTTGCTAGATATTGGATCTTTATGAAGATTTCCATATTATCCGGGTTCCTTTATTAGAAAAAGAAATTCGAGGAGTCCAACAAGTCAGAGAATTTTCGGAAAATCTTATTAAACCATATGAGCCTTAACGTCTGTACAATTAACGTTTCATAAAAATATATAACTTTAACATGTAATCAAAGGTTTTTTAAACTAAAAGAATCACTTATATACGATGAAGCTTGTATAAAGGGTAATACTTTTTTTTATAATTAATGTAATAGGAATGCATATATTAAAAATTTCAGTTTGATGTACTTGTATATTAAACATTACTTGATCAATTATATATGTGTAACTTTTGTTTTTATTTTTTATACCACCGATTATTATTATATATTATTAGAATTTTTTATGAATAGAAAAAATATCACTTAATAATATTAAGTTCTTTTCCAATATGTACAAATGCGTTTATAGCATATTCTATGTCCTTTTCTGAATGTGCAGCACTGATTTGAACACGTATTCGTGCTTCATTTTTTGGTACTACTGGATAACTAAAACCAATAACATATATTCCTTGTTCTGTAAATAGAAAACGATTATTATACGTATTGCTAAAAATTGATGCATTACATGATATATTGTAAATATTTACCAATCATTTTATCAGCAAATTCAGTAGCTAATCTTGCATCACCTATCATAACAGGACAGATAGGATGATTGTCACCAGCAATAGTAAAACCAGCTGCTTTCATATTATTTCTAAACAGATTGGTATTATTTTTTAAATGATCCAAAAATTCCATAGAGTTTGTTATTAAATCCATAACCTATATACAATATTAAAAAATAAAAATATGGATGATCACATTCTTTCTATATTTTAAATTCTCTTTGTAGCATTGTTATTTATGTTATTTTAACATAAAAGATTGACATTTTAGTATACCTTACTAGCTGATGCAACTACAGATGGTGGCAATGAATTTGAAAATAAATATGGTCTGCTACGTTGCCTCAACAAATTAATGAGTTCTTTTTTACTAGTTGTATAACCACCTGCTGCTCCACCAAGAGCTTTACCTAATGTGGAGTTAATGATATCGACACTTCCTAATTGATTAAAATAATCTTCTGTGCCTCTAGAATTAAATTACTCAATAATTAATGTTACATATTAAAATAGTTATTATAAACTAATTATTTCCCAATAACATAATATATTTAAAAAATTAGAGTAAATTAAGATAAATAAAAACCACAGTAAATTTACATCCAAACTTTAAAAGAAAGTTAAGAAATGTGGAAAGAACTAAACAATTGTTATAGAATAACAAATTGTATCGGCTGTTAATTAATAGAAATTTAATACAAAGTGTATTAAAGTAAATGTAACTACCTTCCAGCTTTACCAAAAAATCCAGTAGCATGACAATCATCCACAAACGTAAGAGCGTTATATTTCTTTGAGAGCTCTAATATTTTTGGTAATGGTGCAATGGTGCCATCCATAGAAAAGACACCATCAGTTGCAATCAATCGTAAACGCGAAGACATACTATCCTGTAGCTTATTTTCCAAATCTATCATGTCCCTATGCTTGTACCTTTGCAAAATATCATATATTTTTACACAATAAAGAAAAATAAAATAAATTTAATTCACTCACCTCTGTCTCTTTGCTTTACATAATCTGATACCGTCAATGATGGAAGCATGATTAAGCTCATCACTTATAACAGTATCTTCAGGTGTTAATAATGTCTCAAATAATCCAGCATTTGCATCAAAACAAGATGCATAAAGAATTGCATCTTCTCTGCCATGAAAGTTAGCAATTTTCTTTTCTAATTCTATGTGAATGTCTTGTGTACCACATATAAATCTAACAGAACTTAAACCTGCTCCATACTTATCCAGAGCAAGTTTTGCAGCAGAAATGACTTCCTTATTATCCTAAATTTAAAAAATAATGAAAATTGATTAATATAATAAACGCAGTTTTGTCGTATTTATTTTAGAAATTCTAATACTTACTGCTAACCCTAGATAATTGTTAGCACAAAAATTTAGGGCCTCTGTTCCATTTGCTAATACAATACGTGCTCGTTGAGGCGAAGAAATTATTCTCTCCTTTTTCCAAGTACCAGCTGCTTCTATAGCTTTCAATTGTGGTGTTATGTATTGTGCCAGTAAGCTCATGGATCTTCCCAATATTATCCATCTTCTATTTTGATATTTTAAACCTGTTAAGAAAATAAACATTTAAAACACAATGTTTTTGTTCATAATTATAGTTGAATCAAAATATAGTAAGAATAAGATACTTTTATTAAGAACAGAATTCATATTTTAGTGCACTTTACAATTTGTAGTATACCTCAATGAATACTGGAATAATGCCTGATTCTGAAGAAGTGAAAGTATAATGAACTAGACAAACCTGTTTAGGTGTATAATAATCTTCAATCTCCGCATAATTTTGTTTTATAGGAGATGATTTGTATGTTATCTTTTGCAAGTAATATAATTTATATCATTGAAAAATATATCAAATATAAAATTTAATGAAATTGTAATATTCAGGTAAAAATAAGAAACAATGATTATTTTTCATCACGTTTATTTTACAAGCTTTTTACATTTCGTCCATATAATTGCATTAAATAATCATTAATAAATATCTATTATTCTTTATCATTCAAATAGTTTATGCTCTAAGTTTTCTTGCTTCTAATGGATGTTTTTATAGTACTAATATTTGGCAAATAGTTTTCTGTATATTTTAACAAGAAAATTTTTAAAAACATTTGCTTTTTTACATAACACTACCTGTGCTATGGAATTACCTTAATTCACGTGATATATGTGTACTCAAGATTATTACATTATAATAGGAATATTATGTACTATGTATCACGGACACGATAATAACTATTAAACAAGGTATTAGATTTGCATTTAAATAAAACTAATATTCTCTAGTGTTCTATACACGATTTGGAATTACTTTTATTACTAAATTCTGTATTTGCTAAAATTTGCCAGTCTTTTTATTCATAAATTGCATTCTGAAGTCTCACTATTTGGTCTGTTATTACTTGGTCTTAATTATCACGTACTCTTACATAATAATTTATCATAGAACGAAAAGTAATGTTCTTTCTCCTAAATAACTCTCCTATTTGCAGTATCTTTATTTGATAGAGAAGATACGTGGACGAAAATTCGAGTTGAAGTTAAACTACAGAAGTAGTTTGTAGTAGTTGAAGTAACATCTACAGATTATCTAAGATACAACATGTAGACGATTTTTAATTTAAGATTAATACCAGCAAAAATTAATGTACATACAGTTTTGCTTCACCTTTAACACCTATAACATTATATATTAAATTCATTAAAAAACGTGTAGCAAATTTTTACAATGCAACAAACAAACGATAGTTGAATACAATTTCACGATAATTTGTTCTTTATAGAAAAACGAGTTGCTAAAGTATATGCATGAGGGAAATTGTGCACAATTACATAAATAAGTCCCAAATATATAATGATGGCAATTGTAAGAAAGAGATCGAATACAGCTGGTTTTACGCTGAAATATAATAAACTACGTTATCTACAAGAAATAATGTTGATAATAACGAATGGAATTAAAAAATTTACCTGTACACATTCAATATTGCTTTTGTAATATCATAAAATACAAATTCTGGATCTTGCTTGTCAGGACTATGCAAGCTAACTTTAACATCTCCTAAATATCTAGCCATTGCTTCTTTTAATGTACCAACTAACATATTATTTTTGTCTGCCAATAATGTAGCAGCTCTTGGTTGCGATGCTAAGTAATTAAACCATAAGGATAATGATTCCTTAGAAACTCCCTAAAAAAATTAAATTCAGTTAATAAAACAAAAAAATTCATTTTCTCATTACTTAAATGATAAAAGATGTATACCAGAGGATCGGTGAAAACTTGACTAGAGCTCAAATTGTATATATGTCTAGCTAACGCTTCTGCGACTATTTGTGTATGTTTATATAATCTGTCTATTTGTCCTGTCTCTATTACATCTAAGATCGTTGTTCTAATCGGATCTTCATGGCTTTTCAAAGTTGACAAAGTCGTAGCTGGCAATCTACGAATACTGTATCTTTCGTGTTCCCAAGCCAATGTTTCATCAGCTAGATTGATTTTTTTGTGCACGCCTTCAACAGTGGTCACGTTCAGTGACTCAGACACAGCTTTAAGTTCTTTGTAAAAAAGACCACCCATGGAATTTTCTTTAGGTGGTTTGGAGACGTGCACGTAAAGATTATCACTAGTAGACACTGTGTCTAGACAAATGACATATGCCGCATCCTAGTAATTGAAATAATATATTATATTATTACTTCAAAATTTTGAAACAAATATATGATGATAGAGGTCTTTTAGTATATATAATACTTGTATTATTGAGCCTTCAAGTCCATCTAATTGATCCTCCAGCCACTTTTTACTGCCTTGGTAATTAAGCTTGCCAGCACCAGTCACAATAAAGACAAGATTATATTGTGGTCTTGATCTACTAGTGGAATACAAAGTAGAAAATAATCGTGCTATTTCCAATAATACTGCCACTCCTGATGCATTACTGTCCGCTCCAAAAGACAATTCCTATTCATTAGCAATAACATATATGTATATACATATTGTACTTCTAAGATTCTTAGCAGTTGTATAAATATTTATATCAATAGTTCTCTTACAGGTGCAACACCAGCACTGTCGTAATGCGTTACCAAGGCTATAGTTGGTAATTTCTCCTCAGCTCCGGTACCAGTTAGCTTTCCATGCAAAGTAGCTATTTTTACATCTGTCTTAGCTAGTGCCTGTCCAGTTGCTACAACTACTTGGTAACCACTAGCAGATATAGAATTAAACATTGCTTCAGCTGCAGACCCAGCTTTCTCGTCAGTAATAAAACCATTGGAAAGGTCATTTAATATAGTTTGCAAATCAGGATGCCATAAAGTAAAATATACCGGAATTGTTGTTTCTGGCCCAAACAGCATAGATTCTTCCAGACTCATAATATGCTGCAATAAACAATAAGAATCAGAAAATAACAATAAGAATATGGTGAAAAGAATTTAAAATATAATGTGAAAAAGTGAATCAACCTGTTTTTCCTCTAATGTCAAGTCAGTAAGTTTTTCTGGTAAAACTACTATCAAAGCTCCAGCCTTATGTTTAATAGAGTGAAACAAACTTGGAGTAAGACCCAAAGCTTTTGTAACTACACAATGTCTGGAAGTGCTCCACCCTGTGAGGGATCTTGCTTCCAACGAAATCGGCGCATTACGGCAACCTGATTATAGATTATGTAAATGAATTGTTAAGCAAGTTAATAAAATGAAAATATTAATAAGATGAATATCCAAGGAGAGAAAATTTCGTTACCATGTGGCACACCGTGCAAGTCATACTGGTGCATTCGATACACGGGAAATTCATGAGATGCGGCAACTGGGTTAACCGGAGAAATAATAATAAAAATCGGCAAAATTATCAGTAAATAATAAGGCAAATATCCTCGACATAGTTCAGCAAAACTATCGCATTCTTCTAGCCACATATTTCTTTCTGATTCCTTTCAAGTATACTAAAGAGTAAAAAAATACACCTAATTATTTTCATTGACCTAACATCACGCAACGAACTGTTCTTAACTCATTCTTGCTCTACCTACAGTAGGAATTACATATTATATATACAACCACAGACGAGGTGATACACCATAAATAAAATATAAGATAGATCTAACATCCACATGTACTTCTGTGTTACGAGGTCTAGGAATTTTTTTTTTATGTAAATGTTATTATGCATTTTATCTAATTTATGAATTACAAATTTAATTACCATGGATTTATTATAATGTGATTGTTACAGAAAACTTAGAAATTCAAATTAAATATCAAAGATTAATGACACTTCTTTCATGATAGGAATCCTTTATTTTAGAAGTACATATATTTAATTTGAAATTTCATGCATTTACATTTTGTTACATTTTATTATAACGATCGAACATATGACATTTAAGCAGGGACCAAAAATAATAATTGTTTCTCAAATTTTTATCAAACAAGTCATTGACAAAAGGATAATATGATTCGATAATACATATGTAATTGTTTAAATGAAAGACTGATAACTACATTTCAAAAAAATTTATCAAAAAATTAAATAATTAGAAAATATTTATTTTTAAGTGTTTTGGTTACAAATAGTCATTATAAATAAAATAAAAATTTGCTTGGTTACCGATAACTATTCTTGGTAATAAAAATTCCTCAACCGATAATGTAAACTAATTTCCCTAGATTTTGATCATGTAGTTTTATTAGGTTTTATCCATTGCTTTTATTTACAAATCTTGAATTGTTAAATAAAGTTCTAATTTAATTATTATAAGAAATTATAATTATAATACTATATGATTGTTATAAAATTTTCATAAAAGTTGCAAATAAAACACTGAATTTTATTTTCATGTTCTTGATATAAGAATTTTTTATATTCGAATAGTTAATGGTTGAAAATGACACATGAAAGATGTTTATCATTTACTTGACCTGTTTAGAAGAGGTTGTGCATGGAATAATTGATTCATTACCAAAGTAACTATAAGTATTATTATATTATAATTAAATATCGTCTTAATTTACGAAAATATAAATGGATTTGGACGATGACATGTTCGAGCTTAGTGATGAGGAGTTGCCGATTCCAACTCCAAAGTGCAATCCTATAGAGGAACATTTAATGAAAACATTGTCGAATGTGCAAACTCGAATCGAAAAAACAACAAATGACATTAAAGAAGTTCAGGATATGACGAAACGTACTTCAGAATCTTTGTATAATCAAGCTCGGTATGGAAAAGACATAACTTCGGACTCCGATAGTGACGTGAGTTATTTGAAAAAAAAAACATAATAACAATAACGTAATAAAGGATAAAATAAAAAACCTACATTACTCATATATGGCGAAATAGTCTCTTTTGTTAATTAAACAAAATTTCCTCAATGATACTTTATGAGAGTGGAGAATATTTTAGTCTACTTTTTTTAATACCAACTAGTTAATATAAGAGGAATTTATAAACAAAAATTAATTAAATAGAGTTTTATGTGTTGTAATAAGGAATTAAGAAAAAGGAAATGTGATATATTTATAATAATAATATTCAACAAGTGTTAACGTATATTAAATTTGATATATGCAATTTGTAGTTGTATGCAATAAATGGACAACCAGTAGCGAAGAAGAAAAAATGCAAAGTCAAGAAGTTTCATTATGAGATTTTGGTAATAAAAAGCAATTGGAAATATATTTTTAATGACAAATGGGTTATTGGAATAGAACTAATGAACAGTTCAAATAAGTAAGTACATTATTTTAACAACTACAAGTAAAATATAATATAAAAAAGCTTTGATTTTCCAAGGATTATCTATAGATTTTAATCGAATTAAAAAAGTAATAATAGTGATGTTTTCATGTGGGTGTTGATATTTTTATCTTCACCTTGGACAATCAAATAAAATATTTATTTTATCATTGCTATTTCCTTAACTAATTTAATTAAATACAATTTCATTCATTATAAGATAAGATTAATTTTCCATGTAACCAATTGTTTTTTAAACATCTTTATTTTCTAAAATAATTATTGTCGTTTCGTGTTTGCAATTTATAAAATTATGAGGAATTAAAATTTATCGTATTATTTGTATCTCGATCTGATTTTACAAACAATCCGATTTTATTCGCAAGAAATTTCTCAGTAATAAAAAATTTATATTTGCATCAGATTTAAGTACTATATAATGTGCTGTACTTTTTAATTAAGTCTTTATAAAAAGGCAATTTCATCACAGAGATGTAACCCTATTAACGCAAACATCAGTTCTAAAATATAAGTAAATATTGGAAAACTTTGAACTTATAGATCTCTAGATATTCTTGCATTTGGAAGTTGTATAATTTAACATACATCTTACTAATGCAATTATATATTACATTTCCTCGAGGCAGTATTATTATCATTGGTACAATGATAATAATTACTATTGCAACAACGTTTATATCAATATACGTGTATGTATATTTATATACACAGATATATACATATAGGATCAGGGAAAATGTATACATGTTTTTCAAAATATGCTAACACGAAACAATTAGCTCGACCTACTTTAATTAAGTTATATCTGGAATAAAACTTCACTGCACTCATATCGAATTGTACTCTATAAAAATTAATTCAGTTGAAATAAAAAAAGAGGGATGTTACCTCTACGTAATCTATTAGGAATGCAAAGTATTCTATTTCGGACTAATAGGCTATTCTCATTCGATGTTGAAGCAGAAAAAATTCGACAAAGTGAGCATCACTCTTACCATAAACCCTTGTATATTGAAAAGTTCATTGTCACATATGGTACTTAAGCAATGAGGTACTCTTATAGGTATAATATATTTAAAATCTCTTTTACGTTGATTTATAACAGTTTACAAACGTCTCGTCGCCTTAGGCCCTAACAATTGAATATACTGTAACGTTTCGTTTATCAAAAATTTAAATGCAGCAGCAGTGCTTTGCAAGTGTATCGCTAATTCGCGCAATTCTCGTTATGTTTCTGTTTTCTCATCTTAATCTTCAACAGATATTTGCTATCAAATATTTTCGTTGTAATCGACACTGTTTTAATAGGTGTCGTTTAATATTCAAAGGACAAAAAAAAAAAAAGGAAATAAAAGAAAAACAATTCAAGCGTTGATACGCTTGTTAGTAATGTACGAAATAGCATTACTTTTTACAGATTAACTTCGTATCCTCGTCTCTCCCAAGTGCTATGTACTCATCGGGAGAATAATCGAAAAGCACAAAATCGTACCTGAAATGAAATACCAAGAATATATTATTATTATTATTATTATTAATATTTTATTATAACTATATATAGTTGGACTATATTTTATATACGATTACACCTTATCAATTTTTGACGTTAGAATTCCTCTGGGAATTAACTAGTTATCACGGTACTAATGGGTGTTCCTTATTAAAATTTTAATTTACGATCGTGCCATATCGTTTCCACTTAGTATACTCACCTAAACATCTCATAGAGATCTTTGATCTGCGATTTCGATAATTGAGCGAAATAATTCTTAATAACGTCCTTCGTTTGGACACCTCTGGTAGGATTTTTCCATTCAGGTTTAATGATGTGACCCACGTGAGCTTGTTTTATGAGATAATCTTGATCTTCCTTCAATCAATACATTTTTTCAATTAAAATATAGCATTTGATTAATCGTACTGTTTACATAGAATTTTTTGAAAGATATATTTACATGGAGCGTTTCAAACTTTGCAATTACGTCGAATCGTACTTGACACGGCGTACAAAAGATCACAATTGGAGTCCAATGCATATCAAGTTCGTTCCCGGCTCTCCATTGACATAACAACCACCGTACAAATTCTTCAAAAAGTGGATACCTTGGACTGTGTCGTCCATTTGTCTTTCGGTCCTAGTCATAGTCAATAATGATCCATTAAATTCGACAAGACCAATCAAATTGATGGAACATAGAAAGAGAATTAAAGTAACATAACTTTAAAGATAGTTTGTCCTTACCCTAGATCTATAGTTCCAAACAATATGAGATCCAAGATTACTGTGAAACGTATGAGGTAAGCTGTGCTCCAATTTATCTCTGTAGGCACTGAGCAACCTCTCGAACGGATGTCTTACTATCAAGAAACTGATGCTGTCGTTTAGGAACTTGTTCAACTCATCTGCCGTATGTCTGGGATATTTCTGCCTCGCCAGAGAAACAGGTACAGCTTTCGAGGCCTTTAAGAATTTTGGGCTGTATCTAAAAACAATTTATAAAGTTTGACGTTGATCAAGTTGTTTATTTAAACTTAGCCTAGCAGATGTTGGATCAGTTTCGCCATAAGCATCGAATATTTTATTTTATAAGGATGATAATGTAAAAAGCCGACTAAAACAGATCTTTATCTCTCTGAGATATTTGAACTGCTGCTAAGGCTCCACTTATGGAAAATTTAAAGATGCAAAAATACAGAGAATTCACGTAATATACGGAAATATATAAAATATTCAAAGCATTGTACTCGCAATAAGTATTACATAACAAATACGAGTACATAATATTTAACAATGGATTACATTTAATAAGCAATAACGGATAAAACAAAATTATTTAGATTCTATTCTTTTAGTTATACTAAAAAAAAATATAAATTTGCATAAAAGTTCGCAGTCTAGCAATATTAAAGTTCAGTAAAAAAATTTGAAAGAATAATAATATATGTAAATGTATCTTAGAAAGCGATACGTGTCAAAATTGTCTCAACCTCTGTTATAGAACATGTAGTGAAAGAACATTTAGCAAATTGAATGCTTCTTACCCTGCAAGTAGATTGAAATTGTACATCCAAGAGGTAGAGGCCGCTTTGAAGACGTTGCACCATATTAAATGATATTCTCTATTTACAAGAAATTCCCAGGCGTTAGGCCTGTGAAGAGAATCGTTTCCAGGCCTGTCTAATCCCTCTTCGGCGCATTTCTCCGCCAGAAACTTCCTCCTTGCGTACAATCGCTTTTCAGTTTCAGCGATCGCTGCTTCCTCCATCAGCCTTTCCTCCGGTGTCAGGTTCGCATCCTCCTGTAGACATTAATATTCATGTTGCATTCCATTAATTATGTAGAATATTTTTAAGATGTTTTAAAGATGTGTTTAATTAGGACTACATAAACATTCTCACATCTCATTAGGAGTGGTAAAATAAGTAGACGTTATACGTCGCTTTTACTCCTAATGAATCAGACGCGCAAATTATATTCGTAGATTTTACGGTGAGTTAAGATACAAAGAAGTGAAACGGATGTAGTAATACTTAGGGTCGTATGCAGCACTCTACTTTTATATGGGTTGAATTAAGGCTAAGATATGCTTTATGCGACACTGATTGAAGTTGAGGAGTTCTTATCCTTTCAAATATCTATCGTTCGTTCAGATGCCTCGGCACCTAAAATTCCAACTTTCGTTGATGATATGTATTATTATCGTGGCTATTATCATATACCCATAGAAATCGAGAATCCAGGTACTCTAAAAATTCAGATACATGAAAAATTCAGGTATTAGAGAATTCTAGTGCTTGGAAAATTTTGGCACCTGGTACCTGGAACCTGAGATACTTAATAATTTGGGAAACTAAAAGCACTGACGTTAAAAAAATTCACGTACCAGAATACTATTACGCTCCAAAATGTAGGTATATACCCTAGAAATTTAAGCGTTCAGAAAACTCAGGTACTCGAAAATCGAAGTGTTCAAAAATCTGGGTCAGAAATTCAGGTATGTACAAATTTCAACGTTTAAAATCTGAACTATGTTTCAGGAGATCTATAATTTGAAATATTCAGATATGTGTGATATTTAATTTATAATAATATTTCCTTGTATTAGCATCGCCCAAACTATAAAATTTCTGTGTCATATGAATTGTTTATATTAACAGCGTCGCGAAATTGAATACTCATTATGAAACTGAAATTAAGAGTTTGTGAACATGATTCGCGCTGCAAATTGCGCAAGTTTTAGACACTAAACACTGGCCAAGATTGCTACAGAAGGGTAATCGGTATCCGTTTTATCGATGTAATTAACAACACTTAATACGAACACGTATCAAATCAATCGGTATCGGTTTTCACGTTCTACGCGTAAACAACTGCAGTAATAATATTATATATTATAATATATATAATATATTTGTGTTACTTCGCTGCTCATTTCGAGCAATACATCATTCATCTAAACATAAAACCGCTGTTTGTCATGCGAGAGATTATTTACATAGTTTCTCACTGAAATCAATGTACGAACCTCTATGGCTGTAAAAAAATTAATCTTAGAAAACTAGATTAATTTCATTCAAACTTGTTGAATGAAAATTAATGATAGTTTCATCCAGAATCTACGAGAAAGATATATTTTTATGTTTTACAAATTAGTACTTGAATTATGTAAATTGTTACTTAAATTACTATTTAATATACAATAAATTAAAAAAGATTGTTCACTTTAAATGACTGCAGTATAGATTTGTTACTAATTGCCAGCAATCCCAAGACTTATGAAGGAATAATTATGAATAAATAAACCAGTGTAAGAATTAGAATAAATAAAATCTCAATATTCTAAGATTTATTTGCATTCCTATAGACAAGCTCTCTAACAACTTCACAGTGTTTTTTTAAATTAAAACGCACATATCAAATGTTTACAAGAAGGTCTCAAGTTCAATGCTATTATCAGTAAACTATGAATTATTATGCATTTATGAGAAATTTGAAGATATAAAGATGCAGAGAATGCACATAAATATGCAGAAATATATAAAACATTGAAAACAGTACCTTCTACAATATTTAATAGATAAAGCATTTTTCTATCTAAATTCCATTTCGTAAATTATATTTGCGAAAATACGAATTTGCATATTATAATACGATATATCCGTAATCTAGTTATACATCAGTATTATGAAACAGACAATTTTCTCTAAATATTTCTTCATGCAATTGTTACCAAAGAATTCAATCGAAAGGGAACTTTCATCATCATCTTGACCTTTCGACCAAATTTCTGCTACTTAGAATCTCCCAATAATCTTCGGCAAGGAATTTTCATGAAGTAAATATCCTAAGACAATTATGCGAGCAATTTTGCCTCAGCATTCAACTGCAATGCGTCAAATAGGCGTACAATGCGTAATCATATCGAGCCGCCAACGCAGCGACGAGCGTTCCGATTAATTGCAGAAATTAGGAAATTGGATTAACCTTGCACATAGAAGGCCGGCGCACGCGTGCACGCCTGTCCGTAAAAGAAAACGACTTCGAGAAGCGGAGAGCTTTGAATTCTAAACCCGAATGGCTCAATCGACTGAAAGCCTACGAACGTTGTTCGTGATTCGAATCGTTTAGTCCTTGTAGAATTTGCATGATAATTGTCTCGTTTCACGATCCATTGACTTTCTAGTTTCTGGACTAATTTCTGTATTGAGTATTTGTTTGTGATCTCTGTTCGATCGTCCCATTGAATCTAACATAGATTTGTTAGGTTAGGTTAGGTTATAGGTTTGAAGTTTAAAACTACATAAACATTACGGCTTATAATTATTTGAATAACTCTAATATTAATTTCTGTATCAATCTTTTGCGATCTATGTTCGATCGGTTCGTTGAACCTAGATTTGTTAGGTTAGGTTAGGTTAGGTCAGATTTCACTAGAATTGAAAATTACATATGTAGTCATTATTGTTCATAATTATTCCGGTGAATTCTAAAGTCGTTGGACAATTACTTGAATAATTTCAATTTAAGACACTTAAAACATTAAAGGTGCATTCTTTGAATAATTATGAGAGTGCCACATGCCCTCGTTCATAAGTAATAGGTTATTAGGAACTTAACGTACAGATGTCCCGGGGAAAATATGTGTTTAGAAGAAAATCTTCCAGAAATATTGATTATTATTTAGAATACTTAAATTTAATTTTTGTTCATGATCTTATACTGTTATTCTGTCGTTTTAGAGTTAAGAAAAAGATTGCTAAAAGAAACGCTGTTTACATCGAGGTTGACCTCTTACACTTTTTGAAGCTTTTTAGTAAAGTGGTCCTTATAACACGACTAAGTTACAAATTGCGACGAAACTTCTTGCAATTTTGTGTAAACGATGTTCTGCGAGATTTTATAAGAGATTACGTTCGCAATTTCACGCGATTTACTGTAATTCTACTTAATTGAAGAACCTTGAGATTGGTCATCAATTAATCGATACTTTATCGTGTTTCTGTAACTTAACGCGCACTCAACGTGAACTTTAGAGTGCCGCAATGGATGCATAGAAATGAGTTTATAATGGAAAACACGCGAAGTCAGATTTTAATCAGTTTTTGCGACGCTTAAATAAAAATAGATGGAAAAAGAGAATAAGAAGAATATTATGTTTACGGGTAGTGCGAGAGTTTAATTCTAAGATTTCTTGGAATCTGCGAAAACGTCTTAGAAACCCTAGAAACGCTTATAGTCGCTTGTAGAACGCTTATGATGAGTCAGAAGTTGAACTAACAGATAATTTAAGCCTTTAGATAAAGAATTTCGAGAATTTGCTGTGTTAAACATTTGCGTATGACTGGGTTACATCTTTAAAATTAAACATCACCATTTAGTAGATATTAAATAGAAGTTATTAACGAGATTCGATTTATTTATTTATGGTTAATAAATGATTATTAACAACAATCATCGATAAAATCAATATTAAATTAGATATTTGCTAGATAAGAAATTAAATTAATGGAAAGTACTTGTTCTAACCATTATTCTAATTTTTTCTTTTTCATTTTTACAATAAAAGTTGCGATCTTTTGCTTTTGAGTCTCTAGACTTTTATTCGATGTACATTTAACTCGATATAGCTACTAAAACTTTTCAAATTCAATTGTGTCTAGTACAAAAGATTATATTTTATCCTCAGACTATTCAATTTTCCATTAAATCAACACGTAAGTTAAAACAAAATTCATAGTTTCCAATTTTTGATCTTACTCCTCGATCTGTCTTAGATGTTAAAATATTAAGAAATTCCTCTATGAATGAAACATGTCAGCTTCTCAACATTTCCTATGATTAATCTGAACTACCGTACTCGAACAACTGGTAAGATTTTCTTCCTTTCTGAATAAACGATAATGTCGTCGATAAAATGATAGATTTCTGATGGTCTCAGGGGTGGAACTCGATGGTCGTGGTCAAGCGGAAACGCCGAATATAGAGATAGTGGCTTCCGTTTATTGATTTCGGAGTGGAAGTCGAACGGCTGCTCCCGACGCCGACGCCGACGCCAACGCCGACGCCGATGCCGACGTGGCGAATATGGGCCACACGGGTGGTGCAGCGTGCGCTGCACTTCCTCGTCTATGTATCTGTCCACGTGTACGTGCACCCGTGTATGTCTCTGTAGATCCAAGGACCAGATAAGTTTCGAAAATCATCAAAAGACTATGGATTTTTACGCATTTACGGGAAATTTGAAACTGCACGCACAGAAACATATAAAATATCAAAACTGTAATACGCTTCACCATTTTTTTAAATTATTCTCATAAAACTGTGAACTTGCATTAATATTCGCAGTCTAATCAACATACTATGTAGAGTTGCAAAAAAGTAAAAAAGTCCTTTTCTTTGCTTTAATCTCGGAGACCAAAATGAATATGACTGCAGAAGTGTGTATCATCACTTCGTTTGCATCGTTGCGCTATGATAGACTTCTGATCTACAAATCTATAGACCTTATTAGATTGATCAGAAAATTATACTGTTGTAATACAGCATGTTATATCCTGTGAAAATGTTATTTTTAAAATTTCGAAACTTTGCGTTTTATGTCAATATTAAAAACTTGAAAAAAATACAATTTTAATCTAATGATTATATCGATAAAGAATCCCAAAATAGCAATATTATCGATCAGTCAATTTTAGATCGTTAATTGCTTAAACGAAGCAAGTGATTTTTAGATAAGTCCAATTTATTTATATATCGATTGATTTGAGTAACGAAACTTTCTTAAATATTGCACGAATCATTAATGCTATTTTTTTTTTTTTTTTTGTAATAAAAGACAAAGAATTAATTTTCAATTAACTCACCTACATAAAAAATTATTCTTATCCTAATTTTGAAACCAAACTTAAGAAGTTCCACTTCAATACAACTTTATGGAATTAGAAAAAAGAACTGTTTCAAAGAAATCATAAAACACTTTTGGAATAAAAAATCATTTTTACTTTTTTAATATTTCCTTTATGGATCGTAAATAATTCTTTCAGCTGTAAATATTTCAATATCAATAGTAGTCGGTTTTACTATCAAAGAAATAGTAAAACGCTTGCTCGTTTATTTAACCTGTAACTATCCAACGAACTATACACTAGAATGCAATTCCCGACTTTTCCAATAATTTTTTTTTTAACTTGTCCAATAACAAGTGCTTTTATTTATCTATTAATTTTTACCAATTGCGATTCCTACTCGTTTATATTACTTCCTTTATATTATGGAGACCATTGATGTTGAAAAAATATGATATGTACTTCTGTTTTTAATTGTGAATACTATTAATATTAAAACAATTCTTTTTAATTTTTCTTATATTATGATAACCGTTATTATTAAAAACAAAATTTTCCTCAACATCTTTTAATCATTGAAATCATTATTATTTACAAAAATTCTAATTAGTATCTTTCTAATTATAAAAATCAATGATTTTACAACAATGTTCTTTTTATCATCGTCTACTTGAATTATGAAAGTAACTTTTTTTTTTAAATCCTGTTTTGCTCAATTACGGGATTATCGCAGTTAAATATCACAGTGACTTTTCGATAATGGTTTCCGTGTACAACGTAATTTAAAGATCGATGCAAGATGATTTACGGAAGCGGTAAATAATTTTTTGTTCCCTCGACGTGAGTTTCATAATAAATTGTCTGAAACGATGCTTATCTAGTTTGCCGCACTTGTAACGAGGGACACACCGCGCTGGGAGAATAATTCGCTATTCCAATGACATTAAGAGTGATTGCAACACGCCACTTGCTAACTCGCGGCGAGTGTCTCACAATGAACATCTTCTGACTTCTTCTTCAAAAAGAAATCTACATAGTGACATCAACTCTTCAGTATAAAATTACCTATGACGTGCTATCGATCAAAGAAAACAAATAAAATTGCAAAAGAAAAAATTTTTTTTCTCTCTTCATTAAAAAATAAAATAGTAAAGACGATATGAAAGTACTTAATAGTATATAATTTTAATCAAAGAACACAAAAGAATTGAACAGTTTCTACAGCTACGCTTATAGTTGAAAAATCAAAGAGAAAAAAAAATATCAAGGTGTTCGTCATTAGCGGAAAATTACATAGCATATATACTGTTATTAAGAAACATAAAGAAGCTATAATTGTAATTGAAAGATTAAAGAAAGATCAAAGTATAGATTTCAGTGTTTCTTATAGCGTACAATCTCAATGAAGGAAACTATTGTATGTATAAACAGAATGCCTTGAAAATACCTAGAACTACGTTTATAATTAAGAAGCCACGGAGAATATATTAAACTTTATCGCAATATCGCAATTTCAACCAAAAACATAAAAACCAGAAGATTTAAAAATTATTACCGAAGAAAAAAGAGAAAGTGTCTGGATTTCGCTTAGAAACAACTAAGGTAAAAATAGTCCAATTATTCATACGTGGATTCATACGTGGATACTTTGAGATATTAAATATCCGAATCGTATTCAAAATAAATTAAAAATTTACGTACCTTATGATCTAGAGACATCTAAATATTTTTAGATTTCTAAACATCTCGATTAAAGATAATATATAAATTTTACGAAAGTATCTACAATTTACACAAAATCTCAAGAAACGAAAACTTTATTGTAATATAAGCGGTTGAGATGATCGTAAGATGTTGGATTTTAAAAGATCAATCTTGAACCAAGAAATCTTTTCTCAGTTTACTTCGTCTATTTTCAGCTAATATATTTTTCTTGTTCATCACTGGTCAAACACGGAAAGTATTAAGGTGGACCGGTTTTAGTAGACCACCATATGTGCACGGGTAACGCACACATTATATAAGACCCTTCCGTAGCTCTTCTATCCAGTTGTATAACTTCCTTCGGTTACGTTTTCTCACTAGAACTCAATTCCCGTGCTTGTATGCGGATCGTCGCACTTTTGCGCGCAAGATCAATGGAACCGGACAAATACTTTACGTTGCGTCGTCCGGTAAAAACTATCTTTATCTACGTTTCTCGCGAACGTATGTAAAGACAGTTCCTTTCGTCATTAAAGTTAAAAGCCATGTTTGCCTTTGTTATCGTACGATGCACGGGATGTACCGGAAATTTTTCAGATACTCCTCGGGAGATAGATTTAAAGCCCTGTATAGGATGTCACGTGACTTGGAAATCACATTTGTATATACCAGTGTTTCTGCATTTTTAAGCTTCTGTTTTATTTCATTACGGCGTTATCGTATCTTATTAATATTTTGCTATGTTGATAGAAATTGATTTATCCACGAAGATTATTAGTTTATCAAATTTAAATACAAAATCAATGCTCAAATCATACAAAATATCACACTAAAAAGCTATTAAGTTATTAAGTTAATTAAGTATAATTAAATAAAACGTAATGTGTAATTAATTTGAATGCAAATTATTAAAATTAAAATGATAAAAGATCTCTATCTTTAACTTATAAAAACTGTAAAATTCTATACCAAAGTAAAGACTACGAAAGGTATCATCTAAAATCAACTGTTATATAGCACCGGTGACAAGTGGTGACAAATGAAACTATCGATTTTTATTCCCCGTCGGCGGATATCCTCGAACGGTTAGAAAAACATCAAATAAAACGACAATCATCTGTATCGGCGGTAAATCGATTTACATCGGTGGAGTAATTGTCGAGATTGAGGGGTAACTGAAATCATCCTTTGCATGCTTAAAGGGGTGGTATCGGACGATTGTAGGCAGAACTGCATTTGTGTGCCGCATTGCGCTCCTGGAAGTCTGCCAATCTACTACCTTGGCTTTGCTTTACGTAAGAAGACCGCTTTTCGATGTAACCTCTCCACCGTGGGGTAAAAAACAAAGGCAACGATCTTTTCTTGGAACATGTCGCACTCAGGTCACCCTACATTTGCACAGTACCGTAAGAAAAGGATTCTTCCTTCTAACCGTGAGAAGAAGTCACGATGCATGACTTGGTCACAATGGATACGATAAGACAATACATTTTTCTCTTACACACCGCGAAACTAAATTCCTGGTACAGGTGAAGTCAGGAAGATTCTGTGGCTCAAAATAAGACACCAAATATAACTTATACCATTAACAGTTATAAATACAACTGTTGATCTTGCACAGATCATGGTGGATTCAGGCTTGTGGTTATACGATATAAGACTGCAGACTTTGTACATGTACAAAATAGCAATCTTACGTATGTGACAATAAACCGGTGAAATTATTTACAAGAATTTCTAGAATTTAAAAATAGTGAATTAACGATTATAATAATACGAACACCCCTATGTGATGTTTCGATCAAAATTCATTGAAGAAGTTGAAAATAAATTGAACAGTCCGAAGTTTAAACATTAAAATTGTCCAATCTTATGATGACGAACAAGATGTACTTCGTTATATACAATTATATATACATTATATATAATATTGAATGAATTAGAAGGGCGAAAAAGGATGTGGTACGGCGACAGAGTGAACAAAGCATTGGCCTTTCTCTTCCCATCGCACCATACGAAAAGAATAACGGATTATATAACTATAAAACGCTTAAGGGTATATCTTAGTAACACGAGAAAAGTGGTTGAATACACCTAGCTTTCTTACGAAATCATTTGTTTTTTTTTGAGATAGATAGAAAAGTACGCATTGACAAAAATTAAAATGGCTTAATGTACTTGATTGGAGGGATATGAGTATAATGGGCACACTACATTGGCTTGTATAGAGTCATATTCAGCCGTAATCGTACGTTGAATAGATTATAAAGACCACTGTTTGAAGAAGCCAAAGTGTCGCCTATGTTAGAGAGGAATTTTATACACCTTTTTATACGCACAGACAAAAAGTAACCTCGTTGAAATAAATATGTCTTATTGAAATGTACAACGAATCATTATAATAACTACGTAAAGTAAAAGATCAATATGAAAACGTCGAAATTCTTTAACCAATCGATGACGAAGTACTAGACGATATCTCGTCAAAAATAAGCAAATCCCTATTACTTTTGAATAATAGTCTACATCTAATCTTATAACGTATCGTAAATGTAATTTTTCCATAACACCATCTGTCTTGTCTAACTTTTAAAGTTACTTCAAACAACTCAAACGAGAGAACTTTTCCTTTAAAAAAAGGGAAGGAACTAGAGCAATCTTTCAGTGTTTCGAACAAAGGGATAGTTTTTGGCCGCGTTTCTAATGAGAGCGACACTTCTATAGTTCTTCTAAAGTAATTGTTCTTTAGAAAGTGATCCGCCTAATTTTCCGGTGTGGTCCAAATGCTGAACGAGCGCGCGCGTGCACAGAAAGCCTTCCGCTAAGAACAAAAGAAATCCTTGGCCAGTGTCAGATAAAAGATCGTCACTCACCTCCAACAAAAGCCCTTGCTGCACACTGTTGCCGGCATCCTGGTTCGATAGAGCAAACACCAGCAACATCAAGATACCAGCAGCCAGCAACGTTCGCCTAATCGTCGCGAACACATATCGTCGTAGTGTCATCTTCTCACGATGTACGATCTTTCTTCGGTACTCATAACGAACTGAAAAACAAAACCGAATAGATTTCTATTGTACCCCTCGTTAATCTATGCGATCTATAAGAAAAACAAGCAATACCTTGATTGGGAATACTAACAGATAATACGAAAACATATATAAAATATCAAAAGTATAGTGCTTTCTATAATGCTTGGTAGATGAAACAATTTTCTATCAAAGTTCTGCTCTTTCAGCAATATTCTCAAAAGATATGAATTTACATAAAAATGTACTATTATGGGGTTAATAGATTTTTTCTGGAAAAAAATTGAATCAATTTCACATACGATGTTTTATAGAAATTTAACATATTGTGTGTATTAGGGTTATCAGTATTTGTCGGGTTATTATGGTTAGTTTTATTTATGGCTAGGTATTACAGGTGAATATTGAAGTTAGATAACAATGGCAGATGGTAGTTTTGTCATTCATTCGGTATCACTCATGGTTTTCGAGAGATTGTAATAAAAATTGAAGATTCTTATTGTGTTCATTTTATAAAAGATCTATGTTTCAGAAACCTATGCCGCGTACCCTGAATTATTGATAATAAACTTAACTGCATCCTTTTTTCTCTAAGATGTTTTAAATAAACTTCTTAAAATAATGGAGTTGATTTTATATTTGTTGATGACGCCATAAATATTTAGCCATTAGGAATTTAAGTTATTCCATTACAAACATGAATAATGCGTAGTATAATGGAAAAAATACAAATAAGAAATGTTTCGTAAAGAGTTTATTGGGATACAATATATGTAGATACATCATATAATCAGCAGTCATCAACAGTCACGTGTTTGTTTCGTAAGGATGCATGTTACGAACTTGTTAGAAACCTTAAAGTGTAACGATAGTATAAAATTATATTTTATTTGAAAATAGAACTAAAATGAAAATATTTTTACCATGTACAAGATGCTATATGGTTTATGTTCTTTATTAGTTGAAAATTAATTAACAGTACCTATACTAATCATACAATAGTACAAGAAGTAATTTACAATTATCGATCGGACTTTACTTTAAAAAATTGGGCATTACTATATAATATTATTAGAAAAAAAAAATTATGGAATAAATTAACATATATATATATATATGTTTGCTCATTCAGCCAAGTTCCAAGGCCATTGCAGAATAATACGTGCAATACTTATAAAGTGGAACGTCAGATTCAAGGATCGATGGCGCTCTATCGAAAAGTTTGCATAGAAACGTGAAATGCACGCGCGCGCACAATCCAACATTTCTTTTTATCAATTTAATTTTACATCTTTTTTTATAGATTCATCTTTCAAATAAGTGTCAGACAGAGATCTTCGATAAAATCAATATAGTAATTATCGTTACATCCTGCCATTAAGGACTTTTGTATTTGCCTATTGTCATACATATGTTGTTAATTATATATCTAATCGCTAAACAAATACCACATTCGAGAAACGAGCGACAAGCAATTACTCCTTTGTATATTTTTATATTTATTCCAAATTTGGATAAGCAGTTTTAGTTCAATTTTGAACTTTGATAGATTATTTTATTACACTAAAGTATTACATGATAACTTGCAAATATTTTCCAAAATTATAATAGCCAGAAATCATAATTATGTGTATAGATGTACGACTACTTTACTAAAATCATTTTGCATTTATCCAAACTTTTCCACTTTTTACTTAAACTAATTTTTAAAATAAACAGTAAATATGGCAATTTAAAAATTATTTTTTAAATTCTGTTCCACAGAGTGACTAACAAGTAATCGGATAATATCAAATATGAAAGATGCGAGCAACGAACTTTTTAAGTAGTAATGCAGTCGGTGCATACGTTTCCTAGGTCAATGGGTCACAGGACATCCCTTCTTTTTCGTAACCTAACTCATTCCTTTACACAAATAATCATATATTTTGCCTAATTTCGATACATTTTTATATTTATTTCCTCTAATACGTACTTGGCGTGGACATATATGCCCCGATTTCAAGATTCAACGATGCATCTATCGTATCCCTGCAAGAAATTCAACCTTCCCTTCGATTCTTCCACTGAATTCGATCTTCTATGTAAACTTGGTCGAAACTGACCGCAAGTCGAAATACGATTAATATACTTTTCAAGTTGTAAACTGATGTCAAACACGTGACAAAACTGACTGATTGTACGAAAACTATAGACACCACACGATCACGGCGGCATCCTGCAGATTACTGAAGACTGAAGAGACGCACACTGTTCCGTATACTTCCATGCATGCGTCGTCTGCTACTAACCGAGCCGTACTCGCTTGCTGATTGGCCGACGTTTTCGCGGGTCGATTTGCTCCATGATCATCTCTGCGTATGCGCACCACGTTGAAACACTGTGTCTTCGTTACCCTTTGCGATACTATACAGACTCCTTTTAATTATCTATCTATCCTCCTTCGAATATTGCTTTCATTATCGAGCAATATTGAATAGTAAATAGCTATGCAAACGCCTCTGTTTAACCCTCTACGTACCGAAGCTTCTTTAAAGTAGCACTTTCGTTAGAATATTGCTATCAACCAAATATGCTTAGAATTCTGATCGAATTTATAAGTAACACTTCTATGAAATTCTTTCAAGTGTCATAAAATAATGTCAGCGCCTAGACAGGCGTGTTATTTGAATAAGTTTGATGTATTTGTAATGAAGATAATAGTAGAAAATAAATATGAAAGTTAGGATGAGGCTTAAGAATAATGAAATAAAAAATTTTTGTCCTTTTTTCATTATTCTATTTCTTACATTATGAAAGCATATACACAGTTGGTATTACAAAATGATATGGATTAAGAAATAATAAATACTAGAAAAAGGAAATTTTACTATTTCGATTACATATTCCATGTCAGTTGATATACTACTTATTTCCAATTCCGTATAAATATCGATAAAACAGTACTATAATGTTATCTACATTACTTGGTAACTAGCCATCATCTACTACTTAGTGAAAGTGAGCATTACAGTAGAACTCCGTTTATTCAAATTCATCGGGGACAAGTATGAAATAATTAATATAAGAAGTGATATGAATAGGATATGAAAATGTCAAATAAATGGAATTTCATTGTATATTACCTCTCTAATTTGACTTCTTGACATATTCCTGAGATATATAATATCTCTGTCCCGCTCTATTTTTTTATGCATTTTTTAGCGAAGCAAAAATTTTCCTTTACTAAAATTTATTTTAATATAAATAATGTAAAATTTATTGTCTAATCTCGTTTCAGGAAAATAAGAAATCCCCAGGTTTACATGTCTCTCGCAGAGGACGACGATCTTTGTGGTATGTCGATGTTTTGGGACTTGGAGAACGAAACATTTGCATATCCAATCAATGAGATTCGGCCATCTAGCAAGGTCGTTGCCACTGTCGTTCTCGATTTACCAAAATTCGATAAAAAGCATTTCTGTGAGGTGTATGGTACAATCGCCTACGAAGTCGAAGAAACAGAATATCAAGTTCCAGTACCTATTATCCGTCTTACAATCGAAGATACTATTGACGATAGTTACCAAGTCAAATTTTTAACCGCTGGAAACCATGCTAGCCCAATAGGGACGAATGATATTGTGCCAATGATTTTAGCATTAAGAAGTACATCGGTAGAGAAAAATATTAATGCACAAATAAAAGGAGTTCCTGAAAGAAATAAAGAATTTCTGAAGTTCTTAAAAGAAAAGTCTTTTCAAGAAATCTATATAGATACTTATATTGTACAGACAACTGGATGCCTGATGCACTGTTTGATTGAAATATTGCCTAACACGAAAACACAGGAAAAATTAAGAATTTCTGCAAGGTGAAAATAATGTTCTTTTGAGAATCTTATATTTCACAAATAATTAAAGTAATATTTAATAAATGATTAAATAATTTTGTAATATTCCTAGCAAAGCCACGTTTCATGAGGTTCAACATATTACATATATCGATTAGTTTTAACGTACATTATGAAAATACTAAAATTATTTTGCGGTAAGTTATTATTCTTGAAATATTTCATTGTGAAAATCAGACATTGAAAACGAAGAATGACCATTTTTGGAGAATCACATTTATTTTTTATATTATCATCCTTCGGTTAAAATACAATAAAAGACATGCTATTGATCATTCATTTTCAATAAAAATGTATAAATAAAATAAAAAGCGATTGGATTTAATAAATTTCGTTTCAGATTGCTGACGAAAGTTAATTTTCAACAAATCAATTTTTTTTAGAATTTTTACTGAAAATTAATTATTAATGGTATTTTTCCTAATAATAATATATTAATTCTTTGATAACATGCCGTTATCCATAATTAAATATAAATATATAAATAATAAATTTTCAATAAAAACAGGTCTCCGCAGAAAAAATTTCAAAAATGTATTTCTATATCATAAGCATTAATGTAATAATTAAATTAAGGGTTGATATGAAATATACTGTATTTCATGAAATGTGGCTTTGTTACAAATAGAAATATGTCCAACTTTTTTAAATTTTTATTATTAATTTCTATCTATATCTATTTTCATTGACCTCAAAGTTTATACATACATATATTTACAGATCTAGCCACCAAATGAATATAATGTTACGGCTTCTAAAAGAATATTTTCCGGATATCGTGATTGAAGAAGACGTTAATCCCATTCATGCTGCGATGGTCCTCGTGGAGGAATTAAAATTATATCTCCAGGACGCGAGCACCGCCACGCGACAAATGGCGAGAATAAGAACTGACCTACTTATCCCATGAACACGGTAAAACAGATTTTGTTCATTAACGGCGAAATAGATTTGACGTACTTGTACATACCAGCTATACCAAAAAATGAAATCCTTATCCTCGAATACATGAATAAACAAATATATATTGTGTTTAAAATATCTAATTGATTCATTAACGTATGTAATTAATTCAAAAATTTTTACTATTGCACGTTATATTTTTATACGAAAGAATCGTGTAAAAAGCATGAGAACATGATATTTATACTTAATGGATACGTACGTTTTAAATAAAATTGAACAGTACAAATCGTAAGAAATGCCACAACAATCATCTCTATTAATTTGGAACACGTTCATTTGGAACAATTTGTACTCGCCTGTACGTATAACGTGACCTTAGTATAAAACAGATGCGGTGATAACGCTTCCTACTAGGGATGGCAGAAAAAACGAGAAAATACATCGATGCATCGATATAACCGTCATCAGCAGCTACAGCAGTGAAAGGTTGCATGCATAAGACGAATTTCCAGCTTGCTGTAATTTGTTTTTATACGATGTGTTCGGTTTTAATGTATACATTATTATGTATTTCTTTTTTAAATGTATTCTTTAACGATGAAAGTTGCAAAAGATTTTGCATATAAAAGTTATTTGATTTTACGAAAAAATGTAATAAAATATTTTCAATAACTTTCAATAACAATTTAAACTTAATATTAAATCTCTTTGTTAATACATATAATCCAGAACAAAATAAACAAAATAAAAGTTAATAACTTATAAAAAAACATTTTAGTCTTAATCGTAAATTATTTATTATAAGTTATTTATTATACATATGTATATATCTGTGGTGTTTCATTAGAATGTTGATTGGAAGGTTCTAAATTGTGCAGACTCCGTTTCAAATTCCTTTTAAAAAATGATATAGCTATTGATTTAGATCAGATAAATCCTTGCCGGCGCAGCGGGAGCTTAATCTGAGCCCAATGCCTAATGTCCAATGCCCAATACGTGCCCAATTCGAGCCCATGGACGTGTGAAAAGCGCTAAGAGTTTTCTAGAGGGATCTGACCACGGAACGAAGAGAACGATGCACCCTCTGACAAGAGAACTGATGTGTGTCAAAAAACTCGGCATCTACAACAAGCCTTACAACCTTTGTGAGATCCAGATCGTCAAAGATCGATATCTGTACTATCTAATAAATAAATATCAGTACATCAGAGGTAATGTATTCCATTTATTTTATTATTTAACTGCTTCGCAACCATGGACCAGATATCTCGTGACACAATACATATGTATTGTTTGTACGTTGACCATGGAGGAGTTATTTCCTGACTGTGATGTAATATCGTTCATGTGACGCTACGGTAGTGCGAAGTGAGAATGCACATACGAGCTAAGGGAATGAGAGAGTTTCATAATAGCGCCATACGGCTAGTAAGGAAACTAAAAACATCAAAATAATGACACCCCTACCATCAAAAGTTGAACGAGTTGCTGGACCTGTGTATGTATAAGACTCTTGGTTAAGATCTTGGTTATTACTTTGTTACGCTGATGTAGTGGGTTGGTATGTCCGCATCAGCATGAGCATAAGCTGTAGGAATTAAAGTTATATCTTCAGGACGCGAGCACCACCACGTAGCAAATGGCGAAAATAGGAACTGACTTCTTATACTTATCTCATGAACACGGTAAAACAGATTTTGTTCATTAATAGGAGAATAGATTGAATGTATATAGTATATGTACATACATGTACATAGTACATACTTACTGTCAACGTTAAAATTCATTTGAAATTTCTCTAATAGAAAAGAGGGTTATAACGAATGAAATTTTCTATCGTTATCTTCTATTAAATTTTATATTTTATATTCTTTATATTTATGTATAATTTGTATATAAATCTTGTACGCGATTGTTCACTGTATGAGATTCCTGTATGAAATCACTATTTATTTGAGAGTTCAAATCGAATTGTATAATATCGAAGGATTTCGAATTATTATCATCTCACTCCTAGCTCTTGCTCCTAGACAATAATATCAGGATAGTATGGCATAGGTAGTAGCATCGTAACTATCGAGATCCCGCCGAAAACCGGTTTACTCACTACTACTTTTACCTAACTGCAATTGCACAAGTGTAATGTTGATATAAAACTATGTTATATCGTGTACGAATAATTTTCATGAAAATCTCAACTGTGTAATTTATTATAAATATATTAAAGCTTATATACTTGTTATCGTTCTCCCAATATATTTCATTTTTTATGTAAATGTGACTAAACATAAATACATATGGATATGAGTCTCAAATTCGAAGCTTTTCAGTGCTATGAAAATCCGAGTTGCCTCAAACATGATTTCATATTTAAAATTCTTGAAAGTTTTTAAAAATTCCAAGTTTCTAAAGTTTCGGTAAGTTTTGAAAGACCTCGAAAGAGCTTGAACAGTTTTGGAAGTCTTAAAATCTTTTGAAAGCTTGATGCATATGCAATATTTTATATAAAATTTATTATATAAGTACATAAATTAGAATATAATATAAAAGATTGTATACATAAAATATTGAAGATACTGGTACTAAGTACAATAATAAATATACATGATATTGAAGATACAATATTTTCAAGATTTACTGAAAATTTAAAAATCTGAAAGATTCATCAAAACTCAAAATTTATCAAGACTTATAAAAGTTTTTAATATCGAATCATATTAGAAGTGATTCGAACTTTCCGCCACGTATATATACATAGTTGAAATTTAGAGCGCTATGTATAGGTGTCTACTGCCATCATCTGTTCCGTGGGATTATGTTATGTCGTGTGTAGCAGCAGAGATTCATATATCATAGTAAAAGAAGTACTGTGTTCGTAATTTGCGAACAACAAATGGCTAACGCATTAGATGCTGTCGATTGGGAAGGTAGAGTTCGTCTGATGAAAATATTGCTCTCGTTCTTTATTTTTTTACGGTTTTTTAGCTTCTTGTATTCCGAAGTCTTGCAACAAGTAATATAACGGCTTGTTTTGACATATGTCATTCTGCTATTAATTTCATTTTCTTCGTTGCATCCAACAAAGGAATATGATATTTTATGGAATTTTACTCAAATTTAATAGAAGTGAAACATTTTTGTTTCCAGAGGTTGTATTACAAATATTTCACTTTTGTTACATCAAAACTCGCTTGAAACATTAAAAGTTTAATTTAAAAGATCATATTATTTATACGTATGATTATAAGATAACAATTAATTTTACATGGTAGGTTCATGAAATAAAATTACTTCATAATAAATAACCCTATAATAATTCGCGTGCAAATTTTGTTGTTAGTATTCCTAACCTTACCGTGAAAACTAGTTAGTCATCTTTTTTAACGGAAGATATATAAATTAATTTCCACTAATACTTGCTACTATTACCAAAAAGTTTCTTTTTTAAATTAATAACAATATATATATGTATAATTTATATTTATATATAGTGCTTCACCTATTAATTACTTATATACTTATATTAATATTAATGTATAATTTACTAAAATCTATATTATTATTAACTTCATATTTAATTGTAGATCTCAGAAGGCAAGCAAGACATCTGGAAAATGAGATTGATGCAAAACTGGTAGCATTCAGTAAGCTTGGTGTTAATAGCGGATCCAAACTTGTTAATGCAGATGAAGAACCTCTTTTAGATGAAGAACATGTCTTTGATAATATGGCCTCTGAAATAGAAGCACTATTGGCTAAAGTACGTTTAAAATATCAATATTACATTACAAAAGTTTAAATTATATATTTTTTCTTTGTACAGTTGTTTTCTATAAATGAAAGAATGAGCAAATTACAACCAAACGGTGCTGCAATGTTGCATACAATGCAACGTCACAAAGACATATTGAAAGATTATAAATTGGAATTCAACAAAATTAGAAATAATTTTGATGCAAGAAGAGATAGAGAAGATTTACTAGGTAGTGTCCGTAAAGAAATCGAGTACGTATGCCTATTATTTTATTACTTTAAATTATGTTTCCTTTTAAATATTCAATTAAGAGTTTATAAATCTTCTATGGAACAGTAATTACAAAAGTGTAACTGGACTGAATCGTCGGGAAATGTATATGAAAGAAAATCAACACATTCACAAGTAAGTATTGTTTATTATATTCATTTTATTTTGATTTATGCTATGAGTTATACATAGTATAAAGTACTCTGTTTGTTACATTTTTTTTAGCCAATATGAAATTAAAGATAATTTTCTTTTTCAGTTCGGATCATTTGCTTAACGATCAAATAAGCATAGCAATGGAAACGCGAGATCATTTGGTGACTCAAAGACAAACGTTCAAACGTATACAGACCAGGTTAAATGACATTTCAAATCGATTTCCAGCAGTAAATAGTCTAGTGCAAAGGATAAATTTACGTAAAAGACGCGATTCACTAATAGTCGGCCTTATTATCGGATTTTGCACGTTTCTCATGCTGCTCTATGCTTTTCACTAAATAATATCCAATACCAAAGTACTTCCACCCGTTAGTGATTCGTCAATGGGAATGCATATATGTAGATGAGGTATTTGGTGATGTATTTACGATATATAAACGGATAGAGAACTGAAATTGAAAAATGCGTGAATGTGCGTGTTGTGAACATGCGTAAGTGAACTCTGAATGATCGAATGAATGTTTTTTCGTTCTTGCGAGTTAAGAAAGTAAAAGAAAAGGAAGAAGAAAATGTTAAACTGTACAGTTTTTTTATACGTAACATAAGTCGTGGGTGATACTATGTAAAAAGACTAAGTCCACGATCAATGTGTTAATTTAATAAACATTAAAACAAATGGTGAAGATTTTATGTATTTACAGAATCATTTGTATTTTTTGTTTCAATTTCCTATATACACGACTGTACAAGTGTTATTTTAAACACATATTTGCTTTACGCTATGAGTAAAGACTGTAAAATACCATGCATGTATAAAAAACCAAACCTTCAAAATTTTGCTACTGTTGTTTATATGTTAAAAAAAACAAAACCATGATTTACTATTCGCAGTGCAGTAGACTGATATTTATATAAGACTTTTTATTTACTATTGGTATAATTCGATGCAAGTACTGAGTCTGTGCTTGCAAGAGGAAACAATTTACATATTTCTTTCTTACGGAAATCCATTGTATTTTATACGCCTATGAATCAATGTATTCTCGGATGCTTTCTCGCGGTACAACATATACGTTTCAAAGCAATGGAGACAAAGATGCACGATGATTACTATTTAAGAAATTATACAACAATGAAGAAAAATAACATTAATGCAAATATTGTAATTAATAATTGTGTAGTATCGGCATTCTCATTCGAAAGATCGATTTTCATTAACATTACATTTTTTTCTTTTTCATTTTTTACTAAGAAGTATTAATTTTACATACACAGAAAACATTTATACATGTATATATACACACGCACGTACATATATATATATATGTATATATGTATAGCATTATCAGAATCTCTCATTCGAGTTCACAAAACACAGCACGTTACGAAAGGAATCACGTTACTTTCGGCAAGTGCAGTGCCTGGTTTCCACGTATACTAGATACCACATTTATAAATTACACCTTGTCTGTAATAGGAACTCAAGCAAGAATTGTAAAAATATCGAATATAAGGTACACGTATGACCTAAAACTGCTTTATATCCTTTAATATATATATTTACACTTTGAAAACGTTTTATTATAATCACAAATCACTTTCAATTTTCCTTTTTTTGTTTGTTAGCTGATAGTTTCGTCTCCGATAGTTTAAATTAAGAATCTCCACGTTTATAAAAGAACAAATATATATAGTATATCAAAATGTTGCAGCTTTGTATGAAATGAATATTCCTCACGTAAAAATAATTACATAAATGTTAAGAAAAATAAACACAACGAACGAATCATTAAAATCGAACGAATTATCTCTGTAATGTACATTAATAAATAATTTACTAGGTATCCTGTATCATATCATAGAAAATGATACAACATAATAAGAATACTTTCTTATTTACGTTACATAAATGTGTACTTTTTATATTCTTTCTTTTTTCTTTCCGTTTTCTTATTCTTGTTTATAAATGCAATATGTAGTGTATCCGTAGAAACGTAGTAGTATCATTTTTTTTTCATGGATTACATCAAAACAATTCTTTGTAGTAAGAATAGTTACGAAGACAAGAAAATATTCCACAAGACAATTTCTCGCTTCATAGCGTCTAGATACGTAAACGCTAATTCGCATATCCTTGTAGTTTTCTTTTTTTTTTTTTGCTTTTTTTATTTTTCTAATGGGGATTCTACTTAAAATTATTTCTATTAATTTTTCCAAGATACCCTATTTACCATTCTTTTTTTCAACTGGATCTTTCATTTTTTTGTTTTATTACTGTTTTCTGTCATAGATGATAGATTGTGAGATCCATCTTACTTAGCTATCAAAACTCGTCCAGGCGTACAAATAAACAACAGACATCTACTCAATATACATGCGAATCGCATGACTACTTTATGATTTTTGAATATAAATATACTGCGCCATACGTATCGTTTGAATCTAACTTTTGTTTTAATGTTGACTACTTATAAATGGAGAATTATTGGGAGACGAGGTTATACGTTATTTCTCAAACACAACTTTTTAAATTATCCATTCATTATTATAATCGATATCACTATATCACTGTGTCTAATATAATAAAAAATAAAAAACTATAGTTCATTAAATATATTACGAAAGACGAATTTTTATAAAAACGGACAAGAATTACACTACCTTGGCACTTATTTCATAAATAATAAACGTTAGTTTCAACATAAAATTTACAAAATAGAAAAATTATCGTTTATTACCTCGTCCCTCTATTCCCTATAGTAATAGTTGTTTTGCAGTGGGATACTAGTACTAATAATAGTAGCAGTAGTGTAATAATATTAATGGTAGCAGTAGCAATGGTCATTAATTAACTATCCGATCAATTTAACGATTAAAAAAAAGAACTGGAACAGTTGCGTATACATCTGTGTATATTCCAGCAAGAATCGATTGCTTGTTGCACTGCTTTTCTGATATATTTCTAATACTATTTTATATCTTTTCTTCCGGGTTTTACTTACTTCCGTTCCATTAATCAGTCACAATATATATGCAAGTAAGCAAACCTTTACCTATCGCTAAGATTTTACATAATCGATTCTCACTGAATGTTTAAATTTGCTGTTCAAGATATGATTAGCGTAAAATACGGTTCCTTAAGTCGTACGCATCGCTATAGTTTAATTTTATGTTTCCACGTAAGATTCTAACTTCTCTCCACATTCGACATAATTTCTCGTGGTCGACGCAACATAAAACTATTGATTAAAATTCTTCTACAGCGTAATGCAATCGAAAGATCGATAGATAGATAGATAGATAGAGAGAGAAAAGAACAAAACTAAAGTTGTTCTATATGCAGCAAAGCCTTTTACAAGACAATTATATCTTTTTTTGACATATAAAATTAATGGCGAATGTACTTCGTATGCAACTATAATTGTGTTACAAAATTATGGATCTAATATTCATTTTTACTCAGCGATGTGAAAGGAAGATAAATGAAAAATAAAAATATTCATTCCCACTAACGCCCAATTAAACGCGAGCGCAATCTATGACTAAAATTACAAAAAAAGAAAGAAAATATTCTAGCTACTTAATAATGTTTCGTATATCATCGAGGAGATACAACGAGCGAGCAAAACATACTTCATTAAAACGTTTAACATAACGACATCGAAGCCTAACGAAAAGATAAGTTTGGATCTCATACAATTCGCAGGTTGTAAATGTTCGTGCCACATGTTCATTTCACTTGTCATTACCAAATCAGGCTTCCGTATCTACCTGATATATCCTTATTAAATGACTTAATTAATTCACATCTTTGCCGTGCATTCGCAGGTGCACCCTCTTCTTTATTGAATTTTATCGCAAGGCTTAGGAAGAGGGATTTGTCCACGTTATATTCACATCAATCGCTTCTTTTGGTCCTGTTCTTGATAATACATCAAAATTACGAAATTCCTATCACTTTCCAACGAATAAATCTCGCTTTGATTGTTGTATCAGTTACTTACCTATAAAAGCGAATTAACAAATTGTTCAAAATGTAAGTTCTTCGGTGTTCTCAGCATCTGATGATAATTCTTGACGCAATATTTCCATACAGGACTTTGGAATAAGAGTACCGACTATTTTTAAACCTTCATCTATAAGAAAAAAATAAACAAAACTTTTAACATTTCTTATATCATGTTCAATAGTTTTATAAAATTATATTTAAATTTTTCATAAAACTTACCAGTTCGTAACCGTACTACTTGCATCTTAGAATTATGAGCAGAACGTGTTGCAAGAATGCTTTCAACTCGACTCCAAACGCTCAACACTGAACCTGATAGTACATTATAGGAACGTCTTCGGAGTCCAACCTCGCAGTCCATACCAAGAGTCGCGTTTTTACAATTGCCGCGCCAGTAAGCATGTGAACATGTATCTACAGACGCTTCATATTGTTGCGACCAATGTGGTTCTGCTTCGTCTGATGATACCTTCTTATATTTTTTCTCTAATTCGCCTAGAGTTTCTTGTCTTAATTGCAATCCTGTATTGGGTCTTTAAACAAAAATACGAATCACAATATGATCAATTTTAAATTATTAATCATTTTCTTGTATTTAATACGAAAGAGACACTCTACCTATAAACCATATACAGCTGATCTTTTTTGCTCTCAGATTTTTTCTTTCCGGTATCTACTACAACAGCAAGTATGGCAGTTTGCTTTCCATTACGGATCTGGTGACTCAAATAAAAGCCCTCTTTGGGTCCCGTCAATTCAGAACATTTGTTCATTGCCTCTGCCCAATTCATTCCACGTTCGACATGAACAACGTGAAGCTCGGTTGGTGCCTTTCCAGTAGCGTGTTTCCGTAAGAAACGGTATAACTTAACCCTTTTTACATTTTCTCCAGATGTACCAAGATCAAGAATACCCATGTCGAAACGACCGGTTTTTTTCGCTTGCGTGACAATTGCGTTTAAAGTGTCGGTGAAATATTTAAATAGCCGATTCTGTAGGTCAACCGGCATACCGAGAATACGATTTAAGAATTTTGACATGTTGTTATAATCTTTGTCCAACGTGAGCACACCAGGTGTGCTCTCACTATTGCAAATTAAACCAACACCCACTAATGCATCAGCCACATCTTTGAAGAAGTCTCCATGATAATCTTGTGGTGGTGGTACAAGCGGAGGTTCGTATCTAGTATTTCATTTATAAAAGAATTAATTTAATTTAGTAAACCATATTAGACATTGCAAAAAGTGTATAGGAATATATAAGATATATTATTAAACCTCTACTACCGAAGTACCATATTTGGTATATAAAGCTCGAGGTGGAGTCTATAGCACTCCTGAACTTTACGTATAATTTATATATAAATGCAGAACATTCAGACCACAGATGGTCTGTTAGCTAATTTCATCGTCAGAAATTATTACAGATAATATCTCACAGTCCTATTTACTGGCTAATTGATTTCGAACAAAGGTACAATATCAGTCCTTATAGATTTTTCACTTTATATTTGTAGATATCCTATATCATAAAAGAATTTTAAAGTAATTATGCAGTTTAGTGATTTCTCTCAATTTTTCCCCCTTTGATAGACTCCATGGCAGTTATATCAGCTATCATTTCACAAGATAAACACACTACGTAAATTTATTTACGCAAATGCGTATATCGTAGTACTGTCGAAAGGTAGACGAAATATAAACACTTAGTTATAAACAAAATGGAAGACTTCAATCTCAGACTCCACCTCGGCAGTAGAGGGTTAAATTATAAGAAGTATACAAACTTCATAATAGTTCTCATTGTCGCTTCAAGCGCTGCACGTCCGTATTTGTTATCAATATTGAATTGCGAGAGATCTCTGGTTTCTGTAGCTCTTCGATCACCGTGCGTAAGAGCTCCAAGACTTTCCAGACGCTTCGCAACTATGGATGCGAATCGTCGTTCACCAGCCAAATCCGAAATAAGGAATATATATTCCGGAGCATTCACTTGATTAGAACGATGCGTTCGTCCGAATTGTTGTATCGCTCTGTCTGCGCTCCATGGTAATTCAAGAGTAATATGCACTCGTCGCATCTGATTCCTTGCTCGCCTATCACTTTGTAATGATATACCACTGCTAGCTGCTTCTGAGATAATGGCCACTGTTTTCTCGCCATCCATAAACCTATTACGACGTTGAAACGTTCAAATTTAATCTGTTGAAAGTAGACTTCTTTTACGTGTATGTTAAAGACAAATTGATTACGTACCTCTGTTTTTCAGTTAAATTAAGCGTTTCCAATGGAACATCCACTTCGGATCTGGATTCGTATTGAATGGTACCATCTTCTGTCTGTACGACTCGCCCTTTCCTACCAGTCATTTCGGCCACATTTTCCGGCCCACCAAACTCGTCAATTAGTTGATCCAAAGTATTTGGTGGTAATCGTTCGCCTAAGTCTTCGACCTGCGATAGTAATTCCTTCTTCATGGTGTAAGCACGTTCCACGGCGTCTCTTGATGGCGCACGATTGCGTGTCGCTCCAGCGGCTATGGGTCCTGTATAATCTATCAATGTATCACCACTACATTTGTTCTTACTTACGGTAATATTTCTGAGAATATGAGATATATACCAGCTCGTTTCTTCACTGGTTTTTTTTGTTTCTTAGCGCCTTTCTTCCTTCGCCTTCCATCACCTGAATCTGTAATATAAGTAAGAAATTAGCAGAACATTTAGATTGAACGATTCCAACCCTTCATTCGTATATTTAAGTCATAAGTAACTCACAACAGTTTGAATAAAGTGAAGTTAAACTTTCAATTTTAATTTATGTTGTATAAATTACTATTCATTTTTAAAATTAAAATGTATATTTTATTTATATTTTAAAATTAAGTAATATCAAATTTAATTTAAATCAGTTGCTTGTGATCTAACGATACCAGTCAAATAATATGTGAAACCTACCAGAATCTGATTCGCTGTAATTGAAAGAAGAATCAGAAGTGATATTACTCTCTTCGTCAGTCCTATGATCGTCTTCGCTCTCACTGCCACTCTGTTTATATTCCGAACCGGAGCTATGTCCACCATTCCTCTCGTCATCGGTAAAATCGTCGTCAGATGGGAATGTACGAACTCTCTTCGAGGCTCGTTGAGCAGCCTGTCGTATCGGTTTTCTTTTACTTCCACCCGCAGAACCGCTAGCTCCATCGATATCATCGAGATCGTCTAATCTCTGCATTTTCGATGGTTCAATACCAAGAACTCGGTGTATGTGATTACGGTCTGATGCTGGGAAATGTTTCTCAACTAACGTTTGAAGTACTCCTCTAAAATAAACACATTCATGTAGAAATAAACAATCTTTTTGTATTTTCATACTAATAGAACTGAATGATGTATTTACTTTGCAGTGGAAACGAAATCGCTTAATTCACCATCATCGCGTTCCAATTGTTCTAAGGTGCGCGCCTCGCCGGTAGATTGTAGACCGATAACTACGCATTTTCCACATTTCACGGCCTCACGTGCAACGGCCACAGCATGTTTCACTTTAGCTGCGATACATAGATATTTGAAGAAACGCTGATGTGACGACCAGAACTGTCCCCACATAGTTTTCTTCATACGATTCTCAGCGTCCAACAATTCTGCTGCTTCTTGAAACCTCTGCATTGCTTCAACCCACTATACAAAATTTATTAATTAATAAGTTATTAACCATTAATTAATGTACCATTAGATCTTTTGTTTTTTAACACTCACAAGTTGAACTGAATGATCGTAGACCTCGGTAAACTCTTTGGATAGCGGTACTTCCTCTATTTTAAAGGCTACGCCATGAAAACTAAGTTGTCGGGCAATGTACATGCCTCGCAACTTCATGTCCATCGCTACGATCTCCATGGCACCGACTCCACGCTTTTCCACGGCGGTGATAAAATCATTGAATTCTGGGAATGGTGTTCCTTCGCCCCACATACCTAATCGAACCATGTAGGCCATATTACGGGGCTCGGAAGCGCCTGTGGCACTGGCATACACTACTCTAGCTTTAGGAAGCTTGTTTTGCAACTCCAAGACTGTCAAACCTGGAATACATTGAAAATTGCAATAAATTATATAAAACATAATAATAAATATACGACATTACTGTACCACAAAACTGTACAACTGCATTATATGAAACATAATAGCAAGCATGTGACATATATAAGTTTATAATATAAATGATGTGTTTAATACACATACCAGTTTTAGTAGGTTTTGAACTTCCTGTAGGACATAAATTCTTCGCCCGATGACACTCATCGAATATAATCAACCCATCGAAATCTTCACCACACCACTGTAAAAGTTGTTTCAACCGACTTTTGTATTTTCCACCACTTTGCGAAGATTCTCCGATTAAAGCTGAATATGTACTGAATATTACTCCTTTCTTTACGTTACCGTTTACCGCTGATGAGATCTTTGCATACTTGAATTTATTTAATGCATGAACCTAAAAATACAATTTATATTTCCATTCAAATTTTACATCGACTTTTATATCAATAAAATGAAAATTATAAATAATTAATATCTCCAAATTAAAGAATAAGTACCTCAATTTTTGACGCGCCAATATCATTTAAATCGCGCTCTGCATCATATTTGAGATCGTTCGAGACAGACACCCAAATAGCACGTTTCCTTCCTTTCAAGTAATTTTCGAATATAATTCCGGCTATAGTTCGTCCTTTACCGACTCCTGCTCCATCGCCGATAAGAAAACCAGCGCGTGTACCATCTGGTAAGAGATGTTCATGTTGCTGAGACGCATAAGTTATTGATTCAAGTTGCAGCGCAGATAAAGCTCCAGTTCGCATTGTTTCTTCTGGTATCGAAAGCTTGTACCAGACGTCCGTTGGCTCGACGCTAGATAACGATGCAGTTTCCACAACAGGATCTGGATGCTTTCGTCCGAGTTTAACTATGGATTGTATTAAGAGGTACGTTATGTAAGAAATAAATATCAATGTAATGTATTTTCAAAGTGAAGTTAAATAACATACGCTTAGTAGGCATATAATCGGCGTACGTTTCTGCAACACCCATATCTTCATCATCCACCTCCTCTTCTTCTGGTATGGTAGGTTGCATATTCATTTTTGCAGGATCTCCAGCATTCATCCATAACTGAGACACAGCTTTGCCTACAACAATGTTTTAAATTACTGTATTGTAAGATTAGAATCTTATTGTGCCAAATAATTTCAATTAGTACTATTATGGACATAATTATATGTTTCAACAATATTACAGTTACATAATTTTAAGATATCAAAAATGTGAAGTATACCTGATAGCCCACCTGGCCAGTTTGGATGTAAACCATTTTGGTTTAACAATTGAACAAGAGGATTAACACCCATGTTCATTCCAGGCATACCCATAAAACCACTCATTAAGCTCATATCCATGCCTAGAGAACAATGACATACGTGAAACTACTTAATTATTCATCCAGTATTATTTTATAACACTATTTAAAATAATTACAGATAATACACTAGTTAATTACGCTTAAGTTACAATGTTACAATAAAATGGAACAACATGGGTATAAATTTATTATACAAATATACTCTTGATACAAAAGCAATAATGTATGTGCATAAATGATTTGTACATACATTTAAGTTTTATAATACAGACAGAAATGAATTATTTTGATTATGTTATAGAATATTAGGAATAAATAAAAAATATGTTGCACTCACTTGGTGGAAAGAAGGCTGCAGGATTGAAACCTGCAAGAGTTGCTAGTCCTGGTGGAAAATATGGTCCACCAGCAGCAGCTAACTGACCTAATTGACCTAACTGATTTGTATTAACAAAACCAGGCGGTGTACCCTGTGATCCTCCTACACGTACCATTTCATAACCTGGTGCTGCTGTCTTAGTCACCAATCCACCAGGAATTTTATTACTGAACTTCTGATTTAACACTGTTAAAGAAATATAATTTCAAACAATATAAATAAAATTCTTTTCGAATTCATTACATATTGTTCTATCACGTTTTTTTTTTTTTTTATTAAAACTCTTCTTACTATTTAAACCTCCCTGTCCTTTAGCCATAGCATTAGATGGAGCATCTGCAGGTTTTTCATCCTTAATATTCGCAATCCCAGTAGCAGTGGCAAGATCTTTTCCACCACCTAATGAGAATTAATATGCATTAAATATGATGTTTTTTTACATTTAAATATGAAATATTTACCAGGTACACCCATGTTATCGGGATCTTCATCCTCGTCACTGCTACTATCTTCATTCATTGCGTCCTTATCCCTTTTAGTTGACTAACAAAAGATTTGTTCAATGTTAACAACATATATTATTATTATTATTATTACATATTAATTTATCATTAATCTAATAATAAAGATACTGTTTAAATTATTACAGTCGTTATTGATATTTTTTAATTTATAACAAAACAATAGATGAAGCATATATTTCAGTGCATTTTTAGTCAGCAACTCACATTTTATAGCTTCATAACATTATGTAATAACTAACTTTTTATCCATAAATATAAGGATAGATTAAGTTTAATTAGAAACATAAAAAACTGCTATCATGTATGAGCCTTATTAACTTCCCTTTTTTGTAAATTTTTCGATTTCATTATCAATATCATTATTTACATCCGTAAATTCATTCATCACAAAAGAATGACATAAATAACAATAAATTCCAAGGTATGTATATTTAAAAAACCAATACTCATTACATTATCACTTTCCTCTAGCTTTTAATTTTGAAGTTAATCAGTGTATCTTTTGAATGGCTCATGCAATACCACAATTCGTACTTAATTGAAAAAAAATAAGAAAAGGAAAAGAACAAGGATACCGATCGTGAACTTGCTTAACTTGAGGAAAAAGCGGGAGGGATACAGAATATGGAGAGGGAGGCTAGTGTCGGTGAGTCATTTAAAATTACAATAAGAGGGACTGTGTATATTCGCGATACTCGGTAACCGCGTCTAATAGGTTAGTCGTGCTAATAGATGGGATGCACAAAGAAATACGTATTAGTATTGGACGAAAGAAGCGCGCCTTCTCAGTACCAGTGAAACGAATCATAAACAAAAGCTCACCATATCAAAAGATCCTTTTATAACCTTCGCAGATACCGAAGAGTCGAGATAACTGGGATATCTTGACCGAACACCTTGTGAATAATTATCTTCGCCGTGTGTAGTCGAAGATACTGACTTGTGACAGGGAGCACGAGACACTTTTTTCTCCGTAAAGAATATCTCGTGTGTCGTGTCTCGTTAAATGGACATCACTCAGTGACGTTTGGTTGGCCGGTGAATTGTGCGAACTAGGAAATCACAGTGTTAGAACTTACTGTGCGCTTAGATCGTGCCATTTATGCGGTCTACACCGATCATACAGTTGAAACGCGTTTGCCAAACACGGCTGCCGCCATCTTGGCTTTCGCCCGGCCCACGGTGCACCGCGATGCAAATACAAAAACACACGCGCTGGCTATGGCTGCTGCTTGCGGAATATAACCACGCGGCGTTGCCAAATTGTTGTTGATTTAAGAGAACATTCTTAGAGCGCGTTAATCAAAAAATCACCGCTCTTTCAAAACACCATATCTGCGGCTTACTGTGCAAATATTTTTTTTTATATTTAAATATTCCTTGGCTGTTTCCGTACGCTATATAAAAATCATATTTATATCTACTTTATAGAAAAATAACATTTTTGTTTATTGTATTTAGTATATATATAGATATTTTAAAAATCATGATTTGGCTTTGTCATTTTATGTTCTTAAAAAGAATCAATGTACAATTCGCACTCAATTCTATAATAGTATTGGTAAAAATAAATACAATGCAAAAAGTGTTTATTCAATTATAAAACATCACTGAATTTTTAAAACTGTATTTCTCAAAAATGTTAAAAGTTGACATACAATATTTGTGCAGTAAGCCATCGATGTAATGATCTTTCAAATAAATACTTTACATTGATCCCTAAGAAAGAAAATAAAATTAAAAATAAAAATACTTGATATTTTATAACATTTGAAATAATAAATATTTTTGAAAGAGTTTGTCAAACGCAAGCTTATGAGAACAGTATTAGAAAATAGGAAAGATAGCATACAATAACAGAAATAGTTAGTTAGGACAGATGAAATAAATATACAAATGGCTTGCAAAAGTATTCATACACTTACTATAGAAAACTTTGGTAAATATATTGAGCATGTTATATAAAACATCTTGAAATTTCATTAGCACTATAATGAGACACAACTGCAATTGATTATACACTAATTACACTGGCAAAATTTGGATCCGATCTGAAAATATGTTTGGAAGTTGCAATATACTTATTTCAAACTTATATTTAGTAACAAAATTAGTATGGGGTATGAACAATCACCTTAAGCATATAATAAAAGTTAAAGATAAATACTGAATATTGAGATTTATTAATATTATGAATGATATTATGAATGATTGTTTGTTTGAATACTTTTAAGATCTCTTTAAAATATATACTTGTACTAAATATCTTACAGTTTCTATATACATATTCAGAATTGTTTCAAATGTTACTAATATAATCCAGATAGTTGGGTGTTGTTACAGTACTAATGTAGTTATAACATAATATATTCATAAAAAAATGCCAACAAGTGTACGAATATTTGAATAATGTACATCGTTTATGAAGTAGAGTAAGATATAATGTTCGTATTTTTGTACTTTTATATTAATACTATTGGTAACACTAAGCGATTACAGAAAAAAAAAGAAAAGTATGAGTGATACAGTATGTAATGAAAACGTGCAATTTAACAAGTTAAAATTTAAAATTAGCGCGGAAACCGAAGCAAGATGGCTTCTGAATAACGCCTTCCTTCGACGAAATCAATGTAAAGATTGTAACCAGGGGGAGAACAATAAACTTAACTTAACGTAACATCGATCCTTCTTTCTCTTGATCAATGATATTATCTAATAATTCTAATTGAAACATTAGCTCATAATTAGATCGAAGAAGCAAAAGATAAATCCATATAAGGTGTTTAAAACACGAATAAAAAGAGCGGAAAATTCTGACATCTATCGACTATTTCGTAACTACATTTTTCATGACAATGCATGCAAATTTAAAGCGAACAGTGAGACAAGCGAGGATCGGTGTAAATAATATTAACAAAATATTTAGTCGTTAACATGCAATTCTGATAGTTCTAAATGATTAAAAATAAATGGTTCTTTTATATTGGGATAATTTGTAAGTATCTTGTTTCTTCAATCTGACAAAAAAACTTCGGAACAGTATATTTATTTATAATACCATTTAAATAGATAGTACGCCGATTTACTGGCTCCTCTCTGATTTGTAGTACGAATCGCGGATCACTTTGACTAAAAACACGGAAGACACGAGGAGACAAGTCGTTGATACGTTTTTAAACGAGCACGATAATTTTTTAACAATTGCTTATTTGAGCACGTGTATTTCGAAATTACAACGAACAGTAAACAAACCATGCATATCGCGTATCATGTGTTCGTAAGCGCGTGGTTACACTTAAATGAGCTGGGCGGACACTTGGCAACGTTGCAGAGGCGCCGCGCTGATCGTTAGTTGATTTAAAGTATCCGCGGTAAAAAGAAAAGAATATGACAGCTATCTCTTTACAGAAATATCAAATAACGCAGATTTCGATAGATTTAGATTTTCTTCGGAAAATCAAAGGATTTCGAGCGGACGTTTCGCTAAAATAATATATGTTCATCTAGTATTCTACGATTGCTTACCTAAATCTATCTAAAAAATAACATCGCTCTAATACGATCGATCCGAGCTTCGCGCCGCTGACAACGCTATCTAGTGGCCAATTTCTGGAACTAAACAATATAGGAAAATGATTTGATTTCGTCAATTTTATATCACGGATGTAGAAAATAAATAATTAAATTTATACGTTTAAGTTATCAATGTACACATATATATAAGACACTTCTAATTGTTGTATCTTACTGCTTTATCTTATTTTTTTAGTTAGAGTTAAACATATGTATTTTTTAACGCGCCTTCGTATTAATCATGTAATGATGTATTCCTTATTCTTAGAAGGAGGTGTATATGTCTTTGAACATTTCTAAATTAAATCAAACAATGACTGTCTTATTGCATTTTTCAATTATTTTAACACATACATATGCATACCTTTTATTTAATAAGAATATCCGAATTTTATGACATTATACACGGTGTATTTATTTACAAAGAAATTCTAGTATGACTAACAACTGGATTTTATAACTTAAAACAGGCTTAGTATAAGAAAATATAACATAATGAATTTATAATTTATGAAGCATGTATAATGGCTCACGAAAATATTTAAATAGTCTTAGAAATTTTTTATGTGTATATTATACAAACCATTTTGAAATTTCATTAGTATTGTAATGAGAAATGACTATCGTGATTTAAATTGTTGGCAAAATTTGAAATGAATTTAAAAATGTATATATAAAAGTTACAAGGTATTTATAGAAAACATACACTTCGCAAAACTCATCAAAATATTTGAACAGTCAATTATTTGCTATATTAATAAGCCAAATATGTAATGAGACTATCTTTAACAGTAATTGTATGTTTAAAATTACTATTCATGCTCTATACTAATTTTTCGCTATATATATGTCTGCAATAAATATTTTGTGAGTTCTATACACGCTTTCGGAGTGGATTCAAATTTTACTATTACAATCGCGATAATCGTGTTTCATTAGAATGCTAACGAAATTTTAAAAAGTTACGTGTAATACATATAATATAATACATTCATAAAAATCTGTTGTAGTAGGTGTTCAAATAATTTTGTGAGCCATTGTAGATTTAATTATAAGGAAATATACAAATTAACATTGTAAAATCACATATAGTTTATGAAATATGTAATTCTATAGAAAGCGAACGTTGTAAAAATTTAACTTTGATTATTGAAGTATCAATTTCTGACTGATTGTATCGTACAAATTAAATTATATGGACACAAAAGGATAAAGATACGAGAAAAAATGAAAAATAAAGGAGATATATGTATGTATCTATAGTACTTAAAGATTCAGATAGTATTTAATTTAATAATAGTATATCATGTAGCCTAGTAAGCAACATGGCGGCATATCCGGTATGTTATTTCGATGTTTGTAATTACAATTACTGCCTCACCTCCTCGACAAAATGTTTCAGATAGATTAATGAAATTGTGAACAACGGCGGCGATATAAATTACTTATTATTCGGTTTTAAATGTCGCCTCGTTTTTGTAAAAATAAAACGAACACGTTCTGTAAAAAATTCAAGAGTGTGATAATTCGAATTAATCAAGGAATCATTTATGTTAAGCACACTAGCGTCAAAGTGAATCGAAACGGCCGTCTCGCATAACTAGAATTTTGTATGGGAAAAATAGAGTCAGTATTTGTTCGTTACATGGGAAAATCAAGGGGTAACATGGTGAAAGGTAGGAATATAATGCGAAAAAATTCATCTATATTTTCACTAAACATTTTATTCCGATAATCAGGTTATGTTTTGATAGTTTTCACTTCCTCTCTTTCTCTCCATTTTGAATGTTACCTCGAAGACGCTAGATTCCCAGAACATCACTTAATTTGTGCATAATTTTTACCAAATAAATTGTCCTGAACTTTTATTTATACGTTTACGCTCCTAAAATTTATTTCTAGTCACCAGAAAATGAAATATTAGAAAATATTAAATTTTGTCTCCGTACATATTTTTTATATTTTATTACTCATTCGTCACGTTCATTGTAACAAGCAATTATTATTGCAATAATATTTTCCACAAAGTGCTATAGATATTAATGTACATATATGACAATGCAATATTCATAGATATACATACATATATACTGTCACATATGTATACAATGTTGAGTAAGTTCTGTAATTACAATGGTAAGATGTAAAACTTGATCAGTGTAATAATATATGTATGTATAATGTACATAGTTTAAAAACTCAATACTTAACAAAAATAAAATGTTAGATAATATAAATATTACAATTAGCTATGGTATATAATTTGTTATATTATCATATTTAATATTTTATAGTTTGGAAGATTTATAAAATGTAGAGTATAAATGGTTCGATCTAATTGTAGGAAGACGAAAACGTGTGCAAACAAGAAATACAGTTCGTACTAGAGCTGCTATTTTATCTCCTCAATATGATACAACTTCACCAATGAAGAAGGAAGCTAAACTGCAAGATAGTAATGTTAAAAATGTTATTTCTGATGAGATCCATTCAGTATCTGAAGCACATAAATCACCTGTGTGCATAAGTTCCTTTTTCTATACACAAGTACGTAATTTGTTTCAAATACAAATTAAATATGTGAATTTTTCCTGTTGGTGCCCAATTTTTTTTGGTCGAAATCTACATTTACTAAAAGTACTTGTTAAAGTTCAATGATACCAATTTTAAGTTTAGAAATCTACTAAAATTCAAAAATTATAACTGTGCAAAACTGAGCATTTTTAGAGTACTTTACATGTTATTTTGACGCCATATTGGCTTCTATTTATGATTTGACCAATCAGTTTAGTTACTGGGTGTAAATAAATGCACGTGGATGGCGGCCATTTTGTGGCGGGATTTTGAATCATGACTATCAAATTTGGTTTGAGTTACTTTTTATTCTCCAACCGCCTCATAGCGACCGATTATGCTAGTACAAGATAATTTTCAGTGAAGTTTAGACAAGAACAATCAGCTGATGGATAGAAGCAATATGGTGTTAAAGTAAAATGTAAACTATCATAAAAATGCTTGACTTTATACAGTCATGACTGAAGTTTGAAACAACATATTCCTGAACATAAAATTGGCATTGTTTTTTAGCAAATATAGGTTTCGATCAAAAACATTGGGTGCTCAAAGAAAAAGTTTACTCAAGGTAATTGGTTCACTGTATTCATATTCTTTAATCTAAGTATACTTTATAATATATATTTTATTCAAAATGATAAAATATATAACAGTGTCATTCATTTTAAAACATAGATTACAGATGTCCCTAAAAATAAAGCTTCTATCCTGCCTATTGAAGAAATGTTTTATGGAAGTAAAAAAAAAACCAATGATGTACAAAATGATATCCTCACTGATGTTGGTCAATTCAGAACGGATGGTAATATTTCATTAATTACTAATTAATAGGTCGTAATGTACATATATTTAAATGATAATAATTCAATAAATAAATTTTCAGAAACACCTGTAGCAGTACCTATTCATGGTCCATCAACACCACACAGGATTAACATGCCAAATCATCAGCTGGAAGATTTAGACGAAAGAAATACGAATGAAAATACGCATAAGAATCCTGTAGTAACTACCACATTTAATTTGGAGCAACAACCTTCAAAAAAGTCTGCTAATCATAGCCGTAGAAAATTAACCAGCAATCAGTCTGCCACAAATCGGTCAATAGATTCTTCACTTACTAAAAGTACAAATCATAAGCTTACTGATTACTTTCCAGTACGCCGCAGTGTAAGAAAATCAAAGAAAGCTGTATTGGAAGAAAAACAACGTGATATGGAAAATAAAGTGCTTTATCAAGTAGAGGAAGGCTTAGAAGTAAGACAAGTTGATGAAAGAAAGTTGTTATTTTATTGTAAATTCCACATAAAATATTTTTCTTTAGGTAAGACACTTTGCTGGTAAAGGTCGTGGTGTAGTAACAACACGAGAGTTTATGAAAGGAGAATTTGTAGTAGAATATATTGGTGAATTAATCGATCAAGTAACAGCAAAGAAACGTGAAAAAATATACGCACAAGACCAGAACACTGGGTGTTATATGTATTATTTTCAACATCGTAATCATCAGTATTGGTAGGTATTTTCTTCATTATTATTCATAAAATTATTGTAAATCATTGACCACTTACAACATCACAATATTTTTAGCGTCGATGCAACAGCAGAGACTGATAAGTTAGGTAGATTAGTAAATCATTCAAGAAATGGTAATTTAATCGCTCGAGTCGTAGAAGTAGAATCGACGCCACACTTGGTACTTACGGCGAAAGAAAATATACCTGTAGGGGTGGAAATAACATATGATTACGGAGATCGAAGTCGCGAAGCTATTCGTCATCATCCATGGTTGGCATTATAGCGCTTTCAATTAATCAATTAGTTATAATAGCATGATGTAATATTGTACAGCAGAATTCGTTCAATTGATTTTGTTCCTCCTATGAAGGAACAATAAATACATATAGAGAATTTAGTTGAATTTTATGAATTAATCTGAGTAAAAATGTCTCTAAAATGAATGTATCTCTACTTTGATATGACAAATATGTAATTATATACTTCCTTATCTATATAACAAAGCAAGAAGAATTAGAAGTATTTGATATTTTATAAAATTGATAGTCTAGCTTGCATACGCGTTTTCTTTGTTACATAAATTTCATTCATAAACATTCATAAACTGTTAAAAACATCAAACTGACAAAATAGAAATTAAAATTTTTTTAATGTTGTTACTATTATGTTTAATTATTATTTTACGACTGTAAGACATTTTTGTGTCACAGTTTATGAACAAATATGTACAGTTTCTTTAAGATCTTTAATAACAAATGCTTCATCTAGTCTTAGATTCAGTCTAGTATTATTGACTACAGCTAAGACACGTCATTACACATCTCAATATACTAGGCCACGACTTTTCCTGATTGAAGGATTTGTAATACATTGATATGATTACGAATATGTTTCTTTCCTTTTAAATATTTTATTACGGAGTACTTCGATCTCTGTATCGTGATATCTGTACTGTAAAACGGTTACTTTTCTTTTTTGTCAATTTGTCACTGCCAAATTCCAAATGACATAATTCGTAATTAACTTTATAAACGAAAAATGTTATGTAATAACATTATAAATAAAAGTAGTTTAATTGATCGAAGTAAATAATATTCGCTATCGCAATCTTTTTTCGAAATCTAGGAAACTGAGATATCGTAATTCATCTTCTATTATATGCAAATAAAAAAGCGAAAGAAATGCCTTCACGCGAAGAAATAAAATATATATGATATTTCATATCTTAAATAAATCTATAAAATTTTGTGTATATTTTGCACCTAAGTACTTTCACCAATATTTTATCAGTATTTCTTTTATCGAATAATATTTACTATTAGTTTTAAGTATACCTTATAATAACTTATAAAACGAGTTAATAATTTACTGTAGAATTTTATCATCGCCAAGTATATTTATGCGATAATTTATTCATGTTTTTTATCAATATGTTGAAGCATTTTATATAATTGTATGACATAAATAAATTAAAAAAATAAAAATTCTATGTTTATAGTAGTATTGTAGTAGTATATGTTAATATTAATCATTATTGTCATTATCATTAGTATTATACAGAATATAACTTATACAAATACAGTTTTATTTTAATGAGAGTCATACATAAAATATGTAATTTATTTATATTCTGTAAATAAACACTTCATAGTATGTATTCTCACAAAATATATTAGTATTTTATCATATGAATAAAACTACTTGATTCCCAATACAAAGTATTTTCGGAACAATAAATACATACTGCATGATTTTTTATTTATTCTCCACTGTAATTTCTTCATCATCCTCAGAATTTTCACCGCTTCCTATAAAAGTTTCTTCTCCTGCTTTTAAAAATGGTGGTGGTAAAAAGGATGAGAATTCCGATTTCTTTGGTAAATGTATAATATTACTTAGTGACATTTCTTCTATTAATGTGTCATCCATATTCTTTCCCTTTAACTCTTCTTCACTTTTAATAATTGACTGAGCAACATTAGATTTTTCAGGTAATACATGTAATTGAGGTTTTGTTCCAACTTTAGAAATTTTATTATTACTCTCTATTAAGGAAGAAGTATTAAAGGAAGGCATGGGTGGAGGTGTGGGAATTTGCTGAAGCTGCTCCTTTGAAGTACTTTTTTTTGTTATAGCTTTATACATTCGCTCAAGTGCCTTTGATTCTCTTTCAGACATAGATTTTTTCTTATCAACTAAAGCGTCCTTTAATTCAACCATAAAATTTTTGAATAACGTTTTATCTCGTTTATAATTGTACAGTGATATTTCGTCAGCTTCTTCACTCAAAGGTTTCAAATATTCTTCCCTAATATATTCTTCAAATACTTCATCCATAATTTCCGGTTCTGAATCAGTTACAATACGGATATTCGAATTTGCATTTAACATTGGAATATTCGTTCCCAAATGGTTAATTGTAGAACCGCTAATTTGCGATTTTACAAGAAATAGACTACTAAACTCAATAAAATCTTTTGCAGCGCCAATACTTTCTTGAGCTACAGTTAACTTCTGCATTGTGTTCTCTATACAACCTTCGTTTGTTATATTTTCAATTACATCATTATCAATATCTTGGAGTATTGATAATATGTGGCTGTAAGCCAACTGTAATTTATTAGAAGCTAAATAGAGGTGCATATATAAATCTTGCCATTTAGATGAATCTGGACCTCTAAAATAATAGAAACACATAAACAACCTGTAATTTTTAACATTTATAAGGACATTTTAAAAAAGCATTCTTACCTGTATTTATATGATATAGGTTCTAGTTTAAAACTATAATAAGCATCAATGTGTTTCGATAACTTGTTTTTATATGTGCTTAAATACATGATTAAAAATCGTATGATATAGGCCAACTGTGATTCAGGAATTTTCTTGTATGATTGCTGCCAAATGTAATTATCGTATGCTATAGTTAATAAGTACAACATCTCAGACTGAGTGAGGATATAAGTATGATATAGAGTCTATTAAAAAAATAACATAATGTATAAAAATATACAAATATTAATTACAAAATAAGTACTAGAAGATATTTCATTTCAACCTTCAATTTTTGATAATTTATTTCACCATGTATTTCAAATGATCTACTATCAAATCTCGTTAATAAATCTTCATTATAAATATCTACTGGCAACAGTTTTATAAGAGTTAAAGAAGCATGATAATAGATGCAAGCAATAACTCCCAAACATTTTACTAAATTTTCCATTATGGGTTGTAAATATTTCAGTCTACCCGCTGTGAGATCACTATTAAATTAGATATATTAGAAATAATATAACATTACATAATAGTCTAATAAATTGTAAAATTTAAAAGCTTACGAAAATTGCTGGGAACTTTTCCCTTGGTGCAATTTTATTTTATACCCATATTTCAAAATTTTCAATCCCTTTTTACAAAGATCAAAGAAATCATTCTGTAAAGACACAACAGATTTTAAATCCCTATGTGCCCTTATTCTCAATAATTCTATATAACTAATGCAATATAATACAGCTAATGTAAATAAACTAGCTGACTTTTTATATTGGGTATTATAAGAGATATAGACTGAGGACGATAAAATAGTGCCAAATAAAACAAATTTTGATGTCATAGTCCTGCAAAAAAGATAATATGGGTATCATTTTATTTGATTTAACTCTTGCACCAATTTTTGCTTTTTATAGTTGAGATAATCATAGTTAATTTCAATGTCATCTTTTGATTAATTTAAAAATTTACCTCCATGGTTTATATTCATATTTATCAAGAAAACTATATATTGCACAACCATGATCATTTAAAAGAGTTTTTGCATTTAAAATAGTTTTCACCTGTTTGTAGGATATAGTATCATCCTAACATAAATAAAATTCTTCATTATAAATATTTTATAGCATTACTTAAGTATGTTGAGCATAATACTTATACCTGAATTATTCGCAAGTATATAGAATATAATTTTTTAAAAATATTTTTTACATTAAATATATAATCCTAAAAATATAGAAATTATTTATAAAATGCATATCGTATAATTCTCATTGGTTCATTTGAAAAAGAACTCACAAATAGTTTAAGATACTTCTTTTCATTTTTAGGTATTTGTTTTTCTATTGTTACACTTTCAAAGTCGATATAACCTAATTTACATAAATGTTCGTATAATGATGAACCCTAAAAAATAAAATATAATAAAATATTAAACAATGATATATTATTGATTATTTATCAAATGGAGGAAAATTTAAAGTACTTTTATGACAACATCTTCATCTTCATCAGTGATATCAGTAGAATTCATGGTGTATTTATGTTTGAAAAAAAGCAATGAATTATATAATATTATTTTAGCTTAGAAATTAAGCTTCTTTCACATTAATAAAATATACTTGTCAGAACATTTTATTGATATATTTTAGGTTAGGTAAAAATATTTCACATATCACTTTATTTTTTTGTTGTTGTATAATGTATAATTTGAGCAGCTTCATCTTTTCCTATTCAATATAGTTCCTGTTTTAAGTTTATTTAATTTATTTAATTTATTGTATTTATACAAAATAGAAAAAACTACAGAACTGTTTCCATTGTTGTTCTACATATGTATCTCTCACATTAACCTATATACTTTGAATTGTTTAGAGGTTAGTTTTTAAAGTTCACGCTTTTATACCTCGAGTGAACCGCAAACAAAAATTCCTCGATTATTTTTTATATGCTTTTATCACATTATTATTAAATAATGAAGAATTTGGTAGTGAAACAACGCGCTAGTCGTCTTTTAAATATCCTAGAAAATCAAATTTCAAATGTAAAAGATTTAAAAATATTATATACCGTTGACTCAACTAATGATGATTTTTACATGCTTTTACAAAATAAATTATGTAAAATTCCATCGAGTTATGTGGAAGACATAAGTTCCTTTGAAATCGATGAAAATTTAGAATTCATCGGTTTGGAATATTGTAGTGTAACACAAGAACTATATGGTGTCTGTAAATCTGGCAATATTATAAGAATAAATCTAGAACCCGAATTTAGATACGAATTGATAACTGATTTAAACACAGATTTACAATGCATGAAACTAAGCCCAGATCATGAAATAATCATATTAGTTACAATTAGTGGTATTGTGATTACGATGGTATCTACTTTTCAAATAATCTCAGAGGTAGATCTGCATGCACAATATTTTGGTCAAAAGCAATTTGTAACTGTTGGTTGGGGTAAGAAGGAAACACAGTTTCATGGTTCAGAAGGAAAAAAAGCAGCAATATCTAAGCCAACAGAAATATATAAAAATGATCTAGATGATGGATTATATAAAATAACTTGGCGTGACGATGGTTTGTTATTTGCTGTTGGTTTCTTACATCCTGAAAATAAAGTTAGACAGTTTAAGGTATTCAATAGAGAAGGTATTTTACAATATACCAGTGAGATTGCTAATGGTTTGGAAGAATCATTGTCGTGGAAACCATCTGGTAGTTTAATTGCAGCAACACAGATTTCACAAAACAAGCACCTTGTTGTATTCTTTGAGAAGAATGGTTTAAAACATAGAGAATTTTCACTTTCGTTTAAACCAAAAGAAATTAGAGTATGTGTAAAAATTTGCATTTATTATTACCCTGAATAAATTTAAGAATATAACAGTTTTAATATTTTAAAATTTATTTTAGGTGAAAGATTTATTTTGGTCCCCAGATTCAGAAATTTTGACTATTTGGTGCCAAATTCAGGCAGATTCTTCTTCAGTTCTACAACTATGGACAGAAAATAATTATCATTGGTATTTGAAACAAACTATTAAATTTCCCACAGATAACTCACTGATATGTGCAACATGGAGTACAACATCTTGTTTCAAAAAGCTGATTGTTTTAACATACAAAGAATTTATCACGTTTGACTATAATTGGTCTGTTGATCATAGTAGAGGCATAACTGTACATGATAAATCTGTTATTGGCATCATTGATGGAAATAAGTCATTAATGACTGGTCTTAGAGTAGGAATTGTACCACCACCAATGGCACATAAAGCTTTAGAAACCTGCGAGTCCATAAATGCTATTGTTTTTGCACCTGATATAGAAGGCAAAGCTACTTGGATAGACAGCAATGCATTCTTCTGCGTTTCTGCCAGTAAAAAATTAATATTTTACAAGTGTTTAGTGGTAAATATAAACGAATTATAAATTATTTAAAATTTCACAAAGATTAAAAAATAATTACTAATGCATTTAAAAAATTAGGATTCATTTCTCTTAGACTATGAACATGTTGGAACATATGATATTAAATGGGATATTCTACTAGAGCATGAAAATTTCTTTTATAATATGCATCACTTTTTATGGCTTAATGAAAACAATATTTTATGTTCATTGTCAATAAATGATCAAAGTTTCCTTTGTGTTTTGCTGTTAAGTGCAATAGAAGATCAAACACAGGGACAAGTTATATTGAGGTACATTTATGAGAAAAATTTGTTTAATTTAAAAGTAGAATAAATTATACTTCAGTTTCGAAAATTAATAATTCTTTAATGTTTAAAGGCGAATACACATTATGGATGGTTTAATTCAACACATAGTTCGTTCTCCAGATTCAGATGAAGCATATATAATTGTAGACAATTCCATTATAAAATATACAAAAGAAGCAGAACTAGTTCCAGTTGATATACAATTGCAAGGATATACCTATAAAGTAGAAGTTGTGAAAATTGGTACGAAGCACATGATATTGTCATTATATCATAGGAACTGTTTTGCAAGTAATGGAAAACAAGTTGCTAACAATATCACAAGTTTTTTCGTTCACTCGGAATTTTTACTTCTTACAACTGCACAAAATACTTTAATATGTGTTAACTTGAACGAGAATGACTTTGAAGAATTAATAAAACAAGATTTGACAGTAAAGCCATGGGAAAATCGACTCGATGATAAGTCATTTTCAGGTATAGCAATCATTAATTTCTAATCGTTAAGTTATTTTTAATATTATAATTAAGATGATTAATCAATATTTATAGATGTGAATATTAGAAGAGTGGAAAGGGGATCTCAATTGATTGCAGCTATTCCTAAAGATTCCAAAGTTGTTTTGCAAATGCCTCGTGGAAATCTAGAATGCATTCAACCAAGGGCATTGTCTTTATATATTATCGGATTTTACTTAGACAATTGCAATTATTTATCTGCCTTCGATTTAATGCGGAGACAACGAATAAACTTGAATTTGATCTATGACTATAATCCAAAGAAATTTATCGAGAATGCAAATGAATTCGTGGAACAAGTTTCCAAAGCGAGTTGGTTGAGTTTATTTTTGTCTGAGTTAATAGATGAAGATGTTACCACGACAATATATGCAAATTACTATCGAAGACATCAGTCAGAATCAAAAAGCCTTGAAATGAATAAAATTGAATCAATTTGCAGTTTACTGCGAAACATTATGGAAGAAAGGAACAACTCTGATCATTTAATTCAACCGATATTAATCAGTTTGGTAAAAGATAAAAGAAAAAAAGGGATAGAAGCTGCGCTAACGAAAATAAAGGAAATTCAGAAGATAGAGGAAAAACGTACAGGATATGAGGAACATATAATGTCTGATGAAGCATTAAAATATTTATTATACATAATGGATGTGAATATCCTATTTGATATAGCTTTAGGAATGTACGATTTTGATTTGACTATGTTCATTGCTTCTAAGTCACAAAAAGATCCCAAAGAATATATTCCATTTCTTAATGGCTTGAAAAAGCTTGATGAAAATTATATGAAATATTCTATTGATTTACATTTGAAACGTTATGAGTCTGCTCTTGAACATATTGCAAAAGAACCAAACAGATTTAACGAATGTATAAATTTGATACGCAATTATAATCTGTATACAAAAGCTTTAAAATTATTTGAGAAGAAAAGCAAAATGTATAAGGAAGTGGCCAGAAGTTATGGTGAATATTTACTGAATAAACGACACTATCACGAAGCTGGAGTTATGTTTCATAGATGTGGTGATATCAAAAAAGCTTTAAATGCTTATAAATTAGCTAGTTGTTGGCAAGATATCATTATACTATCTACTCAAATGGAACTAAGGTTGATATAAGCAATAGATACAAAACAGATTGAAGTTATTATTATAGATTTATAAATTTATAAAATTAAATTATATCAAATTATATTTCAGTGAAACAGAAAAACACGTGATTTACCAGGATCTTGTAGAACATCTAAAAACTGATAAAAAGTATGAGGAAGCTGCACATATTTTAATGAATTATTTCAGAGATATAAAGGAAGCTATAATCTCTCTATGTAATGGTAAACAATGGAAAGATGCTGTAAGAATTGCGCATGATACCAAAAATATAGATTTGATTGGTAGGTTTACACTTTCAAAAATATGTATATAAGTTAAATATTAATTTATTACATTATTAATTAAAATTGTTATATTTTAGAATGTCATATAAAACCTAGTGTATACGAATATGCGGATCACGTTCTATCACAAATAGAAAAAAATAGACAAGATTTCGAGCGATATAAATTGCGTCTTGCAACAGTCAGGCACAATATTTCTCAGAGAAACATAAAATCGTACAATGAAATACTTTGTGACAATGAGTCGATATGTAACAAAGACATTTCAGATATTCTTAGTGATACAAGTAGCGTTGTTAGTTCAACTTTGAGTCAAAGGTCCAGATTGTCTACTATGTCTGGGTAAAGACGTTTGAGAATAATGAATAAAGCTTTTTTAATGTATTTATGTTAAAAATTAAATATGTTTACGTGTGTATTACTTTTAGAAAAAGTTTTAGATCGAGCAAAAATCGAAGAAAGCAGGAAAGGAAATTTTTAAGTTTAAAAGAGGGCAGTGTCTTCGAGGATCTGGCATTAATACAAACTTTGTATCAAATTATCAGCAATATGTACAAAGAACGAGGTTTGTGTACTTATTTATAGAAATTAATTATCATATAAAGATTATATGATATTTCTAATTTCAGATGATTTGCACATATTGATACAAATGCTTTTGTACTTCGATGACGATGAATATGCGGAAAAAATACAAAATTCCATGGAAGAGTTGCTTTTAATAATAGAAAAAAGTAAATCTGAAATCTGGGATAAATCTGCAGCTTCAAGCTTAGCAGAAATGGTACACATTACATCATAATTATAACTGAAATAATTAATTGCACTACTTTTTATGTTTGTAAAAATTTTAGGAAAATGCAGAACTTACGACGATGACAGATTCACAAGGATTTTCTACATGTTACAAATTAATTGGTAAGTTATTATTAAACTATCGAGGAAACTTATCTTAATTATTGTCCGAATTTCCAGAATCTTACATTGCACATCCACCGCTAGCTAATTCTTCACCTTGGAAATTGAACATATTTTAATAATTAATTACAATAAATATTTTTAGAAATCTAATTTTGAATTATATTTTACAATTACAATCTTTCTATTAAAAAAGGATACATTCATTTCTGCTTATTTTTCTATTTATTTAGTAAATCTCTAAGTTATTTATCAGTAAAGATAATTTCTCTATAGGTATATATGAAATAAAATATGTTACAATAATTATTATAGTTTATAACAAAGTTTTGCGAGGCAAACTCGCAGCTTTATAGTAATTTATTGATTTATATTATAAAACAAACATCTCGATATAAGTTCAAATATATATATTATAATATAATATTTAAATTTGTATGAATTATATATGATACCCGGAAAAAACATTACAATTTATTTTCTATTGAAATTTTCTTTACATAAATTTTATACAATATTTATGTTCCAAACGCACAGTCTGACAAAATGTCAGATATGAACAGTCATGTTCATTGATATAATATTTGTGAAAATATTGATATCAAAGTATAGATTATTAATATCGTCTGGAATACTCGGGTATTTTCATACATTAACATTTAAAACTATTTATAGAACTAATATCAAAATAAAAATGTTTTTATAATCATGAATAAAAGTTAAAATTTCTTCAATATTTCAGTATAAAAGATATGATTCACAATTTAAATACCTAAAAATCTTGTTTTAAATTAGATAAAAATTCGGCAAAATGTTCAATGACTACAAAGTTTAAAAATCATTGCATTTCTAATTTATAGCTTTTGCTAATTTATAGTTTATGAAATATATTAGGAATATTTTGTATTAAATAATTGAACTATATTATAGTCTATATTAAATATAATCTAAAATAACTATTTTATTATTGTGTCTTTAGTACTTAATTAAATTTTATAGTCAATTGCGGCATTAATTTTTAAAATGACTTTGGACTGAAATCAAATCCATTCTAAATTTCTGAGCTCTCAATACTTGTACACCTTAATCATTTTGCCGAAATTTTACTGAATTTAAACAGAGATCCTTTGACAAACGTTGTTCGATATAGTTTTCTATAGTAATCCAAAAATATACATATTTCCATATCAATTGACTATTCTCTCATGCTTCTTTCTTTTTCTTTCCTCTACTAAAAACTTTCTCTATAATTACCCTAAATTGTGTAATTACGTGCAAAGATAAAAAAATCTTTAATAAGTAATTTCCATGCTAAGTATCTGGTTTTTAATAAATCAGATATTATTCAACAAAATGCAAACTACCCTTACTCAAGAATAAAGAATATTCGGGTTACATTATATCATACGGAAATACTTAGTAAAGTTTTTCTTTCTTTCTTACAAACTTCGTACAACAACCCCGTAATATTTAGAATTAAAATGTCCCATTTTTAATAGAACTTGTATACTTGAGGCTAATATCTGTAATTAAAACGAGACTACCATTCACAAACTTTTAATTTAATCAACAAACAACTGTATTTTCTGTCTGAAATATTTTTTCCTCGCGACTTTTTATAGGTAAAGAATCATAAGTTACCTCATTGAATTTTGTTTGTAGGAATATTTTTCATACCAAATTATTTACTCCAATAAATTTTGGAGCGAAAGTCATTATTTAGAAATAACTTTAACATTCATCACAGTAATCATCAAAATAAATGTTTAATTATGATATTTTTTATATGAAAGCAATATGATAGAAAAAAAAAAGATAAATGAAGATAGTCTCGTCTCTCTCCTCTTTTTATTTAGTCTGCTATGTGCGATGCAATTTATTTTGTCCAATGAAATATTGAACAAACAAACGTCTCACTACAATTATCTTTTAAAATGAATATTATACTGCCTTTTTATCCGCAGTAGCTAATACATCTATTGTTGCTGATCTAAGTTCGGGTCGAGTACTTATCTTCATGCACTTTGCTTGGGCATATTTCTTTCTTACAGCTTGATACTTAATTTTATCCGCATTAACTATAATACTTGCTGTTTCCCGTACTACAGGGAATACGTCGTCCTTGGAATAGGTACTATAATGTGCCAAAGTATTTGTCCAGACAACCTTTTGCTCGTCTTCGTCATCGTTATCAATAATTCTGCATAATCAGATAAAACAACAATGATGAATTATTAGTAAATTGCATCAACTATTATTTCATATTGATTCAATATGTTATAATTGATTTTTCTATATTAGTAAAGAGAAAGCACAGTAACTTTAATCCTTTAAGATAATATTTTAACAGATAACTTACAGGAAAGCTAAATATATTGCTGCAGCTGCAATAAGGCTTGGGGGATAGTGGCACACTTCATAGTGAACTAGGCTTTGTTCTAGAAAATATTTAGCCATTGTATGATGTATTGGGAGTGCCTAAAAACAATTTATTAAGTTAAAGATATAAAATTATGTGATATGATAATTAATTGGTGAGACAAATTTATAAATCACCTTTCCAGCTTTGCTGTACCTCCTTAGGAAATGTAAGGGTAATGGTCTACCAAAAGAATAATCTAATGTTTTTACAATAAGCATTTCCATTTGTAATATTTCTATCTTCGAGTATGCATTATCTGTGATATATACAAAATCATTTATATCTGGAGAATACATTTCTTCATACTTGCTAGCAATAAACATAGCCGTCACACCAACCAATTGTAACCTTTTCCTATCTATTGAGCGAAAGGCCTGTTGAAAAAAGACAAAATTTATCTTTGAAGAAAACTACACAAATATTAAAAGTTTTTACATGTAACAACAAACCTGTAAAAATCTATCAATGATAGCAACAGTTAGGTATAATGTTTCTTGCATTAAATGAAATTGTTGGTGTACATCCACTAACCAATCTATAAGTACACTCCTCATTTTTGGCGTAACTTCTTGTCCACATAGATATCCTTTTGAAATAGGGTACATACTTTCTAAAGTTCTTAAGTATTCATAAATGTCATTACTATAAATAGAAACTAGACTAGGATTTCCTTTATCTTCTTCATCAATATCTTCAACTGCTAATAGATCTGAGGAGAATGACTGAACCTCCTTTTTAGTAGGTAGTGACACCACATTTTCTTGAGAAACTGTAACCTTTATTACAGGTTTAACTATTTGTACAGGTAGTTTCTCAGTTGCTTTTTCTGGTGGTTTGATAGCTTGTTTTGGGGCTATGATCGGTTTCTTGTCTTTTGTTAGCAAGCTAGTTCTATCGATGGGTTCTATACCTCTTAATGTATTCACTTTGTTTCCTATTTCACCCAAAGCAGCTCTTTTTGTCTTCCCAGGTATTGTGGTCACAGAAGACTTCAGATTCTTCACATTTTCTTGATTTACAATATTCTGAAAATTTATTTCATAATTCATATTGTGACTTTCTTGCACTGATCTTACTTATTAAATATATATATATGTATATATACATATATATGGAAAGAAATAATATTGTTACATACATATTTCAATACAATAGTTATTGTAACAATAGCTTTTTTTGATGACTATCAAAACTATTTTTTACAAATATTCTATATGTATGTATATATGTATGTATGTATGTATGTATGTAAAATATTAAAAGTAAAAGTAAAAGTAAAATATTAATAAAATAAAAGGGGATATAACAAATATGAATTAAATATTTAAATACTGATCTTCCTAGCAAAATAATAATTGAATATTAAAAATAGATCTTATCATTTAAACAATTTACGTTTAATTTATCCGAGTATAGAAATGTAACATTGTAATATGATGCAAATAAGATAAATATAATTCATACAATATATAGAAAATGAAATGAGTGCTTCTCATAATGTAATTACCTAGACAGCACAAAATTCCGCCTAAATTGGCCCTAAATGTTTACGAACGCATTTCCGTTTAAGATACATGATGCAACTTACAACTAATTACATCTTTAATATTTTTATAACAATTTCTGCCTTAGAATAATATTACATAACGAAGGAAAAGCTGAAATTTATGCAATTTATACAAAATATTAAAAGAAATACGGGACTTTAAAGATCAAAATGTACGTTACTATTAAATTTCAAAAATCAAAATTTTTCGTTATTAAACACTCAAACGAGTGATATTAAAATTCGTATTAAGAATATTAAAATACATACAGCAATCTGGATATATCATAATGATTGTTATTTCGATGACTTTTAAAATAAATGAAGGGCATTTAAAGATGTCAGGAACAGACGGTTACCCTGTTCTATTGACCTCCCCTTGTATTCAATGGCTAATTTGATACACATCGATGTTTTTAAAATATTTAAAACTTACCGTGAGCGCGGTCCTATTTCTTAAAGCCATCGTTAACAAAGTCAGGAAATAATTACACGCAACACCAAAAGCTAGTCTTCCGATTAGTCTACTTCCACCGTCTCCCAAACAACGTTTACCTCGCAGTAACGACTCTGTCGGTTTGAATTTGTTTAGTCGATCGAACGGAAGTTCACCTTCTGCGGATGTTAGTATACAGAAGAAATGCCGCGAAAGTCACGAGACCTGATTGGTCGATCGAATGGTAACGTATTTCAAACGTATCACACATATGTTTCAGTCTTTTTATAAATTGATAAATTTCAGGTGGCTTTCTTGTTTATTATATGAATGAATTAATAGTATGAAAGTAAATTTAATTGACCATTTCGAATCGTTTTTCAGAAAATGACTATACTTTTTTTATTGATATTAGTTTTATTTGCAAAATTAGTTAGAAGAGTGATGTATCTAAAAAATCGCCATTTTTTTAATATTTGCACAACATTAGCTCTAAAATGTGCTATTTGGGAATTAGGAATGTTACAGTTATCTAATAAAATGATATTATTTCACAAAAATGTCAAAATTCAAAATAGGTTCCCAATATTTTTTCTGGCAATGAGGCAATAAGCAATATATATTATAAGCGGTATTATATTGAAGACTTCCCAAACCTATCGACTATTAACCGAATTGTAAAAAAAAAATAAATTCTTTCATTGTTAAATAATTGAATAATTAATCATTTTCTAGTTTGAACTATCTATTTTAAATTAATTTCCTAAAAACATACTTTTTTAATTGTATGAGTATTTTAACAAGTATTTAATGTATACTTTATGTAAATAATGTTTTGATACATATTTTCTATTTCATAATTGTTTTTATTTCATGCGAAAGAAATGTAAAATCAAAGATATCAAAATTCCTGATGTCAATATCTACATAATATTAAAACAGCTGATTGAATTTCTATTGACACGTTGTCCTGAAATATATACTTAAATATATTTATTTATATTCTATTGCAATTAATTTTGTATTGTGTTTATTTGCTTTTTGCATGCAAATATTCAGCATAAAGCTTATAATTAATTAAACTTGACATAAATACTATAGATTATACATATAGGTAACAATCGACAAACGTCGTTATTGGTGAATGCATAAACTCATATATGATTATTATTTAATTAACAATTATAAATTGAAAATGACAATGAACATCGATATCAAATTAAAGCGAGCTAGTAAAATATATCATGAAGAGGTCTGTATTATAATTTACGATAGAAGTGTCATAAAATAGAAAATGTTGAGGTTATGTTTTAGGAAATAGTTGCTGGTTTTATATTGCTAGAAACTAGTTTTGATGTTAAACACGATGGAATATTCTTAAGTATGGAAGGTTCAGTCAATTTACAGCTTAGTTCGAAGAATTTTGGCATTTTTGAAGCATTTTACAATTCTGTAAAGGTTAGTTTAACTTAGAAATTTTCAGAAATATTTCTGCAAATTATGGTTCTGTCATAAAATAGGAACCAAGTAGATCAACTAATTTTATCGTTTGTATTTTCAGCCAATACAATTAGTTCAATATACTTTAGATGTTGCTCCAAGTGGCAAAATACCAAGAGGTAAAACAGAAATACCATTCGAATTACCATTAAAACCTAGAGGGACTAAATCTTTATATGAAACTTATCATGGAGTCTTTGTAAATATCCAATATTTTATACGCTGTGATATAAAAAGAAGTTTCTTAGCAAAAGATGTAAGCAAATCGTTGGAGTTCATAGTTGAAGATAAGGTGCCTCCTAAGATACATAAAGAGCCCAGTAAACCAGTGTGTTTTAATATTATGCCAGAATCATTGCAAAATACAAGAGATAGAATCAATGTACCTAGATTTTGCATTTCTGGGAAACTAGATTCATTGTATTGCAAGATTTGTGAACCCTTAACAGGAGAGGTAATAATATGCATGCTTTATTTAGTAAACTAGTATGAAAAAACAATATTTTTAAAGGTGGTAATTGAACATTGTGAAGCTGTGATAAAGTCAATCGAACTGCAGTTGGTAAGAGTAGAGACATGTGGTTGTGCTGAAGGATATTCCAGAGATGGTAAGATGAGAAAATATTAACATTTCATTCGTGATCTTATAATACTATATTTATTTCAGCTACTGAAATACAAAATATACAAATTGGAGAAGGAAATGTTTGTAGAAATTTGCCTATACCAATATATATGATATTCCCACGGCTATTTACATGTCCTACATTAAGTACAAGTAATTTTAAAGTCGGTAAGATCATTATAAGATTTTCATTCTGGATTTTTTTATAATAAATTTGGTGATAAAAAAGTCATATTTCATTACAGAATTTGAAGTGAATTTGATCGTAATATTTGAAGATGATTATTTAGTTACGGAAAATTTCCCCATAATATTATCAAGATATTAATTCTTGTATAGAAATATAGTATTTTATATAAATTATATGTATTATTTACAAATTGTATATATGTTCTATAATAAATGCAAATTTATGTAATTTCGTTGAAAAAAATGTAAAAAAGAAATAATTTTTTATCCTAATGTACATATTAATGGATGGATAACTTATTGTATTAAAAAGTTTCTTTTTACTCCAGTCCAACTTTTTGAGCAAATAATTTATAATATTTTTCAACTTGTTTATTATGAGTCAGTCCAACTGAAGCCAGCAGCACCACATAACCAAGCACAAATGTTAATAATTTATGTTGTTTCAACCATGCCAATAATCCTTTATTGTTAATACATCTAAAATATTACAAGTTTATACATTCTTATATTCATATATTTAAAAAATATATAAAAATAATGAATATTGTACACATACCTTGCTGCTTGAACTTGTTGACTGTAAATAAGGAGATATCGTACCCTTACCAATTCACTATTTGTTACCAAATAATATTTATTTGGAACTCTTCCACCCATGGAATCTGATACTAGACTTCTAGTATCATCTTCTGTACAGTACACTTTGTATAAGAAATGATGAAACTCTCTCAATATGTATGATTTCTTTTAATATCTATTTACCTGAATCTCCAGTTTTTACATCTGTATGATTAATAAGTTCACATAAAGCTATGCAACTCATTTCACTTCCTAATACACTACCTCCCCACCCATAGCCAACTGGACTATATGGTAAACTTACACCTAATTCACTCGAAAGATATATTCCTTTACCAAATAATGAGTTCTAAAAGATATATTGCAGTTAATCATGTTAGAACATAGTGAAAGATTATATCATATGTCAAGTAGATTATTTTACCTTACACATGCTCTGTTGTAGACCATAATGTATAATAGAATGGAAGTTTTCTAGTCGACTACCATGATAAGCATAAAATGTTGTGTGGCCTTGAGCAATTGTTTTCCATCTGTCTTCTGAAGTAGATTGTTTTGTACTTGTGACTTGGAATATTAAATTTGGTGCAACTACTGGCATTTCTGAGGGTACTTTTCTCAATATCAAGTCATACTATATCACAAACATTTTTCCAATATTCACAAGATTTAATTGTAAAATATGATTCGGAATGAAAATAGAAATTTCAACAAAATTTATGTTATCACGAATATATATACATAATGAAACTTACATTCTCTTTTTTAATGCTCTTTATATAAGGATCTCTCAAGCGCACTAAAACCCACTGTAATAGGTCTATAGCCATTCCATATTTTTCATATACATCTGATTCTGATAATGCTTTCAGTATTACAGCCAATGGGGGAATTACTTCTATAGCTCTTCTCTATAATTAAGATCAATATATTCAATGATTATTAGTCATTAAAATCATTAATGTACAAGTTATAAAAACAATAAGATTAATAATTTAAAAACTTTACCAAAGCTTCAATGTCTTTACATTCATTTTTTATATACATTGGTGGAAATGGTTTTAAACAAGTATCATAGCGATATGTATTACAAGCTGCTACAAACAAGGACCATTTTAAATCAGCTGCTCTTAGGTCTTTCTCCAATACATGTTTTAGACACTGAACTTTTTTTTCAACATCTTCCTGATTTGTGGAATCTAATCGAATTGTATATGATATATCTAACTCAGATTCTTTAGAAATCCCTTGATCCGAACTTTTTCTTTGATTGGGGTTAGATTTTTTCTTCTCTTTATCATTGTGGAAGGTTTGTTTCTTGCTCGCGCTATCCATTATTGACATGAATCAGATCTAAATTAAAATTTTTAACAATCAAATTATCATTTTTCAATTCTATGTTATAATTTCAATCAAGAATCTACCTACCCAATATTTACAAATTTATATAATTATTTTGCGCTATATTGTATGTTTTCAATATTACAAAATCTTAGCTGATAAAGCGTTAACAAACTTCGATGATAATTTGTAAATTAAAATTATATATGTAGCAAGTATCAAATTGTATCACATAGTAATCACAATAGTTATGATTTTGTTCAAATAACGGACAAATATAGTTATATAAAACATTAATCTCTCAAAGAAATATTTTATTCATATATATGATTGCAATTTCCTTGGATAAAGAAAGTTAGTTTATTTCATATTTATAAAATTTTAAATTTCAAACATATCGCCGACGTTTTTTTAATTTTTTTTTTTTACTGTTACTAATGATTTGCCATTATTTTCTACGAAACAAAGAAACAAAGAACAAAAAAGGTAAAAAAGAAGAAAAAGGTTTTATAAAATAATAAATCAACGTAAAGTCCGCTATCGTTCAAGTATTATAAACTATACGCACAAATAACTACTTTCTTTGAAACAATGTAATTCTTGGCAGTAATACAACTTTCACAAAATGAAATGTAGATCAATGCGAAAAATTGAACATTTTCGTAGGAATATTTGCATCTTGAGAGTTTCCTAGTGTTTGCATACTTTTGTTTAAACTTATTTGAATTTTATATATACCGTAGATGTTCAATGAATAATTAAAATTTTTTAAAATAATTGATTATTGAAAAATGTTACGTTTTTATCTTTGTATAATCGTTGTAATCGTACAAATGAAACGCAGTATTTAAAAAAAATTAATAATTGGTATAGGATCAAAGGAGTAATGCGTTACGTATTTAAAGGCTATCATGGCTAAAATTTCATCCCATGCAAATTTTGTTTTAATATTAGCGTTTTGTAATAGTACCATTTCAATGTTATTTATTATATTGTATAATAGCTCTTCTATATTTAATGTAATATTGAATACTAGTAAAATATTTAACATCATTTATTTGTATTTAATAATTTCTAAAATAAAAAATGTAATAGGTGAAATTTTCGTGATAGTGTTAACGTGACTTCCTTTGACGATAACATTTGAGGGTTAATATATACATTTATACATATATAATGAGAGATTCTCTTTTAATTTATGTTATGTTTTAAATTAGAATTAAATAAATGCATAATAATTAGTAACCAAATATTTCTTATCTCGTTAAATTGAAAAGTAAATGACAAGTAAGGCATGAAATGTTTACCTTTATAATGAGTTTAAAATACCCTTATAAAATATCAAATTTTTCCAACGATTTGCAATAGTCGATGACCGGCATCTTCGAAATGAAAATTTTGTGTCAGTGATGAATGAAATCAAGACAGCTTTTTATTTGAAATAACATATATAATCCTCCGCGTTACAACGAATTTGTACAGAAATCATGTGAACATTGGCCTGAAATTTCATTATTCCTATCACAGATCACATATGTTTCATTACGTTCGTTTGTTACGCCGATGTTTCTCTCTTTTAGCCTACAGCTCCGTTTAATTTTTCATCAAATTCATATATTAAAAGTACCAGAGCATACAAAAATACTATATATATATAACTACAATATCAAAAATTGAAATCAGTTTATTGCAAAAAACAAATTAGTAATAATTTCATTATGTAATAAATACTTCTATTAAAATTACAAATAAATAATACATATTTCAAATAATTGGGGGCACATTTATAGATGTTCAAGAAATATTTCATAAATTTCCACAAACTGCTTTTCCTATTATTATCATTAATAAATATAAAATTTTACAATTTCATAGGGTTTACGATGATTCAAATACTAGTAGCAAAGAGGAAATGTGATTCCAGTTGTCAATTTATAAAGTGCATACTCGTAAGTTCCCTATACTATGTTACCGTATAGGGAAGTTTTTCAACAAAATTGGCAAGCGTGTAACTCAATGTCATGCTTCAAGGTAAACTATCGATGACGTCAGTGTACGTCACTTAACAAGTGGGAGTGGATGGATAGATGTCGGCAGCCGCGGTGGCTTTCGCGAATAATCGCACATGAAATTCACAACGGACGATAGCCCGCGTCGTCACGATAATGTTGTGTGCTTCTTAGCGATGTAGTTTCTCGTTGTGGAGAAAACAAGCGTAGAAGAAAAAAAAGAGAAAAACGTTGAAGAATCAAGAAAAAAAAACGACGACAAGGAGAAGGCAAAAGCGACACATCTCGCCACACGTGTTTCCGCGGTAAATGGAAAAACACCGAAATCGGTCTGCGCATGCCCGGCCACTGATGACGTCACGAAAATTGTGCTTTTGATCAAACTCACTCTCTCGCCGTTCCTTTTTTTTTTCACACCCGTGGACGTAATAATGTGGAAAGTGAAATAACTGTACGGAAAAGCTCTGTAGGAGCCGCGGAGAAGCCGGTGAAAATCGTAAGTAAATTTCACTATCCTTTTTATCATTAACAGAAGTCATCCGTTGACTTACAGTCTGTTAACATGGCCTTCACATAAATGTGCACACACACGCGTGCAAACACGGATACACATGTAGGTATATATGTATACACATGAACACTGGCATACACACACATACACGTCGTAAGCGTTCACGATTTTCAGGAAAAAAAGCTCGTTCCTTTAGCGATGTTTTAATCGTCGCGTGTTTTTAAGCAGTTAGGAGTAAATTCATGAACTTATATGACGAAGTTGAATAAATTGGATGAGTATGAAGGGCCTGTTTCCTTACACGAGATATATTGATCTTGTTGCAAAGGAACTATTGAAAATGACAGGTCCTATTTTCATTTGGATATTATTATTTTCTTTGTCAATTTCATTTTATTCTACTGTATTCTTTGTTAGATAGTTCTTCAACGTATCATATGGTTCTTTTTTTATTAATTTCGTCTCACGATGCACACTGATTTTCGGAAGTTTACCTCGTGTCTGTGTGTATTGGTGAAGAAAATAATGATTTTTAAAGAAAATCATCGTTTTTGGTTTAATGAAAAATAATTTTTCAAGGTGTTCGTATCTTCGTGTTAGAATGTTTAATAACAAGTTCGTTCAATGTGTATGAATATGGAAAACAGTCTTCCATGATCAATAAATATTCAAAGATTTTTTCTATAATAAATATACAATATTAGCATAATTATATTTTTCTGTAAAGTATGAATATCTTATTAAATTGATTATTTGATATTTATTAGAACTTTAATAAATGATAAAGATAATTTGTAAGATATTAGGATATATTAGAAAAGTCTATTTTCTATCATTACACTACATGGGAAATATCAGGAATATATAAATATTAGTACGTGTTTTACAACTTTCATAATATAATAATTAATGAATTAAGTTTAATTCCTGATTGAGTGTTAAATAGAATTAATATCTTGATAGTAAAGAATTAAACATTTCTCTTACTAGGTCATAACAATTAATTTTTTATGTTCAAATAACGTAAGTTAGATAGACTTTTTTATATTTGTGTAGAGAATTCTAATAACGTAAAGAGTTTGTATTCTTTATTTACATGTTTTGCATTACAAATGATTTTCCATAAACGATTAATACCTAGCACGTAGTTTTATAACTTTATGAAAATATTCTTGTAACAGATCTTAAAACGATGAAATATTTTAGACACTATATAACAATTTCTAGACTTCTTTCACACACATGCAGAAAATAAAAATTTCATAAAGCGATTCATAAAGCTAACGAAAAAAGGGCAGCAGTTTTATATGTAGAATTTGTTTCGATTATTCTTCATATATAGTGACATTTTTTAACAGTTTATATGAATAAAGTTAACTTTTCATCATGCATTCAACATTTTCTCATATAATAAAAATCATATGATACGTGATAAGAGCAAATAAAGATTATAGAGACAAAATACATAGAATAAATTTATTTGTATAAAATTATTTGTTTCAAAATATAGATTATTTTCGAAAACTGTTTTTTATTGGAAGTTTTGTAAATAGCTGTGAGATGCTGCCACCTACAGACTCTAATCTTAATTGCATTTAGCTTCATCGGTAAAGTAGAGATCGGGTCTTTTATGCTAATTTTTTAAATAAAATACGTAAAAAAGAAAGAACAATAGATAAAATATATATTTATAATTTCGTTAATAATAAGTAACATTCTTTCTAAATACTTTTTATTATACATACTTTCTTTTATAATGAAGATGGTACATCATTAAGTCATCTTATAATTACAAAGTTGTTGCGAATGATGTTTTTCTATAAACCTTCTTATCTTTTTAAAGTAACATTCATTTGAAACATTCTCTCATAAAAGATACCAAGAAGAAACAGAATTCAATATTCTACTCAGGAATACAAGAGAAGAAAAAAGTATATTTCCCACTGCCACTCCCTAGGGGGCTAACAGTGGTACCTCATTTGTCATAAAAAAGACCCTAGTTAACTTTACAATTTTACGTCACTCTTCCCCATCATGAGTGATCTGCTTTAAATCCTTTTTCTCGGAAAATTTATATTAATTTATATTAATTCTTTTATAGTCGATTCTTTGTACAACATAAAATTTCAAACGTAAACAATACTTTAGCGAAATAATATTATCAGAATACTTTTATTACCTTGACGTCTAATAAATTTTTATGCAATTTATTTTTCTACAATATGTTGCAGAACTTAACACTAGACCTGCTGATCTTTAATATGTACCTAAGCGTGTTATAAATAATGATTGGTATTAAAGCAATATGACGAAAGTGAATAAAGTGTATGTAATTATACTTGTGTCTATATATAATAAAATTAAGCATCGATATTACCAAAGATACTTGCGTAAATACTTTGAATAATTGCAAAAACAGAAAATGTAATAACAATCATTTTAACTGGTTCGATAGTACTGGTGTTAATATATCTAGGGAAACTGGAAGCAATTATTGTTATTTTTTGATTCATAATCTGAAGTTGGTTTAGTTTTTGGGTTCTCATGGGAATGTTAAGAGAAGAACATACCCGGCGAAATATACAGCGATTCACGATTCAAAGTAGTATTCGAATACTTATCACAGAAAATTTTTATGTTAATAAATATACCTGTTATACGAATCATTTTGAAATGAGATACCTCTTCCATGATTATATCGATCTAATTTAAAACCAATCTGAAAATATACACAGAAGTTACAACATATTTATCATCTTAAACATATCAGTGAATGTTAAAGATGCTCCCATTCAATAATATCGAGACTTATCGATACAATGATTAACAAACTATTTAAATACTTTTCTGATTTCTGCGAAATATCTTGTAATTTCTATATTTTCAAATTCGTTACAAACTTTATCAATATAATCACGATACTTGGATCTGATAGCGGTGCTAATGAAATTTTAAAGCGTTTCTACAAGTATTCGAATAATTTGGTGAGCAATTGTATGTAGGGGGAACGCGATCTTTCGCTCAGCGAAAGGAAGTTAACATGGGAATCAATGCGTTGGTCCGTTACGCGCATTTCGACGGCTATATCAATTGTAAACTTATCGTGGAATCTCGCGGAACTTGAACCTGCATAATAACGCGCAACTGCTTGGTTACAAAGGATTACACGACCTCGTGGTACAAAGCGCGTTACAATGTGGGTCCTCAAGTTTATGCAGATAGATGAAACTCGTATAACCTAACCTTGTCCATTATTTTGAAATATACCTGAATAGAGTTATCTTACGTACCTCTTGAAATTCGTTTTATTAAATTTTATTAAATTTATTAATTTTATTAAATCGGACGAAACGAAACAACTCTCTGTTGGAGTAACAAAAATATCGGATCGAATAATTTGAAACGGAAATTAGTGGAACGAAGTTGTTGAATTAGAAGATATTAGTCGAATGATTGAAAATTCGATATATCGAAAAATTCGTTCGATTCTGCGGACGAGTGGAACGATCACCTAGGCTTCTGATATATTTAACGTAACTCTGTTGGGTTTCTTGAATTTTTATATTTCATGTACTCAATGTAACAATTAATCTCACACGTTACTCAAACTTCTTCTTCGTCGCAATTGACGCGAAAATCTCCATCTAAGACAGAACTTCTCCTTTATTTCAATCTCAACCTTTTTTGGCGGAAAATACAGTTTTTTCGTATACTCGATCATTCTCTAGAAAAATGCGATTAGATATTCTCCACTGTTCGAACAGTTTGTATCTTTCACGCGATTGAAATTCTTTTTCAAAATTCTGTTTAAACGGAAAGTTTCGTCTATAATAGTATATACACACCATCTATAGTTACATCAGTCAGAAACTGCACGGTCGATAGAAAGGAAAGTAGATGGAACTTTTTTTTGGGTCGGCTCAGTTGTAGAAATTTTCGATTTCGTATCGTGTTATGATTACTCTTACTCGTACGGCATTGGTTTCCGGTAATTTCGTCGCGCCTTTGTCGTTGCAGCCGAAAAAACACCGAAGTTCATAAAAATTCCACGAAGAAATTGTGCACGTCGCCCTCGTCATCGATCCCACCCACTCGCTAAAGAGAAAGAACAGTTTCATCGATAACCTTCCCGAGAACAACCCCAAACACTGACGTCATTCATTTTCGAAACATTATGCAAGCTCTGCGAGTTGCATATTATCTTCCGCGAAGAAGCATGCAACGTGAACTTTCGATTCCTTAAGACGAACCAAAGTATTTTTTTGCTTTTCCCAATTAAGCCGAATCCGAGCAATTTCATCTGAAGTTGTTTCAGCGTGTTCCGCCTCTTCGTCGATCTTATTAAGGAGAGGGAAGAGGGGACAAACGGAGGAAGCAAGAGACGAAGGGAAGAAGAGAAGAAAATGAGGGAAAGTAGAAGAAAGAGGAGTAAAAATGGGAAAGATATGTTTATGACGGGAAAGAGGGAAAAGGAGGGGAAGGAAAGAAATAGAAATGGGGGGAAAAGGAGGGAAACAAAAGTGGAAAGAGCAGGGGAGGAAAGAAGGAAGAAAGAATAGAAGAAACGAAGAGGACTGAAGGGAAATTATTAAGTGCTTATACGTATATCTGCTTTTACGTGATGGCATGGTTCCAGTAGGAATTACTTAGCGTCTGTTTAATATAGGATTCTTACATTGTATGAAAATCTATTTTCTTCGTTAATTTCAGCCAAGACTTTGGATTTGATTTGTCATAAATCGGCGAAGACTTTAAAACCATAAATAGCGCGTATCTTATCTGAGCTTTCTACAAATTATCTAGCCGCTGAAACACTTTACATTTTATTTAATTAGGGACTGAAGAGGATGTTAATTTCTCTGAAATCCTACTGTTTCATCCTCGAAATAATATTATCCTGGAATTAAGCGGGATAGAATATGCTGACCTGGGAAATATAAGTTAATTCTTCATTCGGGTTCCATTATTGATTTATTATATTGGTCTTATATTTGTTAGATTTCGATGAAATTTTCAGCATGTGTATAATTGTCGTAAATTCTCGAAATGCGTTCAAATTTTTATTACTTTTTTCTTCGCGTTTTCGACCAACTGCAATTTTTTCAAAAAAATTGCTCTCTCTCTCTCTCTCTCAAAGAAAAAAAAAAGAAAGAAGTTTGGTTCAATTTTAAAACAGTTATTTTAAATAGTGTCCGAATACACGTATATTAACGAAGAAAATTCCATTGCATAAATTTGTATAATTACTTAGATAATTACATGGCTCTTCGTTGTAGCGATCAATTTAAAAGCATCGAAACAAAGTAAAAAATCTCTCTTTTGTTACAACGTGTCCACTTAAACATTGGTGATCATATGGATGCTCGACCTACTCTCAGTAGTTTAATTTTCTGTCACTAGTTAGTGTATTGAAATTCTCTCGATACTAGTGGCTGTCGAGTGGCTACGAACAAACGCGTTCAGAACCCTAGAACACTTCAGGTGACTAGTTTTTAAAATCAGTCAAAAGTCAAAAGAGTCAAAAGTGGCAAGTGGTGGTGGTGGTGGTTGGCAGCTTTTATATACTCTTTTTTTTTTTATCAATGTCTAAAGTTCCCTGTGAAAAAGAAAATCCTACGTCTAACACATTTTATCTTCACGATCTTTTTGGAAATCTTCGCGAGGTTTAAATTGTTACAAACTTTGCACCATTGGTGCGTATATGGATTAAAAGAATATTCAGAACGCAATAAAATAAATAATAGAAGTACGCTTACTGACACGCGTAGAACGCGTACAAAGAACTATTGCAGCTTCATCTCATCTCCGGTTGTCTATAAAATTGATAAAACGAATAATACGGTAGATTTGGACGTTTCGAGGTGCTGTTCATAGTCGCTTTATAGCAAAAGAAATTCGTTGGAAATATTGAACTTGAAAAGTGGAACTTTGGCCAGAAAAAGCGAATTTTCAGAACATCGTGGCGCCAGTGTATCTCCTTTCCTTTTTTTGCACATCGTGAACCCAGTCTCGATGAAATTGGCACAGTTGGAAGATTCACTTTGGTTCCGAATAGATGAGAGACCGGGTGAGCCGATTGCAGATCGCCGGGACCCACCATCGGTGGCTGGTTTGCAATCGATGGTGGATTTAGAAATAACGTTTAAAGCGATTTGCCGGGATCTTTTAATGGGACCGGGCGCCGACTAATTTGATTCGGCCACTCTGCAATTCTGACGCTCGCTTTAATAATTCACCGGGCATACGTCGTATTCTTGGAACCGGAATAGATGGGTTATCCATGATAAAATATAATTCGAACGGTACGTGTGTCGCACGCGTATCAATTTTCTGTTGTGACAAAGCATGATTTTTCGAGCATCTATTCGCTAATAGGATATTCGAACTTGAACTTTGGTGGAGGGTATACAGTGGCTACGAAAAATTCTATACCATTGTAACCATCGTGGCATTTATATACTAATTGATCAGATTTATTATATTATATCTTGCGTGGTATACAATATTTGCTGGTTCTTTTATGCGCGTGCAAAGAATCGACGCGTATCGGAAAATTGAGACGTAAGAAAATTTATTGACAAAGTTTGACTGCAATAATTTGAAACATTCTGTATATTCTCATGTATTTTTCGTTTTACGAATAAGATAATGAGAAGATCGATTGATTTTGACGAGGAATTATGGTACTTCCGAGTTTTATCTACGAATACGAGTTGGGACATTTTTTATCGTGTGTTTTGATTCTCAGGCGAGATATTTAATATTTTTCTCATTTGCCATTTTCGCATTTCAACTATTTATATTTTTAATATTTGAGAAGGTTGTAGATTTTTATCGCGATATGGGGAAGTTAAGCGAATTCTTTTTATCTAGTAACTTGATTTTCTTATTTTGATCGTACACGTAAATTATTGTTCACATCTATTTCTGGAAATTCTTTACTTTCGAATTCCTTAGTTGTCTGAAGGTAATCAGTATTCGTCATATATCAGAAATTACTTTCTAGAGAATTAAATTATGTACATATGTAATATTGCATATATTGGCTAAATCCGGTTAGTATTGAACATTTTTGGCATTGAAGTTCTCTTCTTTTTTTTACCGGAAACAAGACATTTTCTTTCTCCTAATACGTATCTCTACTTGAAGAAAACTTAACATTTAGTCCGAACTCAATACAAAAATTCTTCGGTGATTCTAAAATTTGTCTTTCACGATCATTTTCATTCCAAAGAAAATCAACGTTCGATTGAACGCATTAAAAAAAGGTATCTTAGCACTGGAATAACCAGCCTGTGGTTTGTACTTCAGCATATTATATATAAATAGGTATAATTAAAATGGTATGATCAGCATATACCGTATATTTTATAAGCTTTCTTATAATTTTATACTCCAATATTCCTTGAAAAGAATGAGAAGCTTTTCTTTTTTGTTTCGTTAGTTTTTGCTTCCAGGTATATAATTTATAATATTACGAAATAAGAATACAGCATACACATCCATATAAAAATATCAAAAAAAAAAAAAAAAAAAAAAAAAAAAAAAAAAAAAAAAAAAAAAAAAAAAAAAAAAAAAAAAAAAAAAAAAAAAAAAAAAAAAAAAAAAAAAAAAAAAAAAAAAGAGAAAAAAGAGAAAAGACGAAACGACAAATATTGTGCTTGAAGAAGATTCCCTATTACGCAATTTTCGTAGTACTTCGATATTCCTTGAAAACAGAAAGGAGGAAGAATCTTCCTCCTTCCTACTTCGTGTCTTTCGCCAGAATACAGTTTATAATATCCTGGTTAAATTATAATATATAAAATAAACATATGAATATTGAATATAGGAAAAATATACAAAGAAGTATGTTGTGCTCGAAAATAATTCCTATTCCATAGTCTTCCTTGTATTCCGATATTCCTTGAAAAGAAAGAGAGAAGGAGCTCTTCCCTTTCTTGTTGCACTGCCTATCTTCCGTTTCCCGCGGTAGCCATGTTCCCGCGCATCACGGCTGAAGAAGAACCGGATGTCAGTTCCCTAGAAACACTCTTCTCCCCCTTTCTGTCTCAGCCTATCTCGCTCGCTCTTTCTCTTTCTCTCCGTAATATCGGAAAAAGCGTCCCAGCTCGTTTTCCTTTTAACCGTCATTTTTTCCCCCTGGTTAAAGCTAGGGCTGTCTTTGAGCCTTGCGTTCTCGCGTCAGGTCACGATTGACGTAAATCTGAACGCAACTCCGATGATTCCTTCCGCCTACTCTCACGTGCGATGTACACGTGTCATTGTGGTCAAAAGTCGATCGTGCTGCAGGTATACACGCATACAGATACACGTGCGTGTATCACGTACAAAATACGAGCAGTTAGGAGGAAGAAAATTTCGACGACAGTAGACGGTTACGGCGTTGACGCAAGTCCCTCGTCGTTATTGTGGTTGTTTCTCGTGCAAAATACGGGAAATCCATCGTCTGACTCGTTCTATTTTGCGTTCTATCTCTCCGCCTTCCTTTGCCCCACTTCCTAAGCCCTTTTACCACGTGCTAATGACACGTGCCTCTGAATAGTCGTTTTTCCATCACATTTCAGTGGGTTGCGCTACTCGATTCGTCGTTCAATGGTATTATGCGCGGGTTTCTTAACTCGATCATCTTATTCATAATTGGCGATGAACTCGTTCGATAGTTTCGGGACTTTTTAGCGGCAATAGTTTGAGGGTTTGTAGGGTTAGGTTAGGTCTTATTAAGAGGTTTGTTATTCGATCGTATTATATGAAGATTTCTCGGAGTATTTTATTCGTAAACTCAAAACCATTCGTAGCTTCCGTCGGTAGTTTCGAGGATCTTTGAATGGCGATAGTTTGAGGGCCGTGAGGTTAGGTCATTCTTTGATAGTATTATGCGTATGATTTTCAACTAGTCTTCCGTGAATTTAACTGGAGGTAATTTGAATTACGTAAAATATTTCGTAGAGGGAAGCTGATAACGAATAAATCAAAAGAACGCTGCGTATTGGTTATAAACGTACGTTAAGTTAAGCACTCGTCCGACGTACGTATATAGTCGCCAAAATAATATACATAGCGGTATCTTAACTTCGATCGAAACGTCGTGTAGCAATACTTAATCGCGTTACGATAATAGTCGCGATAACGCTTATATAGTTCAATTTCGATATCCTGTCGAAGTCTGTTCAATTTTCATTCAACGCGTGTCACTGACAATCATCTCCACTCAACCTGAAATGCACAATTCGTTTCATTTCATTTCCGATATCGTGCAATAACGATATTCTGTCAGTTTTCCACCAGATTAGCATCCACCATAAAATCGCCAGATTACGATCTGTCGTTTCTTGGAAGATGCTGAATAATCGTGTGGTATCTAGGATCGTGATTGGTGGCTGTGTGTACAGTCACAAAAAGCAAGTGTTTACGCGGGAACTGGTCCGCTCTCCCCTCCACTTCGCTGAGACGCGCGCCGCTTCCCCCCACCCCTCGCTCCTCTAACCTGTACTCGTTCCCCTCCTCCATCCCTGAACACGGACCCGATCACCACGTGTTAACAGCACGTGCTGCTCCGTCCATTTTCCGCGGTTTATATCGTGCACGAATATCCGATCGATTTTGTCATTATTCTCTGTCGATAAATAAAAGAGCTTTGTTACGACTCGGCCATTAATGAAGCGTCGACGGGCGTGCCAGTGAAATTTCTGTAATTGGCGTGCTACCTTTCATGATATGTATGTACCACATATATGCAATTGTGTACGTCGTTATGGTAATTCTCTGGCTGGAAGGAGCGGAGAGAGGAAGAGTTCGGTGAAGTATACGTACACATATATACGTAAATAAGAGAGGTAGGTTAAGTTCGGTTTGGAGCAGGTTGCGGATTTTTCAAGATGCAAAAATGCGTACAACGCACATGCATTATGCAAGGATATATAAAATGTCCAAAGTGTAGTATTTATTGTAGTATTTGGTAGGTAATACAATTCTTTGGTTCAAAAATACCATTTCCGTTTCATATATACATAAGCGTGTGAACTTGTATAAATATTCGCTATCTAGATCGGAGAAATAGTTTCAAAGGAGCGTTTATATATGTAGAGTCGGCGTTGACGGTGCTTCGATTAGAATTATCTTCGAAAAATTAGAGAGATACTATTGTTAGTACGTTGGGCCTGATATTTGTCATGTTAAATGCTAGGTGGCGTTTTAAGAAATGTATCTTTGTCCATATTGTCTTCTATGAATTATATCGCTATATATTATGCATTATATCGTGTATAGTAAGTTGCGGATACTTTATGGTTTACGAAATTGCTTTTTTAAATATTCAGTAAGCGTTATATCTTGCTGACATATCCATAAATCACGAATTCCACCCTGTGATTTTCTATCGTTTATAAACTCGGTTCTTCAACACCAATCCTACTAATATTTATACCATTTCTACCTACCAATACCTATTCCTTGCTGTATAGCAGAAAAATCTAGCCTAACCTTCCAACACCTACAATACAAATTTCCTAAGTGACAGACAACGTCAATCGTATCGATATTTCTACTACCTTCCTTTATTGGCCAGAAATAGACTCGTAAACTAACATGACTGTAACACCTAATTCGGATCAATTAAGCTATTTAAATTATGTACATTCCTTATATTTTTACGCGCGCGGAATATTTATTATTTGATTTATCAATAATATTTTCTTTTTGATTTATATTTTATACTTTTATATTTTTAAATTAAATACTTTGACATTTTCTTCTGTAGATTCACAAAGGATCGAGTACTCGTCTTCCATTTGCTATCTATTTGAAATCTGATTATTTCAACTCAAATTCAAGCCATCTAGACTCAAATAGCTTGTATGAACATAATCATACAACTTGAATTTAAGTAAATTGGTTAATCTAAACGATGCTTAAGCTTCTATACGTCTTAATCACCGGGCGGCAAAGGCTGGGTCAGTTCTGACTCATGCAGATATTTCACGTTATTAAGTTACATTTACGCCGTTCAAGCCACATTGATCAACTGCATAAATTGAACAATAGGGAAGAGGGATGATGTTACAAACATTATTTTTGCAACTTGCATATTATTGTTTCTGACCAGTGCGTATATAACCGTACGCATTTAGAATATTCGATGATAACAATTTGAACGCAACTTTCAACAATTTTACGAATTTGCTGCATATATACAGCGAGAAGCAAAAACGAGTATAGTATACATGGAAGGCGTGTTTACTCGAACAACTCTTACACATATGTCGTATAAATTAAAAATTGATAGGAAAGATATAAAGCACGTACCGATACAAATTAATAATAAAAAACATAGGCAAGAGAATAATTCACGAACATCTTCGTAAGTCAATAATTTACCAACCGTACCTTCGCAAAGTGTATACTTGCTTTCGTCTCTCACTGTACATATCATATTTTTATTGTGTTTCTAATTATAATTAACGTTAAAACAACGATGGATTCTCAATATCCACGAAGGAGCAGCGGCAAGGTGCCCCACAAAACGAATCCGTTATAATCGTCGGTACAACACTGTAGTGTATCCGATGTAGGGTACCAGAGGGGGTGTGTCGCCTCTGGGGGTGGTTCGGGGCGAGGGTACGTACGCGTCACGGCGCGGTATCGGAGGGGTCGATTATAAATTTTGCACGCGTGGTACGGTAACGTGCACGCTCCAGAGATTTCTATCGAGGATCCGATCCGATTCACTCGATACACCGTGCAGATAGGACAGCTTGATAGGGTTCGAAAAGAAAGATGACAAGGGGAGGGTGTGGAGCAAAGGGGAGAGAGCAGAACGTAGGCAGGTAGAGGAGGGTTGGGAAAGAGAACTTATAGTCCCTGGCGCAGGTACCATGCGCACCTACGTACACCTACGTTCCCCTAAGATTGCTACCTACGTAGTAGATAGATAGGTAGCTGCTTCTGCGTACCTGGCAAGGTGTGTTATATACATACGTGTATATTTGTATACGTATAGCTGTGTATATGTAGGTATGTGTGTGAACTGTACAGGTAAAAGAAACGTCGTCATGGAAACGACCATGGCCACTCTCAATCAATACGCGATGGGATGTCGGTTTGGCTGGTGACGTAGGCTGAAAGCCCACGTGGTCCTATCGGCCACGTGCAACGCCTCCGTCTCTTCTTTCTTTCCATCCCTGATTACCTATATTTTTTTCATCTTTTTCTTTTTTTTCTGGTACTTATTTACCAGGTAATACCGACCAGGTCTTTGTGATTAAAAAATTGTTACCGTCCTCGTATAACGTGATTTGGGAAGGGACGATGCAAACGAGATGCTCCTTAAGCAAGTAACATCTAGAGAGATATTTACGAATAAAGAACGTACAAATTCCGAAGCTAAGGGAAGTTCGCAATTGCCGCGTTTTTGATGTCGCTTTGATTTCTATATCTTTAGATCTGTACATTTCTTTTTTAACGATTACGCGCAAGTCGATATATCGTTAATCTATTAAGCCTGTAAGATTATTTCGTTACAATATCGTTGATCTATTAAGCCTATAAGACTTTTTCGCCTGTGATAACTTCGTTGAGATGAAATAGAAAAGCGTTCACAATAGGAGGGATTCTTTAACAATTGCCAGTGTGTAGTATACATGCTTGGAATGTTTGTTTCGTTAGCGAGCTATTATATTTGGAATGTTTCTTCTGTGCGCGAACTATTATACTTGGAATGTGATTTTCGTGGGCAGACAGTATTATACTTGAAATGTTACTTTCGTGGGCGTATAGACTTAATATAACTGTGCACAAAGGGTTTGAGAGTTTTGAATTACTAGGAAGCAGTAGCTTGTAACATTGGTGCTAATGTTATCTAAGGTATTCGGGTGTCATTAGGTTGTTTGGAATGTGGTTTCGAGAGACGTGTTCATTAAATGTTATCCCCATTTTTCTTGCAGTATGTTAGCTGCTTGCGTTCAACCAAAAATCTTCTATTTGGTGGAACTTGAGCTTTAAGTCAGTTCTAGCCATACTTGAAATTGTACCTTAAATGTCTTTTAAAGATCACGTTTTATCTGTAAATCCAGATTAAACCAAACGAGTATAGGAAAGCTGGCAACCGTATTGCAACGTATTTCGCAATATAGCTCTCACTTTTTCTTTCCTTTTTGCCAAAACAGTTTTCTGATTTTTCTTCTTTCTTTCCAAAAACTAGTTTCAATTCTAACAATCATCTTGGAACCTCGTTCAAAAATTCCTCTGAAAAGCTGCCACGACGAAACAAAATTCCCCTCCCCCCTTCCCAAATCCAGCGTTATGCCTAAAGACACTAACATACAAAATTGACAAAATATCTTTTGTTAGTCAAAAAATGTATCTATCTCCAACAAACCGTACCAAACTTTTACCTCTACAAAAATTCCCCTAGAAAACAGCTATTACTAAAGCGAAAACTAAATCCCCCGTTTCCCCTAAAATCTATCACCCATATACATGATCCAACCTTAGTCCTCGTCAAACCTCTCCCATCCCCAGACGCTGTTCCACCTCTCCAAACGTTCTCACAATCGGACCAACAGCCTAGCCACGAATCCCCCGATCCGAGCGCAAAGCGAAGGCAGAAAAACGAGCAGAAGAAGAGGCTCGAAGCAAATTACAGTGGAAAGGCTCGACTCCCTCTATCCGTGCGGTGTGGTACGCGACGGAAGGAGAGGATCGTAGCGTCGAGGAAGGCGGTAGGAAGGCAAGTAGAAGAGGTAGATGAAGTTTCGCGGAGGCTGGTGTGGCGCGCGTGGTTCGTCTGTTCTCAAGGTGTCCGAAGTGGAGAGTGTAACGAAGGAGGAAGAGAGACGGAACGAGGAGAGCCGTGGACTTTGGTGGGGGCGAGAGCGACGCGGGGAGGGCCGTTGCGACGCCGGGCGTCCAGTGATCGCGCCTTAAAAGGTTCGACGCCGCACGCGCCCAACATCTGCCAGCTCGTTTCTCCTCTCTTCTCTTCCTCTGCTAGTTCGAGCAACACACGCGCGCCGCTGTCCCCCTCTCTACGTGTGTTTCGCATGTATGTGTTGCGTGCTGGTTACTGTGTGCGTTTGACGCGTGCACACGCGTAGAAAGGGAGAGGAAGAGAGAATCCATGGTAAGTTCGAGGAAAGAACCAGGGGAGAGTTCCACGGGGACATCTTGCTTCAGGAGCGTCCTCCTCCTCCTCCTCCTTCTTCTTCTGGTTCTTCTCTTGCTTCTTCTTCTCCTTCTCCTTCTCCCCATTCTTCTTCTTTCTCTTCTTCCTCTATTTCTTCTCTTACTTCTTCTTCCTCTGCCGCTGCTGCTGTTTCTTCTTCTTCTTCTTCTTCATCATCATCATCATCATCTTCTTGGTTATTGGATGTGGAAAAAATGAAAGGGCTGAATATGAGCCGACTAGAGAAGAGGGCAGTTAAAATTGTTAAAATTTGTAAAAGCTCGCTGTAATCTTGTAATCTGTAATCTATAAAATTTCTATGACAAGTTAGGAACGTGTTGCTTTAACTACTTTGATAATTTAGGTATTGAACAATCGATTTATGGGAAATTGCTGTATATTCATAACGTACGTTCACAGTTTGCTAGGCTGTAAATTTGTAGAATTTCTACGAAGAATTACAAATTTGTCATTTCAAGCACTCTGATGGTTTTAATGTTAAAAAGCCAATTTATACTAGCATAAACTTTCGTAGTTTACTAGATAATACATATACTCTGAATATTGTCTAGCAACATATCCTGTTGCACTGTCTTTTTACATTAAACCAAGACCCAAATTATTAACAACTGTACAATGGATAAGTGCTGTGCAAAAGTTTTTGGCCGGATAGATTTTTTATTTTATCTTTCAAAAGCGATATATTTCTGAAGAATTGCAAATAATATCGTGTAATTATATAATAGTGTTTATTTGTCGTTTTCTTTCATCTGCTATGTCTTTATATACAATGTTGGTAATATTAACCAATCGAATAGAGAATAAAACTAGATATAAGAATGTAAGTTGTTCAATATCCGAAAGGGCAAAAGAGTTATCGATAAATAGATAATACTGCCTTTCTCCATAATCTTAAACAATATAGTGTGGCTGATCAATTATCGAATATGTTTGAATAATAGATTCCATGGATAAATAACCGTATTATTAAATATGGGAAGGATATCGGGACAGAAGGAGAGCTTAGTTTTATATCGTAAAATACATAAGTAGGATGTCCGTTCCTTTTTCAAATTTCATTATCGTGGCGTGAAAAAAAGGTATATTATGTAGGTGATCGTTCTGAGTTCTTGAGTAGAATATTTCAAAAAAGCGTAGGTGGTACGATAGCTTTTCATATATTCCATATCACTGCTCACGTTGGTATGAATATTTGTAGAAGAGTTAGGATATGTCGTTTAAGTGGTATAAAAAATATTCATACGAATGTAGGTAGTGGTTTTAGAAAAGAAAGATCATTTTTATTAGATTTCTTTTCATTCTCTTTGCAACCTCGATGAAAGAAAAATTAATATTATTCTAATTGAAAAAGTAAAACGAATCTTTAAATTTGATAAAAAGATATAAACCGACATTCAATGTTATATAATTTAAGCATCGATTAATTCCAACGATTTTCATGAATCACTTCTAGAAAAACTAATATAATATCGTTAAAGAAAGGATATGAATTTTTTTACATAAAAAAACCATTGACATCAGACACTAGGAAAAACTTCCTTGTTCTATTCATCAACCTCTGGATTCTTTCCAATTTAAACTACTTATTATGAGTTAATTACCTAATTTCCATAATACTATTTATTACATCACATTATACGTAAAAAGCAGTTCTCATAATTATCTCGAATCGTTCGCCGCTAAATTATCCCTTATTCTCCACAAATTAATTAGTTCTCACCTGCCTGGTAAAAAGAAATCCGTACCGAATCGCAAAAAACTTAAACATTTCTTACTTTACTTCTTTCCTGGACTCGAAGCTGTATTTTGTTTCATTCTTTTCACTTTTAGCATATTAAACCTATTCCTTGCTTTTAAAAGCAGTAATCGAATAAAAACAAAAAAAAAAATATATATATATACATTTAATTATATATATATATATATATATATATATATATATATATAAAATAATGGAGCTGTACATGCAAATCAAGTATACTTTTTATATTATAATCATTGTAATTTTCAAGTCCATAGCCCTATGAAAATACAATATTATACATGCAAATTGAATGTAATTGTTATATTCTTCAATTCTATATTTTTATGGAAATATAATAAGATAATAAAATATAAAAAGAACATAATTATTATATTATGATCATTTACATCTATAAATTCATAGTTTTTAAAATATAATAAATGAAACCTAAATAGAAATTAGTTTAACCTGTTAAACATTATAATATGAACAATTGTTTCCATATGAAAATGTTATACTTAATGTTCTTTTTATATATTATTTTGGATATTTTGGTACATTTGAATTTTTCAGAAATGCATAAACATCCTGAGTCCAGTAATTATACAGAAATTTCTAGTATAATATACGAAAATTTAATAAAAGTAAACACAATACTCTCTTGTTATTCTATTCAGTAAGTAAAACCATCTGCCTGCCTAGGTCCTACTTTTTTAATTGTTCACATGGAAATACGAATTGCATAAGCACGTGCAATCTAGTTATTATAAAAACTTCGAAAAAATAGAAAAATACGAGATATCAAATAATTATAAAAAATACGTAACGAATGTTTTACAAAAATGTAAAATTGCAGCCAAAGCCTTTGAAGCTATCTTCTATGGAATATCAAACATAAGTCGATTAAAATAAAAATGCCGAATACCACTAAAGTCAAACATAAAGGGTTCAGACAGAAGCTTCTTAAGAAAATTCTTTCGTACGAAACCATTTCCCTGAACGCAGCCTTTAAAAGAAGAAAAATATGAATAAGAATAAAATGAAGAAGACACGAAAGAAGAAGAAGAAGAATACCGAGAGAGTCTACGTTTGGAATAAACGCAGTTCATGCGAGATTCTCCTCGCTCTCTTTATATGTGTTTATGTATGTACGTGTATGTTGGTTTTCCTCTCCCTTCCCGCGTACACGCGGCTCGAGTGTGCGTTCACTCAACTCACGAGCCTCCCTCTTCTTGTTTTCCTCTTTTCCCGACCCTCTTCCTTCACGCCACCTCGTTTTCCCTCTCTTTTCGCCGGCCCTCGGCGTTCATTCTGCTTCGCTTCGAGTAGAATCGGCCCGCGTATCGTCTCGCGCGTCGAGTATCGCGTTTCAAGCTCCAGTTTGCGCGCGCCTCAAACAGGGACACACAGAGTCGCAGAAGAATCTCTGCGGATGGCTCGGTATTTTCACGATAGCTTTATAGTTCCTTCGATCTGCCACATTTTTTACACTAGAATCGTATCGATTGGCTTAACTGGCTGGAATTGAGAATGTGAGCTTGGATCAGTTATAGAAGCTTTTGGAAAATTTGGTCCCGTTGTAGTCGTTTCTTTCTGTCCTTCCTTTTTCGTAACGATAGTTTTGGTCTTTGCATTTGGATGTACGTTTGGTCAGAGGATCGTTAGGTTTTTTTCTAGGAGAATATAGAATGGAGATTCTGGGGTTTCTTTTTACGTTAGAGTTAGGTTTATAATTTTTGGAAGAACGAAGCGATAAAAATTGGAAGTCGAGTTCGTGTAACTTAGATCTATGACTTTTACAAAAGTATGAGTTAAAGATCCTGGATTACCTTTCTCCAAAATTAGGTTTATTATTTGGAATAAAATAGAATAAAGATTTCGTTTTTTTTTTTTTATTAAAATCAGTTTTATAACGGGATATAGGATAAATATCTTTTTTATTAGAATTAGAATACTATATTCTACTAATACTATAATAAATGATTCCTTAACAATCTGATCATTTCATTGAAACGATTAAAACAAACATTTCACGCTACAGCTGAATCGTAATTGATTATCTCGATACTCTCGATACCCAATACAAAACAATTTATCCACCTATCTGGATGCATTTCCTTCGACATTCTCTGTTGTTTACTCGACCGGTTTCACAGTTCTGTACTTGTTAGCAATCGTTGTATCAATTATTAGACGTACCTCGTTAGATAGATGTGACCTTGCTAGCCGGCATGGCTTCGTTAAACACCAATTGCGTATCTGACGAAGAAAGTGCGAAAGAGCTAATAAAACTTGTGGCGATAGCTCAAGAAAATCAAATAAATAAAACGCGGTATATATTTTACTCTATAAAATTTGGCGAATTTTAGGAATTTTGCCACATAACAGTAGATTCTTTTTCGTTATTTTTCGTACGTGTGAACATTTTAGTTTCGCTTCTGTGCACACCAGAGAACATCCCGAGATTCTGATCGTTCTAATATGTGTCTGGTCGCGTCGCGTTGGCCATGGCGAACCATGGGGTCCTATAACCGACGACGTGTGGCCCTACGTGCAGGCTACGACTCCTTGCACTGCCCTCCCGCCACGTTATCCGCTACCATTCTCATTAAAATTAAAAATTTGTTCTGATCATTTGTATCAAAATTGTATCAATTGTATCAAAATGATTTTCGTTTCAACAGTCGACTCGTATGACAACAATCTTGATAGAGTCATACGACAGACGATAACGCAACGTGAACTGCACACACGTGATTATTAACCGAATACTGAAAATATCAAAATACTAAATGACGAAAGATGGTAGTATTCTCTCATGGAACATTATGTCTTTCAGGAAAGAGAAAACATCTTAAACCTGTTTACCGTCATTGAGATTTTATATTTGGATAGAATCGTATCTTCTAGGGTTGAAGATTAGGGTTAGATTTAATAGAGTAAAGGGATTTTAAAACAGGTAGTTGGTACGAATATGATGGAAATTATAATAGAGTCAATGGTTGACATTTTTTACGATGCCTGAGTTGATCTTGGTCCAATATTCTAGGTTAGGTTTCAATTTAATAGTCGAAGATATTATAAAAGAAATGTTCGCTGAATGAAATTGAATTTATTAATCTCTATGTAAAGCAATTGAATTTTGGTCGTGCTGTTGATGGAATATTAAGCGGAGTCAGATCAAATTTCTATTAGGACGTTCATAGGTTATCGAAAGGCTGATTTTATGGGGAAATGTCTCTGTAGGAGAGAGGAACACGTGTCCTACAGTCGGTTGAGGCCACGTGTGAGGCGCAGGATGTTTGTATCAGCTCCCTCAGTTCGGTTTACTCGCACACGAGATATCGATCGATCGTTTGGTCGATATAACGGCAATTAGACCAACTTCCATTGGAAGATACATGAATTATACACAGAGAATAATAATTATTTTTACATTTCAGTTTATCGACATATATTTCGATTTTAATGAAAATCGTTTCGTTTATCGACACTAATATCGACATTAAAATTGATATCGATTCGAGCATCGATTGCAGCGTTGATTCACCTACCGGCTCAATTATCGCTTCCAATTATATTATCAATTATACTGTAATACTGGTTTTAGTATCGCTTTCGAAATCGGCCTTAATTCTAACCTTCATGTATATATCTTACGTTTTAACAATCTCTTCATTATTGATTACTATTATCCACGTAAACTTCGTTATCGATCTCCGCAAAGAGGTTACTCTTACGTTACAACACCCACAAATTTCCTAACCTCAACCGAAGCAACATAGTCCTGAAACGCCCAACAGATTAAGCTTCAACGATCTCGAAGCTCCTCAGACTGCAACCAATCTGCCCCTGAACCCAACCGTATCACTAACTCGCGTACAAGCTCCACCAAAAATTCCTCTCCGTTATATCTCGCATACCAAATGTCATACAAATAATTGTCTGCTTTTGTTCGCCTCTCTGCTTCGTTAATCGCAGCTCCAACGTTCTCGCGAATATTCTTACACGATACAGGAGGGATATCGATGGAATAAAACGTTTCCGCGTAAAGTTCGGTTTTGACGGAAACGGAGTTTAGTTAAGAGTTGGCCTAGTACAATAATTGGCGTAATAAACTTCCAAATTTATTTGCCTCGCAGACAAAGCGTCGTACGAGACGATTCGATTCCACATTCTTTTGGCTTATTTTCGCACGTAGAAAAACCTGCTGCTGGTCGATTTACTATTTACTCAAACGCAGTCGATAATTAGCCAAGTTCAAGTACGCTTGACAAATTTTCAAACTCGATTTTTCTCGAAAACGAAAGAAAGAGAGAGAGAGAGAGAGAGAGAGAGAGAGAGGGTGAGAATGGTAGGGAACGAGTGAAGGGGGTAAAGGGAACGTGAACGGAAAACGTGGGGGGAGGGGAGGGGGAGGAAGGCACACGTCACTTAGTTGAAGCACGTGCTCTGGTTTCTGGCGGCTGCTCCTGCTCAGCCTCGGTCTTAGACTCAGCCCTGGCGGCTGCGTTTAATTTTAGCCACGGAGCTTTAACATCGTCGTGTCATAGGACAAAGAATATGGCGCGTTGCACTCGCGCCAACATCTCTCGTGGCTCGTGGGTTCGTTCTAGCCCGCGAACGATTCCTAGTCGACGATCCTCCCCTCGATTTCTACTACTGGGTGGCTTAAAAGTCTTCGTTTCCAGTTGAAACTGGAAATTATAGGGGTTGTGATCGATATGCGTATCGTTGCAACAAAGAAAATCGTTATTCCATTGTTAATGGGGGTAAAATTGTAAGAAAGCTTCTTTTTCCATTCTTTTACTTATATTTGTAATCCGCTTGTTACCTAAGCGTGTAACGAGCGAAAGCCTAACGCGATAATAATACCGATAATAATAAGAAAGAGAGGAATAAGAATAAGCGATAAAGCTTTTTTCTTCTTGTAGGTTTTTATTCTCATTTTTCTTTTCTAGGTCGCCCAAGCTGGTATTATTTGTTTCTTTTCTAATTAATTAGTTTTCGTATTAATTTCGCGGTGGATCGAAGGGAAGAAAGAAACTGCGTTGGCTATAGGTATACGAGAGGCTTGCAATGACGCAAGTAACGCTGATCGATGAAGCGTGTACCGTGTGTACGCGTATAACTGGCCGTTTTATGAGCGATACGTAATATGCGACACGCGGCACCACGGCTCTTTCCATCTGTTGCTAACGCGCAGTTGTGGCCTCGCTCACGGGGATGATTCCCGAGAATGATTTTTTAAAACGTTTTCAAGACTTATTCTGACCTTCGTGTATGAACAAATTTACATAATTATTACACTTAGTATCGATTGTTAGATTTATATTGGTGCTAGTCATTAGTAGCTAAGTAATGATTATACGAGGCAATGTTTCAGAAGTTACACATTGATTAACTGCATAAATTGAAAAGAAGAAAAGAAAAAAAATGACGATATTGCAAACATTATTTTTAAAACTTTGAAATTTCTTATTATTTACGTAATTTTCTTATAATAAATGAAACCACGCAAGTAAGTAATTTGTTTTTGGAAAATTCAATATTAATCGTATATTTATGTAATGAAATTGTGAAATTGGCAACAAGTAGAGTTGATCAGTTTGGCTTCCAAAGATAACATTTTGATAAAGTTTAAGTTTCGAAGATTCATTGTGAACTTTGCGTACCGAAAGATCTCTATGGCTTTTACATCTTGCGCTGATTATTACGTTTCTACTGATGTCAGCTGTATTCGATAAAGTTTGGGTAATTTAAATTAGATAATCACGCTTCGCATAAAATAATCTTTAACTAGCATTTTGAACTATCAATCGTTATACTTTGAACTTCAATGGAAATCACTTTCTTTAAGTAAGAAAGAAAATTAGGAAAAATATTTCATCTAGTTCGACTTTTAACTTTTCGTACTTGCCGGTAGACATTTTTTCATAGACAGTTAATGTAAAATAGGATTGAGGTTATGCGAAGCGCGTGGGATCTTAAACGTAAGTCTTTCGTTGTGCTAGGAAATTGTTAGAGATAAGAAAATGTTAAGGGTTAAAGTGTAACAGTACAACGAGGAATACAGAGAAAAATTAATATGTTTAAATTCTTTATACTGATTAGTAAAATAGAAGGACGACCTCGTATATGAGATTTTAAATGTTCTGAATCGTAAAACCATAATTATATCTTTAATCGGACATAACCTCTTCGGAAGATTAATTATACGTAATGTTTTCAAAAAAAAGGTAACTATATAAATTTTTAATGTTGCATTTTAATTATCTAAATTAGAATCTAGATAAATTCCGCTAAAAAGTATGAAAAGTAGGAAACGATTTCCAATTATAACAGATAGCGTAACGATAGTAAATTATAATAAATGGGAATTTGAAACTTCTTAACCTTACATTCGATCGAATTTGAAATTCGGATAAATTCTCCGAAGATAGAAACAAACTGTAATTAACAATTTGGCGATGTAATAAGCAAAATTTGTATCTTCGTTTGAAATTCGTCCAAATTCCACTATGTTACAATGTTTAGCTTCGAGCGGAGTAATCCAGGCACGAACGAACGCGTGTGTAGAAGCATAGAAGCCCTTCACTGAAGCATCGTCGTTCGTGCTAAGCTGTAGCGTGGATTATACACGTGTGCACACGTTCTCTTGGGGATGCAGGCCCTCCTGGATCGTTTAGAACGTGGGCCTAGAAACGAATCTACAATTATTTGTTGTAAAGTGGAACATTATGGTTGAGTTAGAAAATTCGTTTCCTGTTTTCCTCGTGAATCTTCTCTTACGTAATCCTGAAACGTATCTTGAAATTTGATATGTTTGTTTCTTATACGTCAATGAAGTTCTAGACACGTAGTTTTCCTTTATTATACTTGCTGCAAGATACACAGAATTACTTGAAACTGATTCAGAATGACTTAAATAATATTGAAGATTTTAGTAATAATTTTTATATAATCCACTCTAATATGAGATAATTAATAAAATAAAAGGAAAAATGGATGATAGAGAGTATTTAGAATTTGATGAAGTAAATCTTAATCCTTTGCTCCATTATAAACGATATTTTGTATAAAAATTACCAGAAAATATTAATTAGTACGAAGATATAATTTATCGATTCCAGAAATATTTCAAGGTATTATGGAAAAATTTCGGAATCGTAAATAAATCGTAATTTAAAAAGATCGAAATATATCTTGTCTTATTCTTGTTAGATGCATACGTGTAATTTAAAAGTTCTAGGAATTTAGTAATTCAGGAAAAGTTTGCTTCGAGTGTTGCGGTCGCTTGTAGCGACACTGCCTTAAGGTGAATAGATCTAATTGGAGAGGGAAGTGGAACTTCGGTAGTCGCATGTCGGCACTCACGCGAATCACATTGTGTATGTCGTATCTGTTATTATCTCAATATATTTTGAAATCTTTATTATGTATTCTATTACATATTTTATCCTTTTTATCGTGGAAACCTTGTTAACATAAAGACAATCGCAGTCGCATTTGGAAAAAATTAATAGCAAAAGAGGTTCATCATACGAATAACACTGTGGGTGAAGGTTAGGATCATTTACTGTAATATGACTACGTACGATTTAAAATTTAGTAACACACTATCGATGTATTTTTCTTTCATTATCTATATGTATTATATCATATTTATTAAGGTTCTAATTTACAAATTCTATGACATCTAATGAAATAAATTCTTTTAGTACGTTATACTTTCTTGTAATAACATTAGAAGAAGCATGTTTCTGTGATCAATAATTAGGGAAAAGAGAACATGGGACTAATTAACATTCGCTGCTATTGACGCATTCTGTGCGTCACTTCCATTGTCTAAGTAATAACGCTAACCAACGCTGACGCAATTTTTACAGTATAGGTTATGTGCATTTGCGAAAGACAAACAAAATAATATTGAAGAGGAAACATTGCTACTTAAAATAAAGGTGTTTCTCACGAATAAAGATGCAATTTCAATGGCGATTCGCTACATTTTAGTTAACAGCGAATGTTTCAATTCAAATATTCATTTAATAAATTGACGAATCTATTATTAATCAGAGTCGAGGTATTTATGTAAATTCATATTTTTATACAGGTAAATAGAAGCTAAACAGAAATTTTATATTATAATAGCTGCTAAACTTTGCGTATTTTATATACTTTTTTATATTATGCGCATTCTGTGTGTCTTTGCACTTTTGTATAAATAAAAATACGCATTCGATTATAATGTAATGTTTCGAAGATGCGATCCTAGCATTCAGTCACGAAGATACATGTAACGCTTGGCGTGGTCGCGAAGAAGGGTCGCGAGGAGTTCACGTAAGAGCGAAGGGATTGCAAGGAGGTTGAGGAGGGGGCGGAAGAAACGTTAAGACACAGGGGAGAAAGAAGGGAGAAAGCGCAAGTGCAGGCGGGAGGCTGCAGCCGGCTGTGCCGTCAGCTGCCGACAGATTTATCGAGTGGCACGTGCCGATCCGGAGCAATGTCGTTTTATGCCTTCCTCTTTCCTAGTCGGCGGCTTCGGCGAGGGCAAAAATTATTGTCGCCTTTGTTTCACCCTGGAAACTTCGTTTCTTCGCCAACTGTGTCGACTGTTGGTTCAATTTTTCTGATTTAACGATTTAGAATTGTTTTAAAGCAAAAAACATCGATATTAACTTTATATCTAAAGATGGAATTTTACTTTTTTTATGATGTTTGCCTGGTTTTATCTCTGGTTTTATTTGAAATTGGCGATTTAAAATCTCATTTTGCTGACTGAACAACTTCGAACTTTTGAAATGTAGAGATTAAAATTTGATTAAGATTTGTAAAAGTCAAAGATCTGTCATTAAGTATGACGTTTTCTATTTTTGTGGTACTTGTTGTCGATGTTTTATCTTTTCAAATTTTATCTTTGATTCATTTCAATTATGAAATTTTAGTTTTTCATAGTGTTTTCCAGGGTTAGTTACTATAATAGGTTTTAAATATGTAAATTTCATATTTAGGATTAACGAACCAAGATGTTAATTCATTTCTGAAGTTGATGAACTGCGCATGTACAATTCTGTTAAAGACGCCAATTATTGTCAATATTATTTTTATTCCAAACATTTATCGTGGATGTCAATTTAACGTTAATTGTTTTAGAACTTTGATTTTCTGTAGATTTAGCTACCTAAAACTTCAAACTCCGCACTTGGGATTTTTAGGTATAAAAATTCATTTCCTCAGATCTCGCGATTTAAAATTTGTATTTCCTCTGGATTTAGAAAACGAAGTTTGTATCGATGACCTGAAAGCTTTTCAATTCTTCTAAGAAGGCAGAAGTTATTGTCACTACCCTGCGATTAATCTTTGAACTGTTACAGTAGAATGTAGTAATATAATATATTATATATGGATAATAGAATTTTTCCAAGTAAGAAAAGAGAAAATTTCCGGGTATTTTGGCAAGACCGTGCTGGTTTTAGTCGCATGATCTCATCAATGAATCAGTCGATCTTCAAGATTTGGCTCGCTTTTTAAACTGACACTTCTCTGACGTATGTATTCTGCTGTAATAATTGTGGACGTTGAAGAGGAAGCGGAGGACGGTTTAAAAAGATATTGAGCGATCGGTAGTGGTACGATTGGTAACTGAAAATTGAACGATTTGTTACATAAGCTTCGAAATTATATAATTTTCCTGCTAAAGAATATCGCAAGAACCTTTTTCTATTTTTTAGTGTATCGCAAAAAACAAAACTAATCTTATATTGCTACACAAAAATCATTATCTTCTATACAGAAATTTGTAGAAAGATATCTGATCCCAAATACTTCTTCAAAATGGAATTTTCCCAACTTTTTCTTTATTTCTGCACAATAATCACTTTATCCATTGAAATATTTATAGAAAGATATCTTAGCCCAAACACTGTACTCCATAATCCTCTGAAGAATAGAAATTTCAAATTTCCCACCTTCCTATATTATATTCCTGCATAAAAATTATTCTATTCCATTCAAAAATCTCTTGATAGATATTCATATATTCCAGACGGTAATCTGATAAAAAGTAAATCCCCTATAAACGTCCAAACAGTGTCATCTCCTAAACGACGTACATATAACGTTGATATGACAACCCGAATACCGTATCCAATAATCTATTAAAAAATAAATGGACAACAGTGTGAACTTTCGAACTCTGCCATCTTTCAAATGGCGATTCATTCCGATCGAAGCAAGACAGAAAGAACGATAACGATTTTCGTGGTGGCAGGCAGTATGGAACCGTATTAAGAGTGGCTTAAATTAATAACGACCGCTATTTTGGAGAAGCTTCCATGCTCCGTTAACCCGATTAAAGGTGAATACGGTGAACGGAGGAGATGGCATAAAGAATTCATTCGAATCTTCCAGCGTGACTGGTGCTTCGCTGATCCAATTGCCCTCGAGTAATTATGGAAACTTGGACGTTACGACAAGCTGCCGCGGATTTCGATCGTCGAGGATTTCACAAACCTATGCTTCGGGCCAAACCGATGGAAGAAAATCGGTTTTTGGTTTGAAGGAACAGGCACGGATAGGAATTACATTACGTCACGTCGTTCGTTCGCCATCTCTCTGCTCGATTTATATCGAGCTGGTTTGAATAAAATAAGTCCAGTCACGGGATATTCCTATCTTGGTTCATTTTCCAATTTCAATTATTTGGCTGGTTAGGATCGTTTCTTTCTTCTTTTTCTTTTTCACTTTGAGAACAATGTTTTCGAGGTTTCATTGCGGAGATTGCGTTTGATTTTTAGAGACTAAGTTTTAATTTTTTAGATACCAATTCGTAATCTTCCGAGTTTAATTTGTTATTCCTGGATTCTAATTATTTTATAATGTTGCTTCATCTTTTTCCAACGTGGCTTAGGTTTATGTCAAATTTGATTCACGTTTGAGTTAGTTTACTGTTGTAATCTTTGCATTCTGATTTGTAACTTTTAGATTTCAGTTTCTTTTTCTTCAAATTGTGATATTTGCCTTCCAATTATTGGCGTTTAAGCGCAGATGTAATTGCTGTGGGGATTGGATTTGGTTTGGGTTAGTTTGCCATTGTTTGATTTGTAACCTTTTGTTTTTCGTTTGTAATTCTTGGATTCCAATTATTTTACGATCTTAATCGGTCTTTTTCCAATATGGGTCGAGTTTAGATTAAATTTGATTTAAGTTTGGGCTAGTTTGCAATAATGTCTCATTGCATTTTTGAATTCGAATTATCTCGTGTAAGGAGTGTTAAAAGTTCGACCAATAGAAGTTAATATCGGAATTAATTTCACATGTGTGTATTGTTATTTCATTATCCATAATTGTAGATCTCTGGAAGTTCGTGAAAGAATAGATAATAAATACTTTGAATTAAATTTAATTTACTTATTTGATGAATCATGTACAATTTATTGTCTCTATTCTGCGAACGTGTAACTGCAGTGGTATAAAGTGATAATTATAAACTGATAATCTAAAGTGATAAATAAAAAAAATTTATAAAATAATTTAAACCTATAGAAAATATAATATTGTGTATATGTGTAAAGAGTTAAATTAGTTGGAACGTTCAGAAAATTGGAGGTTTAGAAACTTAAATCTTCAAGAGTGTTTCTTTCCGACGGATAAAGATTTTCACGTGGCTCGTGATCAACTATAACTTAATATTGTCATTGCCGTGATTTCTTTCCTTTTCTTTTATAAATGATAAAATAGATATTAACCTAAATACTTTTCTTCGAATTTTACAATTTTCAAAAATAAAGAACGTCTTCTTTTCTGTGTTTCAGGACCGCCGTCGTGAATGCAACACCGACCCTGTATCTTGGCTCCTACATGCGATAGAAAGGTAACCCGTGGCTTATTTTTTTATAATAAAAGAAAAAATTGAACTCAAATAATATTGAAGGAAAATACTTGAAAGTATATGAAAATTTCGCTCGTAAATCCTAATACAATTGACAATACAAACGAAGCGAGTATGAGTAGTAACGAACAGACATAAACAATTATAGTGTTTTATATTTAACAGTAATATTCTATGTAAAAATATATAAAAAATGGTGAATCAAAAAGTTAGTTTATCTGGTGTCACTGGGTTATTAAAAAAAAAAAGAGATACTTCTTCGAAGCAGAAAGTCCCTTGTAGCTTCGATAAAGACTTTGTTGCGCACTACTCACAATCTCTCCAAACAATTTTCTAAAAATCTCAGAAATTAAAATATCCCCTCAAAATTAGTATTCAATGAAACTTTAACGACAAGTTACTTGTAAATTCTTTGAAAAACCAGAATTCGTCATTCACGACGTTAATCACAATCGATACACGCCAAGAATGTCCCACGAAACCTCTTCGAACCAAAAGTCAAATACCCAAATTATTCCGTTATTCGAGCTCAATTTGCCAATTTCTGCCTCAATTACAATCGTAACAACCTTTCACAAAGCATTATCTCGTACCAGGTTTAACTACCCCTACGAGTATTTCATAAAACGAGAATCCATTTTGGCAAAACAGCCTTCAACATCTTGCAATACAAGAAACCAATTTGCCAATTCCTCAATCAATTACAGTTACGATAACCCTTTCACAAATCACTGTCTCATACCAATATCACCTACAAGAATCCCGTAAAACGAAAGTCCATTCGTTTTTCTTCTTTTTTCTCTTATTATTATTTTTTTCTTTTTCTTTTTTTTTGTTGTTCTAAAATCACCCTCGACATTCTTGAACATCCTCCAACATTCCAAACCAACAAAAATTATTCCAATACGACTACGGTTTCTCTCGATGCACCTTCGAAACTTTCCTATTCTTGGTCGTCGTTTTGAACAAAACCACCCTCGACATCCTCCAACGTTCCGATACTTGGTTCGATAACGTTTCTTTCATCGAACAACCGAGTAAGAAGATCATTCAATTCTTCAAACTATTATATGCACCATCGAAATGTCTGAACTCTCGTCTTGGTCGTCTCGATCATCGTCATCATCATCCATGTTCGTGGTCGTAGACTCGTGTCAGGGTAAGGTTAGTTCGTTCGACTCCGGTGCAAGCCGGTTGGACGTCCTAAGGAAAGAGCTGGTTGGTCGCGCACACAAAGACCATCGCAGAAAAGCTATATCGGTGGTATTTTGGTTTTGGCTCGGCTCGACCCGCGCAGTTCTGGGAGTGGAGTTCTAAAAACAGCAGAGGTAAGTCCTGCCTGCTTGTGCCTTGCTTGCTTGCCTTGCCTTTGCCTTGTGGCCGTTGCGTCTCGAGCCTTGCCACATCGGCATATTCGGTCTCTTCATCACTATCTCTTCTCTCTCACGTCGACTATTCTCTATACAAACAACAAACTAGAACAACAACAACAACAACGACTACCGCAAACCGATATCCAGTGTTTCAGAATCGACCCTGTGCGTTCATAGAAACATTCGTAGGTGTTCCAAATATGTCTGATGGGTCTCTAGACACCGTCCTTTCTCCTTCTTCTCGTCGTTCTTTCTTCCATTCTTCGTCTTCGCGATCCTGCGCACTCTTAGAGGTTCGTAGGTGTTCCAAATATGTCCGATCGGTCTTTATTCCCTTTGTTTGTTCTTCGTCATCCAGCTTCTGTGCTTCCGTGGCTACTCGTAGGTGTTTCAAATATTTTTGGCTCTTTTCTAGATTACACGCCATTCTCCCGTTCGTCTCTTCTGCCCGTTCGTTTATCACGATTCTGCGCCTTCGTAGAGATTCCTATGTAGATGTTTCATGTAGATGTTTTTGGTAGGTTTTCAGATTATACGTTCTAGACTCGATCTCCTATCCTTCGTCGTTACGATTCTTTGTAGATATGGAAATTGGTAGATGTCCGATTGCAGCATCCCCTTGGTTCACACTTTAGTTCTACTTCATTGAGATTCCGCGTACCCGTACGTACACGTTTTTCAAACGATTGAGACAGACTCTTCGGTTGTCCGTTCTTCTTTCTTCCATTCTATTCTGTGCACTCATAGAGATTCGTAGATATACGTCTAACGAATACGTCTAACCGATCCCTAAACTGTTCCGTCGGTTCGTTCTTTGTCAGAAAACGCCTGTGCATCCTTAGATACGATTTAGATGTTCCGAACATTCCTGATTATTTTCTAGGTTATTCACTCTTCTTCCTCCGATGCGTTCTTCCATTCTTCGATACGGTCTTGTGCAACCATAAAGACTCGTAGGTGTTTAGAAGTGTCTTCGTTGTAACTCTAGACTGTACGTTACTTTTCCCTTGGGCCATTTCTCCGCTCTTCGTCATCAAACTCTTACGTATCCATAGCTATTCCAAGTATTTCTCATAGTTCTCTTATACATTCTTCCATTCTTTATCGCGATTCCGTGCAGCTACAGAGATTCGTAGTCGCTACAAACATTTACTCTTCCCTCGGTCCACTCTGCCTTTCTTCGTCATCGACCAGCTTCCTCAGGCGTTTCGGAATACTCGTAGCAGCTCTCTAGATTATCCAATCTTCTTCCGTTCTTCGCCATCACGTTCCCATACGACTGTAGCGATTCCTAACTGTCCGAATTACGCGCCACAGTCTTCCGACCTCTCTCTTCCACTTTTCGCCATCAAGCTGCTGCGTATCCATAGCAACTCGTAAGTGTTCCAAAAACGTCTGATAGGCTTCTAGAGTAATATATTTCTGTTCTGTCGAGTTGGTTCCCGTTCTTCGCGGCGGCAAAACTCTTTAGCGACTAGCCGATGCGATCGCTACACCGCTCTTCTTATAACTCGAGCATAGTATGCCGGTTTCATTCCCAGAAGGCACCCGGTGGCGAACCTTCTTTTAGGCACCCTCGCGACCGCCTCACCCGGATTTATTTCTTCACGCCGAAATTATTTTTGGGATCTTTTCACGCGGTTTGTTAATACACCACGCCACACCGGCAACTTCTATTCCTCTCCTCTCTCTGTCTCTTCACGCTTGTCGGACCTACGTTTTCGTTCGGTTCTTTCTCTTCCCGTTGCTGGTCTCGGTTCACCACTAAACGCCCGATCTTTCGCCGTACACGCGGGACCAGTTGGACGCCGAGCAGGATCAAGAAAACGCGTTCTCTTCGTCGTCTGTACACGTTCGCCTATTCCTCCTTCTTTTCCAGTGGCGTTCGCCGACGTTCGTCTTCCACGTTGCTTCGCCACTTCGTTGGATCCGATATACATCGGTACCGTGATCTCTGCCAGTGATCGTGCGTGTATCGTACAGTCTTCGAAGCTGTTTTGCTCTCACGCGTAGGTCTCAGGGAAACGCGCGTCGTTCGTCAACCACATATCCTTTACTTTCCTGCGTAAGTCGCTCTCAAACGACATTCGTCGAACCATCCTCGACGTTGCTTCGCGATTTTCCTCCGTTCTACCATCGTCATCGTGTGTGTGCGCGCGCGCGCGTGTATCGTTTAATTCTATGTCTCTTTTGATTCGTCGTGCAGACGTTCGCTGCACGCCGTTTCCACTGCTTCGTGAATTCTATCGAGACCATGGAACATTCGCATGTTCTGGCGCGATTATGGGAAACCCGATTACGGACAAATTCGTGCGAAGAATCCACGTGGATTCAAGGGTGGAACGATCGGTGGTTCGGAGATAGCTTCGTCGTGGCTATCGCGGACGTTTCCACGTAAGTCTCCACCATTTTCTAAGGACACACGCGCCACGACGCGCGCGTGTATCGCTTAATTCTACGTCTCTTTTGATTCGTCGTGCAGACGTTCGCTGCATGCCGTTTCCATTGCTTCGTGAATTCTATCGAGATTATGGAACATTCGCATGTTCTGGCGCGATTATGGGAAACCCGATTACGGACAAATTCGTGCGAAGAATCCACGTGGATTCAAGGGTGGAACGATCGGTGGTTCGGAGATAGCTTCGTCGTGGCTATCGCGGACGTTTCCACGTAGGTCTCCACCATTTTCTAAGGACACGGATTCGCACGGGCGGTTTGTAGCGATATTTTGTTTCGTTGGCCTACCTCGAAGGCTTCCTACGTTTCGGATTTAGCGTTGCATCGAAATTATTAATGAATTTCAATTGCTCGCCAGGGATTTGACGAGCGCGTGTATGTTTATGTTTATGACTTCGTAAGGTGGTGGAAGGAACGATGAATTCTTAGTAGGAGAGGGAATTTTCGACGAATGAACGGTGAAAAGTGGAACCGAGTGGCTTTGGAGATTATTCGAACAATTACTTTTGAAATTCTCGAGTTTCGTTGTGATTCGAAGATGCTCGAATGTCGAATGAATGTTTGGAGCAGGTCGTAGAAAATTCAATTGAATGAAGCGCGTAATACATTTTTGGCTGTAGGTACTGGCAAATTAAGAGACGATACTCGTGAAAGCGTCGACGAAGAAAATTTATGGTATCGTAAATTCCTTGCTTTATCTATGGACGTAAGCGACATTAGATTCTTAACGAATAGCGCTTTATGTTTTGCGAGGAAGCGCGAATAAACAAAGAAAATATGCCAGTTGCACGCCCGGTAAATTTCAACGATTATTTCTCAGCCGTAAAAGTTTGAAGGTATTTCCAAGATTTTGCTGAAACTCGTAAAGTAACTAGAACGTCTCTTAGTCAGAATACTCGAGCGAATATCTCGTGGAAAACGATGTTCATGCCGCGCTATACATCTTATTCTTTTACACTGTCACACAGTCACGCGACGCGATCGATTATATCATACCTACTACGTCTTCTCGTTTAATGCAACAATATTACATTCCTCTAGTCTGAAGCTTGGACGCTGATCTCGTCCTTTCAAGCGAAGAAAATATTCCGCACTTATCTCAATCATCCTTATCCCCTTTCTTCATCAGCGCTTTATTCAGTTCAATGATATTTCCAATCCACAACATCGTAACAATTTCCTCCAATCATAGAAACATAAAGTGCGCGATATAGTATTCGCTCGTTCTGAATTATCGAATTATCAAAAAATGATTCTTAATGTTCCACGGTATAAAGGGAACTGATTACATAAAATGTTGGTAGAAGAAGTTGTTGTTAGATATTATGAATACAGATACGAGATACAAGATAATATTATCGAGAAACGTTATTTTTCGTTAAAAAATTTGTATCGTCTGTAACCGTAGGTGATCTTTTTTCAAATATTACTACGAAAGAATAGGACAACGAGGGCTAATATATTCTACAGTGGCGTCGAAATATCAATCGATTAACCGTATATAGATATTACAAACGTAATAGAAGCAATTTCGTGTAGAAGATAGATCACACAGTAGAAGAACCTTATACTGGTCGGCCATATTAAAAGTTAATGTGTCACGTAGGCGCGTATTAGTCAGACAAGCCGCGTAGTCTTCGGTTGTAACGCGTTGCCAGCACAATTTTGACAATTGCATCTGGTCGTGGTCGTAATATAACATTTTGAAATCGTCGGGCAACATATCTTGTTCATTAACCCTTGGCAAAAGTTTCGTGGCGTCTGCCGGACGCCGGTCTGCGTGTTTTTACGAACATTTTCTCGAACAATTTAAATAAACACTCTCAAACATGCGAGCCGTTCGATTCGAAGAACGAATTTCTTTTTCTCTGATGTTAAGCAATCGAATTCTCCTCTCGCAACGCTATCCGAGAAGATTTTCCATTGAGAAATATTCGACTCGACTCGCCAAACGTTTTGTATACAGGGTGGGTTGGTAAAAACTTTGGGACAACTTTTGGGATTTATATCATTGAAAGCGTTTTTGGGCGCTGGATGGTCGAGTTTAAAATTACAGCTGAAATATTTAAAAGAATGCGGATTAACTTCTCGAGCGGCTAATATTTCTGCAACTTTGAGCAATTCATCCTTAAAAATGTTTTATATCTCGATGAGCAGAGATTAATTGGCAGATGCCGATATTTCTGAAACTTTGACAGTTTCTATTCTTAGAAGCCTTTCTGCATAGGTTAATCGCGCGTAAGTTTGTATCTGTGATATTTGGAAGAAGAGAAATTTGGGAAAATAGAAGTTGCTTCTAAGATGGTCAAATTTTATTCCGAATTGTTCAATTATTTTTGAAGCTACGTTTGACGTATTTGATGTGTTTAAGGGCAGAGTAGAAATTTTGATTAAAACAACGTAGCAAATAATGTCTTGACCTAAAGAGTCTTGGTTCCTTGTTTCGTTCAAATTCTATCGTGTTTTCACAAACAAACTAGATTCTAAAAGATCTGTGACGCGTTTGGTAGTCTGCTTTATCGAAATATGAAAATATTCCTTGGATTCTATTCGAATTCATCAAAATATTCCTACGGATAATACGAAAGGATATGGATGGTAATAAAGGAATAAATATCCACGGAATATAAATATTTAAAATTAAGATATACAGGCTGAGAGATGGGAAATTTTTTCTTCGACTTGGATGATTTGTTTGCTACGAAACACCTAGTATGTAAATGTAGATCGGCGAATAACACGCAGATGGAACGTCACGTTCGTTCTTCTGCCCTTTGCTCGTCACCTTGATCATCGTCCAAATCGAACGTAACAACGACGAATACCTACTCTTCGTTCACGTTCGCATCATTCTGATCGGTTCGCTATATCTAACCAAGCTATACCCTGGATCCGTCGTTCCAACTGATCTCGCCGTCTTACCCAATTCATTTTTCAATCCTCAAAATTCCAAACACACGTACCCCCCGTAGAAAAATATTATTAGGGCACTTGTGGAAAATTAGGAATCAGTATTACGTGGGAATATCGATTAGAGAATCGTTGGACGACTTTTAAAAGTTGTTACTTTATTTTACGTTTTAAATAAGCGAATTCTATATATTTTCTCAAATATGATCAAAGGAGGTACGTATCGGATATTAATTTCGCGATGAATTTTTGAACAAAAAATAACGTGAAAAAATTATTGCGCCATTTGAATCATTAAGGGAGTGCGTTACTGTATCAATGCCTCGCTTACGTGTCTAAACATTATCCATCGGATATCCTAAATCTTATTTGCTCTGTAGCTAATTGGTATTTTGCTTTCCATAGATCTCTTCTTCGCCAGTGACGAGTCTACGAGCGATCTACGAGACACGTTACCTTTGTCTTTGATTTACCGTATAATTATGCTCTTTCATCTATATTTTCCTCTAATTTGTCTTTTCCCCCCGCAAGTGTCTATGCCCGGTAACTAACTGTCTTTGTAAACGCACGTATTCTAAATTGCTTCATCCCCTATACAATTAAATAATCGAATAAATAACTAAGTTAAACAATCGTGGAAGTTACGCGTCACAAGTTCTGAGAACTGTATCTCCGGATGACGGTTCTGTATCGGGAATCGTAAACGAATTAAAAAAAAAAAAAAAAGGAAATAGGAGAGAGAAGAATAAAAAATCGATTGGATTTCTTTGGCGAAGATTAACGTTGTAAAGGCCAAGAGTAGTTTACACGTTAAATTAGTTCGCACTTTCACTAGCCTCTTTACACGCGTTTTATCTTCTTTCACCTCGCATAATCTGCAAGAGTTATTTCAGGGTAACTTTGCCTCGTGCGCTCGCGCGCTTCTTCCCTCGCATACACGAGCAGAGAAGGGTGAATGAGGATCAATTTGTAGCTCGTCACTCGACCACCTTGAAACTGTGTTATAATGATCGACGGGTTTCACCCCTTTTTAAAGACGCACTTGGCACAGAGAAACTTTCTTCGGGGGGAAGGAACACTAGGAGCTGTCTGTGTCTCTGTTTCGATTCGATAGACATTTTCAAAATGTTAGAAACCTCACCGTTCTTTTTTTTTTCTTTCTTTCTTTCTTTTAGAAAAAATTGGAGAAACGAGGAAAGGTATCTTTAATTTTAGAATGAAATAACGTAGAACTTGTTTAATTCTTGACTCCAAAGTTCTTGTATTTCGATCTTGCTCACGTTTTAATGTAATTTATTCTAATTTGTTAATTAAACGGGATAAGATCTCTTTTTGCGAGAAGGTGGCTATATACAGCAAGGGGAAGATGAGTATCGCACGTAGTCTTCGTAAGACAATGAGACGAACAAGCGTACAAGTAGGCTGAATTAATTTATAATACTTTGCTGACTGGAGACGCGAATTCGCGTCTTACGTACTTCGTGCGATATTCTATAAAAATCTTAACCACTGTTAAATAAAACGGTACAAAAAGCAACCGATGCTATAAACAATCGTGAATGTGTCTTTACATTACACGCTTGAACAATACAAATCAGTAGTTGGTCGCTGAGAAAGTTCGTTCCGATTTCTAAAGAATCTGATCGACGCGAAGAATCGCGTCGAAAAGTTTCTCGCCGAAAAGCCCGAGAGGTTCGGCAAGGATGGAGTTACTCGAGTTGCGTGAGAAAGATGGAGAAAGATCGTGGGACAAAATGCCACCTATGTAATTCAGTTTATTTTATATAAATTTATATAATTCAATAAACGTATATCGAATCGAAATGTAACTCGGAATGAACTTGCCGAGCGACCTTTTTGAATCTTTTCAATCGCTCCAAAGATACGCGGCAATTCAGGCTATATGCTTGTCGGAGCATACTGTCCTCAAACTACGTTAGTGCATCGCTCGAGTTAGCTAAAGTTACATAAACCTTCTCTCTAAGGTTGCTGGTTGAGGTGGGAAAAAAGTTGGAATAATTGCATAAAGAATTACCTAACTGGCGTATAGGGTGTCTGCACGGTGAAATCTGGAGGAGAAGAACAGAGGATAGAAGGGGAGAGACTTAGAGGTATAGGACGACGAGTCGTGGAAGTTGATAAGGCTAAGGAGCTGTGGACAGTTTAGAAATCCATTTGAGATTTCGAATAGAAAAATAGCGTCGTCAGCCAATCCAGTAACAAGCGAATAAAATCTATACTTTGCCATGATGGAAGCGTAGTGGTGGTGGAGGATCCTTCTCTAGCTAGTTTCTTTGTCTGGTCAGAGGATATTTTACAAACAGGAAGAATTTGCAATGTTTTAACAAGATTTTAAGTAAAATTGAGATGGAAAATTTTACGCATCGTGTAAATATGGCAAATAAAATATACAAATAGTGGAATGTTTAGATAGCGAAACATCCCGATAGTAGGATATTCGCGTACCAGAACGTTCCAATACCGAAACGTATAAATAGTAAAACGCTCGAACCAAAGAATATTTATATACTAAAAAATCGAATCTACGATACCGTGGCGTCAAATTGATAAAAAGATATTTCTGTAGTATAACTTCCAACTAACAAGTACGAGAAGAGCTTTCGAGAACGTTGAAGCTCGGCTATCGCGTATTATGGGCGCACAACGACTGCCGATATGTGTAAGGAGAAAACATTTTGATTTATTTGATTCTTAACTAAAATCACCATAAAAGAGTAACACGTCGACCTATTGTATCGTTGATTTTTTCTATCCATGCAAAATGATGCTGCAAGTGCGTCGAAATGACTGTAGAATGTATCCGATGAAAGCCACCCCAAACCATCAGGAGTGTTGGAGCTCTCGAAAGAGCAACGTAAAAGTGGACAACGATCTCGTAATCAGTCGATAAAACGTTCGAACACGTTCCCAACGTACTTCTAAGGATGACAAGACAAAAAAAAAAAAAAAGAAAAAGAAAAGAAGAAAATTCCCTAGAAACAGCGAGTTTCAAATAGCAAATCTGCAAACAATGACAATTCAAACAGAGAGAAGCATCGAGCAATCGTTATTAAGCATCGAAAACACTTTTCGATCCCCCTGGGGAAGTAAGCGCACTCTAATCGTTTCGATCGAGCAAATCGCGGAGACAAAGCTTCCGTCGCGAGTCGAAAGGGCTTCGTTTCCTCGATGGAACCGTAAAAACAGAGAGAGAGTGGAACCTGTTGCTCCCCCTCGTCGTCGATGAAAGCGTGTGCCTGGCGATAGTTCACAGCGTGAACACACCGCAAAACGAGAGTGATCGGACGGCCTCGCTCTCCGAGATTTCGTCCGGTCTTCATGGTACTAGTCACCTGGTGACGTCATCTCCGGAGTTTGGTCTTATTCTCTCGCTTTTGGTCGCGTGCCAAGTGCGCAGATCACACGTGCCACGGTTAAATGGCAGCTCTTGGTGCCTCTGCCACGGATTTCGTCCCGTTTCAAAAGATGAACGCGTCGAAACTCGTTCTACGGAGCTTTTTTTGCCATTCGTAGAAGAAGTATGTCGGGAATGTAGTTCCTTTCGTCCTTTTAATCGACGCAGGCAACTTGTCGTTGCTTCTTTGAACATTCGTTTGCGTTATTTTTCTTTTTTTTTCTTTTTTTTATTATATTTTCTTTTTACCTCGCTGTTGTTCTTCTCTGTCTTTTCACGTTTGTCTTTTCCTGCCATTGTGGACACGAGAAATTAATTCAGAGCGATTTCACCGAACTTTGAGTCTCACTGCGATGAATAAATAAATAAATAATAATAATAATATAGAAATCAATTAGGTTTTCTTTTCTGTTTTTAATTTTATCGTTTTTCAGATTTATCCACTTTACTTTTTGACGGATTCTAATTTATTCAAATGATAAGAAATTGCTTTCTAAACTTCTGCATTTCTGTTTTATGTGTTTTTTAAGTGTTTAAATTCGTAATTTGAAATTTGACAGGCGAGAAGAAAATATATAAGATCGAGGTGAATTAATAGTTAATCCAACGTGGAAGGTAGCGGATAGATTCCTACTCAATGTTATTTTATATAATCATAGAAGAATAATTGTTATTATTCTCGACCTCCTTAGAAGTATAATTGTTACTATCGTTCTTTATCTTTCCAACAAAATAATTGTTATTTCCTCCAGTTTTGTTACAAATATTAGCTTTTAAAATATTAGCCTTCCATTATATATATAGATATAGATATTTTGTTTAGTAGAGAAATAAGAGTGACGACGTTTCTATCGTGTTCATAAAAGTTCAATTCCTGTTTTGTAATTGTGATTGACTAGCTTCTTGTGGCGGATGCCAGAGAAAAATTCATTTACGTATTCTAAAATGGGAAGAAACTCGAGGAATGACTGATTTTAATGAATTCTTTATATCTAGAATAGAAAGATATATTTTCTTCTTGTTTCTATCACAGATTCAATTTACGTTCCATCGTGGATTTTTCCCTATCCGTTAAAATTCGGAATCGTCACTTATGTTACTGAGATCCACCGAGAGATACCAAATAAATTATCCGCGCGATAAGAATTTATACAGGAATATTAAAGTACGTACAATATCGCAACTCTCGGTCGTATAAAAATCAACGACCGAAAATAATCGAGCGAACCAAACGTCCCTAAATCTATGCCCTTATACACACGCATTAAACGATCAGAGATCCAATCGGCAATATTTCAAGTCGTATCATGCTGCTCGGATCCAAAACGCTCGAATCTAACCTAAATTGATTTATCGAGGCGTAATAGAAACCGAGTCGAGAACACTTATCGAAAGGCCTATATATTCGAACACAGTAGGACACGTGTTCGTATTTTATAAGCGAACGGGCTGCAGAGAGATTTTCCAGCGTCGTCGGAAGCCAAGATGTTTCTTCGGTGGTGGCAGGATGAGCGGATATCCGGTACGGCAGCAGACGCCGCCTGGACCTCGAATGTCGTGCGTCTGAGGGACAGGACAGCCGTTACGATCGCCTTTTCGACTCGCTAGTTTCGCTCTAGAGCCGAGAGATCGTTTGGCGGCCACCTGGTATTTTCATTCTCCGTCTTTTAAAACCAGCCTTTCCTCCTTATACGGGAAGCTAGCTGTTCGTCGGACGTTCGCTGACGTCTCGTGACGATTAACGAGATCTCACGAGCTCGTGCGACGGATCGTGAATCCGAAATGGCTACGGTGGGAACTATTGTCCGCTCGTTAAAACGAAATATGCTGGTTTCGTAGGTTGCGCTCGAAGCCTTTTCGGGCGTTTTTAACGCTGTCGAAGTTTTACCGTTCGGCCTTTAAATTTTTATTTAGCATTCGGATCTCTCGGTGATACGGAAATTTCGATCGTAGGAAGTCGAAGATCTCTCGATCTCGAGCGGTATTTCCAAAGCTTCGTCATTCGATTGACGGTTTTTGAGGGGGAAGATGCGAAATTCGGATTGTTTGGACGTTGAGAGAGTCGCGGACAAGATTACGGAAATTTCTTTAATTTTTTGCAAGATTTTTGAAGCTCCGTTACATTCGGTTCGCACGTGTTCTCCGTTTATAGTTGTAGCGCGTGATTCTCCTAATTGATTCTAGAGATGTGGATTTCCCACTGTAGAATTTCGACTGGCTGGATATCGAGAAGATGGAGGATATTACGGAATTTTTGTTCGCGTTTCGTTGCCAATTTTTATCGTTTGGTTGATGTCTAGTTAGGGTAAAATTTACGAAAGTTCCAAATACTTTCCAACTCTCTTCTTTTTTCCATATTGTCTGTTCCAGCTTTGTTGGTATTTGGTTGGTATTTAACAAGAAATTTAAACGATCAACGTAATGCACTCATTCCACCACAAAAAATTCCTTACACGGAACCAACTAAGAAATTCCTCTCGTATGACGCACTTATCTGAAGCAACACAAGCAACATAAAGTGCTAACCCCCTCTCCAAAACTTAACTTACCTAGATAGAACTAGGTCCGACATAATTTCTAATCTTCGTCGAACACGAAGCAACTTGCAAGAAATTTCGAACTCGGCAAATCTAATTGGAAAAATTCCAACAAATTATTATGATTATCGACAAAAGCATAGATGGTGGGAAGTCGTAACGCGATATTCGTACATATCCAAGAGCATAGGGTACCACGGTACAGTGTGTCCCGATATTGCTATTGATCGGGGCTCTCCAAAGGTATTTGTTACGTGTAGGTATTGTTTTTCCTTCGCACCGTCGAGCAAAAGGAGATCACGAGGGCCGACATCCCTTTTACACAGTGCTCTAAGGTATCCGCGTCTAGTTAACCGTTCCCTTTTTCCTCGCTTTTTCCCCGCTTTCTCCGGAGCACGCTTTTTCAACGGCTATGCGACTCGATCGAACCCTGTTGCATCCTATGAGATCGTGCGATTTTTCCTTCGTATCTCTCGATGACAATTCTAATCATTAGGCTGCTGATATTTCTGCAAATTCATATCTTTGCGGATAGAATTTAAAGAACGGTGATACTAGATGGGAAATTATTTTACTCGTTAAATATCGCGGAGAATTCTATGCAGCGGATATTTTATATATCTTTGCGTATCGCTTGTGTCTGAAGATTTAACCATTTCTAGATCTTTACGTTCTTAACGCATTTTGAAGTTTCAGGTAATCGCGTAGAGATCGTCCGCTGTTTACTAAAATCGTTCTTCCGCAGCGATTCGATCTTTATTAAAGTTATTTTTATTCAAAGTGGTAGTTTATAGCGAACTTGGTTTGGATCGTAAGCGCAATTCTCTTTCGTACTTCTATTGGCACTCGATTATTTTCTTGAGCGGCGAATCTTTGATTGAAGTTATTATTTTGATGAACAATTACGATGCAACTAGTTTTATTGAAATCGTACGATTTTCATCCGCGTTTGAATTCGCAGGAAAATGACGAGTTCCAATGTTGCTAATCTTCATCGAGACATGGTCGATCTTTGTTAAAGTAATTCTCACTGAAAGCTGTGGTACAGTTAGTTTGCGAATTGGTAGAATTGATAGAATCAGAAAATAATTCGTAGAATTGTACTATCTTGAAATACGATGTATAACAGCACATTTGCCAGTGACATAAAATTTTATGTACTCTGACAAGCCATAATTTATTATCGTAGACGCTTAATTATGAAATTATTTTATAAACAGTTCTAAGAAGTGGAAAGCTTCTCTTGGAAATTGTTAGTATGGAAATGAGCATTATTGTTTTCTCAGTAGCGAATTATTTAATTTCGTACTTGGTATTCTCACGAGCAAAATACAAATTATTTCTCAAAGTACCAAAAAATTATCTAGAAAAACGACCATTTTAGAATTATAATAATCTTGAATCTCGTTAGCGTAAACTATAGTTGTTTTAGAATCGATGAACTTTTACGTAAAAGCTTTCTCTCCATTGCCAGTCGTTATTGTTACTATCATTATTATTATTATAATATCCTGACACACATGCGCACACACACACATATATAAAAAATCCTTTCCATACATAAAGAAAAAAAAAAAAATAGACAAATAAATAGCACGTCGTCTAAAGCGAAAGCAAGTTAAACTAACGAAGCTGATTTACATAATGGGCTCGATTAAATGTGTTTTTTTTTTGTTGCACGTTTAACATGCGGATGGAAATAGTCGAAGAAACGAAAAACAAAACGAATCTTCCAGCGCCCACCTTGAATTTCAATTGCATGATTTTCTTACTAAAAAATATATCAATACCTATGATCGTCGGAGATTCTTAAATCCTATGATTATCAGAAAAATAATATTGCCAATATAAAAATAATAATCTATCGACTGATATTTATGTAAATTCACGTTTTCGTAGACATAATTAAAAAAAAAATAGAATCTAAACAAAAGTTCGTTACATCCGCTAAATATTAGAATAATTATATTTTGAATATTTTATAATTCTATATAATTGTCCATATCGTCTTTCAATTTTCCACAGTCGCACAGAGATTCGCGATCTAATCGTTTATTATTAAAATCGTCAACTCTCTCCATGACGCGAAATTCTAGTAATATTTATATAATCTGCAAGAATGAAATTTATCAGTGAAGAAATTATACGACATATATCGTTTGCTATAAAACAATGATTATAAGTATTTGTATACCTACCTCGAATTTTGTAAAATATCGCGTACCGTATTTAGCGGATGAAACATCCGATCTCAATGGAAAATTCAACGTACGCGACCCACGCGGCAGGGAACGTGTTAACCCTTTCATTATTAAGGACCCCAATAGTAACCATCCGTGAATTTATCCCTGTGCACGAACAGCCGCTATGCTGGACCATGCACGACTAGTCAATACACTGTTAAAATGACTTACTGCCCTCTTATATAACCTATAAATAAACTTCAACGAGGAATGTGCAGTCAGAGCTTATCCTAATTTAGCTTATCCCAAGGAAATGCTTTAATTACATGATAGGATCTTTAATAATACCAAATGTTTCTTCTATCCAGGTATATTTTATTTTATCCTTTCATTTTGTATGCCAAAATCCTCGTGCACGATCGAACCAATATCATTGCTGAACTTTCCCGAGTTTCAGTTACGAATTACTTGTGTTAATAAACATCCTTAAATAGCAGTATTTTTGAGATTATAGGTTATCTGACTATTCCGTTTGATGGAAAGTTATAAAATCGTAAGAGAAAAGCTAAAAGACCTATATCTTATAACTAAATACTGCCTGATACGGGCAATGTATGCATTCCAAGTAGAATGTTTATTATAATATTTAATAGATGATACAAATCTCTATTTAGCTTCCATTTCTTTAGTCATGTTTATAAAGATATAAAAGTGCATAGAAATCCGCCCTCTATTTATAACTTATCAATTTATTAATATTATTGCGTTAGCACCTGTGCGAATAAATTCAAAGTGTCGACCCCGGTATATTATTTTATAACTGAGAACATGCTATTTGTCATCTTCCAAATTTCATATTTGACGAGAGGCACCTCGATCGATAATAAAGGGACCGTTGCAGTGTTTCGGAGAACTCGATTCGATTCGATCTTGCGCGGTACGTGCGCCGCGTTCAATCTGATATTAAATTCTACAGGAAAATCTCGAGAAGTCCATCTTCATTATCGGATGAACGACGCTTAACCGTGTGACCCGGTCGATCACTCGCAAATAGAATCGTATCGGGAATGACAGAAACGAGACGGACGGTGAAACGGAAATAGACGCCGGTTCCTGCAACTATCCGCGAAATAATCGGCATTATGATTAACTACGTTTCAGCGGGCCGATTATTCCGGCCGCGCAACTTGCCACGCTGACGTTTACCCGATACACGTTCCGTCCCATCGAGTCGCGACGCGAGCAATCAATGAAATGGAAACGCTCTCCATGCCCTGTCTTTGTGTTACGTGTGCATGTGTGGTTTCCTCCACAAAATTATCTCTCTCTTCGACTATTCATATGCATTACATATTCTTCTCTTGTTAGGAATAGGAAGGAGGTTAGGAGGAATAATTTGAAAAAATGACCACTAACCGTATGGCGCTTGAATTCATATTCTTTGTACATACCGGCCATAAATATTAGGACACTCAGGTATATAAGTGCTCGTTACACCTATTGAAAAATTCTAAAATATTTTACTTTATTTAGCATTTTACATTATACGTATAACATGAACATATAATATGAACGAAATAACAGATTTGTAATAAAATATATACTTGGAAAATAAATGCAGTGGAAACCGTACAATTTAGCACTAAATATCGACTGGTGTTGTAATATTACGAGCCGTTTATTTATACGAAACAAAAAGCAGAGAAAATTGGTGAGACTATATAAGACAAGCATCCATCAAATGCCTTGGCACTACAATTTTGAAAGTTTCAAAAATCAAAGTATATCACTTGGGCTTATAGACGGTTCGTATAATATGTACACTGGTCCAAGAAAGAATTTGAACCATTACCATGTGGAGCTTGTATGTTCCTATTGTGTGCGTTATATAAAACATTTAAAAATCACATTGGAACTGTCATTATCGCTGTGATTACATTGAATAAAGTTTGAAACCAATCTGAAAATATATATGGATGGATCAGGAGACACAAGATCCTGACTGCAATCATATATTTAGTAGAGAATTATAATAATTAAGTACATGATAAGTGTTAAATATGGTCCCGTTGAATATTGAGCGGGATCAATTTTTCCTCTGCGAAATACATACGTGCTTGTACTAAATATCTTGTAATTCCTATATGTATTTTGAGACTGGTTTCAAATGTTACCAGCATAATCGTAACGTAAGTAAAGTCTCGCAACAGCGATAGTAATTTATGTATATGAAATAATTTCCTGTAGAAACTAAATGAGCTTCAAATAAGAGGACAGAAAAATGTTTACGATAAAAGGCAGTTTATCATAGTTCAAGTAAAATCGTGTTCAAACATTTCTATTTCATTTATTCTTTACAACGAGAGTGTTTAACTTAAAAGTTACAAGCGTGATAATAAAAAGTAACATTTAAAAATTGTAGAAGTCAAACATCGAGAATTCTGATTCATTTTCTGATCAAAGAAAAAAGCCGCGTTACAGAGAATGTGGACAGTTAAGACTTTCGTAGCGAGTTATCGAGAGTTCCAAGCATTCGTCCAAGGTATTTTTGTAATTCAAACCTCTCGGAAGCATCTCGCGTAAACTTGCACGCTCAAGAATGCATAATGTATCGGCGTGTCTTCACAAAAGTAGCTTACGTTCCGCGTTCGACGAAGATCATCCGACAATTTGACATCTGCCATTGTTGCAGGCACAATTGCCACCGATCAGTCTACTCACTGCGATACATTGTGTTGTAACTGTTAAGCAACCTTAGACGTCATCAAACGCAATAACACTGTCCGCTTTGGAAAAAATTGTGCCTGATTAGCGTGTTTTCAATTAGCCATTTCGTAAATAAACAAAATGAGATTTCTAATAATCGCACGATTTTATACGTTCAAATTAATGTTCCGAATCTACAGATTCTGTTCGATTAAATAATGTATAAAATTATTGTTAAATTATTATTGGTATATTTATCTTGCTTTTCTATATTTATTTGTATCTGCGTTTGATATAAAGTTATTATTACATTTATCTTGATTTTGTTCATTGACTTCAGTCAGAAGAATCTTTTATTTGTTGAAAAAATCAAATTTTGATCAAGATTTTACTCAATAATCTCAACTGAAGATCAAACCAGATATTTAATCCAGGTATACAATGAAAATGTAACGAAGCTAGTAAATGAAATCTAGCAGATTTATCCTGTTTTCTTCGTATTGTATAATGACATTATAACTGGACTGCGGATTTTTATTCAAATTCGTATTTTTATATAAATGAAGCGTAAATAGAAATTTTGGTCCACTTGCTATATTAATGTCTATCAAACTAAATTAGATCTAAGGTAGCCTATGTAACACTGCATATTTATGCACATTAGGTAATTTATATATTTCTTAAAATAATACTATTTAATAATAGATAATACATTTCTTAAATCCCTGGTATTTGATTTTGTATAAGTAATAGCCACAAAACCAATTACGTGAGAGACAAGGTAATATCAAATAAAAGTTGGCAGAAAATTCCCTAAACATATTGTAGTTCTTTCTCTCATTGTGTCACTAGTCCATCCGTCGGACCTCTTTAGGCCACAACTTCGAGTGCAGGCACGCGTGCATCAGAATTGGCCGGTGTCGTCCTCTTCTACGGTATCGCTCGTTATCTGTATCCGGAGAATATTAATTACTTATCCACTATCCCGTTTCTCGCGTCTTTTCGCGCTCGGTCGACGAGATCGATAGGCTAGGATATATTGAACACTCGCCGGCTCTCTCGACGGGTTAGGTTATCCGGCCTCTGTAGGGGGACAGCTACATTGCAGCTCATGCATAATACATACGATCCGACCTGGAGTAGATTTATATTTACCCGCACCTGGGATAATTCGTTAAATATCGACAGGCATTGCCAGCTCTTGCTGTGAGCTTTTTTCGCGTACGAAGATGATTCGACAGGACGTTTTTACTCTGCCAGTCTAGATTCTAGATGCTCTTTGTTTTTCCTTCTTTTATATATATATATATATATATATATATATATATATATATATATATATATCTTTCTTCTAAGGATGTATCTCTATTTCGATCTGCTATTACTATATTAGTTTGAAAGGGGAACTTGAACTGCGGGCATTCTTTATCGACGGCTAGTGTCATTTGGTAAGGATAAATTAGGTTATGTAAGGTAGTAATGATTTTGTTAGAAGAAAGTTGAAAATCTTTTTAATTGGTTGTTTCCGTAATTTAGAAATTAAAAATTCCTTTCCAAAATTCATGTAATTGGGAAACTGTGGTAAAGGTGGTTCTTAAGAGGTTATAATTAGATTCATAATTTATTTTAAAAATCTTCTTCTTGTAATGGCAATGTGACACTCGTTAGTCACTTTTAGTGATTTGCAATTGTGTTCAATTTGAATATTTTATTGTAGAGAGCGTAATTTGATAAAATTAGGATTTGATAAAATGTTCAGTCAATTGATTTTCTCCCTTTTCCCTCATTTTGCCTGAAATTCAGGTCACTGTGACGATCGTATGTGCCCTCTTGGGTGACTTCATCTTTTCGAAGAAATAATTCTCTCGATCGAAGTAATATTCATCATTTAAATCTCATAGTGGAATCTATTAATTTTTTCATTTGATTTGTTGAATAATTTTCGGAATTTGAGAGAGTGTTAAGTTCAAACATTATACTTCCATAACTACTACACTGGTTTTTTAATGGTATTTTCAAACAGGTTATTTAAATTTATCTCGAATATGTCTTACTCAAATCTGTATGGAATTATCTATCTTTATTCTTTATTAAGATCCTATTAATTAAAATCCTATATCTTGTTATAAATTTTTCATATTAAACTCCTAAATTACATAATTAGTAGAATTGTGCAGTCGCTGTAATGTTTCATCTACCTATATACATAGATAAAGTGTCGAAAATATTTGAAATATCCAAAGACAAGTGTTATTTGAATTCAGTTTCCATTTTGGAAAAACACAACCCCCTAACCTATCGAAATTGGTTTGAAAAATGACGTAATCAGGTTCGAAGTGTTCAAGCGACTCGAATGTGGCTCCTCGATTCAATTTCATTTCGCACGGCTGTCGGATGGCTGGCGAATAACTGATGGAAGCTAGTCGCTAGCAGCCATCAAGCGTCTCGGCTCGTTTAATATTTATCGAGTTGGATTTTCGAGTTTACCGATGGCATCCGCCGTGATATGGCCTCTGTATTTGTCTGCCCCCGTAATTCGACGTATTCGCCGCAATATTCGATCAATCGTCTTGTCAATCTCAAATACCGATCCCATACAAGTTAGAATATTGCTTGGCAGCGTCAACAATTTTCTCCTAGCATTCCATTTGTCACTATAAAAGCATAATCTCTCCCTGATATTCACCGGTTAATTCCTTTTCAATCGAACGAGTCACTGTGAGAACAACATTGATGAGAATTTAACATAACATAACCTCAAATTAACTAACACGAACTTTATTAATAAGAAATGATCTGCATAACGACATTCGTGGAAGTATTTGGATAAATACAAACAATGTTCGTGTTTTTGCAGACTGGTGTAGTCAATGAATATTTAATGTTTGTATATTATGAATGTAACATATGTTGGATAGACGTAATAAAACAAAACGCATGAGATTAAAAATCGGGCATTGTATGTGTGTATAACGGATTAGGCAGGAATAAACGAGACTAATGTATATACATGTACAGATTGATAGTTCAGCTGTGACATTATACTGGTAGGAGAACTGAACTCGCGTCAAGCTATTGACATGTAAAAGTGACGTTTCCATTATGCGTGGTATCATGTCTATGTAATCTCATACTCAATGACTCAAGAATCTTAAGCTCAAAACTTGGATCGCTAAATCAAATTTCGACGATACAACTATGTAAAATCTGATTAATGGACTCAAATTCGAACTCTAATCGCGGATAATAGAAATCAAATATCGAATATATTTACATCTGACAGTTTATTCGATAGAATTTCATTTTATATTGTTGTTATGTCAGAAACGGCACATATTCAACTTTGATTTATTACTCGAACGATCGATAGAACACACATAATAATGTACATGTATCGATCGATAATCGTAGTTCAAATGGGGTAATGTTTATAATGTATTCGTTATTTTCATCCTCCAACGTACACTTTGAGTACCACAAGTGACACAGTGTAGTCGGTTAAATTCTTTAACCGCGTCGTTATTTCTGGCCGGCGAAATATTAATAAAGTGTAAAGATGCCACTTTTACGCATGGCTATCTGAACTTTTGTGATTATAATTTACATTAACTCCGACACGAGCCGACTTACAATTTATGGACGAAACGTTTATGAATGACCAGCGATATTTCAGTTATTTTCCTATATTTTTAAATGTGTATTATTCTGAATTATATACTTTATTTTGAAATTCTTTACATTAAAATAAAAAGAATAGTCATATGTTGATGATTCAAAAGCCTCATCTGGTATATTTTTATCAGAATAATTTCTTCATTTTTATTTATATAATATGTTGACAATATTTATAAAAGTTCATGCTTTTTAATAATACATATTTACTTGTTATCTAAACATTTTTTTAAGTACCTCATATTTTGTAGTTTCAAATATCTTTTGTCACTTACTATTACTTACTTTTATTTTTATTAACTACAATGTGACTTTTATGTAATTTATAACCTTGCCGTGATTCTCGAATTTTTATATGCCAATCTTACTCTTACTTCAACGAGCAAGAAGACTTCTAATATTTTAAGCAAAACTTCAGCATAAAATTGAAACTGAAAATTAGAAGGAAATTAAACTAAAAAATTTCTTAGTGTTAGACAAACACGAGTAGGTTAGAGATGATACGAAAAGCGCAGCTGAATTAATCACTTCAAATAAAAAATTTCTTTTTCCCTTTAGATCATATAACTGAATTTTCTAAGCGCAAAATGTGACCATAACACGTTGACTACTACGGTGACCATCGGTGACCCACGTTACTAAATTGTGTAGAACTAAATTTAGAACTAAATTGTTGCGAACAAGATAAATAAGATATAGGATAATTTAGTTCAAATAAGATAAATTTCATGGACTAAACAATTTTCAACATTGCGAATGATTTAGATAACATCGTCAGAAAAAATGCGCAAATACAATATATTTTGTAATAATTAAATGTTATAATATAATATATTTCGATTTATTGCTTCCAGGGCATAATATATAAAATTTGTGTAGCAATCAACGTGTTAAAATAATTAAAAGACTCGTTCATCCATATATGGACATAAAAAAGGACTAATTGATAGTCGAAGATTATAACACGAAACCGTAATAAACGTCGTTCAACGCGCGGTCGAAGCTGAAATGCCAGCGCGACTGTCGAGGCTGGAAGCGGTGCGCATGCGCGGCGCATACGGCGGCGCGCAATTGGCGAGTCGGTGTCTGACGTCGATCTCGGCGAGAGCCAATCAACGGTTGAACCTCGTCGACGTTAGCTCGGCGTGCCGAGGCGAACTTCAGAGGCGAGGTGGACCGACTGGTATGTGCAACACGGCCAGGCGCCCCCCTCCTCCTCTCTCATTCACCCTCTTTCTCTATTTCTCTTCCTCTCTCTTTCTTTCGTTCCCGTGCTCTCCACGCGACTTCCTCAAATCTTTATTTCAGGCTCGACCGCGAACTGGTCGAGGCGCGCGCGGCCCGCTTTTTTACCGTCCGATACGACGCTTCTAAATTTGAATCTTCTACGTGGAGCACAGTGCGAATCGACGGCTCCGCCGCACGTGAAAAAAATATATCTTAAGAAACGGACGCGCGTTTCTAGTCATCGCTTCTAGTCAGCCAGGATAATTCTAACCTAGCTAACCTAGCTTCCTGGTTAGCTGGATCCTGAAGAATCGTTTTTTCGCTTGGCGTTCATCTTTACACGTTTAATAAAGTCGTAAAGGTGAGAACAAGAACACAGAAGGAGAAAGTATCGATATATCACGAATATATCGTGATATATACCAGAAGGAGACAAAGAAACGACGAAAGTGCACGAAGACGAAGAAGACACTCGATCGTGAAACAATAAAGGAAGTTGTCGTTATCGAATGGAATACGTTGATTGGCTTGTTTGTCGATGTTTGACGAACCCCAGATGAAATCCAGCGTGCGAACCAAGTGACGCGTGGTTGATCGAATCATCAGGGAAAAAAACGAGTGCAAGTTTTGATGTACGTGCCAAAAAGCTCGTGTGTTATTTCTACGTAATCGGCTTCGACGAGAAGTTTTGTTTTGATCTTAAAGTTGTACCTTTCGCGAGGGTGTTAGTGGGGAGATATCGATCGCGGGACCATTGACGTCCGTTCTGGAGAACGAGCTTTTCTCCTCGCACCTTTGACTAGGCTAACCTCTCGATAATTGTATTTTCTCACTTATATCTTCGTATATACGTGTATACATATATTATAGATATATACATATGTGTGTATATATATATATGTCTATATTTCCTACATGTGTGTTTGCGTGTGCGAATGAAAATTAGATGCTGGCTAGTTTTCAATAAAGGTTTGAAAAACGTGCCTGTAACGAAGTAAACCGTATTGTGACCAATGAAAGCTATTCCGTGAATCTCTAGTTTAACATTTGTCGACAACGGAAGTGAATCTGAAGACAAATATTATATCATTTGGATAATACGTTTCTTTCTCTCTCTCTCTCTCTCTCTCTTTCTCTCTCTTTCTCCCCCTCTCTCTTTCTCTCTATGATCGTAGCGCAACCAAGAAGTTACTTTTACGAGTTCAGATTTTTATTGAGACACAGGCGGGATTTTGATACAGACAATAAACGTGTGGATTTTTGAAACGTCGTATGACCGAGTGCCTGAACGGAGATCCTCCAATTACATTGTGATAGTAACATCTGTGAAGAGTGCGCGATCTCTCGCCATCTTTGTTTTGATATCGATTCAGTGTGCGCAAGAAGATCGATCGATTGGCGAACGAGCCGTCGAAATGTTCGACTGATCGAGCTCACTTCGAGTCGGTGAGTTTATCAAACGCAATGTTCAATTGTGAAACAGTTCTTTTCTTCTTGATAGTTGGCTACAATTATTTATCATTTGTAATGACACTAGGATGTTCTAGGTTCGACGCGAATTACGCACGTTTAAATCGTATAAAAATTCGTTAAAATGCTTTTAGATATCTAATTTAGAGTTGTAATGGAGTTTTATATTTCTAATTATTTTATGACACAGTAACGTAAAATCAATATCATACAGGAATAACTTTTACTTAATGGTATAAACGGATTAACATATAATTATTAAATTTTTGAACGGATTTTATCTGTAATAGAAATTTCTACAAGTTAGGTGATTTACTGTGTACGATGTATAAATAGTATAACGTTTTTTATTTTTCCTACGCGATTTTCTAACGTAGTTACAAAAAATTATCGATTAGCAGGTTCTGAAACATTTGAAGTCTGCAATTTATTCGTCCATTGTCAAAATTCAAATTATATATATTATAAATATTCATAAGTTTATTTTATAAACACTTTCTTTTTTAACGAAAAAGAAAGCAATTTTGGTTGCCCCGATTATATTTATAGGTTTCGTCTCTTTGCTTTTTTACTGACACGTTTTTTGCTAACGATGGCACAATCACATGATGTATCAACGAGCGAATCAAACCCACCACGATATCGAGATAACGTTTATCCGGTTGCAAACTATTCGAAGGAAACGATTTGGCAAAGTTCAACATATCGCGCTATATACTAAGTACGCGTGTCGAGCTACGCTTCCAATGTGATAAAGTACATGTTATCGCAACTCGTATGAGCCCTCCTATCGAAATTAGTAAAGCAAATTAAAGTAGCCCATCTGCAACTTAAACTAACTAGTGCGTTGCCATTTAAATATTGGATTGGTGTTAGCATCAAGTTGTTATTAGACAATTATGAATATTATTGTATGATATTACTGTCTCTCAATAGAATTAAAAGCAGTGTTAGTATGACTGTCATATCGGCAGCAATGAAGTGCTAAATCTTCTCTAGTTATCAATGTTTGATACTATATATCGAAGTGCGATATAGCATGACCACCCGTGGAAAATGATATTTTTATAGTAATTATATTATGTTTTGGATTAAAAGAAATAGTGTCGCTAAGAATCATGAATATCTGGAAATGTTGGTTTTCTATATAACGACTGGTACTTGGTAATCGTTGGCTTCAAAGTTCTTGCAAAATTTTAGACATATTTTTTAAATTGTTAAATATTACTATTAAAGATTACTAGATAGATTACACTAGATTATGCTGATACCATTACAATACAGGATGTAGATTATGAATTCTATGCTAATGTCCATTAAAGTTAAAGGCAATTTCATCAAATTTAGATTTCGTTCCGTTGCACGATACAAAATTTATTCACTAAAGCAATACACAACGTTACATACAACGAATAGAGAAAATAGAATATTGTATCACGATGTCTACTTAATAAACACCACAAAATGTATAGAGTAAAACACAAGATTACATGGAATAAAAGAAAATTCTTAGAAAAATTGTAATTACAAAAAACTAAAAAATTTCGACTGGACGTCTATTTAATAACGTTATATGTCAAATATTTTTACAAACATAATTTAAAAAATGAAACTTGGACGGAAATTTTACTTGCTAAATATTATAACAAATACTAGACTTTCGTATATTTTTGCGTACTATATACATTATTCTATGCATTCTTGAACCTTCAAATTTTCTATAAATGCAAGAGAATCCGCAATCTAGTAATTGGATAGAAATCAGAGAAATAACATTTAAGTATCCTTAGACGGAATCCAATCACACATCAATTTATACAGTCCATTCAACACAGATTGTTATTTCCAGCAGGGAGCAAGGAATAAAAAGCTGGTGGTTTATAATATAGCGAGACATTACCCGATTCGATAGGGATAGCTTCTGGACGCGAGTGCAAAATGCGACGTGTATAGAGAAATACGCGGTGGTCGCTGACCCTCGGTTCGCGTTCTACGCTCTTGTATAATAAACCGAATTCGATCGGACGACAGCTCGAGCGGCAACCTCTTCTCTCTCTAGCCTTTCCACGAGTATTCTCTTTATTGTCACTAGTCACTAGCAAAGAGAAGCATCGGGCGGGTAGGCCCTCTATTGCTTTTCGCTCGAGCTTTCTTTTTTCATCGTGTACCCCCGATAGCCAATAATAATCATTCGCGGAGTTTCACAATACGAGAAACGTGCGATCGGCTTGCTGAATGAACGATTCATTCCATTATCTCCTATTTTGAAATAAATGGAAAATCATCCTTTTTAAGGGACTTTTTCGCGCTTTAAACAATATCGTAAAATTTCCAGCACCATACGAACTGGACTTTTCATCATTTTCATATATATCTAATATTAATAACGGGAGACCATAGGGATAGAACATGACAAGACATATCTTTTATAATTCTGTAGTAAATGTATTACGTATTTGAAATCTAGTTACCGAAGAAGCTGCGTCTCTAAGCAGCTAAGTCCTGAATTAAATACGCGTTTTCATTATCATAATTATTTCTTATTTACGCACTCGTTTTTTATTTTTATTTTCGCAGCTTAGGAGAATCCATCGCTCATTTTTTAAAGATTCGTGTGAATTATCATCCCCCTTTTCAATTATATCATATTGTAACATTCTCTTTTAGTCATTAGATAACCTCAAAATCAAAGAAAATGGACTTATATTTTTCACGTGAAATCCGCAATTAATAACGCGGAATATTTCACTCGTATCTAATATTTGGTTATTTAAGTGTAGTATCGAGTAAAGAAACCTGTTCTCTAAATCACTCCATACTGTATTTTCTTCATGATTTTCAATTAATATCGTTTCTACATGCACCTAACATTTAATAATTCAGTTATTTTATCTGATACATGAAATAACGGAACCTAACCTCTGCACTATTTTGTACCGTGTTCCTCTTATACTTTTCAATTAATGCGTTTGCTTAAATATGCAATGTCTCATTTGAATCTTGAATCTAATATTTGATAATCCAGTTATTTTGTTCGATGCACCAAATAACGAAACCTAACCTCAAAGTTACTTATGTATGCAAGCCTTCTCTACTTTTTACGAATTGAAGATAACAAGACAAGTATTTAAAATCGTCTTGTACTTAAGGAAAGGAATAGATGTATAAAAAGCATTGGAAGTAATCGTGCTTAGTCGTGGCCGACTGCTTAATTATGGTTAGCGTTAAATGTCCTTGTAAAGGCGAATCGCGTGTTGGACCGGCAATGGTCTGTATTGGAATCGCCTTTGATTTGATCGCGAGAGCCGACGGATTCACGAGTGTGATATAATTACGATCGGTGACGGTGCAACATAATTTCGCGATGCACAAGATAGGCACGACAAAAATAACGTTTGCCCGTGAAACGCGTGTTAATTCATATAGCGAGAGATCGCGTGCTCGGAATGAATGAAAGGGGGTTCGGTAAATATAGTTGATGGAGTTTAGAATTAGAACATTAAAGCCTATGTTTTTACCGGACTCGGCGTGTCTGAACATTGGAATTCAGTGGAGAGAAAGCTATCGAATGCGAGTGATTAATCGATCGAGTTCGATACAATTTTTCTTAATTTCCAAATCATATCGTATCGAATCGAATCTATATCGATTGTTTCAAATTCGATTATTGAAATTGACCGATTTCTCGAATCGAATGTATGTCGATTATTCAAAATTTGAATGTAGAAATAGCAATTTCACCAAATCTGAGGTTCGATTATTGGACTTGAACATTATCGATTTATCCAACCAAATCGAATCAAACATTTGAAATTTGACCTCGATAAAGATTGAAAACAAAATTGAAATTTTTCAAGAATTTTGAATAATCAATGAACTCGTCTGCATATGCATGAAGTTTAAATATTTATTAGTATTACACCACATATATATGATGTTTTTTGATAAAGTGAAGTACGGATACTAGAAGCATCTCGAAGGCTCCTTCGAAATACATAATGCATTATCTAATCGCGACTGGTGCAAAGGTAATTTGATTTTTCTACTCGTCTGTTGCTGACATTACAGTAGCGTAACATTATCGTTGATTACACTCGACGTACCTAGCAATTGCCGATTATAATAAGGGACCATAATTTAAATGGGAGATGGAAGAGCATTGAAAACAAAAAGCTGACAAAGAGAAGAAAGAAACTAGCCTGCAATTACCTTAGTCTGAGAACATTGTAAATTGCTTCCACAGATTCATTTACATAAATACGTAAACACATAGTTCGTTTCATTTCTTCGTCGATCGATCTTGATTGATTTTTGTCTGAAAAACGTTTAAAATTCAAACGAAATTTCGCTTTGTTTATTATATTTGTTTATTATTTTATATATTTTTCTTGGTTCTCGAAACTTTCGCTTAATTACTTTTCAATGGATTCGGTCAAAGCATGTATATATTTTTTAATTTAATATTCAAGCGATATCGGTTGGATTATAGGTGCAAAATTGAGTTAAGTTATGTAATTCAATATCTGTTCTAGTATCTTATAATATGCGATAAATAGCATTTTTTATTTTATCAATACAAATTAAAATTGATATTCGATAGTGTTCAATTTTCTATTCAATTTTTTACTGTTATTCGTTAAATGAACGAATGAGTAAATATAATTAAGTTTTTTTTTTTATAAAAAATTCAGTTCCAAACTGTTATAGTTTACGTTATCTACTACTCAACGATATCATCTGAAGATTAAAAAGATTATATTCTAATTTATCGCTAGAAACTTTTCCAAGATACTGGTGATGGGAATATTACAGAAATTAATCTTCGGAATATCAATAGTAATAAAAATTTGTGTAAATATTTTTTTACGTTTGAAATGAGAAGCATAGCAGCTTTAATAATTCCATGCGTTTTCCTTTCTTAACCATCATTAATTGGCACGTAACTCGATGTATCTGTACTCCGTATACACTTTGAGGGAAACTCAAGTGATAAAGTCGATTATTATGTACATTAATTATCGACGATAAAATGGAAAGCAATCGATCGTTTATTACGCGTTTACTTCATAGTAATGGCAATAACGTCGTAATTAATTACGTTATACCTGGATTTTTTTTCGGAACAACGAAATTAGGTTAGTTTATTGTTAGTTTTTGGTTAGATAAATTAATATCAAAAAGATGGAAAATTCCATTTTATTTTTACAAAGATAATTTTCTTATTTTTATAACGCAAACTACGATCCTCAACAATTGAAATCGATAAAACATTAAAAGAAATACTAACCTATAATATAGAAATAATAATTAGAAAGCCAAATATGTTTTTAACGAATATCTCTTATTTCAACTTTTCTCTCTTCTCTCTTCTCTCTTTTTTTTTTTATATATATATATAGTTCTATATTCTAATTTCATATAACTGTATTGTACATTTTTTGAAATCGAATTTAGAGCTTTATCATAAAACCTAACCTAAAAAACATAAAAATTAAGTTGTAATTTACTATTTCAAAAAGTTATTATAATATTTTAAACAGGATCTCATACGTCATTACAAGCGTATTCGTATTTGATTTATCGTTTCTAGCGTGTTTTATGTAAAAACACATTGAAAGATCCTATATAGTAGCCATTTGTAGCGAGTATCGAATGTGTTAACTCGATCGGATTAAGCGAAAATTGATTCATTACTGCTAACTACCATCTTCGCGTCGGTAACAGGAAAACGAGAGAGAAATGTTCCGTTTTATCTTGCATCATTCCTTATCAACGCCATTCTTATAATATCAAAACCGCGAGTTAATTACAACTTTGTTGTTCGACGATCGATAAAACGTTGCGTTAAATCAATTGATTGATCTTGCCTCTGTTTTCGCTCGGAATTCTAACTACATATGCTTATACAAATGTCATTTGGAAATATTATTTGTTGCTTCTTTAAACGATTAATTATTACTTTCTATTAATTAAAAAAATATTTTATATAAAATGGAGAAATGAAATGTCGTGGAAAATATGGCCAAAGATCGTATAATTATAAAATATATTATAAAATAATTTCCTTACGATTTGTCTAAAATTTTCGGATAGGCTATTCATACGTAATTGGAATACGACGACATTATTTTGTAATATTTCTTTTGATTTTTTTATTTATTCTTATCATCAGAGTAACGGAACTATTAACTACATTATCGACATGTCGTAAACTTGTGTAACTATCTAAAGGTGGAGTAATTAATATAATAATTATATAAGAATAGAACAAATAATCTTACTTTTATATATTTGTTGCTTGATTTACATAACTCGAGCTAATAGTTTTACTTAATACAGGGAAAGAACTCTATAAATATTTATGTTTATTTATTTAGTCATATATGTAGACATTGGAGAAGTTTTAATCGAACTATAGACATGAATCAAATAATTCATCATCGATCAGTGTGTTGGATAATAATGAATTAACGAGAATCTGGATTTAGTCACGATTACTAATGGACAAATGAATCAGCCCATCCCTAGATTTGTAATGTATTCAAACGATAGAGATATCCACATTCAATAGAATTCTGCGTTCCATCTGCGAAGAGACGTTCACAAACAATGCGGTTTAACGTTATACAGAGTTTCGATATTTTCAACACGTTCATCGTCACGTGGATCGTCGATGACCCAACAACGATATTTACATAAAATCAGACAGTAATTTTCATGACGAGATGAAATCGAAACTGCTTCCAACCAGTTTTAGAATTTTGTTATAAATTTGTAATTCTATTAATTCAATAATATAAAAAGCTAATGAAAATTTGTTGGTTAAATGAAATAATGAAAATGGAAGTATCATTGTATAAATATTAGGTCATGTTTTTGCGTAATAAGATTATAAACCATTCGATAATTGCCTTGCACAATTACAAGAAAGTGTATTAATCCAAGTGATAACTCGCTTTTATAAAAAGTCTTTGGTTTAAAATAAGTTATATTTATTGATACTGTTTATCTCGAAACAAAAATTATTATAATATAGAATTCGTGAGAGAGAATTCGTGATGTTCATAAAGAAAGTCGTTCATAAGAAAAAAAATACCAATATTTTCACAATCTAGTTGTTTTCTCCCATTTTGATTCCATTTATGTTACTAATAACCAACGACTCACAAAAGTCGTTTTAATTAAAAAAAAAAAGTGTAGACAACAAATATTTACAACTCTCGTTGATAAAATCATTCAAAATTCCCGCGTAATGTTTCGAGCAACAGAACGATAATCGAAAGTGAGGTTAGTCGAAAGATAATACAACTTCAGTAGGATTCAATAGAGGAAGCACGAACGAGACATGTCCGCTATTTTCCATCGAATTTAATGTGTCATCGAAGTTAGTTGACTGGTTCGTCGGACGACATTAATCGATACACGAACGCGACACGTGCTTTATACACGTTTCACCATTAGACTTGAAACGCATGGTCCAGTTCTGTCGCGCACATTTCGAACTGTATGCGATATATAAGCCGTTTACATTCTAGTTTTCTATGGGTACGCGCGCGCTTTTTGTTTTCAAACCGTCAGTTAAATCACGTCCCTTTTGTTCATCGTTCAAAAGTTGCCGCCGTTTCAAACTTGAATTTCATCATGGCGATGGTTAGAACGTCAAGACTTAAGATTACCTCCTGCATGTTTATTTCGCGTTATGTTTTATCATCCTCTCTCGTTTATAACGATGCGATTCCCTTTATTGAGTGATTTCATTGGTTGTTTGAAAATTCGGATAGTCTACTAGTAATAGTCTACTACTAGTGAATTATATACTTTTTTTTGGAAATCGTGATTTATCAGCCCTGTTATTTCCTCTGAGCAATATTTGACTCAATCATAATTTCCTAACTTGCTGATGAATGTAAAAAAGTTGTTATTAATATTTCATATCCGATTTCTCTTTTATATTGACGGTGAATTCTCTTCAGAATTAAAATATTTTGTTAAAGATAATAAGACCGTCAAGTAGAGTAAGCAGTTAACTTGAAGACTATAGCGGGATAATAGCAAATTAATTAAAAAGTATCATATAGCAGCGGAAATAAAGATTATCTTAAGAAGTATGTTTAATCAAAAGATTATACGAGTCTTTTTTTATTTCAAAATATACCATATAATTGGAAAATGATTCCTTTCGTATCTTATGAATATAACCTACATTCATATCAAGTGTATCATATTTACTTTCTTGTTCAAAAGAAAATTTTTCATTGAAAGTCTGAAACTTTATTTTTTAACTATTGTATTTTAACTATTGAAACAATTTGAATAATTATTTTAAACATCCATAAAATATTCATTTAGTTATTGGTTAATATACTAAGATTAGCAGTTATTAATATGATTAATATTTCAATTTTTTATAAGGGGATTCTTTCTGTTACAGTGTTTTTAATATTCCATCCAGTGGTTCCGAAGATCTGTCCCATCTCCACAACGCCGTTCAAAAATGGGTCGGAAGAAGATTCAAATTTCGCGCATCACGGACGAACGGAATCGTCAGGTACTACGAGTTTACATTAAAAGAAAACCGGACTTTATCAAAAGAAAGAGAAAGTTAAATAAATCATTTTTTTTAATTCCGATCTTTTTGTATCTTTCGGTATTTTTTATAAATTTTTCGAGCACAATTTCTTTTTCTAATGCAACGTTTGTCTTTGTAACCTCTATAAACATAAATACTAAATGGATAACACGACGCCGATCTACACAAAGCATTGTTTTGTATTCTAAATAGTGTTATCTACGCTAACTATACGAGTACTAGAAGTCACAAGTACTTCATAGAAAATATCCGCTATTGCGTTACATTCATTCATTGTATCATCATGTGTTGCCAACTACTCAAAACAGAACTTCATTCACACAAGTTACTAGCTAATATTGCATCATTAATGACGTTATGACAATATTAACATTTACATAGTGATAATACTCATACATTAAATTGAATACATGAATATATATATATATATATATATATATATATATATATATAATGTAACATGGAATATTATGTTTAAAAAACGTTAAAGATAAAATATACTATTCAGAAAATCGTACAAGTAATAATCTCGTTACGATACTGTTATCGCGATATTTAACGTTTATCATTAACGTAAAAGTAAAGCAATGAAAAACGCTAGTGTATCACAGATTACAATCATATCACTTCCATCAGTTTGTATTACTGATTAACGAATAATTTAGGATGGTAGAGGCAAATAGTGAAGGCGATTGATTCCTGATGATTCTCCAACAGGTGACATTCAACAAAAGGAAGTTCGGGGTAATGAAGAAGGCATATGAGCTGTCGGTACTATGCGACTGTGAGATCGCCCTGATTATCTTCAGTTCGAGTAACAAGCTGTATCAGTATGCGAGCACCGACATGGACAAGGTTCTTCTCAAGTACACCGAGTACAACGAACCCCATGAGTCCCTCACCAACAAGAATATCATCGAGGTGAGCCGATTTCTCCTTGGTAATTTTCAAGCTGCCCAACAACATTTCCGAATCTCCACCATCTAGGGAATGAATAGATGATGGACTGGTAGAAAAAAGGATAGCTATTATCTAGAGAATTTTATTTGGTGAATAGAGTTGTTCAAGGTAGTGGGATTTCCATACTCTGGGGAAATTCTGTAAATTACATTTTCATAATAACATTTTCAAACGTGAATTTATTAGAGAATTAGAAAGTTTACTGTTGCTAGTATCTTTTATGGGAAATATACTTCTTCGAGCCTCTATGTACGTAATATATATTAGCGAAATTTGACAAATTACTAATATTGGAACTATCAATCTTTCAAATTTATGTAAGAATTTTTAACAAAATTAATGTTGAGCTTTATATCTCTCTACCTATAATCTTCTGTATGCGATATATTTAAGTACAAATTACAGGTTGGTAGTTCTGGTGTTGATGAATTCGCTTACGTAAAACTAGAGAAATTGGTAACAAAATGAAATTTCAAAAGTAAATTTTATCAACTAAAAACTACTTGATTATTCTATTTCTTGTACAAAATTCTTGCAAAAAAAAAAAAAAAAAAAGGAAAAGAAAAAGAAGTCTATAACCTATAAATAGTAACATGTCAATTTACTAATATAATTAGTTGATGAATTATTGCGCGAGAGGATTTTAGAATACAGTATGCCAGTATGAAATTATAATTTCCATAGTAACTACAGTCTAGTACCCTAAAATATTGAAGAACTCATGTTTACTGTATTTGCAATGAATATAAAATACTAAACACGTTCTTACTACAGAAAACCCGTTATAACCTAGTTCTGTTCAAAAACAGAGGTTATGTGTCTCACGAAGTTTTCTATAAAGTTGCCCTGTAGTATGATTCTTTATTTTAAATAATGGAAACGTTTCTTCGAGATTAAGACGAACGTGTTTCAAATCTGAATGAGTATTGTTTCCGAAAGACTTGCCTCACATTCATATAAATAATGTCGGAGTATGTTTGAAGCGCGTCTCTGCATCTCCAAGGCCGATTAGACTGTTCCAGAAGATACTGTACAGCGTTCAAGTCGTTTAACCAATCCTGTTGAACAGACTGGAAGGCGTTTTGCAAGAAAAAGATCTTAAAGCTACCCTTGACCAATAAAAATCATTATTTACATACGGTATAATTATGTGGCCGTAATAATAATTATCTTGGGGATTCTATACTCTGCAAATATTATTTGCTCTTTTATCTTTTCTTGTAATAGCCAAAACATCTTATCAACGGGTCTTTTTCTTACAGCTATCTCTACGGTATATGATTTCTTTCATTAGTATGTTGACACAGAAAATATAGTTTAGAAGGAATGCGTATGTTCTAAATATGCAGAAGAAAACAAGAAGATTATGTTGCATTTGTGTAAATTGAACGTAGAATAATTTAAAAATGAGTTCTTCAATCGATGTAACCTCTTTATTTTTCAAGGATTATAGTAAAATTACCATCCAGCATTATTTCTTATATGTTTCTTGCGAGAAGATTTATATTTCACAGAACGTTTAATAACGTTAAACAATTTTTAGAGACCGTATTAAAAAATTTGCAATATCGTACGTTATATAACGCTTTCGGTGGATTTAAAATTCCCTAACAAATATCAGTTCCAAGATTCTCTAGGGAATTCAGAATTTTACTTTCAAGTTTTCAAACTTCCCAATGAAAAATATATAAAGTATAATTGAAACTTGAAAATAGTTGAAAGCGTTGAATAAATGTTGCAACATAACTTTTCGTCGGTTTCAAAATTGCCAGAATTCTTAATACTACTATTATCGAATTTTTCAAGAACCATGAATTTCGTACGGCACTGAACCGGTGATATTTTTCAAATAACCCCGCCCTGCCGACGCGACAAGTCGTCGTGTCTGGATCAGCCGGAAGGCGGGCATATCTTGTAACTCGAGGTATCGCTGATATACCAGTAAATGAGAGATTTCACAGGGAAAAATTGCACGATGCTCGATACTCTCGCGTATCATCATTGGTTATTAACTTTTTCAAGTTTGTCGATCATCGAAATTACAACATGGGCATGCGGCAAATCTACATGCGCGGTGCTACAAGCCCCGCTTCCTGCGCGCCTTCTTTTTCACCGGTGTTATACAGGGTGGTCCATTAGTAGAGGCGACTGACCACCCCTGGTCTCGTTGCGTGTCTCGCTTGATGTTGTTTGAAAAAAAAAAAGTGCATCAACGAAAGACAGATGACTGGATGGAATAAGCATCGTACAAGAAACTTTCATTTTGAGGACACTTCTTTTGCCTGTCTTTGGCTTTCGTATGATTACGGATATTAAGGTTATTTCTCCGGTGGTGGTACAAAGAGTATATTGATATTTCTTATGTACTCTTTATTACTTGGAGTAATTGGAATATGTTTGTCGTATAAAAAGTTTTGTCTCTTTTTTTATACTATTTTATAGTACATAGTGTTATAATCTTAATATAACAACGAGCATTTGGTCTACAAGTATTAAAAAAATTATTTGGATTGTGAAAAATGTAGTATAATTAGTGATTTTTTATGGTCCACTCTGTATACGCACGAAGACATATTTCTCTTATTGTTAGACTTTCAAGTATATCAGCGATGGAAGCTACTGGAAAAAGTATATCCAATCGATCGGAATAATCGTGCCAATATAAATAATACATTAAATCTTGTTGCAATATTTAAATCGGTATGGTGAGTCGAAAAGAAGACCAGACAGGTTGCAGCTCGTCCTTTACGTACACCAAACTTGTTATACATGTTCAACATTCTTTTATAGGAATTTTATAATGCGTTATGCTTGAAACAGTTGGGCAAACCTTTTTTCTAATTCTGCCAACCGTCGATTTATTAATCCCTATAGAAAATTGAGATATTCCACAGAAATACGTAAGCTGTTTGCTAAATTGCTTAATTTATTATTTACAATCTTCTAATTCTATATTCTTAGAAAAGGTTAATATGCGCTTGAAATCCTATAAGAAAAGTATTTGACAAAGGAGACGCGCGATCTGAATTTGGAAACAAACCTATCGTTTGAACTTCTTTAGCGAAAAAAAAAAACAAAAAAAAAAAGAAAAAGGAAAGCTTCAGAAAGCTGTAATTGATACGTACGCAATTCAAAGTAAAACTAATAAAAGTTAATAAACGCCATAGAATAATTAATATAATGCTCGACGTTATTCGACGCAATACCGACGTTTAGAAAAAAAAAAAAAATCGCAACCCTTAAGTATCGACTAGCCCATTGCCCACATCGGCCCCATAACCCAGTCCCCCAATTGTTTCGAGCATAATAATGGTCAGGGTCGTTCATGGATCCTTCACACGAATCCATCGTCGACCATCGTGTCGCGTGACACGCGATATCTTCTCTCCTTTTCTCTCTCGTACACACCCATAAACGCATACGTAATCTCACTTACCATGCAAATAGTAAAAGTACACACACGAATAACCAATACACCAAAGCTACGTACATAAGAGCAGAGAGAAGGAAAAATAACTAGAGAGATTAGTCGACTGTGTGTATACGTATGTGTATGCGTGTGACGTTAGGCGTTTAAATTAACGTGCATGCGAAGGTTGAGTGCCCTCGGGCGGTGTGGTCACGTGAACCTGTCTGCTGACACTTGCAGGCACTCAACAAGAAGGAACATAAGGGCGCCATGTCCCCGGAAAGTCCGGAGCCTGACGCGATCGAGTACAATCTCACTCCGCGCACCGAAGCCAAATACACCAAGATCGACGAGGAGTTCCAACTGATGATGCAGAGGCACCAACATAACGGCACTCGGGTAAGTGGAGGTCGTCGTTCGGTGTCGTTCGACGGCCGACTGACGTCGAGAGGACAGACAGGGATAAAGAGAAAAAGTCCCGGCGGGCCAGGAGAATACCTGGGACGGCTGGAAAAATTGCGTGGATGTCCCGCAACGACGGCCCCTCGGTGATAGGTATTGTCGATCTTAGGCATTTTAGGTGTACGGCATTGCTCAGAGTTTTTAGTGTTTTTGTAGAGTTTGATGGTGTAGAACTTGGGGTTTGATATTTTTGGTGATTTGGGATTATTGGCATCTGCGATCGAGGTTTTGGGAATATTCGAAATTCCGGAAACTTTTCTCCTTCGTATATGGAGAAATTCTTGAGTCCTTATATATTGCGAGAAATTTTATATATTACGTATATCGAGAGAAATTGTTATTTCTCTATATCGTATCATTCAGCGAGTTGGCATTTTTAGGTGTACATTGTTTTCAATGGGTTTGATTTTAATGGGTAGAATCGGGCAGCGCAGAAGGTGAGAGATCGGGTTGCTGAGTATTACGAGTGATTGAAATTGCGATCGGGTTATTGACATTTCTGAATTTGAGATTGACGGTTGAAAGTTTTCAAGAACTATATCAAATATTAGACTGTAATTTCAAATTCTATCGATTCTTCTTTGTACTCTGAGAAATTCTCAATTCAAAAATTGGTCGAAACTAATAAAACGACAGTACATATTTTTCAAAGATGTAATCGATACATCAATACTGCCTGAATATTATAAAAAATATTATAAAAAAAAAAATAATAATCATCTTTACATCGTTATAAATATAATTTTGATCTACGTAACTTCGTCTTTCTTAAACCTGATCGATCTTAACGATGACTCGAAGGAAGAAAAATTCGTTAAGTAATCAGCAAACTTCCCATAATAAATTTACTATCAACATCTAATAGCGTGCTGTTCTTCGTTATCAGTTTGAAAACTTGTAGCAGCTGGAAGTTTACAATGGCCGCCTGTTCCTTCTGGTGTTTCACTTTGGGAACCTCTGGCTCGGAGTTTTCACATGACTCGAAGCAATTCGTTAGTCCTCCTGGTTACATTTATTAGGTTTTAACAATCCGCCATCAAGCAATTTGTCAGTGACGGTTCGATTTAATTCGCACCGTTTAATTTATTATCGCAACGTGAGCCCGTAAGTTTACAAAACAGCCAAGCTTGTACCTCTAAACCATGACATTGGCAAACGTTTAAAACCAGGATATTATATCTCTGGTTAGTTGTTAATCTGTTTTTCGTTTCGTTTGCCGGATTTATTGTGTACATTGTATCGAGCTTCATCTGGCAGCGATTAATGCGGCATTCATAATTATTTTGGCAAGCAGAGTAAGCAATAGAGGCTGGTTGTCTTCTTCAGAATTTGAGAAACCTTGAATGTTGTATAACTGAAAAGTTTAAATCTCATTTATAGTGTTTAACTTAAATGTAAAAACGTGGTCGAGGTGTTCTTTCTTTTCTTCTTCTTTTTTTAAACATTTTTTTTATACGCAACGTCTGTTTATAATTTGGATATTGCATATCTCAAAATTTATAATCACGAATTTTTAATCACGTGTATAACATTAAATATAGAAATACGAAGCGTTATCGTCCTTTCTTTCTTGTATTTTCTCTTTTTCAATCTTTTTCTAGGAAGTATTTTTGTACAATTTAGAAAAATGTATATTCCTGAAAATTTCAATATCACAATTTCTATAAATACAAAGGTGTGACTCTCTGTTTTAATCTTTTGTAGGAATTATTTCTGTAATTTATTTTATTTATGCACAGAATGGAGATGAATTTGCTTTGGCATTTATTTTGTTTGATCGGGTGTTTTATATGTACACACATATATATATATATTTTTTTTTTATTTTGACTATTGAATTTTATCTAGCAGAAATGGGCAAGGGGATAATGAAGACGTAATCTCGAAACGAAGACCTTATCAGAATTTGCCAATTCTCTTGAAGTCTACCATTGGTGAACGTTGTATTAATAATGTCGTCGTTGATTTACTGCGATTTCAGGCAATGGGACAATCTAATTACACTCTACCTGTATCCGTACCAGTGAATAGTTATGGCGAATCTCTACTTGGATCTAGTCCCCAAATGGCGCATACCAGCATTTCTCCAAGACCGTCGTCTTCTGAAACAGACTCAGGTATATAATCGATTCGTAAACTTTACATATAGATCTGAAAAAATATTAACACATTGATGATGAAAAGAAAACGACTTCTTAAGAAAAGTATCTAAATAATTAGTGATTCAGTTATTCAGCAATATATTAATAATAATTGTAACAAGTTAATTTCTATATTAGTTATTAAAACGATAAATCTCAATTTTGTTGTTTTTCTATAGTATATCCACCAGGAGGGATGTTGGAAATGAGTAATGGTTACCCACCATCGGCATCACCACTAGGAGGTTCACCTAGTCCAGGACCTTCGCCGGCGCTAGGAGTCGGAGGAGGCAGTGCAAACAAAGGCAGTAATCCGTCTAGGCATTCACCACAACCTCCGCCTCCTCCACCGCCGCCTCATCCCCACAGGACTAATCTTCGAGTAGTTATTCCAACACCCCTTACGCAACCTCTCTCCGAAGACACTAGTTACGATGTTAGTACGCACTGTGCTTGATTTCAATGCATTTTATTCAGTGCATTCAGTTAAAAATTTTATTTCAAATTTAGACAATTGAGCTATACTTTCATAATATTTTTATATGCTTTATGTTTTTCATCGTTGCATTGGATATTTTCTATATTGTTAACTTCTTGTAACGAAATTTTAGAAATCTTTATTTTTCTTAATCTCGAATCTCAATTCTCCTTTGAAAGAAATCATGAAAATTCAAATTCTGAATTTTTGTTAACCTTATGGTACGTCATTCACAAATTTAAGATCGCTATATTTTAGTATTTAAATATAATTTAAGATTTTTTATAGCAATTTTCTAGCGATCTGGTAGTCTAACTCCGTGTAATCGTGTGCAATTTCACACACTTTGGATAGTAATATATAAATACATGAAAAGTACCCTTACGTAATTACACAATATTTCATTCTAATTGGTCTTTTGTTTCGTTTTCCTGATATACAGAGTGGCCATGCACAATCCACATTGAACACACCAGTAGTAGCACTACAAACACCATCAGTTCCAGCTGGATATTCTAGTTTTGGACCAACGGATTATTCCTCGGACCTAGGAAGCCTAGCATGGTCTCATCAGAGGTACGTTGATGACTTATCAATGTATTCGGCAGCCACCATGTCCAGCATCAGGTAAATCATATTTCATAATTATTCTTGCGAAAGGAAACTATATGTCCAGTTGGTATAATCTATCGTTCAAAACTCTTTAAGGATCTCTAATTATATCTTGTTCATTTGCGTGTACGTCACCCTTCCTGCAAACGAAAATATATTTAGAAACAAGCTTACAACGCAAAATATTGTATAAACGCTTATTCAAGAAAAGATTAAAGATTATTTGTAAAGTTTAATCGTGCTTGCAACGACGACACTCGTTCTCACAACGGATCTTCTATATTTATCCAAGTTGTTGATAAAAATATCAAACAACGTCCACTGGAGATTTATAGTTTTTTTTCTTGTTTGGATAGTTGTTTGTAGCATGCTAGCGAATCGTATCATTTTTACCTGAGATTTAAAATTCTTTTTCGGCAGTCAAATTTGCAAAGTTTCAAAACTATCTTCCTATCGGTTTATCTCAAATCCTTTGGGTCTAAAAGAGACAAGAATCTTGAGCGAAAATATTTTATCAATTAGGTACTTTTGGCTAATCAAACTTACTAAATACTAAACCTAAACCCACATAACAGTTCATCTATGAAGTGACAATGAGCTTTAACAATATATGCTTATTTTAAAACATATTATGCTTGTTCATTTATATTTGGTACATTGACTGCTTTCTGCATATTTTATCTTGCCTCTGATGCTAGTGTGAGATTTATAATAATCGATGAGCGTTAGTAAATCTATTAAATGATACTCTAGAAAAATACATAAGATACAACTTAATCCAAGGCATAGTTTCTTTTCTTCAACTTAATTATTGTATACAATTGCTTCAGTCGAGACCTGGTCTTATATCTTCAGCCAGCATACTCTCTTCAGAGGCGTTATACTTCAGAGTGCGAATCCATCTCGACGGAGTTCTCATAATCGAATCTAATATCTTCAACTTTATTTGATTACAGTGGTCTTCCCCATCTAGCAGTGTCGAGCAGTACACCGCCACCGGCCACGTCGCCATTACCAGTGAAAATAAAAAGTGAACCGATTAGTCCACCCAGAGATCCTCACGGTGGCAACAGTGGCTCGAACAGCGGGCCGAGTAATACCAACAATCTTCATCACACGACTCTGAACGTGGGACCTTCGTCCAGTACCGGTGCACCGCCTCCACATCATGTACCTCATCCGGGGCCACAATCGTTGAATCTTGTGTCGAGCAGACCGAGCAGTAATCCACCGCCATCTCACTCCGGTAGTATAACGCCGACGAACCTTCCGTCACCTGGAAGCGGCACAGTGGCAGATATTCGAACGAGTCACTCGAACGCCGGGGGAAACGGTGGGAACAACTCAGACTATGAGAATGGACCGCTGATGAAGCGTTCCAGAATCACTGAGGGCTGGGCGACTTAATATCAATCGTAATGGTTAATCGCTCGATCGTTTCATACCTCTACGTACAACGGCGTATAGTGCTTTTGTGAAAAGTTCCGGGACTCGAAGTCAAAGACTCGTTAATTATTATACGCAATGTTCGGCCATGGTTCTTTTTTTTTCTCTTCTTGTGGTTGGGTGCGCGCGTAGGACGAAGAATCCTTGCGAAGAGTCCGACTTTGGCTGGACGAGAAAGAACACAAATTTGTTTATATTTTAAAAGCCCAGAAACACACGTAACACGACACATACACATACATACACATACATACACATACACATAAAAGAATACGTTTGTTTGACGATTAAATAACGGTGCCATAATGTTGAAGCGTTACACGTATATATATATATATATATATATATATATATATATATATATATATATATATTATACTATATTATATTATGTATGACGGATACATACATATTTATATATATATTTATATATATATATTATATATATATATAATATAATATAATATATATATTTTCATGTATATAATACGAAAGTTGTTTGTATATATGTCATTTATTCATTGTCATTTTCTTCGTGACATGGCATATTGTGTCTTTGATACTTGTCGCTAATGACGAAGATTTATTCTATTCCGAGTGAAGAAAGGTAATGGCGGTACGTTTAGGATTGATGTTAAGAAACGAATCGAGAGCACGGCATTTCGGAAGATAAGTGCATCGACAACCGAATTTCTAAGAGCTTGCAAAAACGTTTAATGAACTTACGGTTTAGAGATTTACGAATAATTGTACTTTGTTACTTGTTTTTTCTTTTTTTTTGTGCGCGTTATGATGGTAGGTAGGCAAGACCGCGGCATAATCCGTTAATTGATGTTTTTACATAATGAATGCCGAGAGCAATGAATATAATTTCTCTCTTAATTGAATGCCTAGTCAGAGAATAATGATATTCGATTAGTATATAAATTTTAATTTTACAATTTTTCTTTTTTTTTTTTTGTAATTGCAATATCTCATTCTTTTCTTCCAAAGAAAAGAACTATACTCTTACTTTATAAACGATCAGTGGAGTCGTACAAACATTTTATTAGAATTGTATACGTGTACATTCGTATGAGTCTTAGATCGTTTAATTTTCGTTTTAACAAATCGTTGGGTTTGTTTTTAAAATAGCGGAGTTTCTTCCTCCTCTTTTTCTTTTTTCTTTTTTCTTTTTTCTTTTTTCTTAGCGAACTAATTAACGGTATATGTCCGCTAATAAACAAAAAGATATTGAGTAATTAATCGGCTACTGTACTCCAAATAATTGCGATATTCTGTAGAGAAAAAAAACACTATCGAAAATTAATATATTGATTATTATGAGGTAATAGACGAGATATATGCATATTACATGTGAAATAAGCATCTAATATAGTGTTGATTATTCAAACAGAAAAGAAAGGTATATACACACGAACTTGCAGATGTATACATATATACATACGTTATATACATTTTCCACAAGTATTTTGCACATTTGATATGAAGAAAAAAAAATGAAAGGTGACACGGAAGGAAGAAACTTTGCAACCCTTAACGCCTAAGTCATACACAACGAGAGCTTGCACCTCTGCAAGCATTTATCTCCAAATAATATTCTACGAGAATTAGCAAATTTATTTGAATCAGTATTTAAATCCAATATTCATGGCACACGATTTTTCTATAACAGTGGAACACAGTTAAATTAAATATGAAATATAGGAAAGGAGAATATTTATTATATATAGTACATCCTTGTAAAATGCTTTATTAGTCGAGTCCATAATTAGTTGGCAAGATAGGGTTGCAATTGTAAAATACAGAAAGTCTTCTTCCTAAGTTAAACCGCTTTCGGGATGGTCTCAGCCTATGCTTCACTAAATCTCAGGATGTATCCTGGTGTGAGTTGCTCTCAAGAGTCGTATTTGGTACATTACTATAATTAATTAATTAACGTAATTAATGGAATACACAAACGGTATATGAATAAATAGTGCCTGGCACCATTTGTGGCCCTCCTTCAGGTTGACTTGTTCACGTTGTGACTCGCATAAAGTGACTCGTCGACAAGGTACGTGTAAAGAAAAGTGTGTATCATACTGAAAGATACAAAAAAGTGGATTAAAAATAGTAAAATAAAGCGATGTTGAATAGAGTGAGAAAGAAAGAAGAAAATAGAGAGAGAAAGAGAGAGTGGTAGAAAGGTTTATCCATACAACACAAATTAGTGGAATCATAGACTTTGTTTTACAACGTTCTGTCGACGAATCGACAACTTGGCAAGTCAGTCTTGGTTATATTGTAACCGAAGATTATATTATACGTACGTTAAAGAAGGTAAAGAAAGAAGAGTCGTATGAATCTTCGATATTAATTTGTTTCTTTACTAACGTTGCAATTAGAAACTATTTAATGACTGTACGAACAATCGGTGTGCGAAACATAAGATATATAATGTATAGTCACTAATGATTAATCACAAATTTTTAAGATGATCACAAAGTGCAATCTCTTAGCCAACACACTTTTTTATCAAAGAAAAAAAAGTATAAAGAAATTGTTATTTTTCATAACGAAAAAAGTAAGATTTAATGTATTAAAAAAAAGTATATATATATATGTCTCCACTAGTTATTAAACATTTTCCTATTGAAGCAAAATTTATTGTATTTGAATTGATATTATATATATATATGTGTGTGTATATATATAATATATATATATGTGTGTGTATATATATGTGTATATATATATATATATATATATATATATGTATATATATCGATATATATTATATATATCTCTCTGGACTTAAGTGTACATGCCTGAAGTAAATCCTTGAAAGATAATCTGCGATACGATTGCATTGGTTCCAGTTTTTAAGTCGCTACAGGTGGATCGCATTGAATAATATAATTACTGAATTATATTATCTATTACTTGATATTTTACGATCATTTCTCGGCAGTATTTTAAACAACCAGTGTTATTATTGTGCTTCATTTGTATGTATAAGACAAAGCGATTTGCACAATCTTTCCATATCTACATATAATCAATAGAAATAATGATACTCGAGGTCTCAAAAAGATTCAACTAATAAGTTTGGCACAAGAGATAACTATCGATCATAAGTTTGAGAACAAACGCTGCAAGATAAAGTCGAATACTTTGACTGACATATTAATTATATAGTACGTTTTCATACTTCAGAAAGATGAATGTGAGAGTTTGATCGAAGTAAAGATCTTTCTTCATTTCATATCTTAATATAGCAAATAAGTGCAAGATACGCTAAAGAAGCTAATTTATGGTGTCCCAAGTACACATTATCTCGAACTTATGGAAATCAATAATGTGAACCAGTTCAATATTTTCTCGCTCAATGCACAAAATTCAAAATTCAATGTTCAGTTGTGACCTCGCACAATTTATACAGAGTTATGAAGCATGTAATGTATTCTTTTACAACGCATACGTAGTTAATGTCCCGTCTAGCTGATTATTAGGCGTACTTTTAATGCTAGACTGCCTGAGAGAGATCGTTCTAATTTGATCCACCGGTACTCGTGGTCTCGTAACAAGGCAAGGATTACGATTTGCTTACCGATCTATTTTATTGTAAGATACCCACGTGAAAAAATAAGAAGTACGTAGTGGTACCACTTAAGGTAGGGAACTTGTTAAATGGTGTACGTTAACGACGCGATTGTGCGTACCATTTTAATGTATATTTTTAATATGACGATGAAGTAAGTTGCGTAAGTTACACACACATACACACAAATACGCGCGAACAAATTCGATCTGTATCTATATCTTGTTCTGGGCACAACCGAGAAATCAATATGGAGTTTTGTACCATTTTAAATGGTGTATCTGTTTGGTCTTCTTGTTAAACTATTACGTCGATTCTAACCCTGTTGAAAGATTATTTACTTATTTACTAAGTGTTATATATTATATATGACGTTATATAATTAATATTTGCCAATCTATTATGATAAATAGAGAGAGACCATTGTCCAATTTATTCTTGGAGAGAGTTTGACCATCCTCTAAGTTGGATCAATTAAATTAATTTAAATAGAAGAATTTTATACTCTCTGATATTAGTCAAATGGTTGTGCCTACAACAAGGGTTGAACGAAAAATATTCGATTGCAAATACGTAAAGCGTCGGCGACTATATAGTAGTTGAGAACTCAGAGACTATTATCGAAGTTGTTGGAACACTGTGAAACGAAATGGACCATCATTTAGAAAATGTTGTCGTATGCATTAAACTATAGGACATACAGGAGTTAACGAAAAAAAAAGCATAAAAAGAAGATAAAAAAACGTAGAGAAACAGAATTAGAACCTTTTTGTATGGGAGCAAAGTTGTTGGACAAGACCGTTATCGAAAACCGTGTTTTTATTGGCCACGTGCGGAACTCAAATGGATGCTCGCTTCGATTTTTTTTTTTTTTTTTTTAACAAATTTCCCTTTACTCTTCTTATTCTTCTTCGTCTTTCTCGAAGGAACATTTGTTACTCGAGGATTTCGTGCAATTTCGAATAGTCGGATGTTGGACGGTTTTCTAAGAAATTAATTAATCATTTTGAATAGAAAAACAATCCCTTTTTAATATATATATATCCGAGGGTGTATAAATATTCGAAGTTTTCGTTTCAAAATGTTTCGTCACTGTGGCGCCATCGTTGCGTCGCGGAGGAACATCGAAACGATTCGGTAATTCCCCCAACCAAGGTATTCGAAATTTTTTGAGGCGCTTGAATGACTTCAAAACTCCGATGTTTTTTAGAGTAGAAACAAAAATATATATAACAAAAAAGGTGTTGTAAATATATAAAAAGAGTTTAGTTAACGAATCGATTTATTAACCTTTCGTGCCTTTGAAAGCGAATCGTTGTGAGCTGTTGGGAACCAACCGATTTTTAACAAGCGATTATTTTCGTTTGAGATGTCGCGGAACGATTGATCTATTCCGGAATAAAATTGCAAAACTGGAAAATACGTCTCTTTGACGAATAGGAAGTAAGATTTTTCCTAAGTAAATTTTATTTATTTGTTCTCTTATAAAGGGAAGGAGAAAAAAAAAACAGAAAAGAAATTGAACAGAAATTTCTCGTAGCGTTTCTTGTAAAATACTACATAGAAAAAAATAGTTGATATTTTATAATGCAATCGAGCTTAACTATAAATCACGATTCTTAATGATAAAATAATGATACCGATAACAAAAAAGAAAAAATTAAAGAATTTTGAAAATTCCAGATCTCTATTCTATCTTAATGCGATCTCGAAGTACCTATTTTTCGACCGTTATCGCTGTTCGTTGTCACGGATCGATCGCGAAAAATCGAATCGAGTATCCGAGAAATCGATGTTGTAACTTCGATTTGAACTGAATAGGAAAAAATATAAAACCGACATGTGTGTATATGTATAAACATGGTCGAAAACTCAAAGAACGGCACAAGTATCACTTTTGAAAGGATGATATAGCGAAGCGAATATTTGCAGAAAAAAGAAAGAAAATGATGTTAGAAGAGAGGGAAAGCTGAACTATAATTAATATACAAGGATGTATAAATGTACTAGCCACAACTGTTGTCACTGCAGAGTAAAAGTGAATCTAATATACATAAAATATATATGTATATATATATACGTATGTAAAAGTAAATTTAAAAATACTGAACATATCTGTAAAGCCACGTAGCATCACATTTTTAAAGGTAAAACTCAAGAATATACCGCCATTTTATTGTTAACCATCGATCGTGTGTTTATTGTCGAAACTTACCCTCCGATCGATCAATCGATAACGATCTCCCTTTTTTTTTCAACGCTGTCTATCTGATAAATAATAAAAAGGGAAAAATGCTGAAAAAAAAAAAATAGAAAAATACATATAAATATATAAATGATAATCCTCGATTCGTAGAGGATTCTTGTTTTTCGTGTTTGAATCGATCGATTGATCGATCTATAGTTTCGAGACGCACGGAATCCGCGTGTATGGTTATTATTAACATACTTTTTAAATATTATTGCGTAGCGATATATTGTTATTTGTACGATATATATATATATATACATAAAGAAGCAAATGGTGAAGAATGAAAAATCTGTTTACGTTGCACTGTTGACAAACAACAAACAAAGAAAAGAGCGGCCCATTTGAACGTCGAGTGCAGAGTACAATGAAGAAAGAGCGAGAAAGAGAGAAAAAGGAAAGAAGTGTATAAAGAATTTTAACAATAGAAAGAAATAACAACCACTCTGTATATGTAATTATACCGAAGTTAAAAAAAGTAACCGCGTAACGTGCTATATAGATATTATTATTAAACAAACAAACACAAACACAAAAAAAGCAGAAAAAATATATTATGGCGTATTATAGAGTTGTGCGTTTAAGTAGCCAGTGATAAATCTGCGAAAACAGAAAGGAAAGTAATCTTTTTTTATTTTCTTTTTTTTCCCCTCCCGTAATTCATAATAGTGTCATTTATCGTGAACATTTCTCACCGTTTTTCAAAGGGAGACAATTCGATCATCTTTTTTTCCTTTGCATATTCTTATTTATTTCTTTTTTGTACAACTTTTTTTCGTCCTCTGTGCTCTTTTTTTGGTAATATTCTTGAACTATTGAGAAATCGTAATTATAATTCGTCACTTCTGTCACGTGGTTGCCAAGATCGTTGTATATCCGTGAAATTTGTGATACGATTTTACGAAGTACACGCTTGTTCGTCTTGTTTGTTCATTGATAATGCACGTCAAAAAAGATGCCACACGCTGTTGATGGTATAATAATGAACACGCCTGAATAGAAATGGTACCGGCAGTTGCGTGAAAATCGAGCACATGCGAGTCTCTTTCTTCTTAATTTTCTCTGTTTCGACAATCATTCACAGAAAAATCAATCACAATTTTTACTTTGAATGGATATGTATAAATTTAAACATTTTTATAATATGTAAAACTAAAATTTAAATCGATATAGACATACCTAATATTCACAAATTAATATTAAATTAGCATTAACTTGATAACAGATGAGCCTTTCACGAACTAAGGCGATCAACTCCACTTTTTGTCAATTTCATAATTTATTTTCATATTCATAATTACACAACTTAGAAGATTTATTTCCACAAATTCATTTATTCTAACAAAATGTTGCAAGTAACAGCGAATCCTAAGGTAAATTTGAAAAATGATAACATCATCACCTTTCTCTGCATTTTAATTTATGGAATTGGTCACTGTGCCTTCTCCAAACGACCGATATATTTCTTTAATAACGTTATATTTTTTTTTTAATTAAAATTGCCAATTAAACACTTGTTTAATAATAAAACTATTAAAAATCTAGCATCGTTCTGAGGATACCCTCTATTACGATTATATATAGAACTATATATAAAGGTATTCTCTATTAAGATTCTCAAGTCTACTGTTATCGATTGACGTAGTACTTTAACACTTTTCATTGTTAAAACATGGAGATGACGACAGAATCAACCTAAAAAAGATAACTTATTTTAAAGTGCTCGCAATTGCCCGATCTAAACGTAACTAGATTACACGTATTTCTTTGGTGCTCGACATATCCGGTCGTTGTTACATGTTATTGTCAATATAATATACGAATAATAATAATCATCGTTAATCCTTGTCAAGGCCCATCTTTTATCGATCATCGATCATCGCGATCATTACCTTTTGCTGTTACTATACTATTACTAGTACTATCATGATCACCACTATTATTACTATTGCTATTATTATTATTATTATTATTATTATTATTATTATTATTATTATTATTATTATTATTATTATTATTATTATTATTGATTATTAGTTATTATTATTATCATCATCATCATCATCATCATTATTATTATTATTATTATTAATTATTATTATTATTATTATTATTATTATTATTATTATTATTATTATTATTATTATTATTACTGATCACAAACGACCATACGCGCCGCATCGTTTATTGCTCGGTCAGTATGATTATTAGCGAATTAGGTCTCAGAGATTAGCGAAAGTTAATATCGATGATTATTTCGTACTGTCTCTGTGCACATCACAAAAAATATTTTTCCTCGTACATAACAATACACTAAGCTACATATATACACATGAACATCCTACAGACGTAACACACATATGTACATGAACACTTGCGCGCGCGAAACATTGTAAACACGCATTGTGGTTATATTTCAGTGTATCAGCATAATGATATGATGTTTCCCATAGAATACATTTTACTTGGTTTTTATATTTGGCAGTATTTTATTTAAATGCCACTCGAGTATGTGCGAATCGAGTCGATCGGCCGATCGAAAGATAGGTTAATCGAATTTTGAAAACAAAAAAGAATATCGAAATTTCAGGATAGAAAAATAATAATAATAATATTAATATCGATATATTTTGCGAACATTATTGTTTAAGTTTGATTTATTACAGTACTAATGTCCTTTAATATTCTTTAAGGCTTAATGAAATTTTTATGATTTTTTGTATTTATATATATTAATTATTTTTCTTTTTTTTTTAGATTAAATGTAGATAAATTTTGAAAATATAGAATACAGAAGAATGAGAAAAGAAACAGAATAAAATGTTAGGAAACTATAGATAAATTTGAATGTAGGACCACCAAGCTCATTCACAAATTATAATGTGCTGTTTATGTAGAAAAAAATATCGAATTCGCACGTGCTTGGAAAGTGTTGTACCAACACCTATACATGGTTTGTTCGAAGCAAATGAACAATTTTTCACCAATTGTGATATAATTTGTACAGTCAAATTTTGTTATGAATATTTTTTTTTGAAGGTTAGATATCTTACACAGTTAATTAACATTCGACTAACCTTCAAAGAACTTGCATAAAATAGGTACACAATAATTGTATTTTTTTTCTAGTGAAATCTTTTTTAAATAAATCGATTGTTTTGATCAATTGATTTATCTTTTCGCACAAGAATTATGTTAGAAAAAGTGCCATTTTTACAGAAGCACAGATATAATATAATTCATAGTGAAATATTTTTCTAACGGTTCAGTGTTATAAGGAGAAAGGAAATTTTATAGAAAATGAATCAATTCAAATTTAAACTCGAATCTGAGTTTCTTCGGTACCGGATATGATGTCGAGAGGTATGTGTGGGACTAAAAAATCATTAGTTTCCTATGTACAAAATAATTGATGTATTTACAAAACATTGCCTGTTCCATTGTCTTGTCTTCAATGTTAATGGATTGTAACATATGTAATATATGCATTTATTATATCTTTTTTATTTGTGAATTTTTCCAGATTTAATGAACACTTAAAATCTTAAAATTTTTTAATCTTAAAAATTTAAGAGAATTAAAAATCTTTTTAAATTAAAGAATTGGTTAATAGAAAGATAGTATCTTCGTTTCAAGAATACAATATATATTAAAACACAATAGAAAATATATATTTCATCTATTACAATCCATTCGCATAAATTATATAGCTAGAAAAAATACGTATACACATATTGTTGTGTAAACTGTGCGTCTTTGTTGAGCTATTGGACGTGTACGAATGAAATATGAATTTTCTATTAAAAAAAAGCTACATTTGGAATTTTTGAAAACTTATAATAACTCATCTACTAAAATACTTATATATCATGTTTTAAAATGAAAGACCAAGAATAAAATTCGCACACGTTCCAATAAACCAATTGTTGCAAAACTACTAACACTGTGATGTGTCTCTGTGGTCATTGTAAATTCTTCTCTTTAATTCATAATCATGTTTCGTTCATTGATCTCATGACTCTGTCCACTTCGTGAACGTCTCTTTCCGCTTAATATGTACATCGTTGTTCGATATTCCTGATCATATCCAAAAAACGAACACGTGCATATTGTCTATACAAAATACTACTCCTATACTTCAATTTTTTGTGGCTAAAATTAACGAACTACGAAAGGATTTTTAAAGAAAAATATTACTAGAAAATTGTTAAAATTATAATTTTAATATTTCTTTTTTTCCAATTGTTTTGTGTATCGAAATTCTTAGATAATTTTTTAATAATTTTGTCTTCTATCAGTGAGAAGTGCGTTTCTGCCTCATTATCTGTCTCTTTCTCTTTCTCTTTCTGTTTTCTCGATAGGAACGAAAACACGTATTTTCCTTGTGTAAAGTATCGCACCGCAAATGTTGAAACACCATATTACATGTGTACAATCCGTACCCATTGAATGTCGCTCGATCATCATAATCTATCTAAACTTCGACACTTCTTGATCTCAAGACTCTTTACTTTCAAACTTGTAATTAATTTTCTAGTGATAAATCTTTCTACCACGTTTGTACAATCTGTGCACATGCATACACACACATAACACGTACATACACAAGTATACATGAACACATTCTAAACGAATACATAATGTGGTATACTATTGTGTAACCAGTAATCGGTGTAATGAGACGCAGAGAAGCGATAAATAACACACAGATACGCATTTTTTGCACCGACGTACTAACACAACTTTCATTGTGACGTCCACTAATGTAATTCGTACGATCGTGTATGTGTAAGATCAGCGCCGCTCTACGACTCTATTTCGCTCGGTTATGCTAACTAAATTTTCAGACGTTGCGTGAAGACACTCCTAATATACTGGGTTTCTTGTTTGCCATTATTTTTTAATGCCTTCAATATTCTAAAACATATAAACAAAAATCTTGAGAAGAATTAGTCTAAAATTTATTAAGAATTAGTAAAAAATAACGTATGTTTTTTAAGGTTATTGTAAATTACTAGACTGCAAATATTCATACAATATTCATATTTTTTTTATGAATATGATTAAAGAAATAGGATCTGAACAAGAATTTGTTTCACTCTTTAAATATTGTCAAAAGTATCATGTTTTTTGGGTATTTTATATATTTTTGTGCATTATATCCATTCTGAGGATTTTTCTAGTTTAAATTTCCCATAAATGCATAATTATCTGCAGTCTATTAATTATCATAATTATAAAGCGAGTTCAATATCCTGTTGCAACATGATCTTTAAAAGATCTGAAGTATCAGTAAAGTATCTTTGTTGATTTGTGTTAGTGTGTAAGGGTGTTTCACTACAGTGATCTCCTTAAACATCTTCGCTATATATGTTTTCATCTTTTAATAATAAAATGCATATTGCTAATATATTTTTAATCTAGTTAATATTACTTCAAGGTCATGTTGTTACAGGTCGTGGCATAAAATGTCTCTCTATTGAGCTTGAAATTTAGAAATGTATGACCTAAAAAAAATTAAGTCAATTTAAAAAAGAAAATCAAATTCTTCCCAAGATATTTTTTTATAAAAAGTAAAAGGCATATTTTAAAGAAGATATACGTGTGTTTAAAACGTGGCATATATGACTCTGACAGCTTTTTTAAGAGGAACACATAATAAATATAAATAAATGACAAACATAATTAACAAGTTCAAGATGCTTTAAGTAATGAACAAACATTGAGGAAGCGTGGGAAAATGAAATATCTTACATATGCACGATCGTATTTTGTCCTCTGTAGAAATGCCTTATTGTCACGTGCCTCAATTAACAATTAAACTGTTCACCTGCTTACCAATTACTTGTTAGTATACGTATCAACAAATATGTACGTGTAATATCGCGTTATTCTTTGTACTGCTCTTGTAAATATATTCTGAACGATTACTGTCACCATGTGTCGTCTATGAAGCCGAATGTTTTTCGAAATTATTTGTTTACCCCCTTTCTCCTTATTCTTTTCCCTCATCTATTCAAGACGCTTGCATATGTGTGAAATCTGTAGTCTACATCTTATCATATTCTTTCAGCTTTATATTAATTGTTTCGCATGTATACTTGTACTTGTTTAAATCATTTTTTAAACAATTAAGGACAAGCTCTAGAAATCAGAATTAAATTTTCTTCTTTATAGATTTGAAAATAAATTCAATGTATCTTCGAGATATTTGAAGTATGTAAAATGCGTAATAAAAATTATAAAACTATAAAACACAAATCATGAAAGATACATACACATACAGTAAAAATTGTATGCAATATAAAATTATCAAAACTGTAGTAATGAAAATTACAAAATCAAATCTTATTATGAATACATTTTTTCACTTCTAAACTTTACAAAGATTAAAGGCATTTTACTAAACTTACCAACAGTAGGCAATGATTACTTTTATATATCAAAAATAAAAAAGTAAAAATTCCTGAATAAATTTCATAGGAAATAGTTTAATTTAGAAATTTTAAAAATTAGTTCACGATAATAAAAAAGATTTGAAAAATTATACATACATCATATATCTATACCTATCTGGAATTTGTTTGGCGCTTTCATCGTTAAATGTCATGAAATTATGTAGGTACCAACTGACTGAAATTTACATGTATTCGAGGTTCGAATAAGGAAATTATTTTGTTGGTAAATTGTGTGGATATTTTTATATCAAGAGCATACTTGAAAGAAAGGAAGTGAAGAAGTATTAGAATTCTAAAATGCCACTTCCAGCTGCATTAGCTGCACGGCTTGCTAAAAGAGGGCTTATTATTGGATCGGAAAAACACGGTATAACAATTTTATTCATTTGTATATAAAGCACAGTATAACCAATAATATCATTTTATATCGAATTGATAATTTAATTAATAATTGTTTTTTATCTTACTACTTTATGCTTCATAAATACTAGAAAGATCATATTATTAAAATGTAATTCAGAATGAACAAACATAACCTTAGTGTTTTTATACATAACCAAATTTAAAAAATGCTGAAAATACAGAAACATCGTGTATCAATAAAATAATATTTTTAGAATCTACAAAAAAGGAATCAAGGAAAAAGATCCATGAAGAAGTAATAGCTGAAGATTATGATAGTACAAAAGATGATATTAACCAAATTGACATATCACAAAAATTTATGGTAAATATTATATCAAAAACTATTATAAAATACTAAGTACAGTAAGAATAAATAATAATGCAAATATCCATAATATAAAAATATTACATAATAACGTTTTACTTTAGGGATATAGTGGTTGTCCCAATAAATATAATATTTATCATGAATGTACAAAGAAGTGCAAAGAGTTATGGGGTCTCGGACATGTACAACCTTCTGACAAATACTTGAAAAAGCAAATAAGATTAATACAGAAGTACCCCTTACCAGAAACCTGGAAAGCTGTTTATGACCCTGGATCGTTAGTATCAATTTTTTCTGCTTAATTTCTACGAAAAATATGTTTATATTAAATTTCATATAATTATTTAATTTATAAATAGTGGTCAACATTATTATTGGGATTGGTCGTCTGACTTGGTATCTTGGCTACCACCGGGTCATCCAAAATGTCAAATATCTCAACCAGCTTCTCAGTTAAGAGAAGAATTACATCTAAAGGCAGCAGATCAGGATGACAATATGTCCAGTGATGACAGTGGTAGTGATCAAGAGCCAATGGAAGTTAGTAATCAGTTTCTTCAATTTAATAAAAATTTAATGTCCAGTATATTTTAAAACTATCACAAATAATTGTTTAATTATCTAGGTGGACGAACCAGAAACAAAGAAAGATAAAAAATTAGAGACTAGATCAAGACACAAACCAGGAGATAGTAAAAGAAATCAAAGATTAGAAAAATCTGATAGCAAAGAGAAGAAAGACAGAACTTTGGATCCTATGGATCCAGCATCTTACAGTGATATCCCACGGTAAATTTCATTTTATTTATTAATTTATATTAATAAAGTAATTATGATAAAATTATGTTTCATATATACAATAACAACATTCAAATGTGTAACATTGAAATTATTTGATTTTTATAGGGGAAAATGGTCTGATGGTTTAGCACGACATAATGAAGCTAAAACAGGAGCAGACACAACTGCTTCAGGACCACTTTATCAAATGAGGCCATATCCTAGTCCAGGCGCGGTTTTGCGATCGAATAGAGCCAACAAAACAGATTCAGAGTTGTCTAACAAACCTAAAGTATCGTGTCCCGAAAAGCCAGAATAAATTTCTTTTTTTATACCTTTCAATCTATTATACAATTTATTATACATGTCTAATGTAAATATAGTATAACTTATGAAATTTGTCAGTAATCTTATTGTTATATTGTCTCTACGTATAAATGACCGACTAATTAAAAATTTCGCCATTTTCACTCGCTAAATTTCTTAACACGTTTTTAATTTACTTCTTTTTCTATTAACTACAATTTAAAGATTATTATTATTGTTATTTAGTGTATAATATTATGTCTTATTGTAAAAACTTTTTAAAAGTACGTTTTAGAGAACTGTTTCTTTGGGCGTGCAGATAGCTATTTAAATTTTTGTGTTCAATCTTAATTTGAAAGCCAATAACAAACAAAGTAGTATGCACGAAAAAAAAATGATTAACGTTCATTTAACGTATAATTTGTGATGTAAATAATTTACACATTTCTGAAATAAAAAAAATGATCACTCGTTTTTGAGTCATTTTAACGCTACATTTTTCAAGTTTCACTAAGTTTCGATCTAATCGTATCTCTTTATCGTTATTAAACATGCATATCTTATCTTACTTCAATTTTACGTTAGAAACTTTTTTCCAAATATTGAAAGCCTCTTTGTAAAAGTATAGTTAGTTAAATATTATATAAATATTGTAATCGCAAAATTGGAGTTTTAAAATACTTATCGCAAATAGTAACGTTATCACAAATAAATCATCACACGATGTAAGTCCTAACGTCGACTTAAGAATATCGACAGTAGTATGTATACATATAAATAATATTCGAATAGTATCATCACTTTTATTTTTGTATGATATTTTGGTGCTTTCAATTAGAAAACCTTAATTTACGCAAATGGAATATATTTTGATTAACATTATTACAACGTTTAAATTGTTATGCCACAGTAATTTTTCTTTTAATTTTCAAGACTTTTAGTTATGGAAAATGTAATCAAATTTAAGATGATTCAAATTCTTTGTATAAATAATAGTTTGTACAAGAAATTAAGAAAAAAAATTTATTAAAAGTTAATAGCTTTAATTACCAAATTAAATTCGCTATGATCCCAATTTTCATAATATTTTCGAAATTAAGCTGCGAATTATAATTATAATATTATAAATATATAATTATATAAATATAATATTATAAATATATTTAAAAATTCAGAAAGAAAATGCATTGCTGGCTCTGAGAAGACCCAGACTGCGACGGCCATGCGAGTGTTAACCTTGTTCTTGGCCTACTTTGTCAGTAACGATGCAGGGGAGCAAGCTCGATATTTCCAAGGGATGATACGCGGATTATAGAACGAATTCTCTCCACAAGACGTTTCACCACGTTTATATTATATTCTATCAACGTTTCTCTTTAAGTTCCAGAACGTACAATATACAAGATTAAATAATGAAACGTCCCGTAACGTAAAAAAAGAGATGCAAACACCGTGCGTAAATATCGAAATAGTGCAGTTAGTTTCTGTGACGTAAGATAAAAAAACCGTGCAAAAGGAGTTTATGAATTGCAAGAGGTGTTGCAAAATAAATTTATTAAAAAATACATTCGACCCTTGATTTCCCTGCATGTGCGATATTTTACACGCGATGAATACAATTACGTGAAAAAATTGTATTCGTATACATTTAAGGTATGTATAAATCAATGTTATTATCTTCTATTTAATATTAAATAATTGTGACATTTTCTATATGACGTAGATCATGTTTTAATAGTTGTATTATTTTTCATTAAAATTTGAAATACTCATCAAAGTATTTGATATCATGGTCGTGTTCAGAAATTATAAGGTTAAGTTATAAGCACATGACATATCGTGAATTTTCCCGCCGATTTTAAACTATCATGATTACAATAATCGTCTGAATATTATTTAATTGATTCTATTAATTATTCCAAGTGTAAGCAATGGTGGAAAATATATAATGCTATACAACGAATTAAAATCGATTTAGTAATAATCTTGTTCTATCGTTAATTTTCTAACACGTTAAAGAACAAATTTGTTAGAAATTATGTATATTCAATATTAAAAATCTTTATTTATTTTATTATTATTGATTTTTATGAATAATGAAAATATTTATGTAATTTTCTGGTATGAATTAAATTTACAAAAAGTTAGATGAAAGTTACTGGAAACATAAATTTAGCATTTGATGAAGATTAAAGAGATTCTCTATTCCATTTAAATAATTTCTATAATGTATAATTTATTAAAAAATTCTTTAAATTATTTTAAAAAAGAACTACTCCAGGAATATTTTATTTTGGGACTAGTTAATTTTTATAAATTGGGAATAATGAAATCAGGTAGTCGTTAGAAAAATGCATTGAATCATAGGAAATTGTTTTGATTAAATAATAGCATCATATGAAGTAATATGATGTTTTAAAGAAACTGTATCGTTAAAGTTTTATTTGAAGAAAAGGATATTTTTCATATTTCATATGCATGAATCTAATAAATTGTATGCATTATAATATCACAATTAATATTGTTATCAACATACATTTATATTTAAATGATTTCTTGATTTTTTTCAGATAAATCTAATCTAACTTTATCAGTTAAGTATCTATTGGTAGCTACTAATCACAATCAGTACTTTTGAACTGCAAGTTTGTTTTACTAAACTTCAAATATACATTGATATTGTTCATGCAGTTCTATGTAGATATGATAGACAAAACCAAAAGTTGTCGTATGGTGAGTATAATAAAATACTTTTAACATAAAATGCATTATATCCTTATAGCATTACCTCAACAATATAACTCATTTTTATAGTCAAAATATCATTTCAGAAAATGTACTTGTTGCCTTTTCTCTTACCATTAATTATCTAATAATTCGTAGCTTTATTATTGATATGGATACCAAATAATGAATATTAATATGCAATGAATATTGAATTACATGAAATTGTATAGATATTTATTGTTTGTAAAATTATTTTATCATATAGTAAAATTTTAAGAATATATAATTTATTTATGTATAATGAATCAAATAAATGAACTTCAATTGCCACAAAAATATAGTTGCATTATGTGTAATTCAGGTTTTGCATTGAAAGTACATATTCAAAGAGAAATTCAAGATTTCTTTTTCTTATCTATATCGTTTATCTTATCTCTATTGCATGCAAGTTTTATTGGTTTCCTTTAAGTTAAACTTGTTTCATTAACTATTCTATATCTTGCAAAGGAAAAAACGTATAGTTTTGTATTATAAAAATATTATATTATTCATTGTTATATATAATTTCTATTTGTATTATTCATAATTACTAATGATTTAATTTATAGCAGTGCATTTATAGCACAGTGTATTATTTGAAATTCTTGTAAAGAATAATTATTTTAAATACAAGAGTCAGAAATTGTAATAAGTTTATTACATGTTAGTTTATCGTTACTTTCCTTGGTTTGTATTTAGTTTTGTTTGATATTGTTTTTTTTAGTTAGTGTATTGCTTAATGTTAAGGTGAATGCATATACATATCAAGATGGCAATCGGAAGTATTATTTGTGGAGCCAGCACTCCCAAAATGAAGAGAAAAAAGGCAAAGGTATCCCGTGTTTTCATTTACTCTACTTTATTTAAGAAAAGATATTTTATTCAAACATCACGTTTTACTTTACCATTTAACACTGTAAATATTACATATTTCGTAAATGTATGTATGTGTATGTCATTCTGTAATGGTAAATAAATAATTCAGATATATTTTAGGTAACTGAACGCAGTTGGATAGAGGCAACTTTTCAAAAAAGAGAATGCTCAAAATTTATTCCAAGTGCTGATGATGAACACAAGTATGTAATGTTCATTATTTTTTTATTTTTTACTTAGATATTCTTGCAGAATACATTTACATATCACACATTATAATGAATGAGTGTTTATAATGTTAAAAACGTGCAAAAATATTTATTAAAAATTTTTTTAACCCCGAACATATTTTTGTGGAATACATCAAATACATTTTTTTTCAATGTATATCATTCTTGACACCATTATCATGCATTTATAGAACTTCTATGTTTATTTATTTACTTATTCTTTTGTTAAACATAATTATTGTACATTAATAAATAGCTACATATACATATTTTGAATACATATTTCTTTAAAAGGACAATATTTTTGCAGAGGCAATATAAGCAGCATAATTATATTAACGATGATGATTGTATGCTATAATTATTAATTTTAACGTTATATTATAAAATATTGCTTTTCAATGCTGATTTTTAAATATGCCTTCCTAATTTTTATGATACTTACAATTATTAGTATTTTTTACAATTTACATATTTATTATAAAAAACTTATTTCTGAATTTTTTAGGTCATTACTAACATAATTTTTTATATTCATTTTCCTTTCATTTACTTTTCTTTCTTTCATTCCATTTATAGGTTTATGCAAGTAAAGGGAGATAAGAATGCAGAGTATGATGTGATCACCACTTCCAGGTGAGAGTTCATTGTGGGTTTTGTCAAGATTGAGAATTTTATGATCTTTATGAAAAAAAGAAGGATAGGTGACTTAACAAAGATATTTAATATTGCTTCTGCAAATATATATCAAAATTATATTCCAAAATAGTATCATGTGCATTTCCCTTATCTGTAAGCCAAATAATATTTCTCCTTTAATGAGAAAATAATAATTTATATACTAATTTTCACATCTTTGAATATTCATTAATAAAGTACTGTTACATTACATGCATTCTATACAGTTCTCAGCAATAATGGTTTGTACTAAAAGAGCTGCTAGACTCTAAATATTCATAGCATACATAAAATCTGCACCAAAATTGCATTGTATAATCGTTGAATCGCTTTTTTTAAAGAAACCTCACTGATAACATTTTATTTTAAATTTATTTTTTGTTTACTGCTTTTTATAAGAAGCTTCGTTTTCTCTTAGATTTCATATCCATTACATCATGCAGCTAAGTAATCAAATCGTATATTTATACAAAGATTATTATGGTAATATTATAATTCACAGTATTTGGATAATAATTACATTAAAAAAATCTTTTATGAAAGTAATCGTCATAAAATCTATTGTCTGTAAAATATTCGAACATTTGCCTGTGCAGTAGCTAATAGTTATTCTGAAACCATGTACATCTAAAAGTTTCCCTGTATAATGAGAAAAAAATGTTGGTGGGTCATAGAAATATATTTTGTACAGTCATAGGCAATCCTTTTATATTGAAAAAGAAAAAGAGAAACGATTAGTTGCAAAAGGGTACAATTATATGCAACAGTTTTCTATAGTGTTCTGTTTTATATTATGAAGGAAGTTATCACATGCTTCTATATTTAAAGATTATTTGTACCCAGTTGCATCTAGCCTCTTCCTCCCAGTAAAAATATTAATAAATGATTGATTATTATAGATGTTGTTGTGGATATTCTTATACTCATCACTGCAGAGCTGGTATAGATGTTCAAAGTTACACTCCTAGTAATACCAAAGAAGAAGATCGAGAACAATGGTCTCCTGGAAAAAATACACGTCCATTTCCTACTGATGCATATGGTACCATTGAGTTTCAAGGTGGACCTCATCCAACTAAAGCTCAAGTAAATAAATGAAAAACATGTACATATTAAAATATATAATATATTCCTTCTTCTATATTAATGTTGAATTTTAAGTATGTGAGACTTGCTTATGACACGAGGCCAGAACCAATAGTACAATTGTTGTGTCGAGAATGGAATCTGGGATTACCTAAGCTACTAATAACTGTGCATGGTGGTCGATCTAATTTCGAACTGCAGCCAACTTTGAAAAAAGTTCTAAGGAAAGGTTTGCTAAAGGCTGCAAAGACAACTGGTGCATGGATATTCACAGGTGGAACTAATACAGGTGGATTGAAACAAATATAATTAGGCTTATTGGAATAATTGTATAAATTCTATTATAAATGGAGACCAAAAATAACAGTTATTTTTAAAGTTTTTGAAAAATGTCATTGACAAGAAGATTTAAATAGAAGTAATCATTAAATTTTACAAAAATTTAAAAATTCTTTCATTTACAATGAGTATTAAACTAAGCTATTAATTTTTACACTACAACTTTTAAAATTTTGATTATATCTGTTATGATCCCTGATTATAAATATTGCATTTCAATTTCGTAGGTGTAACAAGACAAGTAGGAGATGCCCTGTTATTAGAAAGATCTCAAAGACAAGGCCGGGTTGTAAGTATTGGCATAGCACCATGGGGAATTTTAGACAAAAGTCACGAACTTGTAGGCCGTGGAGGTGAAGTACCTTATGAATGTCTTTCATCTCCATGGTAAGATATAATTTTTATGGTTATTGCACTATTTGTTATAAATATCTATCCTCATACTTATTACAACTGTATAGGTCTAAATACGCAGTTTTAAACAGCCGTCACGCATATTTTTTATTGGTGGATAACGGTACCGGTGGTCGATATGGTGCAGAAATTGTGCTACGTAGAAGATTGGAAAAATATATTTCTAATCTAAAATTACAGCCATGTAAGTATCGACATTTAGATATATAGCGTTTAAATAATCTTTGTAACATAAAATGAAAAATTTATTGCAGACACACACAGCAGTATTCCTGTCGTGGCATTGGTAATTGAAGGAGGAACAAATACGATTCGATCGGTTTTAGAGTATGTTACAGACGTTCCTCCTGTTCCTGTAGTAGTCTGTGATGGCTCAGGTCGTGCAGCTGATCTCATCGCTTTTATGCATAAGTAATAAAGTCATGACCAACTAGCTATACATATTTCTTAATATAATTATATTTTGACAATAATAGTAAATAAAACATTTAGATACGCGTCTGAAGGAGATGGAGAGAACGGAGAGAATGAGGGACCATTAGAAAGTATGAGAGGACACCTTTTAGATACTATCAAGCGCACTTTTAAAGTATCCTCTGAACAGGCATCACAACTGTACTCTGAACTTTTGCAATGTACCCGTAAGAAACACTTGGTTGGTACACTAGTCATTTTATATAGATAAATTATTCATATAAATGAATAGGTTAATTATTTGTACATTATATAATCACTAAAATTAAATTTCTACAGATAACAGTATTTAGAATAAGTCAAGAACGACCACAGGAACTTGACCAAACGATTCTGACAGCTCTGTTCAAGTCCAAGCAATTATCCCCTGCTGAGCAGCTATCGTTATCTTTAATTTGGAATAGAGTGGACATAGCGCGCTGTGAAATATTTGTGTATGGTCAAAATTGGCCATCTGGTGCTCTGGAACAGGCAATGATGCAAGCTTTGCAACACGATCGAATTGACTTCGTGAAACTTCTCTTAGAAAATGGAGTTTCTATGCGTAAATTTTTGTCTATACCTCGCCTTGAAGAATTGTACAATACCGTAAGTTCTTTGCTTTTATTATACAAGATATCTCAGGATTTATTAGCCAAATTCTGTGTGTGTGTGTGTGTGTCAACATTTTCTATAAGTATAATCAAGCAAAAGATGTTGAAGTTAAGCTTTAAATGACCTACATTTATATTTTTATATAACATTTATATAACAATTTTTCCTTGGCTATAACCATAAAATCTTTGACGATGACAAAGTTTGGCTGTTTCGTAAAACATCCTGCATTTAAAATTATTATATGAAGAGCATGTTCTTCTTATTTGTATCGATTATCTAGAAAGAAGGCCCTTCGAACACACTGGGCTACATTCTCCGCGACGTTCGACCAAATATTCCACGGGGTTACATGTACACCCTGCACGATATCGGCCTCGTGATAAATAAATTAATGGGTGGCGCGTATCGGTCGCAGTACACACGCAGAAGATTCCGTATGATCTATACCAAAGTGATGAAGAGATCTGGGGCACATCCTCAACATATGCATCGAAATAGCTGCGTCCTGGGTAGCACTAGTCGTTACTATTCAGGATCTGGTGGTAAACAAGATAGCCTAACAATGAGTTTGCTCGCTGAAACGTTACCAGCTAATCGAGACACTCCGCTTTTTGATTATCCTTTCAATGAGTTGCTTATATGGGCTGTGTTAACTAAACGGCAGCAAATGGCACTATTAATGTGGCAACATGGGGAAGAAGCTTTAGCAAAAGCACTCGTTGCTCTTAAATTGTATAAGGCTATGGCGCATGAAGCTGCTGAGGATGATCTCGAAACGGAAGTTTATGACGAATTGCGGAGTTATGGAAAAGAATTTGAAAATATTGGTACTAATAATATAATATATTTGTAATACAATATTTATCATAATATCTTCTTTTTTTATTATTTTTTTTACAATATAATTTTTTGTATAGCTTTGGAATTGTTAGATTATTGTTATCGTCAAGATGACGATCAAACGAAACAGCTATTGACTTCTGAACTTCAAAATTGGTCTGGTCAAACATGTCTTTCATTAGCAGTCACAGCTAATCATCGACCACTTTTAGCACACCCTTGTAGCCAAATTATTTTAGCTGATTTATGGATGGGAGGTCTTCGTACGAGAAAGAATACGAATTTAAAGGTGATTGAATTGGATGTAATGTAAAGAATATACTTTTCATATTTTGTAATATTGTTTTAATTTGTTGTTAGGTTGTACTTGGTTTAGTTTGTCCATTTTATATAGTGTGTTTGGAATTTAAAAGTCGCGAGGAATTGCAACTGATGCCACAAACTCAGGAAGAACATTTGATCGCTCTCGAAGATGAGAAAGAAGATAGTGATTCAGAGCATGGTATACCAACAGGTCCAGATGTTGAGGTAATAAATGTTCTTTTTTAATAATATTTTGATATAAAAGTATTAACTAATTATGTAATAGTTATTGGCATCTAAAAAAGAGTAAGGTTTATGAAAACTTTAATATTGATTAATTTTTATGCTCATTATGAACCTATTTTGTGAATAAAATAAATTATTATAAAGATGTAGAATATTTGGTAATAATTAATACAGCTTATCATTGCATTTATAAGAGTTCATCATTACACATTTCACGCTGCAATTATTATTTTTGAACATAGTGGCAATCACTGCTTTATTATTTTGGATAACGTTTTCAAATTTCGTCCATTCATTATACAAGTTATCGAAAGTATTGTCATTTGTAAATAACAAATTTTCACGATAATAAATCCGATGCAAAATGTAGTCACTTCTAATAGTTATTTAGAATATAGTTTATTTTTAAGATAACTTTCAGTAACACAATTGGTACATGTGGTTGCTGGTTTTGGACAGTTATTTGAACCATTATGTGAAAACGTATACGCATGTAGGTTCTATTTATGCTATGTATAACGAAAAAAGAAACGTTTTACAACTCTTTTATATCTGTATTAAATCTATATTTAAATATTTCACACAAAGCATAAAATATTATTGATAGATCATAATTATATTTAAACTGTGCCTTTTATATTCTTAAATCTTATTTCTCTGTATGTGTAGGCAGATAAGATGTATGAAACATGATTATATTATATAATTTTATTTCATTTATTATTGAGATATGTATACTTAAGTATATATTGTTTGGAAAGGTATTGTATGTCTAGTAATTGGTCAGTATTATATGGTATAGTGTATCAATCGCTATTAGAGGTATTGAAATGTTTTTGTGATTCATAGACTATGTGGGTATGCGTATGAATTGTTTTTTAGAAACGTCAGCGCAGGAGCCTGAGCGTACGCAACAAATCCAGCAGCCAACAAGGCGCTAAGGTATATCTATAATGACCTGAAATGCAATGATTCTATGACCAATAAGTTCACACTTTCCGGTGCACTTTTCAACTATCTTTCTTATGTTATTAGTTATCATCAAGGAAAACTTCTATTTATTCAGTATCGGAATCCGTACCGGTGAGGATGATAACTAACGCTTCTATTCTAAAGCAAATCGTGTTGTACTGTTATAAATACTTAACAAAAAAAATCGTCCATTTTGATGTCAAATATAAAAACAATACCGCTAAAATATCGGTATAGTTTTCATAAAACATAAACAATAATAACACAAGCTATTTGATATATGTTTATATATGTATGTCAGCTTTAGATTTCTTAAATGTGTCGTCACGACATACCGATGTTTTTCATTTAGCGGTTAAAAAGTCTCTAACCATTACCAGTCGTATGTTTTTGATAATTTATTCTTAACAATTTGTTGTTTAATGTTCCAAAATACAACCTTGTATTTCAAACATTCTATTTATGAAATTATTTCTAATTGAGTCATGGAAAAACAAAAGTATTGTTTGGTGATGTAACTACTTTAAATTTTCACTTTCCTCGCATTACGTTACCCAAATGCACTAACAATTTATGTTCCATAGAACCATAATTTTTAACACCATTTGCACTATATTCTATCATTCTTTATCTTCTATTCTTGTAGCTATTGAATAAGTTCATTCTTTTTTACACCTTTCTTTTATTTTTTTTATTTATTAAAATATTTTTGTACTAGATTAGTTCTTTATTACAATACTTGATATGAATCTCTGCATTGAAATACAGTATCGCAAATAATTACTCCTTTCCATAAAATATATTACAAATTCATCATGCTTGTACGCTTGAAATGTACATTTCATTCATAATTCCACATGATCATATAGTTTAATTATATAATAATAAAAAATTACGTATTTGTACAGAAATGAATGTATGTCATCTATATACTTCTGCCTTCCATAATATCTTAGAATGCCAGAAAGAACTTTTTTGTTTAGTATGTGCTTTTTACATGCTATGTACCATTCTATACAATTGATTTCTTTGATTATTTTGTTAGCAACATCCAGACTGTAAATGGTTTCTGAGAATGACCAAGAACTAGTAAAAACAAATGTTAATACATGTCCGATTATACGTGAAAGATTCCTATCTATGTGTTAATGTCCTGTATAACCTATCTTGACGCTTGTATACATTGTTCTGGAATTCCTGTTTCTTCATGTAGGCTTTAATCAGCAACGAACACACTACTGTCATCAAGGAGACAATTGTACAAGAAAATGGTAAAGTACTGACAGATAACGACGATGGAATTCATCGTACATATGGTATAAACTCTGACTACTATGACATCAAGAACAGCAGGCCATTGAGATTAAAGAAAAAATTGTATGAATTTTATACAGCTCCCATCACAAAATTTTGGGCTAATGCTGTAAGTTTTATACATGAAATAATTAAATTTCTAATATATTACATGCTAAACTCATTCTTTTTATTTTATAGATAGCATATATTATTTTCTTGGTTCTCTTCTCATACTGTATTCTCATACATATGGATGATCATCCATCATTAGCAGAGATTTATGCCATCGCATATATTTGTACATTAGGATGTGAAAAAGTACGAGAAATAGCAACATCTGAACCAGCTACTCTTTCACATAAATTTAGCGTTTGGGCGTGGAATATGTGGAATCCATGTGATGCAGCTGCCATTATTTTTTTTCAAATTGGTTTAGCTTTACGCTTAAGGCACTCAACTCTGGATGTTGGTCGTGTCATCTATTGCGTCGACTGCATTTATTGGTACTTAAGGATATTGAATATTCTTGGCGTAAATAAGTACTTTGGTATGTTACACAAGTTAAATGAGAAGTTAGCAAAAATATGAAGTACGAATGCACAGATAATAAATAAATTTTATATTATTGTTCTTAGGTCCCTTAGTTACGATGATGGGAAAAATGGTGAAAAATATGACATACTTTGTGGTACTTTTAATAGTGGTATTAATGAGTTTTGGAGTCACTCGACAGGCAATTTTGAATCCTAATGCTGAACCAAAATTCAGGATTATTCGTGATGTATGTACTCTCTACAAACATTTACTTTTTATTTCAGCTTATTATTATTACATATTAGCTCGTTATTATTATTCCATATTCTATTTTGTTCCCATATATATTAATTCTATTCTATTCTATTTTATTCTGTTCTATAAAGAATATATATTTTTATTTTATAGATATTTATGGAACCATATTTTATGTTATATGGAGAGGTGTATGCAGACAACATAGATCCAGATTGTGGAAACGAGCCAGGAATGATTCCATGTTTACCAGGCCGGTGGATCACACCTGTTGTAATGTCCATTTATCTTTTAATTGCAAACATATTGTTGATAAATCTTTTGATTGCTGTATTCAATAATATTTTCAATGAAGTAAACGCGGTGGCGCACCAAGTTTGGATGTTCCAACGTTTTACTGTTGTTATGGAGTATGAACAGAAACCTGTTATACCTCCTCCGCTCATTGTAGTTTGTCATATATATCTGGTGGTGAAATATTTGCTGCGATATGTAACACAAGGGAAAGCAAACACTGGTGAAACCTACGACAATGGACTGAAGTTGTTCTTAGAGGCAGACGACATGGAGCGTTTGTACGATTTCGAAGAGGATTGTGTTGAAGGATACTTCCGCGAGCAAGAGTTGAAACTGCAAATGTCTACAGAGGAACGTGTTAAAATTACTACAGAAAGAGTGGAGAATATGCATTCGAAGATAGAAGACATTGACAAGAAAGAAAATACTCAAAATGCATCTCTTCAAGTAATTATACTGTACCATTAATGTTTTACTGATATTAGTAAATTTACTATCAGTTATTATAATAGAACTTTCGATATTATTATAGGCAGTGGAATTTCGTATCCGCAAGCTGGAAGAATTAAACGAACAGACTTTGGCACACCTAGGAGTTATCCACAGATTTATGGCTACTCACATGCCCAACATGGAGGGCTTATCCAGTTTCGATATAGACGGTCGCCAGCGTAGGGTATCAGAACGCTCAGAAGTTCTATCAGAAACAGATTCTCATACCCAACTACCAGCCATTGCGATTAAACGTAAGAGATTGGTCCGATCGATGACCGATGGTACGTTCCTTAACCTAGGCCCATCAATAGATGACGATGTGCTGAAACATTCAGAAACTGCTATATCCCGTGAGAACCTCAGTAGGAATGAGTCTTCTATAAGTGGAGATGGGCACACTGTTCAGGATGACATAAAAACAATCACAAGCCAGGAAACTGAAGCGAGCAAAGTAGATGGTGAAGGAGAGACCTTAAAGAAGGATTCGCAATCTGACAGCAGAGAGCTAAGCAGAGAGCTAAGCAGAGAGCCAAGCAGAGAAGCAAGTGGGGAGGCAAGTAGCAAAGAACCAAGTACGGAACCAAGTAGACAAACGAGTAGAGAATTAAGTAGAGAAACGAGCAGAGAAGCTACGAGTAAAGAACCGAGCAGAGAAGCCAGTAGCGAAGCGCCGGCTTCGGAACCTATTCCTAGACAAGATTCTACAGAACGACCTACTAGACAAAATAGTAGAACACGTTCAGAGTCAGATGATTTAACGACTTTTCCACCATCTAGCATACCAAGGGGAGTAACGTGGGCAGAGCCACGTGTTGCAGTCATTCCATCGTCTTCAACAAGTAGTACGCAGAGGTCTATCCTATTAGCCATGCATGCCGAATATACAAGCATAACGGATGAGCTGGAGAGCTATTGTGGCCTTCTAAGTCCACCTCGAACACCGCCAATTTCACCACCACCTTCGAGAGCTAGAAACTTATCCGAAATGTCTAACCCTGAGATGGCTTGGCAAATTGAGAATGAACATTTACGTGATGCTGAGGAGTGCGATTACCAACAGATGGAAGATTTAATACAGAGGAGGTACATCGCAGATGACGAAGAACCTTTGCATTCTGATGAAGCTAGCCTCTTCGTATCGAATGAACACAGGCACCAACTTCGAAGAGCTTCTGCTATCGATGAAGAGTCTCGAAGGCCTCCACCTACAATTTGCGTGACCAGGGAGATCGAGCAAACGCTTTCAAGGCCACCGATCCGGGACTCGGAAAGCTCAGATCCCAACGACAAGAATCTGAGTACGGTACCTGCTCCAGCGTCGGAGACCATGTGCTAAATATCAGTGCACTCGCCTCGAGGTAAATCAACCTCGATATATTTTATGAATCATTTAGGAATTGAGGTAATGTAATCTTAATACACTTTCCAAATTGATCTGACTCAATGAGACAGTGCAAGTTACAGTGAAATATGTATTTTCAGTTGGTATTATTTTTCTAACTGTTTTAACATTGAGATATAGAGAATCAAATAGTATTTTTAAACGAAAAATGTTTTAAAATTGTATACTTGGTATTTCATCGTACTACGTAATTATAACTAAATGGAATGCATTTTTCCAATTGTTTACTTATAGTGCAATGTATTGTTGAGCTCAGATCTGAAGATCTTTTCTTATAATATTTTAGTTGCAATTTTTTGTAATTTTTCTCATAGCTTAATCATTTGTAGCTGTAAAGTACTAAGTATATTGTATATATATAATAGCATGCACATGAATATGTACATATAAATATTTGAGTTATTTAGCTTATATTTATGCTTGCTCATATTCAAATTAATTCGAGTATTCAAGTGCTACACATTAGAATTAGCAATTTGTAATCTATTTTAATCCATTTGCTTTTTAAGTAACCATTAAATATATTACATACAATTTTTTAATAATTTATTCATACGACACATTTGTATACTCGAAGAAATCCACGTATTTGATATATATGTATATGGTAGTTTATTTAACAATCAATTTTACAAGGCTTTCAATGCTAATAAACAATAGAAATTACAATTTATATGTACATTTAATCTAACTAGTTGTTGACATGTTTCTTGCAAACATACAACTAGCAGAATTTAATTAATTAATATAATTGAATTATTCAACAGTTAATGTTGAATTAACTTATATTTTTAAGCTTTTTTTAGAATAATATTTTTGATTTTGTATAGATCGCTAAATGCATATATACAGTTGCTATTATTAATAATATTAATTACAATATTTATGTGCATAATAATTTATGACATACTTAACGTTAGAATGTATACAGTAATTGAATCAATTTATCTCACAACACATGGCAGTTACTTCGAGTATTCGAAAATGATTATTCCTTCAGGTAATTAATGTACTTTAATAACGACTACTTAAGTACTTGAACCTCGTTAATATTAATAATAACTGAAATATTCAAACTAAATAACCAAATAATCATGTAGTTTGAATATTTAGAAGTCAGAATATTTTTTAAATATTAATCTTCAAATACAACACACGTCCGTAATTGTACTATTCATTGTATCTATAGACTTCTTTGACTATTTCAATTGCAATAGTATTAACATTTTTAACCCTCGAACTATGGATGACTGGGACATATGTATCTTTTTTAGACTCTATTTGTATCATTATTATACACACATTCTTATATTAATATGATTAATATAATTCATAATTATTTTTTGAATTCTGTTCGAAACTGTAAAATCATAAAAGTATCAAAAAATAATGAAAATTATAGCTTCATTCCATAACAATAATTATGGTTATTACATATAAAACTATTTAAATTATTATATAAGATCTTGTTGCACAGTAATTTATCAGTTATTAATATTAGTAAATTAACAAGTTACAAATACATGTAGACTTCTCTTTTTTAATTTCACAATTTGTCAACAAATAGAGTGATCAAATAATTCTTAATTTATGTAAAAGAATTGTCGAATTCCATATAAGGGAATTTATTGATATTAGTAACTTGTAACTTGTAAAAATTCACTAATAATATCAGGTAGATTGTACAAGAAGGACCTGATAATGAAAATTAGAAAAGCAAATCTTGCCATTAAAAATACGTTTGAGGGTTAAAATTCATTAAATTATTTCTTCTTGACGTATAAAACTGTTCAATATATATACGTGCCTACTTCAATGGGACTTCTAACGACTTTTTTAAACAAGCATATGTTCCGTGGAAGGTTGCGTTACCGCCATTTCTGTAAATCAGATATAATGTACTATACAAATGTTATTCAAGTTCCTTCCATTTTCTATGTCATGTATTTTTCAATTTTTTATGCGCACATACACACAATTCGTTTGTTATTGCATATTATAGTAACGCGAAAGGATTCGCTATCGAAAACATTGATCTCCTCCCGTCCTTTATCTTAGTCGATGGAATTAATTTCGATTTCTTCGGTTTTCTCGTTCTCCCGAAACAATTCTACTTCTAAGTAATTACGAGAAACCCGTATACACGATGTTCTGAAAAAAGTGTCGTATAAAATACTTGCTAGACTGTGGATGTTTATGCGATTTTAGATTTTTGTAAACATAATTAAGGAAAGTGGAATATAAATAGAAATTTGTTTCGTGTAGTAAATATTATAATAAATATTCTACTTTGTACGTTTTATGCGTTCTGTAGATTTTGCATTTTTACATTTCTCAAAAATGCATAAGTATCCGGAGTCTAAAAATGACGAAGTAACAAGAAAAATGTAGAAGAGCGCAATAGAACTTTCATTTTAGGTAAAGAGTATTATATTTTTATTTTTAATACCATGAAGATATAAAAAGAATATCTGATAAACTTATGCATAACTATGCAGTGACCCTTCAACAATTTAATATCTGCGAAAGATTAAAGTTGAAGATCGATATATTTGTAACTAATTATTTATAAACCATGTTTGTAATTCATATGACCAATCGATTAAAAATCATTGCATGTGGATTTGTTTCATGCAATACCATTGGCAACAAATATAAAGTGACCTTGAGAAATTGAATCAAATATATTTCTTTTTCTACGTTTCATGGTATTCTGAAATAAAAGTATATCATTCTATTTGAACAACGCAAGACAAAAATGATAAAAAATAATTATTTTAGACGACACTTATTTTGATACACTATGTATATACACGTAAATATTATACATATGTCGACATAACCGAATCAAACGTATTTTAACAACGATAAACTGTAATAACTCAATAATGCAGTTTCACCTAGTTTTCACAATTAATCTTTTTTCCTTCTTTTCTTTAAGAGAGAACATTTTGCATTTTTTTACTAACATTACTTTAGAATATCATTAGTATCAACGAGAATATCGTTAGAATAAAGAAAGAAAAAAAGTTATCTGTCGTAAATATATTGAGAGAGAAAAAAAAATTCGGTGCCAATTTGTATTCAGTCAAAAAATTAGGTGAAATCTGATTATTGAAATTTTCAAAGTACATACATACACGAATGTATAGCGGTGCTGATACATTATTTAATGAACACCAGAATCAACACTTTTCAAGGTCGTGTTTGCAAGACCAGAACGTACAATTAAAACATACGCTGAAAGGGGTCGAAAACCGGCGTGTGCTTTTTGATTAAGCACTAGATACTTACAATTAGTATAAAAATAAATCGTATACAGTACTGCCTTATAACGAGCTAATTGAAATTCAATCTGGCCAGTTAGCAAGGGAGAGTTTATTCCAAGAATTTTATTCTTTGAATAAGAGAATTGTAAATATAACTATATAAAAACAATAACGACGGTCAGTTACCAAGACGCACCACTTTGACCGGTTAAAATGGCAGTACTGTAAGTTACAAATCTACAGAAAAAACTGTACTGGCTTTAGATGCGATTTCGTTTCGATAAACTTAGCCACTATCCGAGATATTATTTCGGACCCGATAACGAGATCGATTTTTAATGTAAATAATTTCCCCAATTACATGTAAATGTGTAATGCGCAGCTTTATTATCTTTTAGACACGTGCGAATTGCAAGACTAAAGCGAGTCTAATTGTTTAACTCAATTGTTTACTTAACAAAAATATTACAGTTATAGTTAGCTTATTATTGTAGAGATGTCTTTTTCCCTTAATTTTGTCGATGGAAATAACCCAAAGGAAAAGACCGAAGAAATCGTCGGTGAAGTAATTTAGATATTAATTATAATTAGGTACTGTGCTACGAAAAATTGTCTTTTCGTAGAAGCAAAGTTTGTTTGTATGATTATTTGATTATCCGTTAAGCACGTGTGCACTTAACTAGCCCCAACCTGCTTAGTTTACCAGATCTATCTACTATCGCTACTTCTATGTATGTTTAGAAATAATATTAATCGAAGTTTGATGTAATTAGTATTTTTGACTAGTCTATTGACTTATCTATTTTAATTGTTTACGAATTTCTAAAAGTATCGTACTTAGTGTCGCATATAGATTCTTACTCGACGCATTAAAGAAGCCTGAACCGATGATAATGTTAATTATTTGAGACTATATGAAAATATATTACGTATAAATTATTTTCACTACGGAGGAGGAGGAAACTTTAAGGTCCGGTATAGATGAGCCGTTTGCGAGAACGTCAGCGGCGTGGCACTCTGTTGCTGCGTTTTAGAACAGCATATATTTATATGAAGTAGTTTACAGGGGAACGTAAAACGCAAAATTAACACAAAAATTGGACGCATAAACACAGCGGCAAATTACCGCGGCGGTTACGCTGTCGTAGATCGCTCGTCTGCACCGGGTCTAAATGGAATGTACATGTTCTCAATTTTCGCGTAACTACGTATAATAAATGTACTATAACGCGAGATGTTACGAAATGATTCGCACGTGTCTATCATCGTTACTGCCGAAAAGTTTTTATGAATTTTTTGAATGTACATTTAGGGCCTTATCACGCACTACCTGCTGCGTCGAACACAAAATTTACGGACCATTTAAAACCAAGAAAAAGAAACAACAAAAGTAAAAAAAAAGTAATATGAATAAACAAAGCGAACCATATCACGCGGATAATTATGTTCGTTAGAACGAAAGCCAATCCGTGTTAGTTGTACGGTATGCAAATGATAAGCGAAAACACGTTTGATATTTATCATCTAACGTAAAAGTAACAAGAAAAAAAAAGACATAAACTATAAACATTGAATATGCCTAATTGTATAAAAATTGTGTATAGTTAGTAAACGTTTTAAGATAAGAACAGAGCGAGAGTACGAGGCAAATTTAAGACTGTATCACAAGGAAATAACGCTTGTTTACTTATTTTATTTTAGTATCAGTAAATAGACGAGCGTGCGATGAATTGTTAATACAAATCCGACACAAGTAGTGATGCAATGTCTATATTTAGAAATATTAGATGTATCGTTAAATTCGAGATATTTCTTGGGAAAATATGATTTTTGATTGAAAAATCGAATTTAGCGATATACTATCACACTAACTAATTTTAATTAAAAGTAATAGATTTGTATCCATTTACACCTCGAATTCATGTTACTTTTATTATACTGGTAGAATGATGGAGCTTAAGCTCAAAATTAAAAGATTAACCTCCCTAAAAACTATCTATTTTCGTATAATAATAACATTTTCCGTTATTGATAGTATTATTATTGTTGTATACGCTAAATTATTGATTTAGACAAGAATTAACCAATTGAGTTTTTCGATATCGTCCAACGAATCAAAATGACATCCATGAAAAGAAAAGATTTTGTGAAATAAAACGAAAAGGTGCTATCGTATAAATCGAGCCTTACGTAATTAGAATTAAGCAACGAACACGCTTGCGATTTATTCGTTAAACGTATTGTATAGTATTTCCATAAGAAGCTTCGTTACAGGTATAATCATTCGATAAATACCGAATCGCTCAAAAAATGCTTTCGAAGACATCTCTTCCCTTCCATTCTATCTTCCATAGCAGACTATTTCAAGCTAACGTTAGTTATGCTATCAAATTGTTTTTCGACAGCTTTTAAGATTTTATCGATAAGAAATCGATGCGATTAATGAATCGAATGGCGGAAGAAATAAAGTGAGGTTAACTGTTAATTGTACAGTTTAAAGATTCTAAACAGTCGTTATCTAAACACGTTAAACACAAAGTTAATTTTATTTTTCTTCCCATTTAAGGCGGGATGTTCTATGTATGTTCAATGCGCGCGTCTGCGTCAAGAGAAGTCTTAAATTCAAATTACACAATAAATCAAACGTTGCGAGAACAAAAGCGGACTTTTCCATTGTAACGGTACAAATGTGTCCGACGCATGTGTCAGTTGCCGGCTGCGATATCAGCGAGATTGTGTTGTTCGTGTGACTTGGGTTTAAGACTGTTTTAGACGTAGATACGTACGTTGCGCGCACAAAGGAATTCCCATTTTTAAGCGGTGCGGCGTGTTAATACAGGAAATGCGTCCGTGGCAATCCGTGTACAAATAAAAAGTTTAGCGTTGATTCCCAGGAACAAAATGACAAAAACGATGTTTAACGCGTTAATGGAAGACCTGAAATGAGTTGTAATTTTGAATAGTACAAAATTAACAAAAGTAAATGTAAGTTTGTGACGAGTGTGAAAAAAGTAAAAGTTGGCTGGCTTTTCCTTACGCACCGTTATCGAATAAATTTTGGACACCTCGCTATATTTCTTTTACTCATAGTTTATTCAGCATCGAAATCGCCGTGCTTTAGATTGTAATGTCCACTAGGTTTTACCTGTAAGTTCATACGGTACAAAATCAAGTTTGCTCAACATATCTTATGCATCATACGTAGGACATGTGCAAGTTAACTTGCGCTTTAAATCGACTTTTTTCCTTTCATGCCAGAGATAAAATAAAGAATACATGGAAGCATCGAAATTATTTTAATCTTATTTGTTTCGTTTCCTTTAACATCCTAAATTCGATTAGTAGTTCGATGAAAATTTTAATAAAGCTGCTTTTGTATTTTTATTTCATGTTATGAAAATACAAATTGCTCACACATGTCCGTCAAAATTACGTGATTAATGCTGAAAGCACATTATATCATGTTCGTAAGTAAATGCGTGATATTTCATTGTCACGGTGTATTATCCCTTTATACACTACTCAAAACAATTACAAATCATTCATTAAACTCATTACGTCGTTAAAACATACGCAAGCTCAAAATCTCTTTAACTGGTTAATCCATATAAGCGATATAATCAAAATATTAGTCAAAGTATTCCATCAAGAAAGTGATCGATAAGTATAATACATATATAGTATATTATTAATCTACGAAAGAACATATATACATACACATTTATTATAAAATATAAAAGATATAACTATATGTATATAATCAATATATACTTATTTTTTCTTGGATGCATTATATGTACGTTTATGAAATTTAAATGCAATAATTTCCTCATTTACAAAGTTTAATTAAATCTCTGTCATTTACTAACCTTATCTAATTGTTTTGAGTAATGTATCTATTTCGCAAGATACTCTCCCCTGTAACTATATACATGTATGTACTATGGTAAATTTTGCACTATATTACGACTAAGGCAATGTATCGTGTATAATATAATTGATCATGATGAATTTTCCTCAAGAAAGATTAACCCTTTCGTAGGCACAACTTAAATTTTTATGAAAAAATAAAATAAATAACATATATGTAGTTATGTTTATTTTGTAAAATTGTTTTATTTATTTTTTCGTACCAAACCTCAAAAATTAGGTTAGTGAGCGTTATCCACCAGCCACGTTGAACAAATTTTATTAAAATAATACTTAATAAAATAGAACTTTATGAAAAGGAATATTAATATTTTCACATTGCTTATTATATAAGCGGATTTTAAATTACAATTTTTAACTGAAACGAAGAATATGTCTCACCGCCTATAAAAGGGTTAAAATCGAACTCGAGAACAAGATTTGAAAAATGGAAAACATTTGATGTAAAGAATATGATATTTTTAGGATAGCTGATATATTGTTCAACAATGTTCCTCCGCTTCGTTACCTTTGTACCATATTAATGATAACGATTTCGTATAAATATGTACAGACAAAGACGATTAAAGGTGACGAACACGCAGAATAAAATACCGCATAGAGACAGACCATCGAAAATGTCCTACTGCGTTTTATGTTCAATCGAGAACTGCATAATTTTGTGTTTTTAATCCTTGAGAGGCAAATGAATGGATTAGTGGAATGTTGTGTGAAGCGAAACAATAATCAGACAATAAAAAACAGTTCTAAAAAACAATCATCTGTGAAGGGAAACGTCGCGTTACGAATTTGAAGAATCAAAAGAATAAAAATCAAAAAGAAACCTACAAACTTTTTGTGTCTTCTTGCGATATGTCGTCCGTTTGAAGTTATCTTGTTAATTCGGTCAGTGTTCATAAGGACGAATATTCACCGGCGAACAGCACACGAACGCTGTTAATCATTTGTAATTACAAAATTATAAATGATTCAAACTATATCGTATTTGATCTTATTATAATTAGAAAAATGTCATGAATAAGGCGTCGATTTGTTAAGTCATCGCCCTAGTTCTTATCTGTACTTAAACGTTTCATTTAGAATTTATATTTTATGTAGTTTTATATGATCGTGTTGAGTTAGTATTTAAAAGAATTGAATATTTGTTGTTTGCCAAGTAGAATTTTCATCATATTTTCATGAATTTATATTCTTTATACCAATGAGACATATGTGCATTAGTTAATTACATTTTTTAGAAAAATGAGGTTAGGATAGTTAAGAACTAGGACGACGAAGTGTTTACAAGAAGATTACGTAATGGTTATGAAATATCTGGGAACGGTATTTGTGAGATGTTAGCCGGTGTGGATGTCACTTTCAACTTTTCATCGCGAACAGAGGATTTCTATTTCCACACTTTTCGAGTTCAAATTCTAGTTTGTATTTTCTCTTGATATACAAAGAGCCCTATACTGTTCGCGAATGTTGATGGAGATACACTTTAACGCGATCGTTTTCCTGTATTGCTGTTACAATCACTAGTAGTCAAGAGTAATCATAATCGACAAGGATTAAAATCACAAGCACGAGAAACTGTCTGTTACACTTTTCGACGTGTAAATATTGTCTCTACCGATATTGTAAATACACTCGTTTGTCCACTTACACACGATCAATTGTATACATATACAGATGCAATGAAATTAACAGAGAGGTCTTGAACTGTTCGTTGTTCCACGACACAACTGATCGCACGTACATTGATTTATTTTTTGCTCGATCTCTTGATCACAGAAATGCTGAATGATTGCAATGGACATTTCAAAATTTTGTTGGGCGAAAAACAATCTAATATTTTTTAACATAAATATCGTTAGATTCAAATTTGTCGTTGTTAAATATTGTTAGATAGTACAAAGAGATAGAATTTCTTTTCCCTTTGCCTATTTGGTTTACATTAAATTTTTATAAAAGACATCTATGTTTTTTGGGATATTTTTTTAAACATTTTCAACGTTGAAACTCTTTTTTAATTAAGATAACGGAACAATTGACCTTTGGGCATTGTCATCTCCTTTTTTCAAAGTATATAATTGTGTATTTGCAATCGTTCAACATTAACGAATAAAATTTTTTGATTACTTACCAAAAAATGTTCTGATTGACTATATATCATTGTATTGTCAATTACAGTTTATAAGACACTTTGTAGCAATTTTTATCTTCTAAATGGATTCAATCTATTCCGTCTTTTTACACATCCAGCACGCTTATTATTGTACATGTATATTATAACGATACTCGAGTCTGATTGATCCAAAAGGAAACGCCGTATCAAATTAAGCTAATTTGCTTACTCGCGATGTATTGCTGTAAATTCAAATCTCAATCTGTATTGATTGGAATGGTTAAGAGAAAGCAATCGACTGTAATAACAAAAAAACTACATAAATAAATAAATATATATACCGTTGTAGTCCGGTATCAAAACAAATTGATTAAAATATATATAACTGATTTCTGATGTGTTTTCTTGCTTTATGCCATCTGTCCACCTTTCCTCAGCCGCCATATTACATTTTTAAATCCGGACAATGTAACGCTTGCGGTCTATATATAACCTTTTACATATTTTATTATAATTTATTACAAATTATAATATATATTATATGTACCTTATATATTATTATTAACGATATGACAACAAAAAATTTGTAGCGAGGTAGAATAGATGACGAGAATGATCGTAGTCAACGTATAAAATTTTATTAACTCTTCGCTATTATACACTTTCGCTAAGTTCGCTATCGCTCGATCGATCGGTTCGGCTCGCTAATTCCAATCGCTGTTCAGAAGATACTGCCTGTCGTTACCGAATCTGTTTTCCATGAAACCTATCGAACCTTCCTCGCTCCGCGTCCCCTGTAACCGTCTATGCTTTGTTTCACCTATGTAAGTATGTAAGTATGAAACCGGAATTTTTGCAAAGAAATTACACATTTATTGTATGAAAATGATAAAAAGTGTTTTATTCGAAGTATTGCCCATCGCTAGTTATACATTTTTGCCATCTTTCTGGCAATTTGTGAATGCCACGCCAAAAGAACTGTTCCTCTTTTGAGGCAAACCAGTCGTCAAGCCATTTTCGCACATCT